>JAYDZK010000113.1:88242978-88287964 GCA_034509185.1 Euphonia xanthogaster
TCCCCCTTCCTGTTTTTCCTTTTCCTTTTTATTTTTCCCCCTGTTTTGGGATTAATTAATAGGCAATATATGAAATCAGAATATCAAAAAAGGTGTACTGTGTAGGTCAGGACTAACGCTTGACAAAGTGACTTTTTCCTATGAAGGAAGCAGGTTTAGGCATAGATATGTGGAGTGCAGATATTGTCCTCTGATCCTGCCATTCATGACGGAGGATCCAAAATACTGCAAGGATGAAAGAATATTGGTGTCTGGAAGACAAAAAAAGTGCACACAGTTTGAGAAGAGATAAGAATTGTGGTGAAATCGTATCACTTTGCAAGAGCTTACAAGACCTCAAAACACATGTGAGTATGCTAACAGCACTGCTAGATTAAAATAATTCCTGATAAAGAAAATGGATAATAATATAATAGTAATCTGATATCAAATGGGATTTTTTTATATATTTTTTTATTTTTAGATGAATTGATCCTTGTCACATAAGCCACGATGAGGCCAAGGACAAGCATTGAAACAGAACACAGATGTAGCAAAGGAAGATGGATACACTTCAGGGCACAGGCTTCTAAACACAGTTTTCTAAGGGAATGTGATAAAAACAACCCTATGTGAAGAAAAGCAATTTGAATATGCAAAAACTGTGTGAAAATATGTAAAAGGCTTAGCTTGAAAAGATGTTAGTTTAAGTAAAGTAATGGCAAACCCTTTTCGACGGGAGGGGGTAATAGCTGGAAGAATAAGAACATTTGAAGAAATATTGGAGGAAGTATTTCCATCCTGAAAAGAGAAAGGAAGTTTTAACATGCACAAAAAGTTTAATTCCTTCAATTCTGTCATGATATGTATCCTGAGTGTGATAACCCTTTTGTTGTGCAGGGTCTAGGGGAAATACTCCATAGTGTGGGTACATTTGCTGTTCTCTGCAAGGGTGGAAAAAGCCCTTACATGAAAAAAAGTTTTTTGAATTCATATATCCTTAATAACTGTTTAAATAAAGAAAATTATTTTCAGTACTGCAGTTAGAGCTATCTGGTAGGCAATGCCTGAGCCCAGTTTTTTTGTTTGTTTGTGTTTTATTTTGTTTTTTAAATTTTTCTTGATGCAGTGATAGATGTCTGGTAAGTGTCCTGGGAGAAGAAGGTGCTGTACAAACATCTGTATGTTTTCAGCAATCTGTTTGGAAAACATCGTTTCTTCAGAGTGCTTCATTAGTTATCATTGGCATCCAATGCATTTCACAACCAGGAGTGATAAAGTTAGTCCTGGAGTGAGCACTAGGGCATGTATACTGAATTTTGATTTAGAACAAAACTTTAGAGGGTTCTTGCTACAGAAAGGAGGCTCTCACAAGAGACAGAGCCCTAAGCTGAAGTGAATGAAGGAAACTTACACACTGTCATGTCTAACATTGCTTCTTGGAAGGGTCAATCTTGCTTTAAAAAGACTTCAGATAAACAGTGCTATTATTGTGCTATTAGGACTTGGACCCCAAGAATATATGTATAAACAATGCCCTAGAAATGTATTAATACGGCAGGCAAAAAATAAAGCAGGAAAATACATCTGGGGAGTGCAGGGGGAAAAATAGCCCATACAGTAAAATTAACGGAGTTTCTAGCCTTGGCTGCCCATCTGTTCTTTCACTCCTCTGAGAAAGCCCTCCCTGAACATGCTGTCGCTAAAAAGGTCACCAAAAAACCAAATCCATTTGGACCAGCCCTTGTTTAATTTAATAATAGCTCCTATTGGGAGATCAGGCTGTTAAATCCAGTGGAGTGTGCATACAGCTATTCCACCTCAGGATTGTGAAGAGAGTAAAGCCCCTCCTGGAGCTGAAGAGGAATGCAGGGTTCAGTCAACAGTGTATTCCAGCCACAGATGGACAAAACAAAGCTCGGTTTGCTGTCTGCTACCACTTTTTTGTTTAGCTCAGAAAACTGAAAATATGCATGTTTGCAGAGTTAGATTGTTGTATTTGAACTGCAGGTGTATCGTGGCAAGCAAAATGAAAACTTCAGCATTTTGGTGTTCAGGAGAGACCTATAATTCATAAAAACACTGTGCTATGATGTTAGAGAACTGAATGATTCAGCTAGTATTGGAGAAACAGATATAGTTTAAACACTGTGTTGGAAACATACATAATTTCTTAAATATCAGCATGTACTGCAGAGAAGTAGATGTTTTCTGCTCTGCATTCAGCAGGAGATGAATTAGTAGTCACTCACTTGCGCCATTTTGCTCAAGAAAAGTGTTAGAAAATAGATGTAGTGGGTAGGGTGTCATTGGGGTAGGAGGGGACCTACAGGTTAGAAACAATTCTCTGCAACTATTTTAGAGTGTCATTTTCTGAAATGGAGATGGAACAGTGACTCACCACTGTGTGATAGTATCACAGGAAGTCTCAGAAGGTTGGATAGTGAATTATTTAATGTTTTATTGGGGAAGGAAGATAAAAGTAAAATTCCTCAAACTGCCTTTGCAAGAGGTTTTTGGAAATGGTTGTTGGGCAGTGTAGAAACTTCTGTAAACTACAGCCAATTGGTTAGATCTCATGCATTTAATAAAATGTGCTTTCACCAGGCTTCTTGGCTCTGAACATTAGAAGAAGATACAGAATGTTTTCCTCTCATTGTTTCAATAGATATTTCAGATTAGAATAGCTTAAACAGGAAAAGCAGCAGAACATCCCAGCAGAATTACTAAGGGTTTTGTGTTTCAGGCATTCTGCTAAGAGCAGTTATTGAGTTCAGATCTTCTCAGGAGGAGAGCAATTAAGTAGCTTTGTGCATGCAATGAGTTGACTGTTTTAAATCCAGAGCTTCTGAAGAGAAAAAGAGCCATCTCCCATCTCAGTTTTCTGCCTTAACTCTAACTCTCCAATCCATTGCTTTGCCTGCCTTAGCAACACCTGTGGTAAAAATAAAATGTTTCTTGCCAGGGAAAATGAAATATTTTGGTTTGTTCCAAAATAGAAGTAGCTTTGTTTTCCCATATTGTTGAGGAGAAAACAAACATGTCTTCTACTGCCAAGATGAGTTTCTTGTTTTGCTTGATGAGGTTTAGTGTTCATTCTCCAAGCAGAAACCCATTGTTCTCTCAGCCCTGCTCTTTCTCTCTTAGTTATAATCTGCTCCCTAGTCATTTGCAGAAGGAAAAGCTGAACTTTAATATGTGCCCGGAGGACCTACACACCAGAGAGGAAGGGACTGTGGCCACCTGCAAGCTGCTGAACTCAGTGCAGTGTAAAACAGTGTCCACCTCTATACAGATGCTTTCTTGTAGTGGAGACAGGGTAGAGGGTAAAAGGAATAGCATGGTACTTTCACTGAAATGTAATTAAACCAGCTAAATTGGAATAAGAAACATATAAACTGAAATATTTTTATTCATGAGACTTTTAATACTGGTTAATAGATTAATGCTATGTCTTTTTTAAAATTGCATGCTTCTGATTGGAAAAATATCAGGAGTTTATAAATATTCTGCAGATCAGTAAAGGTGTAAAACTTACATTAGCAAATTCTGTCTGAGCAATCAGGGAACATAGAATAAATATAGGAAATGTTTTATACTACAAAGCTGGTCAGTGTTCAGCTTTTAATGGAGGATATGCCTTAAAATGAGGTTACTGGATCATGGGGATACTGATTACCTGCATTTTCCCCCCCAGATTTAACTCATGTCACGCAGGTGTCCTTATAATGAACTTAAGTTTTGACAAGGATAAATTGCATTTTAGTTAAATGTGACTGTTTTGATACTTCCACAAAGTAATTGATCTTTTCCTAGAAAGGACCATTAGATCATTTAGTTCCAGGTGGCAAGGTAGCAAACTCCTAGATCATTACATGCATACAGCTTAACAACTCATAATCTATCCTACTTTTTCAGAAGTGTAGGCAAGCTAAATTTCAAACCTGTAAGAGGTGACTCAATATTCTATCTCATTGTTAAAAACTATAACTTAGTTCTGTTTGAATTTGTTTAATATTAGTGATCACTTACGGGTTCTGCTTTTACTCTTCTCCACTAAACAGCTTTTTAAACTGCTTGTTTCAATGAAAATGGTCATTCACTCAAAATCACAACCTAATCTTCTTTTGGTAAACTAAGCCAATACAGTTCTTGAAATTAACGTGAGGCTTTGTTCAGTTTAAATCACTTCTGTGCTTCCTCTGTCTATATATAATTACACATTATTTCTGAGAGTAGAATTACAGTATCTTCAATGTAGTTCTCATCAAGGACACAAAGAGGTAAAATGTATCTTGTATTCTCACATACTGCTATTCTGTTTAGACACACTCACAGTAGCCTTTTTTTTGGGTGGCAGAACTGAGCTGGAAGTTTTTGTTCAGCAGATTGATAATTATTTAGGAGTCATAAGGGATGAAGTCACTATTTTACTGGGTAGAGTCCTTCAGTAGAATTCAAGCAGGTATTCCTTGCTTCTGTATCTATTCGATTGTATTAGGGGATGTGCTGTAAGAATGGGCTTGAACTTGCTAAATTTCCAGATCCCTCTGCACAGTTGCCTTTTCTACCTTACTTAATATGCAGACTCTGGTGGATTTACAAATCTGATAATGAGTCAGTTTTTACTTAATTCCAGACCATTTACAAAGTATTGAAGGGCATCAAGGTTTATAACACACAAAATCATTGCCACTTGATGATTGTTAGTGACTATTTACATCACTGAATAATTACTATTTAAGTTCCACAAGTTGTTCAGATCTTTATTGAATAATGAGATTTTGTGTGGCAGAACAAAGTGCTAGATTCTTTTGTCCCGTTGAAAAGAAATGTGTCAGAGACTGCTTTTCCACTGCTGAAATCTGTCTTAGGTCGTCAGTGAAATAAATTTTCAAACCAAATATTTGAAGTTCCTTGGATTTAATTTTGAGGTACTTGTGATGCATGGTTTGTATCCCTTTCTGGAATCACAGTATCACTGTGTTTGAAAGGGCATCAGGAGATGGCCTATTCCACCGGTCATGCACAAAGCATGGGCAGCTAAAGCAAGTTGCTCAGGACTATGCCCAGTTAAGTTTCTAATATTTCCAAGGATGGAAACTCCATAACACCTCTGGGCAGCCTGTTCCAGTGTTTGAATTTTTTTGTCTGATATTAAAATGAAATCTTTTCTATTACAGTTTGTGCCCCTTGCCTCTTGCCATGCCACTGAATGTGACTGAGTCTGACTCCATCATCTTTATTTCTATCTTTTCACACACATTACTAAGATTACTGTGAGCCTTCTCTGTCATATATGGAACAGTTCTAGCTTTCTCAAGCAGTTACTTTTTTTTATATGCTCCAGTCTTCATGCCCCTTCATTAGACTCAGTCCAGGGATTCCTGAAGGAAGTCTTATTAATGAAGTTCTAGGTGAAGCACCTTGGCCTTTACCCATGTCCATTATCACTGAGTTCCCTGTCCCATTAAGTGTCGGTCCTGCTTTTTCACCTGTGAGTCCTTTTGCTGTTGGTAGGTCTCTGGAAGCCCTTCTTATTGCCTTTCATGTCCCTCATTAGATTTGACTTCAGGTGGGCTTTGGCTTTCCTCATCACATCCTTGGGTGTTCAGTACCTACATATTTCTCCTGTGTGACCTGAGCCTGCATCCTTCCCTTGCATGGCTCCTTTTCTTGTTTAAGTTTAGTCAGGAGCTCCTTGTTTAACCACATGGGTCTTCTGCAATCTTTGCCTGACTTCCTACAGGTGGAGGTGGATAATTCTTGAACCTGGAGGATATGATATGTTCTGTAAAGAACAACCATTCTGAAAGCATTTGTAAATTTGTTTGCAAACAGCAAAGGTCTTGGAACTGCAAACAGTAGAGGAATAGAGCTGTTTAAAAGTCAGGGTTATAAATTTCTTGTTTAAGTGGAAATACTACAGAATTTTTATTTCCTTTAATTTCTGTCTGCACAGAGAAATACAGGTATATGGAAAAAATGAAAGTATTTGGAAAAGGAGATGCAAATTTATCGGTGAAGTTTTGTCTTTGAACGAAGAGCATGAAGGTGTAGGGTAGGTGGAAATTTAAATGGACTGTGGAAAATAATCTTTGATCTTACTGAGTTTCTCTAGGTATGATATAATTCCTGACAGGCCTCCAGGTCAATGAATATGCCTTCAACTCAAGCAAATGCAACTTTCTAAGATAAAAGATTACTTCCATGTTGTATAGTAACACAGTTGATGCTTCTGATTGCCATTGTACCCATCAAGAAATCATTTCCTGTTTTGCAGATCTCTATAAGACAGCATGCAAAACCACATTTCATTTTGCATTAATGGGAAAGATAACACATTTTACATGTTGCATTTTCAGAGATAGCAAGGGAAAAATAACCTCTAACATTTTGCCTTCTTATGATGGTCCTCAGTGCTCAGCTGCTGAAGTTTGGGAAGGGAGATTTTCTATAATTTCTGTTTTTTAAAATTAGGCTGCACTGTACTTTGACATCAGTTCTGTGGAGACAGATTAGAAGTCTCAAATATTCCAGTCCTGCAATATGGCAAGGAAAAAAAAGAATGCTTGTTGGAGGAAAAAAATGTCCATTTTTTATGTTGAGATTTCAATTGTAATAAATAGATGAATTCAGTAAAATGGAAAAAGTTTATGTAAGTGTATTATATTTAGATACTGTTTATAGCTGAAAAATGTATGTAGCTCTGTGCAAATGTTAGGATTTTAGAGAAAGTTGCATGAGAAAGTTCATTTTGGATGTGCTGTTTTAGCTCAGGCTCCCTCTGGTTGAAGGTTTATGTTTGTTCAAGGTATTTCCTATTTATTTTTTCCATCTAATTCCATTATTGTAAGTGCATTGGCTTTATAACAGAGGTGTCTAGAAGACAGACAATTTTATCATTATTCAAATATGAAAGGTCCATAAGGAGAAAAGGATATGCCAGTGAGAGGAGGTACTGGTCTGTTTTGTTTTATCTGATTGTTTTAGCACCTTGCAATTTCCTCAACCATCGCACTAGCCAAAAATAAGCGTGAGTCTGAAAATCATAATGCTGGGGAGGTAATTTGATGCTGTTGGTCTTAGATATTTTGGCAACAGACTGTGAAAATGTGCAAGAATGTTTGCAAGTGGTTTGAATGAGTATGTGGAAAGATGCGGATCTGAGGTATCTTTTTAAAAATAAAATAAAATGCCCTTAACATGAAAAGAGCTTTTTATTTTTTCCTGGTGTGAAAATTATTAGCAGCTACAGGCAGTCCCCATCTGGGGATTTGGAACCTACTGTCTGGTCTTTCAATCAGATTAGTTGGTGATATTAGAAGGAAGGAACGATACTTGGAAGAATTGTGTGTAGCTTATGACAACAAAAGGCTCAACTGGCAACATGTGGCTAACAGCTCACAGACATCTGGTCTAAGCCATTTTCCTGAGGAATTAATTTGTCTTGAATATATATCCCAAGTCTTTCTTTCTTTGAGGAAAGGCACTTGCTAGAAATTAGATAAAGAAAAAATAATACTGTATCAAACTCTCAGTATTAACTTGACAGGAAAGGAAAAACATGAGATTTGGCCTTTTAAATTTTAGTTTGTGATGTCTTAAGAAGTACTGATGAACTGTTGGTTCTGGGCCATTTGAGGGGGAAGCAGAGATGAGAAGGATTAGATTTTTTCTATTTTTATACTTAAAAGTATTAGATATATTGTGGCATGATTAACTGACATGATCCAGTGGCTTCGTGTTGCTCCCAAGGAATGAAAAACCTGTAAGCATGATGGAAAGTAAATAAATAAAAATGCTGGTGGAAAATTTTTTATTTGTAGTGGATTTCTCCAGTGGTTCGGAGCTGACAAAGTATTTCCAGTCTTCTTTCCAGCTGGGGCTTGAAACAGAGAGAACATAGGTCCGGGCATTGACTACAACATCTCATGAAGGAGGCTGAAGATTATAGTGCATTGAATGGTCAGAAAATTTCACTTCTATTCTTTGTTTTGCTAGAGCTTTCCCTAAAAGGATATAGGGAAACTATATGGGGTGCTGGGATTTTTCCAATCTGTAACTGAAGGGATGAGAAAGCATTTTCTTTTGTGTACAACTAATAGACTTTTTCCTGACTAAATGGTTATGTTAGATTTGTAGTTAGCTCAAAAATTGTTGATTCAATTTCAGATATAAAAGCGGCTTCCTTGTTTGACAGGTTTTTTTGGCCTTAAAAATCGTCACATGGAGTTGTAAGAAATAATAAGATTTCTTACATATTTAACCTATAATATTGCTTATTCAACCCATACATAAACAGGAAATAGGTTTTAGACAGTCTGGATAATATATTACAACTAATCTGCTTGTTTCATTGCTGGTTCTGATGCCTTCACAGCTGCTTTCCTGTCTGTCTCCAGAGTTCAGATCTCTTCCAGACCTCTACCTAAGGTCTCCAAAACAGGACTTTTTGCTTCTATTTGGCAGCAGCCATTCACCCCTAATGTCAGTGACTTCAAAGGTAGTCTCAGTGTAAGTAATGTGGTAAGTCTCAGCATTCGGTAAACTGGATGTCCTCAACAAGGAAAAGGACTTCAGGAAGATCTTCTCAAAAGTCTGAAATGGTGTATTTATATTTGTTTCAATGGCAATGTAGGAATGAACTAAATAATAATGGAGAAAGTAAGGAATAAAATAAGGCAAGAAAAGAATTGAGATGGGCAAACGAGGTAAGTAAAAGATTAAAGGAAATCTAAAAGATAATTTATAAACTTTATGGCAAAACCTAATTCTGCAGGAGTTCTATTAACAATCAGTAAAATGATTAAATTAAGGAAGACTCACAAATTACATAAATTCTGAAACTTTTTAAAACTCTCCTTTTAATAAGAAAAATAAAAAGAAATCCTCTGATATGTGAGTAATTTGAGGTTTTCTTTGGAGAATAACATTAAGATTGCCCAAACATACAGAAGATTTAAAAAAGGTCAACTAAAATTGTACAGTCTATCTTTTAATTCTATAGCCTTATGATCAGAAAATAATTCATAAAAGGCAAGAATATACCAGGAGGCATGTGCATGTATAATCTGCTGCTCTACACAGTCATCTTAGGAGCCAGAAGATCAAACCTAAAACATAAGCCTCCGAAAATCATTTGGTATGCCCTGCAAACTGCAAATACACTGCCTTTCTTTTTCAGTGTTATGTTAGTCTTTAGAAGAGTGCCTTCCCAAGGAAGCTCATCAGTGGTGTGCAAAACCCCAAGCTTTGCACAGCTGCAGCAACTCTTCAGACATCTCTGGTTCCCAGAGATGGTCTGTTGTGGAGGATGTAGCTGGCTTGAAACCTGTGCTGCTAAAGAGCGGCATCCCTGTCAGTACCTTCTGTGCTCCTTTGTCTCCTGCTTGATTTAGACAAGGGCACCATTGTTTGCAGGTAGTTACACAAGCAGAGAACACCCAGGCAGCCAGGTGGTGATCTCCTTCACCAGAGACAGGGACTGGCCATGGCAGAAACTGCCAAGAGCATGGAGGTGAGGTACATACAGGTGGTTTGCTGTAGGTTTAAGAGTCTGTGCTAGCAGAGAACTGCTCTGGGGACTTGAAGGTATTTCTGTCTTGATCGTCAGAGATTCTTTGAGCTGTGAGGTAGTGTTTACAGTGGTAAATGGACTGAAAACAACATTGAAGTAAAACCCCAAACTATGTAATTTCCAGGGTCAGGGAACACAAAAGCCTCTTTTGCTGCTTCCTGGCTAGTGATACTGTGGAGCTCCAGTTATTGCAGGCACATGTGTGTAGCTGCTTCAGAATGCTACTGGTATTTCATAACCCCTTTCACAGAGATTTCATATTTTTCACTTTGAAGTTGCATTTCTTGATGCTTCCTTGGGAGCTGGCAGCTCCAAGCTGACCGAGCATTCCCCTGTTTCTTTACCATGGTGCCTTTCTGGTATCAAAATTTCAGCTCAGTTCCCTGAAGATGTTTATCAAGTCTGCAGTCTCTACCACCCCAAAGATTGCTTTGGGTTTGCCGTTTGACATGGTTATTTTTGTAATCAGTTTTTATTAGTCAACTCATCAGAAGGCTGCTTGGCAGCTTGAGACTGGGATTTTACACTATGCCAACAAGAGGATATTCTGTTTTTATGAGGTATTTTGGGGTTTATGAAGTTGCAAGAATAATGTTGAATGACCATCTTTATGGATTGTAATGTGATATGGTTCATAATCATATTGTCAGTGTCTGTTATGTATCTCTGTTTTTCTCTCAAGGAAACAGGTCTGTTTATTTCACATTGGAATTTAGGGATAAATTATGTTGTGTGTGTTGAAGTTGGCTATGGGATTAGTTCATTCCAGCAAACCAGGGAGTGAATCAATTTGGCAGACTTAGTTAAGCTTACCTGTGAACTTGTGTCTGATTAAATGACAAGGGCAGCAGTTCCCCTGCTGTCTGTGATGTACATGAAAATAAAGTGAAGAATAGAAACACTCCCCTATGAAAGTCAATTAAGGATGCTGATTAACTCCATCTTGTACAAAAGCTGAGCGCTGTAATACAGTGACATGATGATGAGTTATGAAAGTGATAGATTCTTCTGTGTTTATATACAAAAATGTTTTCTGGGCAATATAAACTCCATCACAGGTCCCCATTATGATGAATAAGTTTTATGGATTATAATACAGTTTTATTTTTGTGGAGTTGATCTTTAATTACTATCTTCTACAGAAAACAATTACATGGGAGATATCAAGCAGCAGCATTCTTTCTAAATACTGTAATTTTATGGAAGCCCTTATAAAATGTTCTTGAAAACAATTGTGACTTAATAACTTAATGGGAAAGGTGAATACCTTTTGCAGAGATAAGTAACTTCAGCAGTGATGTATAAATGTGCACTTGCAATTAGACTGATCAATGTCTGTTATTAATGAGCATATAAGAAAGCAAACAACTTCTATGGCTTTGTTTAATGTGGCCATAGAGAGCAAAAGTAGCTAAAACTAATTTTACACTTTGTCTGTGTAGAAAGTAATTGATATGAAATTTCAGTGCTTGTGATAATCCTGCCCCAATGATATTTGTGCTTTTACCTTCATGAATATTGATTTTTTTTCTCACTTGAATAAACAAAGGGAACAAGATGAAAAATGTCACTACCTAACCCATTCAGTTTGTTTATCTACTAACAAATGCTTTCCACTTTCTTAGTAGAACTTTGTAGGATGGGATAACACAAATCTGGTACTGATAATCTTTCCAATGTCTCTTTTCCTGTCTTTTTTTTTTTTGTTATTATTGTGGTTTGTTTTGTTTTGTTTTGTTTTTTTTTTCTTTAGGGACCTACTGTACTTACAGTCAATGAGCTTTTATGTGCCAAGGTAATGTGTGCATATGTGTGTGAACAGGGCCTGACAGTGTGAGTCAAGCATTTATTACTCAGGCAGTGGACAGTGGCAGCAAAAACAAATATATTTTTTATCCTGAAGGAAAAAAAATGGTCTCCCTGTATGTGGTATTGGTCAAGCCATACCTCAAGAACTGCACTGAGTTTTGAGCCCCACACTTTAAAAAGGACATTGAGGGGACCACAGCATGTCCAGATAACGGCAACAATGCTCATGGAGGCTCTAGAAAACAAACCCTATGAGGAACAGATGAGGGAGCTGGGGTTGTTTGGCCTGAAGAAGGAGATGCTCAGCAGGGTCCTTACTGCTCTCTGCAGCTCCCTGAAAGGGGGCTGTAGAGAGGCAGGGCTGGTCTCTTCTGCTGTGACTGCAATGAGAGGACAAGAGGAAATGACCTGAAGTAGAAACAGGGGAGATTAGATTTTAGGAAAAAAAAAAATCACTGTAAGAGTGGTCAGGCATTGGAATAGGTTTCCCAGGGAAATGGTGGAGTCAGTATCCTTAGATGTGTTTAGAAGGCATCTGGGTGTGGTGCTGGGCGATGTGGTTTAGGGGTTACAGTGGTGGTGCTGGGTAAGAGTCACATTGGATGATCTTGCAGGTGTCTTCCAACATTGATGATGCAATGATTCTCTGCCATGAAGTTTGAAATATTTGTTATTGTATGATGTGTGTGTACCCAAAAGCTCCTGATCATCAGAGGTGTAACTGCAAGGATGTACACTGTCCAGGGATGATAAGCACATCATCACTAATCTCAACCTTGTCTGTGCTGTGCTATGTGATACACGTACCTGTCTTACCAACTCTTTTTTTGTGTGTCTGTGATGTGTTACGAGCTATTTCATTGTGCATTTATACTGAGCAAAATAGTACAGGCTCCAAGGGTCACTTGCCTTTCCTACACAATACACAGAAAGTGATGCAAGCAATTGCTGTATTATTTACTGTCAGGCTAGAGTTATTAAGAACCAGCCTTAGGATGAAGAAAGTACATATAAACTATAATGCACTTTAAGTGAGATAAAATTTCAGCTACAACTTAATTAAATTCTTATTTTTTGAATAGATCCTGGCCTGAGAGGATAAGACAGCAATTAAGTGCTGGAGTCGCATTGGCCGAAGCATATGTGACTAACACGACACAAAGCATCTCAACAGAACATTAATACAGCCTTGGTACTAACAAGACTAGAATGGAAAGAGTTCATGGTGATATAAATAGAGGTGGGAACAGGCTATAGATCATGTATTTAGGAAAAAAAAAGCCATCAATACAAATGCCTTGCACACTCATGAAAAGCCTGTGGAAAACCTGGTGGCAATAGCTTTAGCTAGGAGAAGCGGGAAGGGCGTGTTTAGCAATTGGGAAGGAAATAAAACCTTGATAGCTGAATTTATTTGTTTATTGTCATATATTTTGAAAAAAATCACCCCAACATTTGATGAAAGATTGCCTTCCTGCCTTTCTCTCATTCAGATCCCTAGATAAAATGATGACTCATTCCTTGTGTTTTGAGCAGATTTGCACTTTGAAGGTTTAGACCTCTGTGGCAAAAATAATAGTCTGCTTCAAAAGTAGACGAGAATGCCATTCAGTGCTACCCTAAATTTCCAATAATTGAAAAAATAAAATATTTGGAATCTGTCAAGTACAGTCATTTTGGCCAGGGTTCAGTCTTGTGCAGTTCATGAAAATACAGAATCCTTTAACTTTTCTATTTCAAAATTTAAGCAGTTCATAGAAAAAAAAAATCATTTTTAGTATAATTATTTAAAAATGCAGTGATAAGAAGAAATACTACTGAAGAAAAATGTCACTATTTAATAATATGTCACATCTGGACTTTAATGAAATATTAATACTAAGTTATGATAGGAAGAGTACCTCTTTTTCATCTTTCTTTTATCTAAATTGTTTAATATTTAATACTTTGTAATAGAGAGATAGAGTAGACCAAAGTAGAGTTTGATGCTGTTTTATTATGTATGATTTTATTACCAGATAAGAGTATTTAAAATGTTTAGAATATTATAGGATCCGTTACAGAATATTTAAAGCTATGTAATGCATTCTGTTACAGATGCAGAAATCCATGGTGTTCATTGCCAAAGGATGTAGATGTAGACTCAAAATCCATAGGAATATCTGCACCTATGGGACCTAAGTTGGGTCCCTTCCAACTTGAAATATTCTCTGATTCTATTTCGTTGTTGCCAAGCAAGGTTGGGGTTTTTTTTTTTTTTTTTTTTTTTTTTTTTTTTTTTTTTTTTTTTTTTTTTTTTTTTTAGGAAAAATTGTTGCATTGAGTGACACATCAGACAAAGTGTAGCATAAAAAAAGTCTAAATTAAGGCTTATCAAAGTGTCTGAAGAATGCTAAAACCTGGTGAAGTGTGTGGTTGGCAGTTGCATAAAGACAGATTTATGTATGGAGTGATCTTACTAACCCCATTGTCAACTTCAAAGAGTAACCAAATGTTGAGACAAAGACTTTATTTGTATAGTTGGTGCTATATAATTTGATCTAATAGTATGTCCTGTTAGACTTTGCTGACTTTATTCTTCATTGCAAAACAAAACCAGGTGACTGCTAACCAAGAAGAGTACTAAAATGTCACAGGATGCACAGAGGGGTTACCTAGACATTATTTTCCACATGAAATGGAGACTTAGAGGTTTAAAAAAATATTGAGAGAAAACACACCTTGGAAAAGAACTTGGAAATCTGTGGGGTGGCCACAGGCACACAACAGGGAAACAGAAAGTTTCTTCTGAGTCAGATCACTAATGGAATTTAGCCTTCAAATACTTGGCAGTTGCTGTTCCAAAATATTTTAAGTAATCTGACATAATGTCATGTGTTAGTAGTTTGACACAGGATCTTTGCCCCTGCAAATCTATGAACTTTTAAGTTTTTGGAATAGGAATCAGAAGCAAACTTGCAAAGCCAAATTGCAGTCAAGTGAAAACAAATTAATGACAAAACAATGACTTCACTGTCTCATTTGAACAGGTGGAGGGTACATGACTTGCTTACAGTTTGGACACTGGAAGTCTTTGAAAAAAGCAGGATTTTCTTTTACTTGGTTCCCATCTACCTTTCCACATTGTTTGTGTTGTTTAACTGACAAATCACACAAACCGATGTTTCATTGTCTTTCTGTGTTTCTCTGTATATCTAATCTATCTGTTTTCTGCTGCTGAGTCATAGATTGTATCCCTTTGGGAACAAGGGCCAGCTTCCTGTTCTTTAGTCACTTTTTGAAGCACACCAGCAATACATAAGAATTGACAGTGATTTGGGCTTGAAAACCCAGCAATTCCCACTGTAAGTGAATATGTGGAGGTCAGATGTTTGTACTGTCCTTGTAGGGAAGCCACATTTCTAAATAGTCATTGTGAAAGCCAGAAAGAGAGCAATGTATAATTCAGTTAGCACCTTAAAAGTATGATTTTTCTGTTACAAAAACCAAATGTTGCAAATCTGAAACTGAATTTGGAAAAATATCTTTATATTACTTACATCAATAAAATTACATTAATCCCATATTATACATGGATTCCAAAAACTCCATTCACAGATTATGTCAAATTACTGTTTTCCCAAAGCTACCTACTCAGTAAGCATATAATAAAGCCCAGATATTACCTGGAGACTTCATTAAAGGACAGATTTAAAACACCAAAACATATTTTTGCTAGACATATAAGTGCCTAGTAAGATTTTTCTGAGGTGCTAAAAACAGCGTGCTTGAAACAGCTTGAGTCATCGGGATGACCTTACTGTACAACCAGAGGTGAACAGGTAATTGAGAGTAGAGTTAGAGAAACTCAAGACTCTAAGCTTAATAGTATTTGAACAGAAAATTTGACTTATGTAGTCAGAAGGACAGCTAAGAAATCCACCGTCTTGCAGGGATTAGCATTAAATGGTGTGAATGAGCCTGGAATTTCTGTTGTGATCAAAAGAAAATGACAACTTTTTTAGATAAAAGGAGGGAGAAGATTTGAGCTATTTCCTAAGCTAATATTTCTGCCCTTATTTTACACATTTGGTCTCAGCAGTCTAAGATCTTACTCTCTGGGCAGCTTTAAGCTCCCTGAGGAGACAGAATGGCTAAATGTGCTCCGAGCATGCCTCATCAGCTCTTGCAGCTACCTCGAGTTTAGCAACAAGAGAAAAACCTCCCAACCTTAAGCTGACATTAGATTTTGCTATGCCTGATGAGTAATACAGAGCCTTTCTCAGAAGAAGAAAGGGTTCTGGGCTGTTCCCAGCATGGAGAAGTTTGAATTCAGAGGTAAGACTGATACTGATTTTAATAGTCAAAGATACCTAAATGCATTATACAGTTGCTAAGAAAAAAGACTTCTTAAGGAGTAAGAAGTTTGGTTTGGTGAAGGTTTTTTTTTTGTTGGTGCTTTCTTTCCCCCCCCCCCCCCCCTTTTTTTTTTCCTAGTGTTTCATAGTCAGGCATTACCATTTAAATAGTCTTGACTTAATGTGCCTGCAAAACCAAAAACCAGAAATCCTTAATAAAAAGCAGCATGACTATGATGCAAAAATCTGAGACCTCAGAACTTCAGTGTAAAAAATTAGGTGATGGAGGAGAGTAGAACTATTGCTTCCTTGCAGCAGATTGTGTGTTGGGTCATTCAGTAATCAATAATGAAATGGGTAGCACCCTCAATTGCACATATTTCCCTCTTAGTGTAAGCTCTGTTGTCCTTCTTGAGGATTAATAGTTTTATGGAGTGGCTCCTTCAGCAGTCAAGTGCTTTTTCACATGAACCTTTCCTCTGATGCCTTCTGGGAGTTTAATGTGCTGGCTGATGTAAGATTTCAGGATCTGGGCACTTAAGAAGAATGTTCCACTAAAGACTGAAATCCTTAAGTTACTCTTTATCTTTTATACTGAGTTTTCCTGTTGTATATATCCAAGACTAATAACTTTCTGGTGATTTGACCATTTCCAAGTCTGTATGGTAGTTCTGCTAGAATGAATCCTACTTGAAATAGAATAAAACAGGATGTAAAATTATGAAAGATTAAATATTTATCTTTTCATGGAAATGAAGATATGCATGTAACACATTGAAAGGCTGTGACTGAAAGAAAGATTAGCACTCTGTACTGTGTACACTTTCACCTCCTTTGTTCTGGACCTCCAATTAATTCTGGGCTGGAATACTGAAAAAGGAATGTGATATTTTTGACATTCATATAATAGGTGACATAATTTCTAGCTATAAACTGTGTCATACTGGAACATTAACAGCATTTTTGCAGCATTATTTTCAACTACTGAGTTCAGTGCTGTGCTGACAAAATGGCTAATGTGATCCTTAGGCATGAGCACCGAGGATCAATAAGTAGGTGATTTTTACCTCTTTAAACCAAGTCAGTGAGACAGATATTGAGAAGCTAAATATGGTTCTGTTCCCCACAGTCTGGCTGTGATCATATTTTAAACGTGGGGCCGGTGTGTAAATGAGCTGTAAAGATGATGTAAAGGCTTTTTAAAGGCAGACTTAGAAACCTCCAGCTGTTAGGCTGAGACAAGGAAAAACAAAGGGTTGCAGTAACTTGATTGTTGCATGTAAGTATTTCTGAGGTGAAAAAAGATGCCAGCTGTGGAAGAGCTCTTCATTCTGGCTGGAAAGCACAACGAGTGAGGCTCCCTGGGAGCTGCTACCATGCAGTGAGAAGGGGCAAGCACTGATATGTCCTACGGGTTGTTCAGGGGCTTCTTCACCTCACACATCTTGGCAAGTCCTAGGGTAAAAGCCTCTGCAATTGTTGGGCAGCCAGCTCTTTAGCCAAGATAAAGTTTTTCAGTCTAGCATAGAATAGTTGAAAGATACATAATGAATGTTAAAATAAGTCAGGCTGACTGGTTAAGAGATCCCTTCAGGGCTTAAAACCTGATTATTTCTTAAAGGACATTTAAATTTTGAAGACATTTACATTTCAACCTGGGCTTTTCAAAAGACAGTCACAGATTCTGGTCCTATTTTTATCTTTATCAGAAGTTTAAGACATGGAGACTATTTCCTTTAGATCCAGGCTACCATATTTCTGTATATGTTTTGTAGGGATGTTTTACTAAAATACCCCTCTGAGGTCAGTGTTCCTATCCTTTCTCATTGGACTGTGAAGCATTGAAAGGAAGGTCAAGTAATTTAGGAAACTATATTTCTGTTTACTGCTTTTACAACATAGGATCTTTTTGAGAAAGAAGAACATGCAATTGTTTAGTAGACTGCTAAACATCTCTCTCTTCTTAAAATAATCCCAAATATACTGTTCTTTTGCTTTTTAGTTTTGTTGAAGAATGAAATTATAAAAACTGGAGCATGCATTTTTACTGGTTAGGCTGTCACATTTTATGATTAAGAGATTTAGAATAACGAAAAATAATTGTCTTAGAAATTGGAAAACTGTTGCTGAGATTCTAGAATGGATAGTTGGGGGTGAAAGAGAAGCCTCTCAGAGAGAGAGAAGCTTATTTTGTAAAGCTGGTGGGATTTAGGGAAGTCTTAGCATAATGATGGATTTTTAAAAAGAACATCCCTGCAGAGAAAAATCTCTAGAACAAAGCTATCAGGAACATCTGACAGTGGCAAGACCGTTTTCTTTCATGACTTTCTTGAACCCTCTGGAGGAATAAGAAATCTTATCTGTGTAGGACAAAATGACTGAATCTGGAACCTAAAATTATGAGCCTCTCACTGAGGGCTCACCTCTAAAAGCTGAGCAGATGCTGCGCACTACAGACATGGCAGAAATCATAAAAGTCTCTCATGGACTTTCAGCAGAAGCTATTGCATCTCCCCAGCTGTGAAGAGCAAAAGGAAAATGTGAAATAAATGGATAATTGTCATGTATTACTAAACAATATTGTCTTTGTCAATCACTGCTGCCAGTAGATGACAGTGATACAGTCTTTTACCTATCAGCATGCCTTCTGTCCCCTTACAGTTGACTTTCTCCAATCCCTGACTCCTGACCTTTCACCTCAGTCCATGGTTAGTGCAGATGATGGATGAGCCTTGTTATGCTTATAAGATGTGCTGGTGCAAAGGAAAAATGCCAGCAGGCATGTTGTGCTCATGTTAGATTTTCATAAGAGTAACTTGTCTCTAAAACAGACAAATAGCTGCACAGGCTGAGCAAGATAAGTTTGTCATGAATGTTTTGGTTGTTGCCATTCAATACTGATGTTATGTCAGCAGATAGGGAAAAGTGAGCCAGGCAGGAGACTCTGAAGGAGGGAAGTACTGGATGAGTTGGAAGAGGCACTCAATTTTACTAACATTATCCCAGCCAAAACCAGGACACACAGGAAGAGAGTAAAGATGTAGTCTCCTGTGAAATATTCTGTATTGCTGCCCATGCTGTAAGTCACACACTTGAAATGGAAAAATAAAACATTAAATGATTAAATCAGTGAAGTTTGGTTTTTTGCCCCAAGAATTTTGAACATAAATGTAATTTAAATTTGTTTCTAGTAAGATAAGTAATGTGAAATTGTCATATAAAAACTTGAATTGCACCTTCACAATTATGGTTTTTCTAACCTCTTTAAGAATGATTTGGGGTTTTTTATTTATTTGTTGTTTTTTTTCAGAGAGAATTTTCCTCATTTTTGCAGGAAAATGGAAGGAACAAAAGCATTCACTTTAAGCATTAGAGGTCAGAGTAGGAAAGAGATTTCTAAGGAAAATATTAGGAAGGACAATTTCTTGCTAAAATAGTAGATAGGATTTTGTTTATGTCTAAGAAGTATGGTTCCATGGAATGTTTTTTGAGGTCTAGATGTTTTCATAAAATGCAAAGATAAGGACAAGGAATCCGCTGTTGGAGCTCTTGGTGGAATTTTTCCAAGACTCCGTAGGCTTAAACTGTGGCCTTGAATTCAGAAGTCCAGGTAGTAAATAGCCTGTACAATATCCAAATAAACAACTTTTGTATGTTTGGGAGGCCCGATGAACAAGAACAAACCAGTGTATATTGGAAAAAGTGTATTTTCAGCAAGACTTGTTATTTCCTGCTTGTATCATTTATCACATGTAGGTGTTTATTCAAAAGCCTTGCTCAATCGAGTGGTTGGTATTTCTCCTGTCCATAGGGCATTTAGCACTCTCACCCTTTTTCCTAAAGGTTCTAGGGACTATCGAAGCATTTAAGTTGCTGCAGTATGGCTGCCTTAATAGCCCTCACTTCAACACAATTTTACTTGGCTTTTAAAAATTAAAGCTAACAGGAAAAACACGGATTCTGCTTCTGAAATATTGTTTACCCCTGAACTGCTTTTTCATAAAGAGATCATGGAAAGGCAGCTTCCATTCTGTGGTTCTGTGCCAAGCAAACAAAATTAGCTGTAAGCCTTCTCAAATACTGGCATTTTAATTAGACCATGTTTCAAATTGTGTGCTGTGTCCCCATCATGAAGGGGCTCTAATTCAGTGATGGAAATGGGGATTGCCCATGCTATGAGAAAGATTCACAGCACAGACAGCTGCTTCACTGTGCTGAAAACGATGAAAACTTTGGCTACGATGCACTTCACTTTTATGTAGTAATTGGAAGTGTCCCATGAGAAGGGAACCTCAGGCACAAGTGTTCTGCTGGTGTGGCTCATGGCATGGATGTGTTTTAAACTTGGGAAATTTGCAAAGGGGAAGCTACTGTCAGAAAAGGACTTTAATTACAGCCTCTATTTTAATAGATTTTCTGACTATTCAGAGATGCAGTATCAAATAATTGGGTATAAAATTATACATATTTCTTTGCATTGCATTTCTTATTCTTGAATAACCCTTTCAGAGACTGAAAAGATGGGAAAAGAAAACAAAAATCCTTTCGCAGAAAAGAATGTACATATAAAATTCAGGAGTGTTTGAAAGTTCATAATTCTTTTAGCATGCTGGCAGCTGGTGAAATGTAGGTATGGAAAATCAAGGCTGCTGCTTACCTTTCCAGTGATGCCTAGAACTGGCCTGCTGCTTCTACTATACTTTTTTTCTCTAAACAAGACTCTTGTGACTATCCTGCAAAGATGAAACACAGTTTATTTTCTTCTTTTTTGGCACTGCTTCTCATTCAATGGAAATAAAAGAACAGTAATAAAAAAAAGGCCTAGCAAATGAAAACAGCATGTCCAATTTAAAGAATATCAATGTTTGCTAAAGCATAATGTTTTTACAGTGCCCTGATTTGTGGTTCAGTATTAGTTTGTATCTGGCACACATTCCATGGCATGTAGCTGTGGGTATGCCTGGTGCCCTACTGGCGGTAGCATGAAAGGTGCTGAAGTCCTGTGAATCGGGGAAATGACGTCAGTTTATCTCCAGATGGTCACAGGTGCAAACCACATCCATGTGAGTAACAACCCCTTGCAGCTCCAGAATTGCAAAGGGTTAAAAGTACTGATAAACTGAGCCACAAAAATAACTCTAATTTAAGGAATTCAGCCTCTCCCCTTTTAGAAAACGAAGATTTAAATGTGCAGTGATTATAATGCCCAAATGCCTTTATGGTGAGAAAATCTTGCCTCTGTAACTTAAGAGAAAAAAATTATTGGTGGGAAGTTAAAGGAACCAATATTTGAGTAAGAAATTAGTAGTAATTTGTAACAGTGAGGGCATGGAAGTAGTAGCACAGTTTACCAGTGGATGTGATGATTTCTACATGTTATAAAGTCTTCAAATCAATGTTAAATATCTTTCTAAAATAATTGATTTTGCCAAACAGGCTTCAGGAATACAAATAAGGGGAACTGCATTTAAGGGCTTCTGTTCCACAGGACACAATATTTGAAGTAAGAGTCCTTCTGACCTTATTTTCTCCTAATTTATTAAAGATAAATGTTAGATAGCAGATTAATCACTGCTCTGAACTGCTACTTATTCCTATTCTTACACTCAGCATTTCATGTAACTACTACTTGCTTATGATCCTCAGTGAGAGAATCAAAGTGTATGTTTTTTCTTATTATACTTGTTTTAATAGCTTATATTATTTTAATACTTCATTTCATTAGAATGGAATAGAACTTAAATGTCTTCTCTCCCCAATATAGTCTTGTCTGCTTGACCTCCCCTGACCAATCCCCTATTTTCCAGGAGCATAAGATGGCCATTTCAGAAAGCAAGCTCCTCTAAGTCACTGAAGAGAATCAAGATAATTTGCTATCACCTGGGGAGGTGGTGACCACTGAGTCACCTCCCCTAGGTGAGGAGTGAAGCATCTTTTGTTCACTGGGCCAGAGGCACTTTCCTTTTGCAGTGGACTCCCTTTCTGCCTGACTCTACTTCGATGTCTTAATGTGAAATCAGTGTGGGGCAAACAGTAGCTTCTAAATACAGATCATATAAATATTTACTTTAAATTTTCTGAGTATGATAAAACACATTAATCTTCCTGATAAACGTCTCTATGCACACATTCTAGCATTTGTAGGTAGTGTGGATGTTTTTCTCTTAATATTAGTTTGTTTGATTCTGTGGGTTTTGACATCTCTATTCTTTTGTCTGACAAATCTGTGCGCTGACTTGTAAAAAAAAATCAATATTGTTTTCCCTGGCACTTTCTCTGCAGTTGAGTTGATTTATTATCACAGTTCCCTTTCCCCTCTTTTATCAGTGTATTTCTATTGCTTTAGGGTTGAGTACCTGATAACATCACAGGGTAGAAGGCACGCAGAGAGTTTCTGTGACCTTATCCCCTGTGTGATCTTGTCCAGTGTGACGGTGAGCCATGGCTATAAAGTGAACAATGATATTATCCAAGCTGTGTGATCAGATTTATGTTCGATTACACTGGAAGTAGAGATGAGCTAGAACCAATGAACAAAATTTAAATTTGTATTTAAACAGTTCCTGTCCAGTACCTCAGTGGCTAAAGGGAGAGTAGACATGCAATGAGCAGAACTTAATTTGTCTGCAAAATGGTGTGTGCTGGTAGAGTCATACAGACGATAGTTCTTGTAGGATTTAAACCAACCACAGTGGTGAGATGGTTGTTGCTCCCTAAATATGTGGTGTTATTACTGCTGTTTCTCCTAGCCACTTATATTGAGGTAGCATTTAAGAACCACATTAAAAGT
Organism: Euphonia xanthogaster; assembly: GCA_034509185.1. NCBI lineage: Eukaryota > Metazoa > Chordata > Aves > Passeriformes > Fringillidae > Euphonia > Euphonia xanthogaster. The sequence continues at coordinate 88,265,474 of JAYDZK010000113.1, forward strand.
TCAGAGCTACTTTACCCTAGACACTGCATGGACATGTAAGAAAAGCCAAAATTCACAGTCAGTGTTTCAGACCACATGCAGCTGAAGGCTGCAACAGATAAGGTGCTGTGAGCATATTGGCATGTGCAAGTGTGGTAATGCAAACAGGGGCCCTGTTCACACAGGGTGCTTGGGGAAAATGAGTTAATGAAGTTTGTTAAACCTGTGCCTAATGTGGCTACAGTGTCTTAGAGCCACTTTTTTCTTGGAAGAGAGTATCCTCATGCAGTGCCTTCTGCCTGTTTCTTTCTTTCTTTCTCTCCTAACCATCTCAGAAATCTCAGACCACTCCTGGCCTTACCACAGGGCACTGACATTATCTGTAGGCATTGAGAGAGAAGTGTGCTTGAAGGTTGGCTGCAAAGCAGGATTTTCGAAGGTATTTTTCCTATTGGCACGGACCAGCAATGCAGTTTGATAGAGAAGGGGTGTGGGTGGGTGTGTATGGGTGTGTTTTTCCCTGTTTGGGACTGGAGGGATTGGGAGACTGAGGGGGAAAATTGACAGGAGTAAATTTGTACATCTGGTAGCTAGAGCAGGGTAATGAAGTGAAGTCTAATAAGAAAGGCACAGTAATGCGTTAACTCAGTCAGGGGAAGTGCGTAAAATGTGATGATACAGCTGGGGAAATGATGGAGGAGGGAAGTTCTAGCGGTAACTAGACTAGGTAATTTGGATGTCAGCCATCCATCAGAGGAAATGATGCAAGTTAAAAGTCTGAGAAAAGTTTGGAAACCGTGCCCTTGCACTATTGTCCCTTCTTTTAGCCTTCCTTCTTTCCTGCAGGGACTTGGCAAGGTTTAACAGCAGGAAAGTGTAGCTGGCAATAGAAGGAGCAAGAATACACGGGGGAGCGGAATTACCGGCATCAACAGAGCTGCTGCTCTAGTGCAGTATGTCTCTTAATGATGTTAGAAGCCTAGGCTTCCTTCACTTTTGGCTGAAAAAGTAAGTTCTGATTGGCCTTTCCTTCCTTAAGTATGCTTTCATGGAGACATAGGCCTTTAAATTACAGAATCACAGAACAAACTAGTTTGAAAAAGACCTTTGAGATCGTCAAGACCAACCTATGGCCTTGTCAGCTAAACCATGGTACTGAGTGCCACATCCAGTCTTTTTAAAAACATTTTCAGGGATGGTGACTCCACCACCTCCATGACTTCAGTGCCCAGTCACTCTGTCAGTGAAGAAATATTTTCCTTAGCTCTGGCATAAGGATAGATTGAGTCTTTTTACTTCCCTTCCCTTATCAATTTTCTACAATTCCTACACTCCGATTTATATTTATCATCAGCTTCTTGTTTCTTTAATCAGCAAGCAATGCTTTCATAGCTGTTCTCATACCTGTTAGGGTAGTTTGAATTGGTGAAGGCATTTTTCTTAATTGCTTCAGGCAGAAGATTTTCAGACTTGTACTGAAATGCTTTTACACAGTTTCCAGGCATCATTATATTTTCCCAGTGGATTTGATCATGTGTTAATACAATTTCTGAGCTGTTTTGGTGATGCAAGAGTTTGAGGCCCAGTGATATTAGGAGGTAGACAATGGTGGATGTACTTATTCTATGAATTTTTGTTCTCCAACTTCATTGATAGTTCCCTGGTTACCCATATACATTCACAGTGTTCTTAAAATTATGTATTTCAAAAGTGAATAATGTTTATGTCTGGCATAGTGGTACGAAGTAAAATGGCATGTGTATTGTTTAACACAACTGCGCAACATTGATCTTTTTAAAAAGACCAAATTTCAAAAGAACATCCAGTAACATTCCTGAATTTTGTAATGCTCAGGAAGCTATCTGGATTTCCAGTTGGCGTAAGCTTAAGGCAACATAGTTTTCCTCTCAGTGGAGAATTCAAATTCAAGGAATCTTTTTTTTCTGGTCGTTTTTTAATTTTGTTTGTTTTGCGTTGTTTTTATCTTGTTTAGTACAGACCAGCTCTGAGGTAAGAACAGGCACCTTTTTTTTTTTTTTTAAGCATCCCACATTATCGTTGAGCTCCTCTCTATCAAGCAGTGCCAGGACAGATGCTGTTGCTGTCATTGAATCATGCTTCCATTTAATACATGAAAAACCCTTGCTGATGAGAATTACCCATATTGATAAAGTTGCTTGAAAAAATAAATTGGTTGAGTTATTTGGAAAGATGACACCCTGTATGATACAGCATGTCCGTGTGTACGAGTTAACATTAATAAGATCATGTGAACCCTCTTGTCTTTGCAGTCTCGAATTTTAGTTTTTTCACAAGTAGATGTAATATTTTAGTTTGATTTGATACTAAAAAATGAATCTAAACACAGGGCTGAATTAGTGAATATAAGTGGCAGCTGCAAAACCATAAAAATGCGTGACAATTTTCATGTTTTTTCTGCAAACAAACCCAGGTTTTGACTTTGCAGGTGAAATCTGTGGGTGTCATTTACCTTTTATTGCCACAAGCTCTCTCTCTTACAGGAATGAAAACAAATATTTTCCTCTTTTATAACTTACAAAAGATAAATCCTTGTCTGCTCTTGCTGGTGATATAATTTTTCAAATAGCCATAGAGATTGAAGTCTTGAATGTATGAATAGAAAATTGAAATAATTTAGTTGAAAGATAGCCTTATGAAATTTGCAAGCATGCAGTAAGAGAAGAATATGGCGAAAAAAACAAGATCACTTTTGGATGTAATAAATGGTAAAGTTAATAATGAGAAAAAAACCCAAACAAATTATGCCAAACCTGCAAGGCTTTCACAAGCAGACTCTTCTGAATTTTGATATCATAGGAAGTATAATAGTTTTATAACACTTCTGGTGTTTTGTCAAAAAATCAGCTCTGACTACTGACCTATAATTAATCTGTCAGACTATTTCTGTCACATTTGAAACTTATACTATGTGATCTTTTACAAGATCACTTTGTTCCTAGTGATTTTTTCCCATATGCACAAATACAATAATATTTTCAAATAAAAAGATAAAGATTTTAATTAGTGTTGTCAGTCTGAGGGTGAAGAACTCTTTATTTTTCTTTGTTAATTGGACTCAATGATCTTAGAGATTTTATTCCAAATGTAATGATCCTAAGTTTCTATGAAATACTTCCAGTGTCTTCTAGATAGTGATTTTCTGTCCTATTGGGAAGATAAGGTCATCTTTATGGCTTCACATTTAGTTTGGCTTTGTATGCATTTTGTTGCATTGGATTCTCAATTTTTTCAGTATATCTGGAAGCTGAAATAATTTACCATTTAGTGAAAGAGTGGTGTTAGGTAAAAGCCTCATGTTTTAGATGAGTTTTATCTGAGTTCAGCTTTTTCAAATTTAAAACAGCAATATATTTGGTACAAAAGTGATTTTAATTTTAAGTAAGTAGTGGTGTTCTGGGCTTCTCGCCAGAACCATACCTTTCAAGTGCTTTAGTAGGCAAGCTGTGAAATGGGTAGAACTGTAGCATTAAGTTCCACAGATGCATGTTGGTGGTGTGTCCCTTCTCTCTCAAATAGGGAGGGTTTGTGTCTACACTGAGTGTACCTGATGTCTAAACAATGCTCAGGGAATAAAGCAGGACCCAGGAGCTGCCTTTGAGCTTTCAATATTTACCTGATCTGAGTTAGCTATGTAGCTTGTACTGTCATGATTGTTCATTAGTTGATAATACCATGAAAATATTATTTAGTACCAGTTTCGCAATAAATTTATTTAAATCATTAATTACCAGAAATGAGTGATTATGCTGTCATCTTAGTTTTCACTCAGAAATTTGAGAATGTTTTCAGTATTCCTATTGCTGTGAAGAAGTTTAGAACAGTCTTAGTACACCAAACCGAAAAGTCAAATTAAAAGACAAAAATATTTTCTCATTTTCTCTATATTTATGGTCATTGGTATGGGGGATTTTTTGTTTTGTTCTGTTTCTTTGGTTGGGTTTTTTAACATTCTGATGATGATTTTGGAGTCCCAGCAATGAATTCTTGTTTAGTATTTGATGTTAGCCCCACTAACACTCAGACACTCAGCAAGTGTTTAGCTGCTATGAGTACTAAGCACAACTCCTGTGTATCACCCCCACCCTGCCAAATGTATTGAAATGTAACATCTAACAACTGCTTTTTTTGCTAATTACTCATCTGTGTTCTTAACATTAAATTTCAAATTAGATGCTTATTATTGTTGCACGTATGTTTAGCAAAAATGTTGATAAGCTATGAATGAGCTGTAAGCCACATAACACTTCTATACCTGCCTTTATTGTATTGCCTGTATTGTATTTATGTACTGCTGCCTTTATTGCTAGTTCTTGAGTAGTCTTGGTGACACAGAGAGATGCAATGGACAGAGAACTCTTTAGAGCTGTATTAAAAACCAAAAGCAAGCCAGAACTTATTTTCCTAGCTTGATTTTATTTTTCTGTGTTTGACTTTTGTGCTAAACATTGAGAACCAAGGTTAAAGGCAGAAGAAAAAGGGTTGATAATGTGAATTGTTACTGCATGGGAATAACCCTTTGAAATATGACTCTTTGGAATATAACTCTTTAGAATAACTAACAGTATTGCTTTTTGATCTCTAATGACACGACTAATTGCCTGAGTTTCTATCTGACTGACAGCTCTGCTTTTTAGAGGTAGCTCCTGCAATAGGGCTTATCTCTAGCACCCCATCCTAAAGGCTTTCACATGCTGTGGCAGAAGTGAAAGGAAGGATGATCTGGGTTAGATATTTGAATGTCCCTGAAGTGTGCATGCAAGCTTAGGCGTGATTACAGGTCTCTTGTAGTGTCAGTGTTTTCTTTTGCTATTGGTGTCATGGGCTCCTTTGCAAGAGTAGTCCTCACAGACGGTAACAGAGATCATAGCTCAAGTAAAGAAGAGTGGTGATGTAGGAAAAATTGATTTTAAACCTTCTGAGGCATCCTGCAAGACCAAAGGATGAAGCTTGACTTAATAAAAATTAACTTAAGTGCTCTGTGCTGTAATATCAAGAAGTCGGAATGCTGTGCCTATATGTGCTTTACCATCTGTGCTTTGGTCAATGGGGGAGATCCCTTTAAAACTTAGTGTAGCAAAGAGGGAGTCTGACCTGAGGAAAGGGGATGTTTTGCCTGTTAATTAAGCCAAGAGAAAAGACTATCTGAGACATCTTTGAAGGATGGAAAAACTGCTTTGCCAGGATAAAAAAGCTGTTTGTTTGGTTTGTTTTGGTTTTTTTTTTCATTTTGTAAGCTGAGAGATTGAATCTCTCAAGTCATTGCTAATTGCCATCTTATACATAAGTGGTCTGATTCCTGTTTAGGTCAGCCAGATTTGAAGGTGGACCCATCTAATGTAGGCTTAGTAGCTACATCTTTAAATGAGTTTGGTGAGTCTCTGCTCTTACTCCCATTGATTATGATGCATCTCTCCATAGGGCTGTTTACAATGCCCAACACACAGGACTGTGCTTTTTCTGGATCCTCTGCCAGGGACTCTTATGTTGATTGCAGGCTGCAAGTTTCTAAAAGCTGGCAAAACTCCGTATAACATGGATGTTGAAGCAAAGCAATTCTTTAAAAGTCTGTTTAGAGAATAATTGAGACTGAATGTTCACATTAAAAAAATACATTTCTCATAATCCCATGACTTTTGGCTTCTGAACTTTTTCTTCTGGAAATACCATGAAGATACTTCATTTTCCATAGTTCTGTGTATACTTTGTATTCCACAGTTTTCCATATCTTTCTTGTTTCAAAAGCAGTGGTGAGGGAAATGAAAAATGTTGCCTGTTTATTTATGTCATGTATTGAACCATGATGGTTTGTGTCAATCCTGAAATTCCATGATGAAACTGTGATAGAAGTGCAATATGAAGTGGCTGTGACATAAAAGGGGACTTCCATTCTTTTAATTAAATTTGGGTTAGTAAATATGCTAACATAGGCTTGGATACTTTTTGAGAAAAGATCACAAATACTGTATGATTCATTTTCCATTTCTTTTGTGATCCAGAGATGCAATCTGAAAGTGGGCTGTTGAGACTAGCCATGCTATCTCTGGAATGAAGGACTTATAGCCAGAGTGGGGTATTCTATACCTAGATGAGTTTAGAAACAATAATGCATTTTATATTCAACAGAAGTAAGGGTTCTTGAATAACTGGGGTAGGTACAAAAAACCAGAGATGTAATCAACTGTACTTTATGGACTCATAAGTAAATGAAAAATAAAACCCCTATGATTCATAAAAAAAACGATATAAGGGTTGCTGGATGATTTAAGGCGAGATTAACAAATCACTACAATGCAATTTATGGCTTTAGATAATGGGAGGTCAAACATGTATTACCAGCTGACTTAAATTTGATTTGACTGAAAGATAAAACTCTGCTACATGAACTGTATTAACTGAAAGCCTCTGCTTTACATTTCTCACTGATGGCACCCTGGGGAGGCAACTTTCTTGGCATTTCACATCCAATTTAAGCACAGCATTGATGAAAAGATGGCTAAATTGGTGCGTCGTTTTGTAATAAAATATCTCACAAATTGTTTATCTGATCAATGGAGAATGCAGTCTCAAGCTGTTCAGGGCTAATGTGCTCATTGCACTAAAATAGTAAGTTATTGACTGTCAGAGGGACCTGGGAATTTCTAAACTCAGTTCAGATTTCCTGAATGTGAGCAACATATTGTATCAGAATAGTAGGTTGTAAGAGATTAACTCTGCTAGCTGAATCTCACTGAAACCAAATAGATGTGAGCAAAGGGCATTAAGCACTTAGAGGGAAATGTTCAGCTGCTCATATGATCAGGCTACCAAGGGCAGAAAAGGGTGTTACCTTACTTAGGCATATTTTACCTGATTGTAATTCCATTGACTTTATTTGACAGTCCTGCAGCATAAGGGGGAAAGTTATGCCATATGTGTGTTGTATATGAAATGCTATTTTCTGACCTGTAGTGAGATATTTTGGTGCCTGGGGTAGGATGGGACCACTCCTTTCAGATAGGAGCACCTGGGGCCTCCTTGGGGCCAGAGTCACATAGAGTCCCTGGGGAAATGCCTTCTCTTCAGACATGGGCTGAATGAGCCCTGAGGGGAACTGGGTGGGTGTGGTGTGAAGGGAACAGCCAACCATCCTGGGAAGGAATAAGGTAGGGAGATAGGGTAGATACTCCTTTTCCTCTTTTTAGTTTGGCAGCTATTTTTGCTGGAGCTAATGCCCAGTTTGCATGCTAAACCAGTACCCTGACTGTCCCCATGTTCAGCTGGACTTGGTCCTGGTCTCACAGGAATGCAGAGTTTTGCATATTATTTATGCACCTTTCTCCCTAGCTTTCCATTTGTCATACCTTGCTGTTTCTATTTCCACTGTCATTTTCCCACAAAAGAAAGGGGATATGAATGATTAAGAATGATTTTGTCAAGAAGCAAAACCCCAGGAACTCTGTTTAGTGACCAAGGCTCCTGTCTTTACAAGACTGGCCTCAGTCATTGCAGATATGGAAGAGAATTAATTTTGTGATATAAGTTCATTATCTTAGAAATGTTCAGTCCACCATAGAAATGACTCACAGACAGAAAGAAACACAAAACCAGATTGGTTGGTGGATATTTTTAGTGGAAGGAATGTGCTCTTATCCCAAGGTTGAGGGGGGAAAAATCCTCTTTCTTTGCAGCCCATGGACTTAGGACCTTGTGAAATTTGGCATACATATTCCTTCCATATAGGAATTGGTAAAAGAGGTGTAAAGTGCTTGTAATAGAAAATCACCTTCACTTGTGGGATGTAGGATATTCCAAGGTGAGTGCTCTCTGGTCCCTTGTTGAGGCTGGTCTGCTGTGCAACAACAGATTTCAGCATTGTTATGCCTACAGGTGAGTGCAGCACTGCAGACTGCTGACTTGTGTGTTTATCTGAGAGAGCAAAGCAATAGGTCCCATGTCCTTCCCCCCCATTAGCTACTATAATTAAGTAATAAGAATGATTTTGATTACTTTATTCAGCCAAAAATACTAGGTTCTGTTCCATGTTGTAATTTAATTTTGTTTGACTGAAGCTGATAGTTTTTATAAGGGAGCACAAAACATCCTTCCATGAGGAAGGAGGGTGATCTGCTTAAAGCAGCTATCAGTGACATAGAAAACTCATTTTCTCCCTACTAGTGATCTGCAGTGTTATAGAGGCCAGATGGCCCAACTGAAGTCCTTTTTTTCTTTTCTGACTTTTGGAAGTTAAGTAGTCCTAGGCCTGCTCAGTTCTTGAATAAGAGTTCTAGGAAATCACAGAAAGCAGAGGAACAAACTAAAGAGTATTGCTTTGTCACTTACATCAAAGAGACTGAACAAGTAGATATAATTTTGACACCCTGTTATGGCTTGTGGAAAGCTGGTAAGGACAGAGTTGTTGCCTAAAATTGATTCTAATTCTAAGCGTGTTTCCCAAATAGTTTTTTGCAGGGAGAATTTGTCACTAATCTTCTCCTCTCTCCTACCCCCTCCCCCATACTACACAAAGGTGTTTGTCTTCAGAAAAACATGGTTTTTCAGAACTCCTAAGGGCTTCTGAGTGTGCCCAAACACTCAGAAGGTTTCTTTGAGATCACAGTTGTCAAGGCTAGTACGCAAACAAGAAATGTGAAGAAATTTTTTTGAGGAACTTGCTATATAGAAATATCTGATTTTAAAAAAATATTAAATGAATGCCTTTTTCTCAAAACAAGAGACAATAGTAGTTTGGGTGTATCTCTTTATTGATCTCAAAGATTGTTAGTATGATGACTCTATTGGCATTTACTGTCAGAAGAGAAATTATATTGATGAAAAAAATGTAATGGGCAAAATAGAACGAGGACAATGAAGGAAAATACTCTTGATGAGAAAGTGCTTTGCTAGTTCTGCAGCATTTTCATCATCCTTGAAGTAATAATCCCCTATTGTTTCAAAAAATGTATAGACTTGTAGATAATGGCAAAAGCAGAAACGTGAGTTTACCAGTTTTTAGTTAAAAATACTTTCTTTGTGTGTTGGTGTGTTTCTGACATTTGCTCATTTTGGTTTTGTGCAAATGAGTATAGAGCTTTTTATGTGTTATACAAAATTATTCTAGTCTCGTATTAATCTTGTCATATGAGTTGTTCATGTGAAGTCACTCTGAAGAACCCTTGAGGATTCATTACCTGTAATTCTTTACAGGCTTCATTTAAAATATACTGCCAAGAATGCCAATTTTCTACCTAAGTGATAGTAAATGCTTAATTAATGGTACTGCTACATTAAAATCAGTGTGTTAATCATATCCTCCTAATCAGGGGAAGGAACATATCCTTAAGAAATAAAATACTCTTACGTTTAGATTGTAGAAAACACATTCTTAAAAATACCTAGAACCAGAGCAGTATTTTCCTCATTCAGCAACCAGGTAGTTTTTGGTCTGACACATGACATCTTCAGAGTTTTTTCCTCATGCAGTCATTAAGTCAAATCTGAAAGCGCACACTTGGGTAGATCAGGGGACGGATCATTGCGTCATTTTCATTATTACAAGACATGGTAGTTCCCAAATGCCCCACCAGAATTCCAGGTCTTTTTGGTGAAAATACATTTAGGATCATGAATCTCTCAATTGTCACATCAAATCTAACACTTATTTGAGTCCTTTCATGGCCAAGTTAGGACACTTTTCCATTAGCAAAGTAATTACCAGGCAGATATGGAGGTAGCAGGTGGGACAACAGTGACTCTCAAACTACAACTCTGTCCTTCCCAAAACATCTAACTGTTTTTTCTGGTTATGAGGCAGAATAAGTTATAACACAAATATTTAATCTCATCACCAAAGGAAGCCATGAAAATGATCAAACATCTGGAGAAGATGCCTTATGAGAAAAAACTGAAGGAGAGAGGTATTTTCACTCTGGAGAAGAAAAGTCTCGCAGGGGATCTCATCACCATCTTCCTGTACTTAAAGGGTGGCTACAAAGAAGATGGAGGCTTTCTCTTCCTAAGGAGTAACGTGGAGATGACAAAGGGCAACAGGTTCCAGGATAGATTTGATCTTGACATGAGAAAGAAAACTTTCAGAGTGAGAACATTCAATCACTTAACTTCCCTAAGGGTGTGAGTCCCCATCACTGGAGGTTTTCAAGACACAGCTGGGAAGGTTATTAGCAAATTTCATCAAGGTTCCTTTTTCCATTAGATGTTGAGGTGATCTTTCAAAGGCCTTCCAACCTGGGCTGTCATGTGATTTTATCTCACCCAGTCAGAGTTTTTTGCTATGTTTGCTTTTAAAGACTTATTGAGAGGCATCTGTTACTCTACACACCTTCACAGTTTGATGCCTTCCTAAGCCCATTCCATAAACATGGCTTTTCAGTAAATTTCCTTAGAGCTATCAACACACATCCCAATTTGGTGTGTCTTTGGCTCAGCTCATGCTATCCTGTGTGCTACATGAAGGAGCTCTTTGACCCACATTTACTAGAAAGAAAACTGGTTTTGGATACAGTTCTTCTCTAGAATTTATTTCTAATAAGATGAGAAAGAATGTGTGTATTGTGGATACCAGTTCTGTGATAAGCCTTTGGATCTGATCTTTAATTACAGGTTACCATGACTACATTGTTTGATTCTTTTTTTCCTGGCAAATGTCTTTTCTGAGTTGTGGACATATTTAATTTGTGAAATGCTTTGTATCTTAGTGCATGTAGATTAGATTGAGTATGAGTTCGTAAAAGAAAAAACAGCTTTTTAAAAAAAACTCAGCATGTATACTGTTCTCATGAAAATTAGAGGAAATATTGGCCCTTGCATTGAAATAACACTGACTAACTGGTACTGATCATCTATTTGTTTATGGACAATCGAGTTGTATTGAAAATATGTAAATAAAAAAATAACTGAATGAGTAGATAAAACTAGGCTGAACAGACTTCAGATTGAGATAACTGTAGGCCTCCATGATATGGTAAACTATTAGAGGTGCAATGTTATCTCAGTACAACACATATTTTACTAAAGAATAGTATGCTCTGAGGCCTGTATTTATACTGCAATACGTACCTGCCTCAGGCCTGTTCTGAGGTGTAGGATGAAAGGACAAGTGGCTTTGAAAATTGAAAAGTTGATGCCTTTTACTGTAGCTGCATATGCAACACTCAGCTGTATTTAATGGTTTATTGCCTGCGTTATTTGTGAGCAGTAAGGCTGGAGAATGTGTGTTCTAAAGAAGGGCTTCCCTGCTTTTCAAATGTTTTCAGAAAGCAAGCAGAAACTACAAAGAAAGAAATTCCAATTGCATTTGAGGACTCAAAAGTGTATAGTTCTAAAGTTGTTTCTATAGTAGTAGTAGTATCATGGAGTAGCAGTTAGAACAGCAGCTTAAATGTTGCTACATTTCTTTGAGTGACGAGAGAGCTTAGCTAATACAACTCTGCAATCTATTTAATCTCCACCATGGATGAATGTATGACAAAGAAAGAGTCTCTCCTAGGAATTACCCATTTACCACAGTGGTCTGATTGTCCTTTGCTTCTAGTGCAGTGTAAATCTGGAGTGGCACAGTGAAATTACTGGAGCAAGTGCTGTGACAGAGCATCAGATCTGGATCTCTCTCCATTGAAATCCGAGAGAATTAGAGACTGATCTTGGTGCTAGAGGGACTTCAGGTGCAGATACATTACTAGAAATTATAGTGGGCTGCAGAGATATACAGAAGTAACTTTTAAAGTCAGCAATCAAGGATTCAAGGTAAAAGCGAGCTTCTGTGCTCCATCAAGAAGAAAAAGAGAACAGAGTAATTTCCAAACTTTAAATGGGAAAAAGTAGGAGAATAATCATAATAATAATAATAAAAAAGTGCCTAATAGTTGCACAGAGCAGTGAAAGCTGGTAGAAAGGGAGTGGAGAGCTAAAGACAATTTCTTAAGATTTCTATGCTCGTATTACACTGACATAGAATGTCCCAAAAGATGTTGCAAGAAGAAATTTGGTGTTTTAAGGAACTCCAGACCAACACTAAGAAGGCCTGGCTGAGGGCCTGACAAATATCTTAGTGAGGGCAGATGCATGGGAAACATCATAATACTAATCTTGCAATTGCTGTACTGGGCTTCCCACAGGTCAGCTGTGTGTAGTCCTTGGCTGCTCTGACCACAGAGTGCTTACAGCAGTATGCTAAAAAAGGGGTGGTCTATCAGAAGGTGTATCTGTCTAATAACTATTAATTTGCTAGGGGAAATTCTTCTTTGCGTTTCCAGTAGCTGTCTTGCTCTTACATCTAAGGATGGTATTTTTTCTCCATTTTCTATAAGGATGGTAATTTAATTTTTCAGCCAGATCCATATTGCCTTTAGTCTCTGTGTCAGTCTCATTGTGATCTAACATTACATTTCTTTTCTATGGCTGAAAAATTTTTTGCCATTTTTTCTCATTACTGTTGCAGGATCTTGCTCATATTGCAATAATTTTATTTCTGTGGAAACTCCTATTGACCTCTGAGATGCATTTACCAATTCTCTTTTTCCCTTTCCTTAAAGTCTTTCCATACTGGACAAATAAGGAACACCAAAGAACAATGGAATCATCAAGACTGAGGTTCAGAAGGATCCCTCAGAGAGATCCTGGGAGGGATGTGAATGTCAGAGAACAGCATGACAAGACATAAAAATCACATAAAAATCATAAAAATTTCTTTTGATATTCTTTTACTGTTAGAAATTAGCTGTCATGAAAGAAGAGGAAATCGACAGAGAAGGAAAAATATTTATTTGAACTGGGGGAAAAGGGGCTATGTCACACTTACTTCCCCTTTCAGTCTTTTTCAAAGCAAAATTCCAGTCAAGGTCTAGTCAGTCCAAATTCTGAATTTTAAGCTTCTCATCACAGAAGCACTGAAAAGGTAAGGTTGGAAGGGACCACAGTGGGTCATCTGGTCCAACCTCCCTATTCAAGCAGAGCCATGCTAGACCAAATGGCACAGGATTGTGTCCAGATGGTTCTTGACTATCTCCAGAGATCCCACAACCTCTCTGGGCAATCTGTTCCAGTTCACAGTCACCAGCGCAGTAAAGAAGATCTTTCTCATATTCAGATGGAATTTCCTGTGCATCAGTTTCTGCCCATTGCCTCCTGTCCTATCTTCTTGGCACCACCAAGAAGAGCCTGGCTCTATCCTCCATCCTCTTCCTTCAGATACTTCTATGCGGATGAGGTCCCCTCTCAGTCTGCTCTTTCTGAGGCTGTGAACAGGCCCAGCTCCCTCAGCCTTTCCCTGTAATAGGCATGCTGCAGTCCCCTGACCATATCTGTCACCCTTCAGAACTGGACACAGCACTCCAGATGGGGCCTCACCAGGACTGAGTAGAGGGGCAGGATTGCCTACCTCAACCTGACAGCACTGCGCTTCCTAATACCCCCCAGGATACCATTCTTGTTCTCCAGAGCACACTGCTGGCTAATGGACAGCCCGTTGTTCACCAGAACCCCCAGGCCCTTCTCTACAGAGCTGCTTTCCAGCAGTCAGGCCCCAATCTGTACATCTGCATGGGGTTTGTATTACAGGAAAAGAAAGAAATTGCAAAATTCAAAACTATCTAATTCAGAAAAAGTTATTCTCCCTAAGGTTTTTGGCTTTGTACAGTACCTGTGATTTGAACTTTTCCCTCATTTTCTATGCCCCCTGTCACTGGTTCCAGACACTACGCCTCTACTTTCTTCTAGGTGGGGGGAGAAAATGGAAAATAAAGAGGGTGGTAAATGTGATTACAACGTTTCTTTAATGCACTGGTTTTCACTCACAGAATATTTTCTGTTACTGTACCAAATAGCAGGAATCTAAATTTTAAGAGAGATGTCTGGAAGAAAAAAAAAAAAAAAAAGAGAAATTGAAATGATTGTTTTTTGTCAATCCTTGAGAAAAATGTGGTAATTGAAAAAAAACCACCCCAAACCTAGCAGAATAAACAGTGCTCATACTTGATGGCCTTATTTTTGTGGAAGAGTCTCTTATATTGACTTAATGATATCTGCTGGAATTGAAACAACAGTGTCTACACAAGGGACTTACCCCATCTAATTGCATCAATTGAAAGTGATTCAATTTTTTTGGCAGAGACAAGCATAGGGAGATGGAAAAAATAAATGGCTATTTTTTATAGTGAAATAAAGGAGAGAAAGCAGAGCAAACAACTTATGGCCCTGAAATGCCATATTTTTATATCTTGGAAACCATGACCAAAAGATGCTAATTTGCTTCAACTCACTCACTGTGAGGGCTCCCTTTGATCCTCCTGCCTTTCTTAGAGTGTGATATTCTCACATTTTAATGCAGTATCATTTAACATTGAGATGTAGGGAAATTTGTCCAGTAAACAGATTTCTTGTACTGATTTGGAGCTTGTGGGAAAGATTATAGCATAAGCTGGTGCCTGCCACAAGAGAAATGGATTATTACTCTGGGAACACTTACATCAAGGAGGGCCCTTTTACAGCTGAAAGAGGCAACCTTTTACAAAGAGCTGTGTTCTGCGAACTCCTTGTCAGCTTGCTGAAAGTGCTAACTCACAGCATACAGGTCATTCCTTCCCAGAAACATGGGAAAAAAGCTTTAGCGTGCTATTTGTGACTTATTCTCCTTGAGTGTAAAGATGTTTTCTACAAAATGACACCCCATCAAAGAAAAAAAAGTAAAAAATAAGATTTAATGAGACAGGGGGTTTAGGGACGATGGAAAAAAAGGGTGCTTTAAAAGACATCAATGCTACACACAGAACAGCATAAGCTTTCAACAAACCAGCCTTACCAGTGTAATTTGGATAAAATGGGAATGGTGGTATTTTCTAGACAAAATCCAGTTCTAATAAAACTCAGATCTGGGTAACAAGGTCTCCCTGAATTTCCCCACCCCTGAAATCCTGCTTTACTTCCTATCAATTTCAATGTTATGATTAAATTAAAAGTCTCACAAGGGAACATTTTTAATTTTATTTCTGAAAGACTTTTTTTTTTTCTTAAGTCAAAGAGAACTATAGAATAAATTATTACAAGGACATTAAAAGGATTTCATTTCCTTGAGCATACATATGCATTCTGCTGCAGCATGTCCTCTCCCTCCCAGTGTAGCCATTGATCCACAGCTTTTATAATGAACTCTAATAACAACTCTATTACTGCGAGGCTCCCGATTGGCTCAGGCACCCACAAAATTAGCTACAAAGAAGCCAGCTTGTCAATATTAATTCCGCCACAGAGATTACTTGTTATGGTAGAACAAAGGTGTTTTGGCTCGAGCTGAACAACTTAACTCCTTGTCTCATAAAATTTAAGCTGCTATTGATCTCCTTCTTCTATTGTGCTGGAGGATTAAAAAAAAAAAACCAGGGGTGCGCGCGCGCAGACACGCAGACAGACACCGGCGTGCTGAATCACTCCAATGCATTCTCCTAAACCACCAGCCACCCGCTTGCTTCCTTCTCTTCTTCCCTTCCCCTTCCATCCCCTCCCTGTCTGCTAAGAATCATTCAGTAACATGAAGCAAATTAAATCAATGAATTCATCCTAGCAGATGGGTGCTTTAACAGTCAGTTAGCCTTTAGATAATTGAGGCGTTGACTCCGGAATCATAAAATGGATGGCTCGTTTGTACATTTTACTGAAATAGATCACTGAGGTTAAATAAATGAAATCCCATTTGTCAGGCGGTAATAAATGGCCTCCCCTTCTGCAAA
The DNA here is from genome assembly GCA_034509185.1 of Euphonia xanthogaster. NCBI lineage: Eukaryota > Metazoa > Chordata > Aves > Passeriformes > Fringillidae > Euphonia > Euphonia xanthogaster. Next base: position 88,281,211 of record JAYDZK010000113.1, read on the forward strand.
CAGCTCTGTTTGGCCTAATAAATACAGGGATGTTACAGTGCTCCTCCCTTGATAGGGTTATGGCTTAATGAAATGGTCTTTCCTCTGCTTGTTTTTGCCTCCTCCTGCACCGTGTGATAAGTAGCGAACCAACGAAGCTTGTAATTACAATCTTACAGAGAACCCAGCCAATCTGTATATAAATCTCACCATCCAATTACAAGATGTAATAATTTTGCAGTCAAGCTGGTAATGAGGTCTAATACTCATGCATGTGATAATCCCCCCTGGATGCTGACTCTATCAGATGTTAGCTTTGTAATTATACTGGCAGAAAATCATTATTTCATGTTCAGCAGAAAAATGAGGTTGGTGGGAAGTTAATTTTCTCTATGCTCTGTGAAGCATAGACAAAATTTTAATGATTTAATCATTATGGTTATCCCTTTTGCAATTGACCCGCGTTACTTCTGTAGAAACATTGGCACATTTAAAAGTCCCTGTTACCCGATAAAGCTTGCCAGGTATGCAGCTTTTAATGTAAGAATAACCGTATACAATTAAACTATTAACCTGCTTGATAGGGGAAAAATCCATAGTTTTTATGTTTTCATTATTTACACACAGGATCCAAAGGAATGTTTATGTCCAGTCTGCACTGCGATAAAAAAGACTCTTAAATAAAGAAAAAAGAAAAATGCTATAATTAGGATGTAAGCTCTCAGAACAAAACAGCAGGTTCACAGTGGTATTTTAGCAGCTCAGTAATCTTTTGTTCCTTTTCAGTGTAGGAGACATTCTTGAGACCTTATACTTCTACACAAAGAGCTTGTTATGCATAATCAGCATTTTCATAAGAACTAGTTTAAAGGAATTGCTTGTGATACATAGAATTGTTCTTTTCTGCGCTCAAAATTTTCTTCTTGTTTCTGTTTGTCCAGCCTGCCAGGAGAAGGACGTAGAATATGACAGAAGTCACAACATTGAGATGGGAGAGTGAGAAAAAACCCCAGCAGCACAAAATCAAAACTACAGGGAAGTTGGTAGGCAGGGCAAAATACCAAAATGTGTTGAAAATTGCAACAAGGATATTTAGGATAAATTACTTGAAAAAATTCAACTTAATGAAAATGTCATCAAATTCTTTTGTGGTAGGATTTCAACTAAAGGAGGGAAGGTCTGCATCCAAATAGAACTTTAACACTCCAGTGTCAAAGATTTGTGTGCTTAATTCTTCTATATCTAACTTTTATTATGTGCTCTTTATGTTTCTTTATTGACTTACTTCATATATATGTGGATATATATATATATATATGTCTGTGCATGTGTATTTAAATATTTATGTGTATACATGCTCTGTTTTTCTAAAAACATACATTATAAAAAAGTTGACTGAATTTTATCTTCCAGGAATATTTTATGTTTTCTTTAGAATGAGCAGCAGGATTAGGACCTGTGCAGTACTTCGGGTGATGACTTTCGTCTTGTCTTGATCTGGTATGTTGGAAGGCTTACCACAGCAGAGCCCAATTAATATATGAAGTATGTAAAAGATAATCTCATATTTGATTCCTGTTAGACTTTGAAGATAGACACAACTGTTGTCTCAAGATCGAAGCAGTCACGGATACTGTCCAGAGAATGATCTGCAGGTGGGCACCTCTTCTGGACCCTTGGGATGTGGCTGATTCCACTTCACTTCAGATTTGTCCTTCCAGACCTGGAGCAGTCATCTAGAATCCCTTTACAGCCAGTGAACACTTCATGGGTGCCCTTCTCTCACCCAACTGAGGCATCTACCTTTTGAGAGGGTGAAATGCCTTTCCTCCACTGGGTATAAAATAATAACAAATGTATAGTTCAGATGTTGATAACTACTTTGCAGGCATCAAAGATTAGTTGAAATAAATTCTACCCTTACCTTCTTTGTGAATCCAGCCCAAAGTAGCTCTGGAGAAGGCCTGGGGTCTATTATGTATTATGTATTAAATTCCTAATCTAGTGATACAAGAAAAGGCAACTTGACAGACACGAATCCTGATCTAATTATGGTTCTCAGCCTTAAAAAAGGATTATTTTTTAATGAGTCCTGTAACTCAAAGTACATATATATTTAGACAATTTATCAAACCTCTTAAGAAGAAAATCCTGACATTGCTTATGTTGGTTCTACTGGCACTCCATGTGTTTTATTCCGGCAGAAGAAGCAGGATGGTGATGAGGAATGCACATGACCTAAAATTAATTAGGTTATTAAGGAACAATGAAGACTAAGACTTGAAGAAGGACATAATACAGTAGCCAAATGGACCATCCTTTGCTGGCAAACCTATTATGTCTAATATGTGTTGCATGAAGTAATTTGAAATACTTAATGCCTTACTAGATACAAAATAAATTGTTCTGAGCTGGTAGAAAGATGATAGTATTAATATAAACAGTTGAGTCCAAAGTAATAAAAGATGCAAAAAACCTCAGAAGAATATGGAAAATAAAATATGAAATGCCATTTATGACAAAGGTATTTCTTTTTCCAGTATAATGCATTCCTTTCATCTGTGTCAGGGTTGCCATCTTTTACAAATTTTATTGTGAGTTTGACATGTTTGTGGAGGAGGGTTGGGTTAAGACGTATTCTTGAAGTCACGGTTTTGGGAAACATTCCTACATTTCCTTTAAAAGAGAAAAGAGAGAATTCTGTAAATTTGTTACATAAACTTTAGCTTGATGTCCCTGGGAAAGTACATAAAGCATAAAATGGAGTGTGCAGCATTGATACAATTGGCTCTTCTGTCTGAAATATATTTTTGCTCTTGCATACGTACTTTTGCAAAACACTGTGAGATGTGGAGATAAACCTGGTTTTCTGAACCTGTGTCATGAAAAGATCTTAACTCTTTATTTAGCCTGGACATTTTTCTCACTGAGGCAGAACTAGGATTAAAAGCCGAGTGAGTTTTACTGCTGGCTAGAGAATAACTGGACAAAACTGTATTTCCATACCATAAATTAGGCTAAAGACTGCAGGCAGAAGCTGGGAAACCTTTGGTTAAGTCATTGGATTTAAATCCAGTAGAATACATCAGGTGTTTTGTGAATATGGCTATCTTCTAGATAGCTGGATGTTAATTGTACTTCCCTCATTTCCCACACTAAGTATTTAGAACATGAGCTTGCCTTAACAAAACTAAGTAAATATTTGCTATGTTGCAAGAAGCAAAAAAAGCTAATGCAGCTTCTCACTCAACTTCAAAAAAAATATTTGTATCTCAATCTCTCTGAAAAAACAGAGGAGTTGTGCAGGTAATGGCTGCGTCTAAAAGGATGCACATTTGTCCTTTCCACAGAGCTTGGAGTAATGGTCATTCTGTGGTTCAACCATTGGATCTCTTTGAGCTTTCTGATGCTTCTTCTGGTGCCTCATGGCATAGAGAGATGTGTCTGGGAGAATCCCAGTTCCTCAGGTTGTGCATGCCAGTAGGTAGGTGAGCTAGTTTGTTGATCTAGAGATACTTCATTGAGGGAGAGCAAACCTAGACAAACAATGGGCCATGACTGAGTCCTAGGATGTAAGTAAATAAACAGGTAAAGAGGTTGTCCCCTTCTTAGTTACTCTTAGCACAGTTTCTGCCTGCATTCCCTAACACTGACTCATACTTCCCCCTATTTGACGGTTCTGGCATTTACCTTGAGCTCCATAATCCCCAGAATGTCAGCTATTTGGGATCCTTGAGCCAAAGAACCTCTCCTATTTCCAGTCATACTCATCTTCTATTTCAATATGGGATTTACATTCAAAGTAAGATTCAAAGTGGAGACCAAGCCAATAAGACTGCACATCCACCTTGCAGCAGGAGCAGTGTCTGTGGCTTCTCTGGGGACTTTGTCTTGAACATTGACTTTGGCTGTGTTTTAGGACTGTCCAGTTCTGGGACCTCATGTCAGCCAAGTTTCCACCTCCATGGAAACATACAAAAATAGCATACAAAATTCTGAAACTCTCTGTGAAGCAGCCTTTGATTTTTGTATGGATTTACAGGAGATCAGCATAACTCTATTTGAACATAGTTAGGATTATGTATTCCACTGAGTAAATCCAATCCTTAAAAGAATTTCCAGGTTCAGCCATGATTCTGCCAGGCAGAATTTTGACAGTTGCACCCATTAAAATGAAAATAAAACATCCAGTGTCCTTTTGAGATTTGAGATGTCACCAAAACTCATATGAAGGGGTTAATTTATTAAAAGGCACTGGCTCTTAGTTGCTAGGTAACATTGACCTTTTCCAAAAGGCTGTACTGCTCCAAGGAGGGTGTTTGGTAGAGGTAATGATTCTGTGTGGGGTTTACTCAATGAGTTGGTGGTAACCTATCCTGCAGGGAAGTTGAGAGGATGTAGTGTTGGAACAAGCTGTCATCTTCCAGCTGTCCTCTTCCATTCATATTTCTCTCTTTAGAAAAGAAAACAAATCAAACAAACAAACCCCAACCAACCAACAAACAAAGAGGTAAACCACAGTTTTTTTAATTTGCCTGTGAAACTAGGCAAGAACTCCCCTGCAGACTGGGCACTCGAATTGGGAGTATTTTGTGCCTGCACCTAAAAGAAGTCCCAAAGTAATGGGAATGAAGCCTTCTGAATAGTTAAAAATTTAAAAGAAATGCACCCATTTTCAAGGTGTTTATTGAAATGTCTTTTCTTTAGAATGAGTAAGAAGTTAATAAATGAATTTTTAAGTAAGGTTTATTTTTGTCTCAGATTATACGTCAGCATTTTATCTTCTATATTAGGATCACTGCTTAGAGTTATTCCTTTACTTATGTGTTTTGCTGTATTTTTAAAGAGACAAGGGAAAAAAGATTGAAAATCCACATGCACATCCAAATGATTTGTAGGTTGATGAAACCAACCTAATGAAGAGTGTATTTAGTTCTGTGACTAAAAAAAATTACAATTGTGTGGGGTTTTTTTTTAAATAAACATTTTTAATGTAAAAATAGGTGCATAGACTTTATCCTTATGGGCCAGGGTAACTTACATGACAACTTGTTAAATCGATTTTATGCTTCTTTTAGATCTGCTATTCAATTTTTTAAAGTGCAGATACCATGGCAACCCCCTCTCTCATATGGAACGTATGCTGCTTTAGAGATAAAGAGCAAGTACATGCAAAGATGGAACACGATGACATGTAAACTTTTTTTTAAAATATTCACACTTTGGATGAAAAAATATGCTACACAGGCACAATTTCTCTCAGCTACAGTATGTTTTATGAAAGAATCACATTTTGTACAATGCAATTAGTCAGGTTTTAGATCTTTTAAAAAATAATATAGAAGGAAATTGCACCCTGTGCTTTTCTGATGTGTATGTTCATGTGTGTGCATATATGCATATATATATATATAGCTAGCCAAACAATTATTCATATCTCGACATTCTTTTTAGTGTATAATAGCCCCTTAAAGACTGACACTAACATCTTTATTTTTATGGATTTTCCTACCATTTCTTAATGCTAAGACAGTAGCATAGTGTTTTTGGTTTTGTTTTGATTTTATGAAGGAGCTGCATAGCTGCTACAACTAATTATTTTTTTAAAGAAAAGGAAAAACAGAAGTATCAGTTTTGAGAAAAAGCAGGAGGACCTATGTGTACTTGGCTATCTCAGCAGTTATTTACATTGTCTGGATCAGAATTTTCAAGAGGATTTGATTTCTCAATCAACTTTCTAAATAATTGACTTCAGGGCAGTCTGCTGGGGCACAGCGTTTTTGAAAATCCAGTCTCTTACTTGAGTTGCTTTAGCAAGAGTTGGATTTAGGTTGTGATCTATTGTTTATACCCTAAACAAGACAATTGATCAAGGAAACTACCATTTCTCATCATGAATAGATCATTTCTTCCTGTATTCCATACCTTGGTTAGAGACAGGATATGCTTGAAATTTCAGCATCGTGCTTGTAGTTTTGTTTTGTGTTCAAGCCTGGTTTTGTGATTAAAGACAGACCTGAAATATTAGTAAAGTTTCTACCAATACAAGCTGAGCACTCATTTCAAGTTCCTGAATGAGTTAAAGAAAGGAAAAAAAAAATTTCAGATTTAAAAGCACATTATTTAATGTGAAACCTATGTTGTTCTGTACATCACTTTTGCTGTCCCCACCCATAAAACCCAACAAATTACTCTCTTATGTGATCTTTTTGTTGATCATAGAGATGACTTCCACATGCTTAGAGCACTGACGGAAGGAAGGGTGTTGGGTCTATATTCCAGCTTAAACATCATTAATACTGGGATTTGAATGTCTTTTAATATGAAGTTACTAAATCAAGCAAACAGCCATGCATCATCTCTCACGTTTTCTGCATTTCTGACACATGCACTACAGTTTGGCTCTGTTTTCTGGTCACTTTTTTCGCTTCTTGGTGTTACGTTTTGCCAGCTTACATTTCTTTTTGAAAGCTTTAAGAGGTTTGAAAGTTCAATTTGATTTCGATCAGATTGCACAAGTCTCTAACTAGTTTATCAAATGTGCTTGTAGCTGCAAATCTCACAAGGAAATACTCTCATAAGATACTGTCTACAGATAGTAAAAGGAAATTACTACAAACAATAAAATAACAATAAATTTTCTTTTTTTTTCACACCTTTCTGCTGGCAGTATCTGAAACAACTCCCATTAAAATAGGGAACCCCATTGATGGTATTAGCATGTTTGCCAGACTTCCAGACATCAGAGGAATTCACAGTGGAAGATCGGAAGAGC
>JAYDZK010000113.1:88288064-88305641 GCA_034509185.1 Euphonia xanthogaster
CTCTTCCGATCTACTCCAAAAATAATGAAAATTGCTATTAAAAAATTAATTCTGCATCTTTGAATTATAAATAAATCTCTGTTCATGTTTAGGGGGATTGAATGCTGGAGCTCATGTTCGCAATGGTTTTCCTTTGTTGAAATCAATTTGCCTTTACCAACCATTTATGCTTTAACAAGAAAGTAATGTGATGGTGAGAAAAAGCATGGCATATTGGGATGTTCCTCTGAGTGCTATTCCCTGAGGCAGCTGCTGGAGAGTATTGAAGGGAGGCTAAATCAACATTGCCAACAATTTTTTTTTTTTCTTCCCAGAGACCAAATGTGTAACCTCTGTGATGCAAATTATATTTAACCAGCTCTGGGGACTGAATATGGGTCGGTGCTTTGGTGAGTCTGTGTCTCTCTATTTGGTCACAGAACAGTATGTCTCTATGTTACAAGGCCAACTGTGATACACATTTGTATATAAATAAAGCAGTGAGTTTGTTTTAAAGTTATCTGCATTAATTTCTTTGTTCTTCTTCGTTATTTCAGGTTTTTTTTTATGAAATGAATATTTTCATAGTGAATAGCAGTGTTGAAAACCAAGATAGCTGCAAGGAAAATTACCCAATTTGATCTAAGCAATGCAAATTAAAGGGTTAATTTCAGTCAAAATGCATTCATTACAATACGCTGCAAACAAACACATTCATTAATGTAGGGAGTGCATCTTGTACCTTCCTAGCTCAGAGTTCATCACTGACTAGAAAAATTAATAAGTATATTTTACAAATGCTTTCAAATAATGATACCTTCAGGACAATAAATGATTTACAAAAAATGAAGGTCTCTAAGGTCTTTTTGGTAGGTATCCGCAATTATTATGAAGTGAATTTTATAATTCAGTTATTAGGAGTGCTAAATAGACTGCAAATGGTATCAGAAATGCATTTTTTATTTATACATTGTAGTAATTTTTCAGGAAATAACAGTAAATTAAGATATATAGAGAGATTGTAGATGGATTTTTATTTTACTTTTGAAAAACTTTTTTGATAGCTTAAATTTTCACATATGGAAAATAGTCTTGTCACAGACGTTGCCCACATTAAAAAATGGAATATAAAAAGTTCCCAAAATAAAATTTTTCACTAATACCTTTAATAGCCATTTCCATGGCAGTGCTTTATTAATTGTAGTTGTTAATAAAGTAGATTTTTATTTGTATTCAAAAAATCTATTTATCTCTTAAATACATTCTGAAATTAAATTTTTGTTTCCTTCTCATAGACATAGCAAATTAAATAAGCTCCCAGCTTCAGACTTGAGGCAAAAAATTAAAAACATAGATTTAAAGTAGAAAATAATTCTGGAAATTGCCTGATGAGCTTGGCTTATTTTCAACTTGGCACTACTACTAAACCTCGTATGATTGTACTTTATTTTGCGGAAAGACCCAGAAGTGAAAAACCCAAAATCAAACCAAGAACAGAAAATTTATCACCATCCCTACCAACACCAAAAATACTGTTGCAGTTTTGTGTAAAGGTATGCACATGACATACCTAAAATAGTGGAATTTTTCCTTTATTTGACTGAGGCCTTTTTGGGGGGGGTCAGAGAGGGAGCAGGGGCATGTGTGGGGGGCAACTACAAAAAACAAAGAAAAAGCACTTAGCATAAAAGACAGACTTTCTCTTAAAATAGTTACCAAAGAAAGCAACTTCTGAAACAACTTGTGAAATGGAAGGTTGTTTCAACTCTTTTTAAAATGCAAAATGTTTAAGTGAAAAGAGAACATGTTAATAATGATAATTTAATATCCAACACACCGTATTTTTAGAGCAGTAAATCCCCCAGTAATTTAAAATATTTCTTCCTTCAAGATTAGCATTCTTTTTAAATAAAAACCTGAACGTGTCTGATTTAGGACCTAAGCATGAAAAACCTTCCAAAAATTGTCGATGTTCCCATTAACTGTTATTTAAATGTTGTCAATCAAATCTGTTTGCATCTGGTACTGATGCCGTGTGAAATTTATTTGTTTAAACTTTCAGTCACACATGGAAAGTTTTGCAGATGGTGTCTCTTCTCATCTGCTTTTTCCAATTTTCCCCCTAAACTCCAGTTCTTACTCTCTCGACCCCCCAATTTGATTTCTCCTCCTTCTAAAAAAAATAGATCTAATCAGTAGCATGTTAAACAAGAGGGGATCTTTTATGTATTCTGTGTTAGGACAAGGAAAGCATCGCTGTAGATCACTAGAATAAACAACTCAGGCTGATTCAATTACAATGCCTGGGCCAGGCTTTTATCTGCTGGTGACATCATTTCAATCAAAATGTAAAATAATACAATCCAATAGATGCAAGAGGGAGAGATAGGACACAGACTGCTGCACTTAGTCATTTAATAAAAAAAAGTGGAAGAAAGCTCTTTCTGACAGGCTGCTAGGACTTCCATTTCCAAAACTCTATTACCTGGTATAATAGTATTCAAAAGAATTGAATGAAGGAAATTGTCTATTACTTTTTATTAGTAGAAGCTGTTATGTAGGATACAGCCTACTGCACTGTTTTTTCTTTGTTCCTTTAATTAACAAGAGCATGAAATCCTTCTATTGGCAAGCACTTGTTCCAAAGCTTCTGTTGCCTTCTGTTTTTTACTGAAAAGGTAGGGTTTTGTTCTTTTCTATTCTCTGAATGTCTTCTTTTTTTTTTTTTTAATACTAAAAAAGTAATTTTTTTCAGGTCACTGTAATCTAAAGTCTATCAGTTACCTTAATGGGCTCAGGAGAGGGTAGAATGCAGATACATTTCCACAGTCGCAGAACATTTTTATAACAAAGTTTCACATTTGAGGAGAGAATGAGATTCAGATTGTAACCATGTGTAGTCTAGTTCCAGTCTTCTGACCATTTCATTGGCTATTGTTGCTTGATTCATTATGACAGAAAAAGAGATAAATTGGTACACACCAATTTGATAGATGCACGGTGCAAAGGAACATATTCTTTCTTCTCAATCCTTTAGGATTGTCTGTGACAGCACAGGATAGGGCTTTGTAAATATCATCAATCTGGACATCCTACAATTCTCTCAAATTTTACTGGGAATAAAACTAGTAGTCCTGATTCCAGTGAGGACTAGTTTCACTTACTTCTACATTCCTATCTATAGTATACCAGAAAGCAGGTATGAGGGATAGAACTCTCACTTATTGGAGAGAACATATTTCATTTATTTTAGTGTTTTTAAAAATACATAAATTAGATTCACTGTGATTAGGTTCATAAAGGTCTGAACTAACTTTAATAGTAACTTCTATAGCTAAATTGTGACATTGGGTACTGAACAGGATTTTGCCAAGGGAAAACAATTTCTACTACAGCTGTCACTGAAACACTCTTCCTACCATTCTTACTGTTTTAAGGTGCTTTATGAAGAAGTAGACTGAGTCATCTGCAGGTGTTGCAGAAGATGTTACTCCGTAAATTAATGTCATCAACATTTTCTCTACTGATGCAATTTTTTCTTATTATTATTTTGAATTTGTCAGTAGCAATTAGACCTGAAAAGAGCTGAGGTCCTTGGTGCTCTTGAAAAGATGTTGACTTTATGTCTTCTCTTGCTATGAATGAGATTTTTGCCATTCTGGGTAGCATTATTATTCCAAGCATTTGGTAAGCTTTTTCTGATGGTTTATTAAGAGGATACATATAAGGATGAAGCAGTAGCCTACTATGATGGGAAGGAACTACCAACAACTATAATCCCTGAATAATTTTAATCTTCCCTTTCACAACCATCAAGTGTGTTTTATAATTTGTCATATTTGTATTTGATATGCTGTGGTTTTTTTACAGTGTCTGCAATGCTTGCCAGCATTCTCCAGCTGCTGCAGTGGGCTTAAACCATAGCAGGATTCCAGCCGTGCTCAGGATCAGACATCCCAAGTTGGACACATAGCACCTGAATGAACACAGACCTAAGATCATAGCAAATATAGTTTAAAACATATAAACTAGTTATCTAACTCCTGATCTACCTAGGCAATAAAGAGATAAGAACTTGAAGAGTGAAGAATGCTTAAAGCTGGATGTTGGCCTATGTGGGATAATGGCACATGGAGTGTTGCTGCTCCTGTAATTTGGGTACCTGAGCTGAGGCTGCATAAGCTGAACCTGGATATTGAGCTACTCAGCCTATCTTTCATTTTCCGACACTGCCCTCATCTTTTCAGGTAAGAGGAAAAGTGAACGAGTCCTAAGCCTAATCAATATTCCAGGGGTAAAGGGTCCTACATGGAAAAGTGTGAGATATGGATTTCAACTCCTGCAGGCTGCAGGAGTAACCAGGACTTTGGTCCCTTAGCTTTTAGCTGAGTGATTTTTCTGGTACTCTATTTCTGGAAAAGAAAGGTATTTTACCATGTGTATGACTGAGCACTGGGCTAGACTGAATTCATCATTGTCCAAGTGTCTTGAGCGAAGGTCTATGTGTGCATGACGGAACAGAGACAGTTACATGTGTCTTCATTTCCCATCCCATCATAGATTAAGATATGTGTTAGGGTTACCCTAGGAAAAGGTAATGCATTTGCGTGACTGTCATCCAAAATGGAAATATGAGTTGACTGCAGGCACCCCTGGACACTGTGCTGGAGAGCAGACATTTGTCAGAGATTCACTGGGTCTTCATCTAAGTTAAGGTGGAACTCATATGATCTGCATCTTACAGCACAGTTCAAACCTAAAAAATGTATGCATGTCAATTCCCTGAGTTGGAGCTGGACCTTTTCCGACAACATATCTGACATGTTCAACCACAAATTGCTTTTCTGACCTTGCATAGGCATGAAAACTCCGTCTATCCTGACCAAAGTCCTCACTTAAACATATGTAGTTGAGACCCTTTAAAGTCAACTTTCTTCAAAGGAAATAAGCCAGGAAGAGAAGAACTGTCAGGATTTAGCAAATTAAATCCAGAACCAGCCTACTGTAAAATGTTTTTGTGTGTGCTGTGGTTACAGTCCCCCCCTGGATGAAAGTAGAATGTCTCATGTACCTTAAGAGTTGAGCCATGTAGTCTTTTTGGAAACACGTCTTAGTCACTATCCATGAATGCTAAGTTTATAACAGAAAAATTGTTTTACTAAAATTTCCAAAGACCCCTAATACATTAAGAACATGAATTTAAAAAAAATAATTGGGGCTGTACTTGTTGGTCCTGATTCTCCAGACCAGTCTAGTTGGAACGAAGGTGTACAAAGGTTACATTTTCTGCTGGGTGCTCCTCTCAGTTCTCCTGCTGTGTTACTGTGCTTTCCAGTTTGCACATCTCTGCCCAACTCTTATGAATTTTAGTCCCATTTTCCGGCCCCACTTGATGTATCCCTTCCTCCCTGGAGTCAACTCTTGATTTACTGCTTTTAGCCTGATGTTTTTGTTCTCTTGCAATTTCTTGACTCCCCAAGCTCTGTTCCATTTTAATTACAGGGATATTCTCTCCTGAAACCTGAAGGTTATGGAGTCCTGTCCTAGCTGGTGATTGTTTCAAGGTCTATCCAGAAATTACATCTTTCTTTTTCTTTTTTTTTAATAGGCATTATTTTTCCATATCTAGCTGTCAGTATGTTTTGAAAATACTTGAAGTAATTTATATAACTTGAAAAAGCAAACATGTTGAAAAAAATGTTATTTTTATCTAATAAAACTTAGTTTTCTATTCTATCTCTTGATAGTTCTGTACTATAATTAAATTCATCTGATGAAACAAACTATACAGAAATTTGGATAATTTTATGCTTTTTCTGTTATAAAATAATATTATTGTTCTAACAATATAGTAAAATAATAAAATAATAAATAATCAATATTTTAAAATTATAAATAATAATAAATAAAATTTTGCCTTAATAGCAGACCCCTGATTGCTATAAGGACAAGCTGATCATCATATCTATTCACCTTATTGCATGTTTAGATATCTTAGTATTCCTGTATTTTTCAGTACAGGATGATATACTGGTTTTTGGGTTTAATGCTATCTCCAAAATGTATCAGACTTTTCTCAAAATTTGACTTTTGGAAATAAGTTTGCAAAGTGTTAATCTTATATAAGCAGGGAGCAGGAAAGAGCAGGATTTGGGCATTGTTTTACACCTCAACACAGAGCATTAGTCTTCATGTCAATTAGGATAATTTATTCTATGATACGGTTTTGGAGGTTATAAGGCTCGAATTGTTGAGCCCCATTTCACCATAATGTTAACCTAAGTCATTCTTTGTTGCACATGCAAGTTTGGTGAGTAGTCTGTATGGTCAAAAAGATTTATCAGAGAAAGCTTATACAGAAATGTGCTCTTTTTTGTGACATGCTGTTAGTGCTGTATAAAGTGCACCTGTACCTCCAGGTACAGGTCTGCTGTTTAATGTGTGTACTGCAATTGATGAGGTTTACATAAAACTTCCAAACTGTCCAAACATGAATGGACCTAAAGAAGGATTTAGGATTAATTTGAGCCTGCGGATCGAAATCTGAGACAAACATCTGAGACTGTAAACTGCATCTCATCTGCTGAATGTTGGCTCCCAGGCATCTTGGCTCCTTTTACTCAATCAGAATTGTGCCAGGTTGGATCCATAAGAGCAGTTCAGACCACCTGGAAACAAGAAAGTAGATCTTCTATCAAATTCTGAATCCTTTAAAAATTTGACTCCAGGAACTGTTTGGAGATGGTACTGGATAGTGACTATTGGGATGAGACTCTTCTGAAAACACAGAGAATGCTAGTAACTTTTTTGGCACTTGGCTGGAGAAGTTCACAGTTAGCAAAGCAGTTTCTGAACATGCTCAGGTCAGTAGAAGGTGGGATTGGAATCCCTTTAGTGTTGGTGGGGCTATCTCCAGAAACGGGCAAAGCAAGGAGTTGTGGAGAGCAGCAACACGACTGTACCTGGGTTGGTTGCTGTTCATGCTGCTACAGAAAGGGTGAGTGTGATGGGGCAGGCTCTGTTCCTGGGTGGGACTCACACCCAGCCAGTGCTGCAATGTCACATCAGTGCAGACAGGAGAGAATCTGTGACCTCCCCATTGTCCTACTTAGTCTGGTGCCACTCCTCTCTGCATCCTTACCCATGCCGAGGGTGTCTCTCACCCATGGTAGTGTTCAGAAGGAAAAATTCAATTTTACTGACATTACTGAGAAGCCTGAGCCAGCTCTGGCTGCCTAAAAGACTTCAGATCTTCTACAACTCTGCCTGCAGAGGGGCTGAACTGGAATCGCTTTTCTACTTTCCTGTTAAAACTCTACTTTCCTGTATGTAGAGTAGTTTGAAAGAGAGACATTTTACAGCCTAGTGGTTACGTTATTCACCTGGGAGAGGAAAATGGGAGATCCATTTGTTGTGCAAAGGTTTATTAAGTGGCCAAAGGAAACAAAAAAAAAAAAAAAAAGAAGGAAAGAGGAGATAAAATGAATGAGATGATAACAAACAGCAGAAGAGGTCATAATGAAAGGAGAATTCGATTCAGCAAGTTCTGTTAAAATGGTTAGTTTTCGATAATTTGCTGTGAAAAGATGGCTTTAAAGAGATTTTGATGACAAATGCAGTCCCTTCCTGTTTTCCACCATCATCATTAATTTCTTATAAAGACAACTGGTCTTAAATACGCATTCTTCCTTCTCTAAGCTGTTCCAGATGGGAAATGGCATAGTTTAGAGAAGAGATGGATCAATAATCTTCCTAAATAGAATACCTAGTCAGAGAGGCACGTCGTGTAAGGTTTCCTCTGTGTCATTGAAGCTGCCCAGTATTAGAATGTGGTTCAGGGCTTTATTGGGAAGTTCAGCTAAAACACCAATGTATCTGGGTTCTTGTTAACATGGGGTAAAAGCATTGTGGCAGCAATGGAAGTGTCTGTTGTTACTGTCTTTGCATTTGAAATGTACCTATCCATAATTAACAAATATCTTCATTATGGCACATTAATTTCCACTATGTTGAGATTATTTAAATTATTTCAAGCAGCACCCAGGCAAATAATTAAAAATTTTAAATCAATTGCAACATGTGTAACATCTATATTAGATGACTTTGACTTGGTAAGACTAATGCCAGAATGATCAATAATGGCATGACTAAAGGACATTTATCCTACCGTTCCACATATGGAGAGATCTGCAAGCACCACAAAATAAACTGCTTGCCACTTTATCTGCTGGTGCTGTTAAGGGGGACTGAAACCCTGCATGAAACTGGATCTGTCCCTTGGCAGTGATCCCGGTTAAGTAGGCATGTCATTTATCAATGTGCCAATAACATAATTTCTGTGATATTTTTTCCTCCATGAATTTTGCACTGATAAAAGACTTCTTCAGCCAATAATCTTGCTTATTATATCATACAATGAAACTGCCTCTGCTCTATTTTCCACTTCTTTCCTTGTACGGCTGGGAATACTAGAACAGATCAATGAAGAATTAACCATTTGCTTGACTTTGTTAAAAGAAAAAGCTACTAAGTATGTATTACCTACACTGATACTAGCAAAATCTAATTTCTATTTTGCAGAGACAGTTTTGTGATGTGTTAGGAGAAGAAATGCCTGACATGCTCTAACGCCTGGTGCCCAGCCGGACTCAAGCTTCCTTAAACATAAATGTGAGATCTTTGTTTCAGCTTTGACCATCAGATGGGCCTGAGTTTACAAAATTAAGACAGTTTAGATTCCATATTCTTATTTGATACTCTATCAATTATAATCAATTAAAAATAGGAGCTTTCTGGGACTTGATTTAGACCTACAGGTTTTGGAGTTTTTTCCATATAGTTTTCTGTAGTGGAAACAGTAAAAGCATGCTGCTTTTTCTCATTCCACTTCTTTGCTGAAGCTGCTTAAGAAAATGAGATACAACAAATCCATTTAGGATTATGTTGGGAAAGCATCTCTGCTTTTAATATTAACCAGATTTTTGCTGCTAAGTTTTGCTGGCAAATCTCTGAAAGTTTCAGCTTGCAACTTATCCGGATCATTTAAATCTACAACACTGGCTTTGCAGTCTTGCAAGAACATCTGTTTTGATTTCCAAAGCTATCTTTTTGAGCCATGGAACACTCTTCTTTAGTGTTGTAGGAGATTTTTTTTAGAATCTTAAAGGGCCTTAGTTATAGCTCCAAAACATAATGAAAATCAGGATGAAGTACCTCAGCATACTGTTTCTTGCGCTGGTAATTTCACTGAATATATTCTGTGTAAATGGACAAAGAAACAGCTGGATGTCCACGTCACACTTTCTTTTCTATGACTTAGTGAAACCTTGCAATAGAGTACCATTGTGTGCTACATCTCTTATTGTGCTCTAATTGAGGCGTGGTGTGCATGTATATATAGCTTTATATTTATTAATTAATGACTATTAATATGTCTAGTAATGTGTTGTTGCTTTTCTTTGATGGTAAATGCAAGTATTTCATAGGGGAAGTATTGGTCTGAGTCCAAAGTTTTAAAAATTAGTTTATAATTTTCAAAATTAAATGCCTGAAAAATGCTGATATACTGCAACCAGACAGTGACTATAATGTAGAAAAAGGAAAGAGAAAGTTGCACATTTGTTCCTTAAATTATTTCAGCATTCTAAATGCCAGAATTAATAATGATATTTTTTACACCTGCAAATGGAAACCAAAACAGATTATGATTTTGATAACTCTGCTTCACACTAAAACTTGGAACAAGTGCTCCAACTCAAAAAATAGCTCACTAGCTGCTAACTTGTGTTCTCAGAAGCTTCACAGCTTAGCAGAAAAATATTGATTACTTGGCATTCTGTATCAGTTCCAAATAACTATTCATTAATCATGCTTTTTTATACTTCAATATTTATATACATTAATTTCTTAGTTCATGTACACATAGATGTCATCATTCTACTGGCTAATACTCTGACACACTTCTCATGTATATTAAGACAAATACCATACCATTGTTAATAGGATTGTATCCCAACCTTCTATCAAATTGTTTACTAACATAAATCTGTCACTTTTTGTATATGCATTCCAACCTAAAAAATAATTATGTCTTTATTCCATAGTTTATACCAGCTTTAAGTGTAGTGCCCTAAATGTCAAATGCATTTCTGGGTAAAAAACAAATTATTATATGCAATGTTTAACTTGTACATTTTTTAACTGAACTTCTAGTTAAATTCTAATGGAATTTGTCTCGTCATACTTGTGGTCTAACATACTTGGAATATATTATGAATTTTATTTTTAGTGCAACTCATTAAAAATAAATGCTTTGTTTAATTGCTTCTAAATGTTTTTCTCCTTTATTTTTATGGGTAGGTTAATTTTTAAACAAAATGCTATTTTGAAAACAAAAGTTGAATCAATTTTTTCACCCCTCAAAGTAGAGAAAAAAACCCTCTTCTGTCACACTCAGAAGTTAGTATATAAAAAATGTTGGCATGAAAAAAAAATGCATTTTAAAAGATCTTCTTTCTCCCTTTTATAACAGTATTTACCAAATTTTCCTAGAACTTGTGAAGAGCTTTAATCCTGGGAATTTGTTCTGTGGAAAAATGTATGTATCTATGTTTTAATATTTTCTTGGTTCGATTCCAAGAGTCCACAGAAAATAAAAATTATTTTTAGTTAGTATTAGATACTAAAAATGATGTTAGGAGTTGATTGTGTAAAATATGATGATAGACATTAACCTTTCTTTAATATAAAGCATCCATGTAGCAATTTGGTAGTTTTCAAAATAGTTTTCAAATATACTCATAAACTGTAATTATCTACTGACATATTTGAAGGAGTATTCATTATTTGTGACTTCATGTATTTGTTATTTCCTGCTCCTAGAGCTCATAGTGTCTTCATTTAAGTCACAAGAAATCATTGTCCAATTTCCACCTTCTAGTCAGCAAAAAAAAAAAAAAAAGAAACAGGTTAATGAAATGCAAATAAGGAATGTTAAATTTTTTAGTTGAATACACTAAATTTTCAGAATGTGCATGAAAACTTGTTGAACTCGTGAACAAAAAATATCCCAATCTTGTCTAATTTGGATGGATTCTGCATTTTAATTGTTCCACTACTTTCTACACACTCCTTGTGCTGGTTTACTAGCTTATGATAATTCTGTGGATTTTGTAATGCACCTTAAGAGTCCTTGTTAATATGAGGTGGAAAAAAAAGTGTTCAAAATTATTTATGTAGATCACTGACCACTGCACAATTCTATCTACTTCTGTGAGCCTTTAATTGTGCTGTGCTGCTTGTGTATTTAAATGTCTCACACTATGTCTCTTTTATTGAGGTTAGTGTTTATTTGTATGACTAACTGCAAGGGTGGATGGGTAAAATGAAAAAGAAAGGTGGGATCGTGTTTTCCTCTTCTGTCTCTCTCTTTCTCTCTCTCACTCTCCCCCTCTTTCCTAAACAAGCTAAGAGTTTTTATAATTCATCACCTGGCTGACAGATGAGTTCTGCTGGAGAATATTAGAAAATGTCTCAAATCTCATATATATGCTAATGGTATGCTGAGACTGGTTGGTGGTATGCCGGAGTTTTTAATCTGTCTCGACCAGTGTGGAAAGTGGAGGAGACAAGTCATTGCACTCGACAATTTATGATCAAACAACTGAATTGTAAAGGAAGAAGGACATGCAGAAAAGGAGAGTAATTTTCTGATTTAACAGCGTTGTTACTACAAATAAAGAAATCTTGATTTTGACTGCACTCGACATTAAATGAGTTTCCTGTGCCCTGCTCTGAATTTTTCATTTTCAGATTTGTATAAAGCACCCTGCTTAGATACAAGTGACAGATAAGGAGACGATTGCATATGGAAATCAAATGTGTATAATAAAGCCATCTTCTGTTTATTAAATAAACACATGTAGATGACTTCCGTGGAGAATGCACTGATAATTCTTCATTGTGTTCTAGTTTTTTTGCAAGTCACAAAGAATCTTATTTAACAACCACGAACGACTAGATGCAAGCTTTTCTGTTTATTACCTTATAACAAACCAGGCAGTCTAATATATGGCATTTATAAACATTTTATTTTGATTCTTTAGTCCGAGTTTTAGCTGTAACTGTACAATATATTAGTGTTCATGCTATTAGAGTTCTGGAAGCTGCATGAATGCATTAGTATTTTCTGAATATGATGTTTTCAGGATTGAAATTGTAAAGATTAGAAAGATAATATGTACATTATTGTAAAATGAAATTCCAGGAGAAGGGGAGTATAGCATATAGCACTTCAGTCTCCAGATAAAAAAAAAAAAAAATATAGCACTGAAACTAAGAAAAGACTAAAATCTAAGAAAACTATGAAAAGGGGGTCTGAAACTAAGAAAAGGGGTCTGAAGTCAGCATAATGATTTCTGAGCCAGTGATTTAATGGTCTAAGTTTCAGATGTAAAAACACTCGGAGTTCATCAAGGCTTGTGTTTCCAGTCCTACTTCTCACTCTTGGTTCTTTTTGCAGAAAAGGTTTTCCTATAAACTATTATAATCTATTGCAGTGTTGGGTAACATCTTGAATACTGGTGGGTTTTTTCCAGAAAAGGATTTTTCTATTGTAACCAAAATGTTTTTAGGCATTTTAAAGTAAAACAAAATGCACTTTATTTACTTTCTATCTTTGCAGAGTTACATTCAAATTTAAAATTCGGTTCACATTTTTATTTTGAGAATAAAAAGAGGCGAGGGGGGAAGTCGTTAATATCTAGACCCAAATGAACTATTTAGTGGAAATTACTGGCTACATCAGAGGATATCTAAGTAGCTCACCCTGCCTGGACTGAGAGGGCCATTATATTGTTTTAAGTCCTCCTCTGTATTTATCAATATCTGCAATTCATTAGGAAGGTTTTAGACTCTTGGTATATTTTTCTCAAATTATCAGCAGCATAGCCCTGTCCATTTTTCATACTTGAACTCTGTTTTGATGTTTTAGTTTAGAAAAAGAAGAAACTCCACCAAACTCATACCCCAGAGGCAAAGCATGCCCACCTTCTTCCATGTATTTATTGCTGGATGAGTGAGAAATTATGAAATTCTGGTTCAGACTTCCAAAGCACCAGGCAGCTTCTCTGCCTGGAGTAACTGGAATGTGAGCTTTGGCATAAGTGCATCAGAAAATCCACATGAATTTCTTACTATGATTGGAAATGATTGCTGTGCATGGAAGTGCACAACCAGTTCAAACAAGACTAGATAAGCTGTGTTGCAAAGCCATATGGCTTAGTTTAAACAGCACAAGGAGGAAGTCTTTGATCATGGCCTTTGATCAGAGTTAACCCTAAATGAAGTGGTGGGCTAATGTAGGTAAGAAGGTGTCAGAATCAAAGCAACTAGAGGCTGGTATGGGTCTAGTAAAAGAATTTTGGGGAGGACACTGGTATGCAGATGGTTTGTTCAATTTTAAACTAAGGTAAGGAAGAAAAAAATGTAGCAGCTTGGGCACCAGTGGAGAAGACCAAAATATGGCAGAAACCATGAAGATGACTGGATGCAGAAGCTGTAAGTGTATGTTATCCTTCAGTGAGTTTCTGACAGAATTTACATATGCATGAAGGGTCATCTCATAATGTACAGGTAAAAAAAAAAAAAAGCGAGAGACTGAAATGCAGCTAGAAATGAGAGTAGAATACAGAAATGTGTTTGAATATGACAGATAAGATGAAAGGAAAGAGCATGAACATAACTGTAGTTGCAGATGAGTTGATTGGCAGATCTCCAGATGAAAAGGAGACCTCTGGAAATATATTAAAATGAAGACAAGGCAGAGGAAAATACCAGAATGTGAAGGAAATGTGTGGAAGGAGTTTGCTCTATGGAAACAGTTTGTTCTGTGAAAGGAGTGATGAGGTGCAACCTCTAGAGACAGAATATTGAGCAGCAAGAAGGAAGAGATTGAATAAATGGTAACAGCAGGGGCTAGTGGCTGAAGAAGAAGAGAAGACAACAGATAAGCAGAAAGCAAAAAGGAAGAAAGATGGCCACAGTTTCACAGGAACCTTAGGCTGCTCTGAAAGATGACTTTTTGGATAAGAAATATGAAGACACTGGCCATCAAATTGGATGGAAATGGAAAAGAGTCTTGTGTGAAATCTGTCCAAGCATAATGCTGTGAGGGACTGGCAGAGTGTGAAAGTCATTCTAAACAGGCTGGGGTAGAATCCTGTTGCTGTCAGTTCACCATTTGACTGTCAGAATAAGAAACTAGCTTGAGCAGCTCAAAGAGTTGTACTAGATGGGAGAAGATGTTCAAAGAGGTTTGCTGGAATTCTATTTTCTAGACCTAGAGAGCAAATATTTAGGAAGATATTTGTATCATTAGACTGGTGAAAGCACCAATGCAGAGGTATTTGCTTAGTTTAGTACCTGGCAAACCAACCTTCTAGTCTTTTTGCTAATCTGACTGATAAGAAAATGGACAGTAGAGAGGAAGTAAATGCTATTAGGATAATAGCAAAGAGGGTAATTAAAAATAAGAGTGCTTAATTTGGATAGAGAGATTTAACTGGAAACTGCCTCAATAATTCATAGGAACTGCACAACAAAGTGGAGGAAGTCAAACAGAGAGTCAGATCTGAAAAAACATTATAAGAAAAGCAAAATGGAATAGCTGTTATCAGTACGAGAGATGGAAGGAGCTTAACTATTCAGGACCTGGTCTGGTACACTTTGTATTGTAATGGCCTGTAAAGAAGTTAGAGGGGGGAGTGGGAGTGAGTTGAAATCTGAATAGAAATTTTTTAGAGAAGACAATAAAATACTTTGGGCTGTGAACATGCTAGAAATCAGAAACTGAACTCCAGTGTTTGAAAATAATAAAAATCTCTGTTGTCTCCACAGAGGATGTAGTCTAAGATTTTTTTTTTTAACTTCACCAGTGCTGCATGAAGTAAATTTTAAAAATAATGCTGACACTCAAAAGCAAAGTAGACTTCTTCAGTAAGCAGTCATTAAGCTAGTAAAGGGGAATGTTACTTTAACTTTGGTTTTAGACAAAAGGGTCTTTTGCAAGGTAGTACATTCTCTCCCTTTTTCCTTCATCCTCATCCCCTCTAGTTATTCTCACTATTCAGCTTGTTGTTGGCACACCTCAGGACCCAGGACACAGGGAACCTCTCATTGCATTTTTTTATCCTGGTTGTGGAGGAGGCAATAATGCTAAAAGGCATTTAAGCAGCATTTTGGGAGGCTTGATCCATGTGATTTTGTAGAAAATTCATGTGATCAAGCAGGTATACAATAGCATTTTGTTAATAACGTGCTCCTCAACCAGAGACCTGCAGGTTGGATTTTTGAAGCTGTTTGACATTTGTACAAATACATTCAGCACAAGGTGAAGTAGGTTCTTTTGAAAGCCTCACCCAGAGTATTTTAAAAATGTCTCTTATATTTTTAATTTTCATTTTCTCCAAAATAATTGTTTCAAAAATCTATTAATGATAAACAAAGCAAAATAGATGCAGAAGTCCCAAAACATCAAAGACACTCTTTGAATATAAAAATGTGAATTAGTAGACGAAGCTTTTCTCTCCCATGTTCACACAAGAGCTGTCTCCACCACTGTGCTTGACTGCCCTTTTATATTCCATGAAGGCAATACCATGAATAAATAAACCTGGAAGTGTGAAACAGCTTAGAGTCGACATGTGCCCTTACCAGGGCAAAGCAAAACTTTATTGAACCTCGATGCCTATGAACAATGCCTCACTTCACCAGTGCCAGCAGATGGCACTCTTTATATTAAGTAGCTTTCATGGGAAAATTTAATTTTTTTCTTTTTTTTTCTTTGTTTTTTAAGTTTTGGGAGGTACTATCCCATGTAATGCTTCTTCCTGAAATTATAAATTGATCTATTCGAAACTTCAAATAACTGTATTTCTGATGGTGTGTATAAACTAAAATTTTCTAATACATGTCTTTCTCAATGCCTGAGGAAAACTAGGAGATGAAATTCAGTATGACTGCAGAGTTATCACTCCTGGGTGTTGCAAAATTAAGGCATAGGAACAGATTTCTGGGAAAGTTTTGCAGCTGCTCTGTGTTTCTAGTGGTCAGGCATTTCCAGGCTGGATGTTGTGGGCTTAATGATGGTTGGACAGTTAATTCTGGATGTTTGCAGTCTGGCATTGGATGCCTTTTTCACTTTCAACAGAGAAGATACCAGAGGATATAAAGACACAGGTATCCTGGGTGCGCTAGAATAGGAAGACTGGGAAAGAAGAATAAGGACTTCAAATCATCCCAGTCTGGTCCTTCAGGGGAAACTCAGGACTAGGGAAAGAGGCCCCTTTGTGAAGGTAGTGTGGGGTGGTGGCAAGGAGGTACATCATCCCGTGAGACTTGGGAAAGCATTGCCTGGGCAGGGGAAGCACCAGAGGCAGGGCACCGCTCCGGCAGCAGAGAGCTGCTTTTCCTCAGGTGCCTCCCAGCTCCCTGCGGAGCTGCCGCTTCCCATGCTGGCAGCCGCGCCCACAGCACTTGACAGTAGCGTGTGTTTACAAAGGGATTTTAACAGCGAAGATGGTGTGAATTCAATCTGTGAACAGTTATATAAAACCCAGCATTTTGTAAGTGAAGAGGAAGAAGAAAAGCAGGTTCCCATAAGTGGTAAATACTTCTGTAGCTAATAATGTGCTAGGTTACTGATGGACACAAGCCACATAGCCCCTAGGGGAAAATAGAAAACCTTCAATTTTTCCAGCTACAGCAGATACTTCAGCTGAAGTGGAGCCTCTTTTTCAGAAAGAGTCAGTGGAAATGGCTTCTGCTGAGCTGGAAAGATACTCTTGATTACTTGCTGTGCTCTTAGATAATCAAGGACACAGTGGAAATACCACATAGCATGTGACCGGCTTTGATTTATACCAGGAAACCTCTCTCAACCTCAGAACGCACTGTAAACAGCTGCTTCACAAACTTCAGACAGAAAAACCTCTTCATTTTTTATCTCTTAGTTAATATATTAAAAAAAAGTTTATTGGGCATTACACAAATGCATAATTTCCGGTCCTTGCATAAAATTAGAAGATGAAACAAGGATGACTTAAAATAAATTTGTTTCTTGGGTGCAGTCTTTTGCAAGGTTTCAATTACTAACTCAAACCTGTTAAAAATATTTGCCTCATTAATCACATTATGTGCTGTGTTATTTAGTACTCTGGCTATTTCTGTCCTCTAGTGTAGAATTATATATCCCTCTGCCCTCTAGAAACTCCTGACAGAGTTCAATCATTATGTGATTTTACCTCACACTACGGAGGTTTGCAGCTGCTGCCTCAGCTTTCATATCCTTAACTATTCTCAGCTTCCTAGTTCTGGCAACTTTTAGCAATAACATCAAGCCTTGGTAAAAGTAATTTCTGGGTACCTCAGTGGCATCCTTTTCTTAAAAGAAATCCCCAAAGCTTCATATATATAAAAAATATAAAACATAAAGCTTCAAAAAATGGTATATCTAATCCCTCTTTTGTTCTAACTGTAATCCCTTTTTTTTTTTGCTGTTTTTTTTCTTTTCCCACTTACTTTTTCTACTCTGTCTTAATT
>JAYDZK010000113.1:88305741-88319005 GCA_034509185.1 Euphonia xanthogaster
TTTTCCCACTTAATTTTTCTAATCTGTCTTAATTTCTCTTGATGTCTCTGGAGTTACTCTGTTCTGCTCTGGTCTGCTTTCACTGCTTTAGATGGCAAAAGTTGTAGCCTAGAAAACTAAAACCTAAAACTGCTGTGTTCAAATGCTCCTTCTACTTCTCCCTTCTCATTACCTCTTCCTATATATAGTGCTGCATGTTTTCCTTCCAGTTTAACATCTTTGAATCCCCTTCATGCCCTTCATTGCACAGCTTTTGTTCAGGCACTTGGGACTTCTTAAATTGCTTATTAGAAACCTTCTAGCAACACTTCACTTATTGCTTTAAATCTAGCAAGAATGCTGTCACAACACAATAAGCTATTTCACTTACACTTCTGCTTCTGCACAGTCACCTCCAAACCCTTGTATTGACACATTTCCTCTTTACCAAATATGAACCTCCTCTGGCTTGCTGCTTGTTTCTTTTCTTTCATTTCTTTTGGCTGACCTCCCAGCAACTTTATCAAGAAACAAAGCCTTGCAACTAAGCATTTAACTTTTGTTTTTCATCTGTTGCTCATTCCAGTACTCCTTCCTGCGTCTCCATCTTAATGGATAAATTCAAAGCCTGGCAGCCCAGGTGAGGTACTGCAAAGTTGCGTGTTTGGGTAGTGCTCATATACGTGGCCATGGCCCCTTCATCGCTGCAAACCTATGCTGCTTCCCTTGTTTACACTTGTTTGAGTGTGTTTGCAACTTTTTTTAAAGTATTTCAAAATGTACTGTAGTATTCAGATGAAAACTGAAGCAGTTAGGTCTTCTATTTTTCCAGCGCCCAATAATGTGTGCAAAAGCCTTTGTTGAAAGAAAAAAGGCATAATCAGAATTGCTATGAGCCCCTACCTCCTTCACAAAGTACTTTGACAGGTTTTTGTGGATAACAGAAGCCCTGTGAGCAGTTAAGCATGAACTTCAGCACCAAGTTCAAGGCAAGAGCAAGGGGGTGATGGGGTTACCAGTATAAGATGTTGGTCATTTTTGGTGATCCACCATGTCTGGGTCCAGTCAAAGATCTGTCTAACCTCTCTTGGCAGTGGAAAAATAGATAGAGCTTGTATTAAGGAGGAGAAAAACACACAGTGATAATCCCTTTGACTTAACTTATGATTTTCTATGATTTACTGATTTAACTCATTTATGATTCATGTATCACATTCAGAAAATCCTGTGCTATAGCTGTTGGGTTTAATAAATTTATTTTACATTAACTTCCAGTATTTAGCTGTGCATTGTATTAAGAAATACTCTGTTGTTTCAGACCTTCAAAGTAATTATTGGTTTTGATATTCCTAGTTCTTTTGTCAGGAGTAAAAATGAACCATGGCTCCCTAGTTACCTTGTCAAGAACATTTATTATTTTACAGATCTTCATTACATCCTACTTCAACAGGTTATTTTGCAGGCCAAAAATCCTGATTTTGATGTGTTTTCTTGTGTTTTTCTACACCCTTTTATAATTCTTCCTCTTTCTACTTTTCTTTTTTTAAATACTTTTTAAATTTTTTTTTAATCGAAACACTTTTGGAGTGTTTTGGGTTAAGGTCAGTTTGTGAAACATGACAACTAGACCCACATGAGTATTCAGGATATGGAATAATAAAAAAATAATGGTAGCATAATGAGTTTACTTTGATTTACTGGTTTTCCTTCTTAATAGTGTTTTTTGCTTTTTTTTTGCCTGGTACAGAACAGTAAATTGTGAACTGCTGTCTTTGTAAGAGGTAGAAGATAACAGAGAGTCCACAACTGTGTCGTTAAGAATATTTTTTGTGTGTGCCTTCTTTTTTCTTGTGTTGGCATCGCATCTCTAATGACATTCTGTCATGTGATCAATCACTAAATTGGGCGTTTCCCTGACATAGTTTTTAAACAGAGTTGGCTCTGACTATTGTAAATAACTTTCTGCCTCTGGAAACTTTTTCATCTTAGTATTTTCCTTCTTTACAACATTTTTTTTCGCACTATGGAGGAGGGCATAGATGCCAGTGCAGAGTCTCATGGCACACCCTGGTAACCTTCCTTTCACACTCTTTATTATCTATCTTTGTATATCCCTGCATCTTCCTTTTTATTCCAGAAGAGTTTGCTTTCTTTTGAAGGCAATGGTAAGGAACCCCACAGGTCACAGGATGAGACCTGTGAAAATTCAATCATTTTGTTCAAGCTTACTCATATACTTGCTCATACCTTCAACGCCTTCAAGCAGATCTTTAGGGCATGACTTTCTCACTAAAGCTGCATCAAACCCGTTTCTGTTTTATCAGCAGATTTCATTGGAGCTTTTTATAATTTGCCAATGCACCCTGTTTGCAGTTCTCTAACACACCCATAAAAGTGCAGATATTCTTCCAAATTTCTTGAAGTTGTAGTCTATGTGTCACCAGTACTAGTTCACATAATACCTGACTTCCTTTAAGGCTCTTTTAGGAATGTCATATGATCCTGGTACCTTTTACTGGCCTCTGTAAGGATCCTTGCTATAGATTTTTATCAAAAAAGTTTTATCTTTGATTGTCCTCAAGTAAGTTGCTTCTCAGTGAACACCTTATCTAGCTGGCATAAAAGTAGGCCATCCATATCATAAGTGAGGTCTTAAACACACTCTACTTCTGCATTTTTTTCTGAAAATTTCCATTTCTTTAGCCTAAGTATGTATATGTAACTCAATATGTAGCTGCAAAATATTAATGCAAAATCCAAATTCACTTCCAGGTGCTAAAATTTTTCAATATAAGATCCTTCAGCTAGTCTGGAATTCTAATATCTGAAAAAAAGGTGATTTCATTTAAACTGGTGGCAGTTCATAGACCAATGGATGGTCTATGAGCAAGTCAAACAAGTCAGGTTTATGGACAGCGACACCAATATCCTGCACAATTTTTTGCAATTGTGTTCACACTTTTTTGCAATTGTGTTTCACACTCATTGTGTTTCTTTTCAAAGTTGGGCAAAGTGAGTGTGGTACTGACCTTTTATATGTCAAGGTTCTCTTTCCATATCTGCCTGCATGAATATCATGTAATATTGCAGTAATAGGAAGAAATGATAGATTATGTTGTCATCTGTGCTATATCCTCTCATTTGTATAATGATTCCCATTATCAGTGCAGGATTAGATGAGCAGAGTGAGGCACCACACAAACAAAAGGGAACATACTTGGATGAATTACTAGGGGGGATGCAGACGTTACCAGCAGTTAAATCCTAGCTGGGAGTAGATTAAGGATCAAGACTGTCTCCTACATATTGGAAGATTCCTATATTCCACCTTAGTGTTAATTCCTCACTAGTGTAAGGTTACCACTCCAGCCAAATGATCAGACAGTTGCTAGTGCATGGTCAAGGATTATACAGTCTCTACTCTGAGGCTGCTTTCTACCTTGTCCCCTTGCTTTTGTCAGATAATGCCAAAAGAACAAAAGGACCCCTAGCCCCTATCTTTGGAAGTTCTCCTGTTCTGACAGGGAACCTCTGGTGGAGCTAGTCCCCTGACTGTGATGGTTCTTTTCTGCCCTCACCTGAGGCAGGGTGCAGGTGATGGTGACATTGTTCGTCAGTCACTGCTGGTGGGTTTCTTTGCTTTTCTGGATGGTTCCTTTGCTGCCACAGGAGCAGCTGAACTTTGCCAGGTTACTCCTTGCTGTTGCTTAGAGTTTCGGAGAGGCAACACCCCAGGCATAACTGTCCTCCACAGGGTACTAAGTAATTTCAGGGATAGGGGAAATCAGGGAAGGGAGATATTTTGGGACAGACTCTCAGTTTGGATTGGGATGTTCCTGCACAGGAGCGCTGCAGAGCCACTGTGGAGAGACTGCTGCCCACCCATATATTACACACCACTAATTTAAATTACTCTTGTATGCTCTGAAGTTAATGCTCCTTTGCACAGAGAGAAATCCAAAATAGGCAGTACATTATTACTTACTCATAGATCTGCACAGGAAAAATTCAGAGAGCTCTGCAGATCTTTATTTATATGCGATAATCTATATCATACACACTCACAGATATGCAAATTGCAGCTTTACATCAGAAATTCACAGGAAAGCCTCAGGCTGATGTTAATTCCATCATTTAAATAAAGAATTTCCCATTGTTATAGAGGCCTTGGAGTGCTTCTGTGCTTTTTCTATTTACATAGTGATTTTCTCAGATGAACCAAATGTATAGGGATACAGGCTAGTGATACTCTTACCCGTTATATATTGAATTATTCATCATTACAGGAGATTCCAGCCAATACTGATTAATAATTTCTCTTCTAAATACCATTTTTCTTATAAAGCTTCCACTAATTCTGTTCTCTTGCCATTATATATGATTTCTATCTGTTATCTGACTTGACTTTCCATCTGTATTTAAAAAGTACCAGAACTGTCTAAAGACTATTCAGTGAAACAGACTTCGGAAAGATATATTGTCAAGGGCAGAGTATTGAACAAGGCAGAAAGAGAGAAAAGAAAAATCCAGACAATATAATGATTCAGTTGCAGTGATTACACTTGTAGTAAGCATTACTTTCCTGGAGAAATGGGTGGATGGCCCACTTCCAGAATAAAAATAGACAGTTCTTATTCTGTATCCCCCACAACCTTCTTCCAATATCTCTCATGTTAAGGCATATGATTTTTGTCATGTACTCTGAAAGAACAGGCAGTGAAGGAGGTACTGAGCTCCTTACATTTGTGCTTGGGGCTATCAATCCAAAATTAAGACAAAGATATATCTATACAATCATGTGACCCATGTCAGGACTAACTTCTGACTTCTAGGCCAGCTGGATGGGGATGCTGTCCATGCCGCTGCGTTCAAGGCAGACACAGATAAAGGTAGACTGGTTATGTCCTCAGGATGTATCAGTTGTCCTCGTGGCCTGGCTCAGTACCTATCCCCTATGCTCTTGCATCTTCTCACCCACAAATCTGCCTAGTGTGCCCTGCTTCATACCTAGCATATGACCACATAGAGAGCATTCAAGTTGGGAAACCATGAGGGAAACATGTTGGCAGCCTTGCTTGAGACAACATGCTCTCTTCTGAATTCACCAACTGCTTGCCATTTCTGCCATCCCTGACTCTGCTGCATGTGCTTGAGTAGGCCACAGCAGAAAAGCTGTGCAATTGTGCATAGATGTCAAGATGTCACCATCCTGGGAGAGCTGGTTCATCAGAATGTAAGAGGGATGCAGTGCTGTATTATGCTGTGTGCATGAGTCCTTGATGTTCTGCCACAGCCAGGACCTTTTCCACAATTGGAACTAGTTTGTGTTGACTCAGGATGGCACTGTGTGTCCTAAGACTATTGGGAAGGCATGTGTCCCATTGCAAATTGTACTCTCAGCTCAACTGAGTTTCCTCTTGGAAGGAAGTGGGGTTGTCTTGTGCTCCGCTCAAATCCGGGCGCAGAGTGAGAGTTATGTGGTGCGGATGGTTGGGATCTGCAGTTGAACAGGGACTGAGCCACACTGATTGCTAAGGTTTGAGGAAGCACCACACTAGACTGTTCAACCCTACCTTTAATTGTCACTTGCATCTCACTGCATAAAGTTGTAGATCCATGTGATTCTAATTTCATTCTCCATGCCCATTCTTTGGGAGAATTTACCAGCTTGGATATGTTAAGATTAAAGCTTTGTTCAAATGCTAGGGCAGCATTTTGCTGGGGGTCTGAGACACCTTGTTTTTCTGTTATAAGTCTGATTTCTGATATGCATGTTAAAATTCATTTCTCATACTGCTGTCACAAACACTCCTCTACATTCGTGGATTTTTATTCCTGCCATACCTCCTATCTCTCAATTTAGTTCTATATATATGTAAAATATTGTTAAATGCAAGTAGTGGTCCCCAGATATAAATTAAAACATTCTGAAATAGGTCATATGCAGCCATCAAAACTGTTATTTTAAACCTAAATTCTCTTTGCATTCCCCCTTGTATTTGGAAATTCTATTATTGTAATGATATCCAAAAAGAATCAGAAAAGTAGTAGCTGTACATAATGAAACATTTTCTCTTCTAAAATTACAGAAAACTAATCAGTAGCATTAAAATTTTTACTGACTACAATTATAAGAAATAATAATGTAATGTAATATAATGTAGAAGCTTGATTTTTTTTCTTTTTTTTGGTAAGTTTTATCTGATTTTTGGAAGGCTCATTTAAGATCACTCAGTTTGAAGACTCTTAAGTCAGATGTCCCTTCTGAAAAGGTGAGTATTGAAAGACACAAGAATATACAAACATAAATTTAAATATGAATTTTTGCAGGGACACAGAGTTTGTATGTGAACCTCAGTACTGAATTTGGATTATTGTTCTGCTTTATTATCTAGATTTCATTTAATGCTGACAATTAAAACATTTGGGTTTAAATGTGTTCTCCAATTTTATGCTTTAAGAGCATGATGCTAGTGTTTTTGACAAAGAGGTTTCTAAAGATGGTTTATATAAGAGATAATTTTTTGTTTCAGAATAGACATTCTCTTTCCTCTGAGGATTCATTTTATAGAGATGATTTAGAGCACATCACACATTCCTTTCTGATTTTAGTCAATAAAGTTATCATGTAATTATCATCAACCAGTATTTAATAATTAATTCCTACCTCTAGGGCTGTCTGTGGACAAAGTATGATATCTCATCTAAAAGCAGTGGCTGAATTTGTCAGTGAGGTATGGGGGAAGATAATCAGTGTCATCATAAATAATGGAGCTTTCATAATTTTAACTGCATTTAGAAATAATTTCTATACTTGTAACATGGCTAGAGTGCCTGCAGTCAGGACTTCATCATACTTTTTGCATAGTCTCTGAAATTTTGAGTAAAAATCTAGCTTTACACAGTGTCTATAAAACAGAAATAATGCAGCTGTGGGAAGCTTAAACAGAACTGGCCTTGTATACCTCATCAAATGAGACCTGCAGTTTCTGAATTTGCAGTCTCAGGGGGGAACTTGGGTGCAAGTGTTTGCTGCACACCATGCTGGCACTCAGTCAGAGAATCTCACGTAGCAGCATAGTGTGCAGCAACTGCACAGCAGAGGAGGCTAAAAGCATTTTCACATTTCTCTTTTTATTTGGAAATATCCAGCAGTGAGTCTAACCTACTGTTTTGCCCATTGCTGCACATTTTGGTGTTGGGGTAGAGTTCCTTCAGGAAGCTGGCAAAGATGCAGAGAGTACTGTGTGACTTTAATGCTATAAAGTGTCACTGTCACGGTCCTTGCTGTCAAAGACACCTCCAGGGAGCAGAGCTTGGTTCTAGCACTACTGCCTTCCCTAGCTTACTGCAAGGGGGTTTTAGTTAAAGCATACTGGATGGAAATGCACTGCGCGTGGAAATGCGGCCTCCATTAGACTGATATGGCCAAAATTGCCTGCATTTTATTTTGCAACATTTGGCTCTTGCTTGACTGAAGATTTATCTGGATTATCAGGTTGCTCAAAGGCATGGCAGAAGAATATGGGGCTGTCCATAATGGTTGCTGAGTCTTTGTCTCTGTAAATATTCAAAATGCACCTGGATGTGATCCTGTGTAACCTGCTGTAGATGGACCTGCTTTAGCAAGGGGCTGGGATGAGATTGTCTCTAGAGGTGCCGTCCAACTGTGATTGTGATGCTGTGACATGACTAGTCATCCCCCTTGTGAAGGAGAGTCACAGCTCAGTAGACTTCACTAACCCTCCTATCCAAGGTCAGGTGTATCTATCTCAGAGGTCTGTCCTATGTTATTCCCTTGGCCACATGAATTAACCTTTCACCTTGACCATGCAGGAGTTTGGGACCTTGTTATAAAGCAGTTGAGGTCCTCAAATGTTTGAAATAGCTACATGATTCAGGGTATAGAGAGCATTTGTTCCTTATGGCATGAACTGGAATCTGACTTTTTGGGGGACAGTGTATTCTGAAGAAAGAGGAAATTGATCTATTCCCTCCATCAGACTCTGAGATGAAAACGGATGGGTGATGCAAAATCAGTAGGGTAGCTGCTGATGTAGTCAAGATGCCACCATTTCAACAGTGTAAGGTTGATGTGAGGGCGATGTGAATCCTGTCAGGTGAGTAAAGTTTCACATGACATGGAGAAACACAGTACTGAGGACTGTACAGGAGCAAAGTACCTTTAGAGACACAGAGCAGATCTCAGCCACTCCATGTTTCTGACAGACTGTTTGTCTGATTTGCATCCAAAGAATGACAGTTTTCAGATTGCTGTAGCTGTGGAAGGTATTATATTGGTGCTGGAGGGAAGATGTAAACTCTCAAAGCAGAGGGTTTAGCTCCAACTCCACTTCTGGTCAACCCATGTCTCTGGGACAACGTATTTCCTCAAGTGGGTTTAACTCCCTCACTCTTTGTGGTGGGAGAGACCCTGACTTGGAATATGGTCATGCCTCAAGCCACCTAGAGAGGGTGGAAGTATCTGTAACAGTCCTGACGAGCATCTGCTCAGTTTCCTGTCAGTCCAGGGCAATTCACAGACCAGTGCACACCATGTGTCCGAGCTCACTGCATAACAATGGCAAGGATCAGCGTGTCTGTCAAGAATGCATTCTCCTTATTTCCATGTGTGGCAGAATTGATCTTTATGGGAAAGAAAGATTTGTAAGCCTAGTCTGTGTTTGATCTCTCTTTTGCAAACAGTGGTTACTTCCACCACATTTAAGTGAAAACATTTTAAAGTTTCATTGTTTAGATATTCTTAAAAATGGAAACAATATGAAACACAATGATTATTAATATGCACTCCCAAACAGAATCTGCATCTTCCTTTTTGTCTCAAGAGTGTCTGTCACATGGAAAATTCTAATTATATTCATAAACTTAATGAGAATCACTGCAGTAATGATAGCGATATTAAAAGGAGGGAAATTGAGGAATTACAGAAAATACTAATAATTTGCTAATTTCTCCACTTACCTGTGATTTGCATTTGTATTTTGATTCCTTTGTATCTCTTATATTGAAATACTGATTTTTCAGGGATCACATTTATGCTTAGTTTTCCTTAAAGAATATTTAATAATTTATTATAATATATTATTTTCCTAATTGAAAATTATGGTCACTTTGGAGACATGAAGGTGCAATTTTCCAAACCTTTTAATTCATGCTTACGTATTACAGCACTGGAAGCCTTACACATTTAAATATTGGTTTGTTTGTTTATCTCCATATTGATTGAAGGGAGGTCCGTTGATAGCTCTATGTAAAGAAAAAGATTCTTGAAGAATTATTTTTCAGCAAGCTCTAGGTAAAGAAGAGCAGGAATTAAAAATAGACTTTGGAGCTTTTCTTGCTCTCATTTGAAATAAATTCTGTAACCTGTGAAAGAACATAAACTTCAAAACACATACCCTTTCTTCAAACTCTTTTTTTTGTGCAGCTTAGGGAGATGTTCTAATATGAAACATTCATTTTTTTTCCTGGTCTGCTCTTCAGTCCAGTATGACCATCTGTGTGTAGCATGGCTTTAGCTGCCTTTAAAATTATTCTCTAAAGTTAAGAGAAATACTTCTGAATTGACCCCAGTGCCTTGGGGAAAACAGAGACAGGCCATGATACCCACTAAGTATTTGAAAACAGACAATAATTTAACAGAAACCAAAGAAAGTCTCAAAGCTATTAGTTAAATTTTAATCCATACCATATTTTATAAATACATGGGATCTAAGGGCTAGAAAAAAAACCATTAGATCATATAGATTTATTTCCTGAGCTCAGTGATTTATGTTTGACGAAAGCGTATCTTCCAGGCAGACTTCCAGACCATGCTTTGGATATATTAAGTTGTGGAGAATCCACCACTTCCCTTGGCAGTTAGTGTCACTGTAGAAGCATAACTTAGTACTAAATATGAATTTATCTCTCCTCTTTATCTTATGGCTTTTGATTCTTTTTATTCTTTCTTTAGCAGATGAGAAGCCACTGAAGTGCACAGTATTTATACAACTATAATGAAGCCACATTCATCTTTTATTTTTTCGTCTTTCTTCCGATAAGCCAAACCGCTTGATTTCCTTTAATGTTTTACCACATGGCAGATTACAGAGCATGTGGATCATTTCTATTGTTACTTTCTGTAACCTCACAATATTGTCAACATCCATCCAAAAGGAGGGATAAGAAACCAATTTGCAATGATTCAGCGCCACTTTGGTGAAGCTCTTCACAGAAGTAAAACAGACTCCTGGCTCCTTTAGGTGTGCCCTGTTTGGGTGCACATGCATCCTACCCCTCTCCCCATTTATATGCTGTTTCCCATTACATTTTACTTGTGGTCCATGTTTGGTTGCTTCTCAGTCCAGATCCCAAATCGTTTCTTGCAGTTGTTCCTCAGTAGAATATCATGTCTTTTTCTGGAACTTTAACTTCCATGGCTTATGCCTGGCAACAGTACATAAAGCTTTGCATTGTGACATTTTAGAGGAAAGCTGGCTTGAGTAACCAAATGGTTGTTGATAGAATTCTGTAGGATTGGACTTGAAATGATGATTCTCGAAGGTTCTCACAGAAAAAGACTCATGTAAAAGCTCTTCATTGAAACTGCCTCTTGAGAGCTATTACTTGGGCTGTTGCATTTGTAATATGTTTTCATCTGGTATGATGTGTAACATAATGACAATGATAATTATTTTGTGTCTATGTTATTTTTGAACATTATTTAAAACACCTTTCTCTGTTTTGTTTGGTTTTGTTTTTTTCTTTTTTTTTTTTTTTTTTTTCAGATGAGGCTAGTGTAATATAAGGAATGAAGTGGAAAGCCACAGTCTGAGGAGACTATTTCAGTGGCACACCTTGAAGACAAACAAGACTTATCACACTCTTCCAGCTGTCTGGCATGTGTTTGCATTCATACCCTAACTCTTCCAATGCAATCAGTTTCAAAATTAGTGGTGACAAATGCACTATCACACAAATAAGATATGTCAGGTTCTTTCTTGAAGTCAGCATGCAGCAATATGCTGAGTGGTGCCCTGCTCAGTCCCAAGATGTGACTGCCTCTGCATCTTCTTAAATATTAGAAAAGAAAAAAACAGAAATTGATGTGAAATTTCCATTCAAACCTATTTGGAGGCAAAAGCCATTAACATTTTATAAAGAAAAACCCAAACCACCTGAAACCAAAACAACCAAATCCAGAGCATTTTAATATCTGTTTTACAAAGTGGCATAACAAAAAACAAAAGTCTTGCTTACCTTGCTTCATATCCAGGGGTAAATGTTCTATTTTAACCAATGAATTCAGCATTTGATATAAAGAAGACTTCTTTCTAAGGCACATTCAAGGCTGGAAGTACTCTATCCTCTAAAAGCTTAAATTTCAGTGACCAGTGGAAATTGTGCAAGACCACCATTAAGACAGCAATAAAAAGAAGAATAGATTGTTAGGAAAATGCTGTCAATTGTTATATTCAATACAAAAGTAGCTTCTGTAAGTAAAATGTCTATTTTATACCCAATCCACCACCAAAAATGAAGAACTGGTAGAAACAGTCCTGTTTAATTTTAAGAAATGGGTCTAGCGAGCCATATGTACTGAAGAAGGGAAATAACAGTCTGTCAGGACGGTGGGGTGGATAATGTAAAATTTGCATATTGACAGTCAAATTTCCTTTACTTTTACAACAATGCAAATCAGTCATAAATGTTATGCGGTCAGCAGACCAACTCTAGGTGCATAGATGTATAATGGAGAATGGAAATTTGATTCAACCATGGCTGGATTAAAGTAAATATTATGCTCCTGACAGAAGTGCCAGCATGATAAAATAACAAAATTAATAAATAATAAATCTCAGACAATATTGTCTTTAAGATAAAAATGAGAAGAAGGAGTGAAACTGTGTGAAAATAACTGGCTCATTCATCTTAGGTTGATCTATAAGCTGTGGCATTTACTGATCTCTACCACACTGTGCATTCTCAAAGACGAGTAGGCAGGCAAATACATCCCAACTGTTTCTTCTTTTTTTATTTTTCTTTTTTTTTTTCCATATTTTTTGGGGGGTTTTTCCCTTTTTCAGAGAGACTGAGTACAGAAACAATTTTCCGTATAATGCTACAGATGCCTTTTGCAGGACAAGAAAAGGAAATTTTTCTGATCATCCATTTTCTGATTTCTGAGCCATTTTCCATCCTACTAAATTGCTTAATACTCCCTGTAGCTGGACCTGTGACCTGGAATCTTTATGCAAGATTAATGGGAAAGCAAATGGGAATTAGTATCTGGGCGGGTTGCTGCACAGCTCTTGCTTTTATCTAGCACTCCACCTGTTTTTTTTTTTTTTTTTACAATTATGCTTTCATTAGTTTCTGAAGCCAGCGATCCTAAAAGACCTTCCCATTTCTTCTCTCTGTCTTCCCTCCCCCCCATCCTCAATTCTTTCTATCTCCTATCCCAAAATTATCAAACTCACTCTGCTTGTAACTGACATGCTGACAGGAAATTATTACACGTCATTACACTTCTTAAAACACAATTTACCCAGCCTTTGCAAATTATTCTTCAGCAAGTGTGAGGGGGTAATGGAAACTGTCTATTCCACTTACAGTTGTCACTCATGCTTTCCTCTGTACAATGAACAATTTATGTTTTCTCTCTTTCCAAAAAAAGGCTGTGCTCGAAATATGTAAAAGCAACTTATCACAGAATAGGAAAATAAACCTCCTGTTCAAGTTCCCTCACTCTGCCTTATTACAGAGCAGATCCATTTTCTATCGTAACCTCATTAGTCCACATGCAAGCACAGAACAGGCTGATGTTTATTTAGCAGGAGCAGACCTCCTTGTGACTTCTGGCCTGCCAATTACACTTGACACTGCTGTAAAAGAAAAGCGATCTTGTGTGACTGTAGTACCCAAAACTGATAATCCACAATCATAATAGTCCTATTCCTTGCTTGACATTCTATTCTTCATAGATAGCTCCTGCAAAAAGCTCTCTGTGGTATGGTTTTCCTCTGTTGCTGCATCTTTTTTTTTTTTAGTTTGCGCTTTGTCTTTTGGTTTTGTCTTCTATAAATTCAAACTACCAAATCTCAAAGCAAATAGGTCGTGTTTATTTACAGGACTTACAAACCAAAAAAAATTTTGATGTTCTCTCCCCCTGAAGTTGATCATATTGATTAGCTTTCAGGCATTCTTCTGTCAGGCTCATTCTGCCTCAATGGGAGAAGGATGATGAATTGTCTGACGACTAACGGCGGGGAGAAAGAAATGC
>JAYDZK010000113.1:88327222-88348527 GCA_034509185.1 Euphonia xanthogaster
CTTCCCTTCCCTTCCCTTCCCTTCCCTTCCCTTCCCTTCCCTTCCCTTCCCTTCCCTTCCCGGAACCTTCCCTTCCCGGAACCTTCCCTTCCCGGAACCTTCCCTTCCCGGAACCTTCCCTTCCCGGAACCTTCCCTTCTCTAGTTTTTTTTGTGGAATTTTTGCAAAGGGCCATATGATACATCCTGACCCCAAGTAGGCAAGATGAATTTCCCTTCCCTAAAGTTCCTGTATATAAAGACCAATTATGCAGATGAGGAGAATTTCACCCAAAATAAATTGCACGCTCCATCTGATTATGGGTAATAGATTATTCCAGACCTACACTGTCCTCAGGTGGAATTGAAGGATCCTTTAAACATCAAGGAATATATTCATAACCATTATCCTCTTAACCCTTTGATGTGAAAAGATTGCTATAAAATTTACTAAATTCATCTAAAATGACTTTTGAATCTCCAATCACTTTGTTCTCTGCATTAATAATACTAGGGCTAATCCTGCATGACTTGTGAGATTTAAGATGAGTAGCTAATAGCTTTTGAATCAAGGGTGCCTTTCAAGGGTGCCTCTAAGCAGTATCTAAAACTGTGTGTGTGCAATTTGTCTTATCCAAATTGGTGCATATTCAGAAGACTATGTAACCCATATACAAACTGCATTTTCATTCAAGATGTATGTAACTCGTATATGCAAATATAGTCTGAGGATTAATAGTGGATTTCTTTACACAGCGAACAGAAAAGAACTACACATGAATACTTACAGTTGCTTCTGAAAATTTAGCTCTATTTATCCAGCTAGGAAATGGGGAAGTTTGATTGTTCTTAGTCTGGTTCTGGATCCCAGGTGTCCTTTGTGCTTTTCCATGGTTCCAGGATTTCATTGGATTAAGGCTAAGACACTGAGACTAGTATTTTCCTCTTCTGATCTCCACTTCTCATCATTTGACTCTCAGGTAAAAAAATAAGGCCAGAAACACTAGTCAGTGAGAGCAGCTGCATCCAAAGTTTGAGCTTTTCTACATTCAGAGACTATTTAAGATCTGGCCGTTTTCTTGTTTCTCTACTTCGTCTGACTTTCCTCTTTTTTCATAGTCTCTGCATCCAATGTTTATGCTTTTGCCATTCTTCTCCTCTAACTGCCTCAAATTCAATATTCTTTCTTTATTTATTCTTTTCACATACCCCCAGGTAATCTCCTAGCTCTTTCTTTAACATCCCTGCCTCCATCCCCCAAAGTTATAGTGGAACAGACTATTTTCTGCTGCTTTCACTTTTTTGTCTATTTAGAGAATAAACTTCTTGGAACAAGGATGATTTTTTGCTACCTTATTTGCTGACTGTGCTTAGCACAAAAAAGTTTGCCCACAAATCTTATGCATGAAATGCTTATTTTTTTTCTTGATTTTTTCCAAATTAAATGAATATTTTAAAATATTCTTTTAATTTGAGAATACTCACATTCTTTTTCAAATCAATTAGAGACATTTTCATAAACAGAAACAAAACAAATTGCCAGAAAATATTTTTTTTACCTCTCAAAAGTGGTAAAATCACAACCTATTAACCTATTCAAGGTAACAGTCTACATGTGATCGTGGACAGCATTACAGGATATGAATCCTGTTTGGGAAAGTTTAAACACAGAATAAGCTGAATTGCAAGAGACCCACAAGGATAATTGAATCCAACTCCCAGCCCTGCACAGCACCACTCCTAAGAGTCACACCACATGCCTGAGAGTATTGTCCAAATGCTTCTTGAACTGTGTAATTTAGGGATTTAAATGATTCAGCTTGCCTGCAAAATGGTTACTTCAGGAATTGATTAGGCTATCATCACCAGTGATGCTCAAGATCAAAGCCCTGTGTGTTGACTTGGCCCTCTAAGAACCTGGAATCAGGAATGGTGTCAGTGTGAGTCTGATGCAAAGTTCTGATTAGTTTTGAGCAGAATGTCCTTTCTGTTTCCATCCTCAGAGAAGATCATCCCAGACCAAA
This sequence comes from Euphonia xanthogaster, assembly GCA_034509185.1. NCBI lineage: Eukaryota > Metazoa > Chordata > Aves > Passeriformes > Fringillidae > Euphonia > Euphonia xanthogaster. The sequence continues at coordinate 88,329,225 of JAYDZK010000113.1, forward strand.
AATTATGACAAGCAAGTGCTGCTGTACCTGTGAGCAGATTTCCACTATGCCTGGGATAATAATTTTCCCCATGATCTAAATGTGAAACGACCTGCTGCTGAAGATAATGACAAGAGCTGTAGGATCCAATGACACAGTGGAGTCCAGGTGTATTTTAGTCACTCTTGAGCTCAGTTTGAGCCATCTCCTGGTGTGTTGATCAGGGGTCCAGACCACCCTAAATTACCAAATGACTCATTAGACAGTGCCAGGTCAATATTGACTGTATTTTGCCTGCAAATCCAAGGTGCATTCCAAGGATGTGTCCTATCTCCCTTTTGAGATGAAAGCTGGAGACAGTCCACTTCCCCGTCTTCCTTCCTTTCCTCTCCTCCCTTTTCTCCTTCCCCCACAGACATGAGAAGGTATTTGTGTGGACAGCTGGAAAGGGTGTGTAGGCTGGTTAGATCCCTGGTGTGGGTGCTCAAAACCAGGGTTTGAGTTGCATGATCAGGAGATCTGGGAGACTACTGCTCCTGCAGCTCAGCTGTTATGGTTGAGAGTGTGGCTGAGCTCATGTCCTTCGAGGGAAGGAGAGATAATCTTGATTAACACATGGAAAATATATGGCATCTCACACATGATCTTTAGAGGATGCTGAAGTGTAGAAAAGGCCTTTTGTATAACCCTCCTATTATTTTGGGACTCAGCCTGTGAAAGATGTAATGAAACACTATTTTCTGAGCCCTTTCTTAGGCCTACTTGTGTCTGAAGGGGAACATTTGATTGTGACATCTCTGCAATGAAAGCATTCCACAAAGTAAAGCAGTAATCAGCAAGCTGCATCCCAAATAAACCTGTAAGACTAGAGTTTACAAGCTGTAAAAGAACAGATGATAAAAAAATCATTTTTATTGGAAACACAGAATGCTTCCCAACTGGGAAATTTCAATGCTGGAAAATACATACAGACACACAACTTTGTATCACAGCATGTTGTGTATCAAGATCAATAGGATAGATAATAAAATAATTTGGTTTATTGAGTGACTTTTTAGCAAAAAAAACAGCATAACCCGGTTGAAAAAGAGAGAGGTATGTTTACATGCCATCACTGATGCATGCTGTGTGTTAGCATTTGTTTACTGCATGGGTAGACCAATGTGGCTGTAGCTGCTTCATGGTCTGCATCTCTCAGACACTCAGGGGTAGGGTTGCACACAGCTACATCCCTGCTCTTCACAAACCTCCTGCCAAGAAGCAGCTAATAGTTTTCTTATTTGTGTAAGGCAAATACAGGTTCACAAGACCAGAAATAACCAGTAAAACTGCATTTTGTTCATGCCTCCAGCCTTAGCTGTTCAGTGAAGTACTATCAAAGTAGTAGAACTGGAATAATTTTTAACCACCTGAGAATATTACACAGTAACTGCACCTAATAGAATTTGTTAACTTTTCCAGTAAAGTTGTATTACTCAGGAATAGCTTGTTAAACTAAGCATGACAGTTCTCCGTATTTTCCAGCAGACAAAAGGATGGCAAATGCTCTTGGCTTTAGAGAATCTTCTAATACTTTAAATAACCTTCCACAGGAGAAAATAGTTTTCAAACTTACCCATATACATCTGTGATACGACCTGCTTACAGCTGTGCCTGTCTACTAATATACATTTTTATTAAGCTACTATAATGTTCCTCTCTAAAATAGATCTTTCACTAAAATAATTCCTTATTCTCCATAATAAAATAAAACTATAATAGTGAATAGTGCAGTTGACAATATTTCACAGTATTTACTGTTATCTTTTGCTAAGAAATCATGATTTCTTATTAAAACTGTTATTATCTTTTTCTCTTCTCTACTTTTTCTTTGTCTCTGATTTACACCTTCCTTCATTTTATAAGTGCCTGTGCCATGATCAGAGTCTTTTGCATTAGGGTTTTGAAATTGCTTGCCTGTGTTCAAATTCCTGCTATTTTTCTGAATGGAAGCATGTGATGATAAATTTTAATTAATGTTGATTTTATAATATTTTAACTCTGCCTTAAGGATAAATACTCAAAATCTATCACTGTCTCTTAATTTTCAAATCAATCCAAGAATATATCAAATGAAACATCACAAAAGGCACTTATAGAAGATAGAAATTAATGGGAAGCTGTTTGATTTATTATACAACAGATAAGATCTGCATGATACAGCTTCCTGATGGTTTATGTGCCTTGAAATCTTTCTAATGAAGATTATTCCTGAACTCATAAAATTTCATATTCCAGTCCATACTCTGTCATCAACCTATAATGCTAGATTTGGATTGATAAACATATTAATTACAAAAAAATTCTTCTGCTGATCCAATGAAGATAAGCTATTTGGGTAGAAGACATAAAAACAGAATTAACTTCTGCCACAGCATATCCACGAGAGAGCAGCAAAAATGACCACTTGTTATGTGTTACCTTTCCATTTGGAACAGAAGGGGAAGACTTCACAGAAGTGAAGCCTTTTACAGATGTAATGAAGTAATGATCTTTTAGATACTGTTTCGGATTTTATTTCTCAGGATGTCTTGTTCTATAGGAAATACACACACGCATATTTGAATTTCTGTATTAGCTGGAAATCAGTTTAGTCTTTAAACTTTTGTTTGTTTCCTAATAAGCTAGGTTTGAATAAATGTTGACAATTAAGGAAAGGACATAAGATGCATCAAGACATCAGGCAGCACTGCACTGATAAAAATTACTCTGAAAAAGAGCAGCACCACTCAGGTGCTCTGTTTCCTTCCTCACCTGAAAGGCACTAGCAGCTCTCTGAGGAACAGGTATGCTCAACCCTTCAGCTGAAGCTGGTTTGTTCACTGACTTAGTGGAAATATCCCTCAGTAATGTCAGAGGACACTTGCCCTTTTAGAGTTACCTGGCTGTGATTGTTCAATATAAATACTTGTTGTTAAGACACTATCTCCATCTTTAACATTCTTCATTTTCAAAATCAAATCCGAGTAACTGAGCTAGGCTTGTATTTCCACAGTAGATGTCATTTAAAGAAAGCATGTGTTTAAATTCAACCCTTTGGAAAACATGTACATATACATATGTTTGGAAAACAAAACATATACATGTTTTTACCATTAATATAAAAGTGTCCCAATAGGAATGATTTCCTTATTGGGAGCTTTAATCTCTACCAAATATTTGGTAGAGCTCAAAACAGGATGAACATGTGGCACTTTTATTTTGCATCAAACATTTGCATAATAAAGGATAAACTAACAAAAGAAGTGACTTAAAAAAATGGGTTAGCCAAATAATTGAGATTTATCCTAATGTGCAGAGGAGAGAAAGTACACATGAAAGGGTCTTTGGGATTTTTTTTAAAAACAAAGACCACATGAAAAGTTGATGTTTTGGGGGTTTTTTACCCAGTATTTCCATGAGTTCATCCACACGCATTCATAAGCTTTATTTGTCTTCCTATGAAACAATTAGAAATTTTACTAAGTGGAAAGGAAAGTACTTTATCAATTAAGCATCAATTTCCATTTCCTTATTTATGATCCTGCAGCTAGTAAGCATCAATAATTTCTGCTTTGCTACAATGTCACCAGGAAGATTGATTGTGCATGTCACCTCAATATGAGAAGACTTACATGGGAAACATATACTTGCAACAGCACCAAATGCACTTTTGCAAAAAGGAGCAACTTAATCACATTTTTAAAAGTAGAAATTTTAAAGATGCATCATGCCATCGTTCTGATGAAAGCTCTGTATTTTTCATCAAGATCTTTATTGACATCATTGTATATTTGTGACTATGCACTCAGCAATCATCAAACTGAAAAAAAAAAAAGGCTAAAAATGAAGGACCCAGAAAATAGAAAATGCCAAGGGCAAGGCTGCACAGAAAAATTTCAATCATCTGCCTGTGCATATAAATTATGATACAATTAATTAGATGATCACTAAAAATTTTCTTGAATACACTTGGTCTTTGTTTTATTTAGTAGATAGAGCAGACAGTGTTTAGGGAGCATCAATTTTTCTTCAGATTTTTTTCCAAATTCTCCTCCAAGAGAAGCCATTCACATTTTGGTGAGAGAGGAGCACATATATTTCTGACATATTTCTGTCTCAAACTTTCAGCACTCAGTTTTCACAAGTTTACAGAGATGCTTTAGCCCTCTACTCGATACTGGTATTTTCACAGGCTGGCATATGTTCAGGTTTTAGTCCTGCCAGGAATTTCATAGAATTATGGAAGCATTGAGATTGGAAAAGACCACCAAGACCATTAGGTCCAACCTCTGAGTACACACCACTCTGCCAAATAAACCATAGAACTTTGTGCCACATCCAGTCATTTGCTGAACACTTCCAAGGATGATGACTCTACTACTTCCCTGGGTACCTTGTTCCTATGCCTGACCACCCCTTCAGTGAAGAAATTCTTCCTGATGTCCAACATGAACCTCACCTGGTGCAGCTTGAGGCTACTTCCTATTGTCCCGTTGCTACTTGCCTGGGAGAAGAGACTGACCTCCACCTGGCTACACCCTCCTTTCAGGCAGTTGTAGAGTGATAAGGGCGCCCCTGAAACTCCTTTTCTCCAGGCTAAACAACCCCATCTCCCTGAGACACTCCTCACAGACCCTCCACCTGTTCCCTTGCCCTTCTCTGGACAAGCTCCCATACCTCAATATCTGTCTTTAAGTGAGCAGCCCAGGGTCAGTCACTTCCCTAGTCTTGCTGGCCAAGGATGACATTGGCCTTCTTGGCCACCTGGGCACGCTCCTGCCCACACTCATGCTCATCTGATGTTGACCAACACCCCCAGCTTTTCTGCTGTGCAGCTTTCCAGCCACTCTGTCCCCAGTCTGTAGTGCTGTATGCAATCCAAAGGCAGGACCCAGCACTTTGCCTTATTGAATATCACAGTACTGGCCTTGGCCTGTTGTTCAGCCCTGAAGCAGGACTCTGGATTGTTTAGGGGAATGGCTCTTTGACAATTGGGTGTGCTCAAAGCAGATAGAGCAGAAAGGACAGGCACAGATTTGAGCAGACTGCCTCCTTCAAGGACTTGTGATGTTGAAGAGCTGGAAATGCATTCCTGCTTCAAGAAGGATGTGAGTCCCTCTTTCTAAAACATTGTGCTATGGAGATAGTTTTTCCTCTTCAGACCTTTTAAATATTTCTACTACACAAAGAAGTGCAGAAGATACTAACGGAGGGATACTAAAAGGAGATAAATTCACATCCCTGACCCAAACTGATAAAAACACAGAGAACTGAAAAATGCAGTTTTCTTCATTGGGATGCAGATTCTGCATCCCAATGAAGAACCTCAGTCAGGATTACTGGGTGTTCTGTCTTTGTGCCATTTCTCTGCCGTTTAATCACAGATGGAAGAGATCTGAAACACTGAAGAAGCTGTCTTCAGTGTCTCACATGGCTGGCACTAATACTTCCCTCAGTAAAAGCTTTCTGGAAACCTCTTTGTCAGGACTCTCTCACCTGTATGCATATGGTAAAAACACATACCAAATGAAGGGCACAGAATACCTTTACAGAGGGTGTGCAAAAGCATCGTGTCTTGCAGGATCTAATTTATTATTCCTCTCCCAGGTTCCTCAGTGTATCATTGTCTTTGTGGATTACCCTGCATTTTCAAAGCTATTAAGAGTGCTTCACAAATATGAGTGAATTTGCCACTATACTTCTTTGATGGGTAATTGCCAAATAGGGAAGAGTGGCACAGAGAGGTGAAGGTGTCCTGTTCTCAGCAGTGTCAGGTTCCCCATCTTTTGTTTGCAGAGGGCTACTTGCAAGAGGGCAAGGATGGCTGAAGAAAGATCTGCAACCCACTAAGTTCCTGTCTCAGCAGGGAAAAAGACTTTTAGTGAAGGGATAACTGTATGAGGAACATGGCAGAGTTGTGGCACACTCCTGCCAGCCTGGCTTCTGCAGCTCACTAGCAACCCAGAACAGAAGTGCTGTCTATCTCAGCCTCCACTCATAACTGCTGGAAAAAAAAAATAAAAGAACCTAAAAACCCCTTGCTGGTATTTAGGTTATCCTTGCCTGATTGATGTGTAACACACACATACCACAGGTTGCCCTAGGAACTGGTGAGGAGGAAAGGATTTTTCACTTTTGGGATGAGGAGCAAAGTTTGGAGGAAACTACATAGGAAACTACATAGAAGATGATATTAATTCACGAGTGAAGCTTTGTTTTTCCACAGAACTCATTTTCTGGCTACATATTGTCCAGTATGATAGTACTTTTTAGTACTGCTTTGTAGTGGTGCAAATTATATTAATTCTTTATCCTGGAGACACAATATTCTGTGCCCCATTCCTCAGATATGGGTGCCTGTTATTGACAATCATATTTTTTACCTTCTTGGGAAAAAACCCAAAAATTAAATAAAAGGTTTTCTATCTGTTTCAGTATTCTTCCCTCTCCTCTTTTCTTTCAGCCTTTTTTCCACCTTTCTGCCCCAGATTATATATATATATATATATATATATATATATATATGAAGGCAATATGGTTTTTTTTTTTAATTACAAAATGAATGTAACTTGGGACAATGTAATCCTGAATCTAGAATCTTGACCCTGTTTTATGAGATCTGAGGCCTCCTTTCAGGTCTAGTTTTCTACTGACTTCTTTGACATGCTTCACTAGACCTAATAGCTCCCTATTACCAGTTACAATTTAGCATCTGAGCCAGGAGCTGGAGGAAAAAGGGAAAAAGGAGTGTAAATTATACGGAGATGCAGTGAACAAAGGTTTTATTTCTCCTGAGCACAACCCTTTGATAGGAAAACGGGGGAGACAAATGTGTTGCTAATTTAATTAAGTAGTATGAGATGGCAGGGTCCACAGATGCCATTTAGGACTGGATTAATCAAGAGCAGGTGATGAAAATGAATAGTCACACATAATGTTAGCATTTTTAACAATCCGACACAGTCTAATGGAATCAAGTGCTATTTAACAACAGGGCTCAGTTTTGCTTGCTAATCCAAATTTATCTACACTTTCACTGTGCACATTCATGTGGATCAAGAACTCTGTTCCCTCTGGTTCCCATTAATTTTCTGGGGTGTTTTTAGTTATTTAACGTTTTGTACAACATGTTCATGTCCCCTTTTACTGCACACCGAGAGAAGCACTGAGAGGACTGTGGAAGCATTGCATCCTATGTGCTGAACAAGTGTAACATCCAGCAGGTAAACACTTTTTCACAGCTAAGAGGTCATCCTTCCCAGTATAAAAACTTCCTTATCCTCCATGCATTCCTTTCCAAAAGTACCGAAAAGTTCTGGTCAGCTGTTTCCTTATCAAAACTTAAAAATATTTTTGTTCATAATTTTTGGGGCCACCTGCAGCTATTTGATATAACTGTTCCAGTATGTCTTTATCTTTCCTGGCAGTAACTGAAGCATGTAACTTAGCAAAATCTTCAGTCTATCTTCCAGTGAAGGAGTTGCTAGATGAATATTGAAACATCTGTCAGAAAGACAGAGGTTTGAAAGAAAATTTAACTGCATATGAAGTAATACTTTCCTAATAAACTGGTTTCATCTAGAATAAACTTGGTGCCTGTAATTTCACTGCTTGCAAAGGATTAGAAGCTACTGTTGGAAATCAGATCTATGTCCAGTTGTAGTCTTATATCTCTGGAAAGGCTGTGGCCAAAACAAATATATCAGCTTTACAAAGCAGCGGGCAAGCAGCTCATTCCTCTACTCCTTTGACAGTTTTTGACACAAAGGAGATTGTGTCAGAAAGTGCTCTGGCATCTGTTTCTCATCCACTTGAGCAGAGAGGGCATAAAGACTCTGCCACCTATGCTAGGACTCTGAAAGCTTTATAACCTATTACTTCTTTATGTGGTGTCATAAAAGTAAACCAAAACCTGTCTAACATGAGACTGACAGAGCATTCTGCAGTATTTCTAGTTTTCAAAATCTGAGCTCTCTTTACCTTCTTAATGGATGGATTTATTACATGTCAGAGTGCAATTTCATATTAGTCGTTATCAGGTCTTAGGATAGCTTTAATTGAAAGAGAGAGGGTACTACTGCACTAGGTGCTATGCATTTTGCTGCGTTTACAGAGTCTTGCCAAGCTTGTTTTCTCAACCATATGAAAATCAATTACAAACAGCCATGTCTCAGTCACCATCTCTCAATATAACTGTTCTCCAATCCCTGAAGACTCTTTAGAAGAGATACCTCTGTGTGTCATAAAAACATTTGTGGTTTTAAGTACCTCTGAGTATAAAAAATCCAATACAAAAAATTCAAAGATAAATATACATTTCTTTCCAATGAGCATTCCCACTATGAACTACCTAGTTCTGTTTAATGGTGTTTGGCCCTGGTTTTTCAGGTGAACATTTTATTTTTCAAAATATACCTGACATGGAGAAGAGAATGCCATCAGGGAGAAAAAAAAAAATCCACACAAAAAGGATTCTAAGCCACAAATAGCAAAACTCAAAAAAACCTTTTGTGCTTATATGAATGTGATTATATAACAAAAGAAACCCCACCAGGTTTACAATAACTTTCAGGATTTTTTTGCCAGCTGTTTGTGACAACAGCACTGTGAGACTTAAAACCTTGGTAGAAGTGTTGTGAGGCCTTTAGTAGTAGCACATTGGGGTGGCCTTTCCCTGCTCTTTCTTTTCTCCTACACGCTAGTAAATACTCTATAGTCCTCAGCTCATTGAAATGAACCTCATGCTCATGGCTTGGGATAGTCTCCTAAAGTACTATTGACCTTGGTGTTTGTTTATATCTTTTTGCCCTGTAGCTCCTCCTGTAGCATTGTAAGTTTCTCCAACTGTACTTCTTAGAACCTGTCCACAATATCCTTAAAGCAGGTGTGTTCATGAAGCTGCTGTCACAGTTGAAGAAATCACCACATCCTCCTGCTCACTGTTGCCCCCAGCTGAGGCATCACAACTCACAGAGCAAGTACTCAGAGACTTTCACTTCAGTTCAGTGCCAGGATTTTTACTGAGCTAACCTCTCCTACTTTGCCCAGACCCTGACCAGAGTCACTGATGTGGGCTGGCAATGTCTTAAAATGCTGTAGCTGCTTTGCATTTATGACCATGATCTGAGATTAAATGTTCATCAAATATTCTGCTCTCAGCAGAGCAGAAATAAGGATGACTCAAGTGGAGATCAAGGTTTGTTCAACTATTGAGGTGTGAGTGATGAAGGGGAAGGAATTGCTCTGTGCTTGTTCTTCAGGCTCATGCTGAAGTGGAGAAAGAAGCTGCTTTGAATTGGAGGGAGGGGGAGAGAAGGGATTACCAGAAGTATTTGATGTGTCTGTTTCTGCTCTAATTAGGCTTTCAGAACAACATCTATAAAGATCATCCTTTTTTTTTAAAGTTCTCCTACTTTCTCAAGTGTGTTCACTCTTACAGATGTGATCTTGTACATTTCATCCCCCTTTGAAGGCAGGGTTATGTTCTGAGGTATACTTGGGTCTTTTAATTAAAAATTACAGGTAAAATATTTAGAATGCTCTTGAATTATGGAATATTTTTTGTTTTGCAAATGGAAAAGTGTAACCAATAGTCTTATGGCATTTTATATTAAAAGCAGTGTTAAATTATAATAAAGGAAAAAAGTTAAAAGAATTGCAGTTTGGATTTATGTATATGTGTAGAAGATTAATGCCTTTAGTTAATTTGGGTTGAAATATATATTCTAATGAGGTGTTAAAATTAGTTCTGAGAGTGCTCATCTGGCAACTATAAATATGTTATAGCAAAGTGTAATTAAACCTCTCTAAAGTTTTATCTCTTTACTTTTCTTTCTCCTTTCTTTTTTTTCCTGAGCTTAGAGAAACATTAACTCAGTTGCAATGACACCTCTCCAGAGAAATTTATAGTTTCATAGAAGTTCAGAAATAAATTTCTTTATCTGTATTCTCACTCTTTGAAGAAGAATGGTGAGAAAATCATGACAGTAAAAGGTTTAGTGTTTTCACAATTTTGAGGTCTGTCTGTAATTTTTTTTATGTTACTAAGATCTTCAAGTTATCACCCAGACTTGACCAGATGGATGGAAAACCGGATGGATGAAAATAAGTGTAGGATGTCCAGGCTCAGAAGACAGTGGTCAGTGGGTCGAGCTTTGCCTTCAGGCTGATGACCAGTGGAGAACTGCCAGGCTCTCTATGAGGGACTGGACTCTTTCAGTAATGATGTGGAGGAGATGATGGATGCCAGCCTTACCAAGTGTTCAGGTGACAACAAGTTGTGAGGGCCACTCACTGTGCTCAAGGACAGGAGTCCCATTCAGGCAAGCTGGAGGAGGGGGCCAAAAAGAACCTTGTGAAATACAACAGGGACAAATATTAGGCTGTGTGCTGGGGAATAAAATCTCCCTTACAACTCTACAGGCTTGTGCCTGAATATGGGGGAACAGCTCTATGGACAGGTGTCTGGGGAGCCTGGTGGACAGTAGGCTGGACAGGAGCCATCATGCCCTGGCAGCACTGAGTCCACAGCATAACTTGCTGTTATCAACAGGACAATAGAAAATAGATGGAGGGGAGTGCTTATGCATCCAAACTCAGCACTCATAAGATGATGTCTAGAATACATACAGTAACTCTTTGGGATTCCACTGGAAATTGGACAGCTGGGAAACAGTGAATGGACCTACTGTCTATTAATGTCTATAAATGCTGTGAACACTGTTTAAAGGATTATTATGACATCTCTGGAAACTTTTGTTATTCAAAACAATGTTATTCATTTGGCATTCTAAATATTTAATGCCTTGCCTTTGTAGTAAATTAGTTGTGCAGTTTTACTGCAAAACCACATTGAGAAACTAATGTAGGACTCATGGCCCAAAATTTTAAAGAGGTGAGAGTCATTCCTGGGTGTGACCAAGATGGATTCATCACTTATAATTCCAGGTAAATATTTAAATAGTCAGATAGGAGTGTCAAAGAGACATTAAAAAGCAGTCAATGTTTATTCCTGTCATCTTGAATAAATATTCCAAAATGGAGTTTTATTGCAGCTAGAGGCAGTGGGGAAAGAACAATGGAGTGACCAAAGCTTCCCACTCTCTTTTATGCACAAGATACTGAGGAAAGCAACAGGGATCAAACAGTAGACATGGAGTGAGGGAAGGCTGATGCAGGGCAGGGGAAAAAAAAGGAGACTGGCAATGTTGAAAACAACATGATAGACACAGATTTTATTTTCAGCTGAAGATATTTTTAGAAATAATATCTATCTACTGGAACTGAGTATAAAGTAATAATAAAAATTCAATCAATACATAATCATCTGTTCTCCAGAACACATTTACTTATCCATTTTTGGCTATAGCATCTTTTGTACATTTAATTTCTTAACTGTTGATTTCAGGAATTCCTATATATTGAGTACTGGAATATTCTGACTATGATGCTTGATAGTAAGTAAAGCACTGCAGAGCTGCAAGTGGAGGAGACAAAAGCGACTGTAATACTCTGCAAATGAAAGCTTATTTTCATCAGGTCAACTGTAGCTATATTTTCCTGAGAAGACATGTAGCCATAAATTTCGCTAATTTTTATTCCTTTTTTCCTGCCAAAGGAAAACAGTTTCATGCTACAGCCATCATAGTAGAAGACCTCCCATATATTAAATTGTTTGATCTTGCAGATGTTACAGAATAAAACTAATAAATAAAAAACTCCCAAACAACTTTATTCTGCATTGTTAAGAAATCTGCTAATCCATATAGATCTAAAATTGTGCAAAACCCCTTGGCATTTAATTGGGAAGGTTTCTAAGCTATATGCTCTGCCTCTGTGACACGGCCTTTGGCTTACCTGAATCATCCCTGAAAATATGCAGTAGAGATATTTTAGCATCTGCAGCTCCATGGTGCTGGCAGCCCAGTCCAGAGAGCACGGTGATTGCATTGACTTCACCTGGAGAATATCAACCTGGTGTGTGAGCTGGGAGAGAAGAAAAAATAGATTACGGGAACGAAGAACAAAGACAATTAAGCTTAACTCCTCTAGGTTCATTATTCATGGTAATTTTGGGAAATCTAATGGGAATGAACTCTAGGGTGAGATGCTTTACCTTGACTTCTTAAGGTGGAAGATTTATTACAAATACCTGACAGCTGAATACTCAGAGTGACACAGAGTGACAAACCTGGAGTCTCTGGGAGGAGCCTTCTTATAAGACAGGACATAAATACAGCTCAAACATTTCTACCACTGTTTAAAGAGCATAATCATTAGATGTAGATGCAGTATCCCAGTTCCTTTTTACTACCACAAACGTAAAAAATTAATTTTTCTCCTTACCTGATTACAAGAGTCAGACTCACTGAGGGGCCGTTCTCAGTAGAGAGGCTGTGCCATCCTACCGATGTGCTCTGTATCATGTCAGGCTTTATTGATCTGTGTGGATGTATATTTCTAGATCAGTGGACATCTGCCACAATACTAACCGAGCACTCCATAATTGCCAGTGGAGAAAGGACTTTCTCCCCTGCAGAGATCTCGAAGAGCAAAACTTGAAGTGATATCTGGGACCACGTCCAAGAAGCTGGTGCTTTTCTCCTTTGCACAGCTAAAACAACAGCTGTTCTAGGTACACCTCCAATCACACACAAGTTCTTGTTGTTGAGTTTATTGTTTGGTTTGTTGTTTGGTTTGTTGTTTGTTTTGTTAGTTTTTTTAGACAACAAATGAAATTTGGTTTAGAATGGAAGCAGGGCACCTCCATGGATGTCCAGAAATTCTGTATGTGCTTGGTTAAAAATCTGTGTACGGCTTCATGGCACACCTTTTCCCTGAGTTAATTACGAAGTATATATAAACTTGCTTGAGGCCTGTTAGGAACAAGCAGACCTGTAAAAAAATCTCAGTAAGGACTTTTGTCTCCTAGCTTTAGCAATTGAGTAATTATGTAATTATTGTGTTTCTTTGTTTAGCATGTGCTCTGCGGTCTCATTAATCAGTGCAGCAATACCAAAATGGCCGTGATTTCCACCAGCGCGATAAGACGTGTTGGCTGCTACATTCAGAGGGATAAATTGGTTATTTTACAAAGTATCAAAGGGTGAAGGCTTGGGGGCTTTACTTTAACGTTTGTCACATGATCTCGCTGCGTGACATCGCAAATCTCCCATCTCTGCTTTGTTGGTCTATATGCATGAATAATTTTCCCAGTGCTTGTTTGTAGCTGAGCGGGAGAAAGAGAGAATTACCGCCGCACAATCTCTTGTTGTCGGTGATCAGCATTCCGATGGTCTGAGCTGGCTTACAACAGTGTAAAGACATCAGTGGCATGTGTTATAATATATTGAGCATTGTACTCCTGAAGAACGCACGAAAGAAAGAACATTGTTCTACTAGGGAGCAATTCATCGGGTTTTTCCCAGAGACTCTTGGGTCAAGTTTTTATAGGCCTATTTGATTTTCAAATTCTTTTTCCCCCTTTTTCCTCTCAGTGAGCCATAGTGTCCAAACTTGTCTACATTTACTTCCCATGTTTTGTGCATGGTAGATGTCCTTTAAAAAGAGTATCTCAAATAAGTCTTTATTCTTGTTTTGTTGGCTCTTATTCTGTGTTTTCATGAACTCTGGCCCTGGCCATGGCAACTGCAAGAAAAATGTTAACATTGATTGACAGGATTAAGAAAGCCTCCATGCCTATCCGCATTTCAAACACTTTGGGAACAATGGTGTTTGGTGTGATTGAATTAATGAGATATCGTGGACTGTCAAAAGAGCACACATACTTTACATAAACCTGATTATCTTTGCATGGCAGAAATGAAAAAAAGGAGGGAACAGAGGTTTGGCTTTCACTCATACCTCCAAAGGAGCCATCAAAGTGTGTGTGCCCTGGCTCAGAGAGTGATGTGCCCGCTCGACTGGCCTGCCCTCCCTTTCTCTCCACATACTGCCTGGCTCTGCTTAGCATACATCAGCCATGGGCTTTAACAAGTCTATTCAGGCGACTGGGCCCAAAACAACACTCTTTTCACAGCTCAGCACCTCTGTGCTGATTTTTTTTTCCCTATGGCTCTATTGTTTAACTTGAACTAAGCATACATTTCAACAATTAGACCCGAACTGGCTCCTACCACCCTAGCTTAACCCCAAAGAGTGACATCAGTCATGATACTACATACATTTTGAGAGGTGAGGCACAGCTGGTGCTCACTTTTAGCAATAGAATTACTGGTGAGAGAGGAAAGTTTCATAGGGAACTTCTTCCCACTTAAGTCTTTAAATGATATTTCTATCCTCTGGGAAATGTTCCAGGAGGCATAATAGTATGGTGAATAAATACAATTCACTGAAGAAGTGCTGCATTTTAGCATAAGCTATATTTTTTTTTCACAAGAGGACATAATGGATTAAGAGGCTCTGAAATGAAATGTAATCCAAAAGCTGAAAGGTATACCTACCTGCATACCTCTCTGTCTATCTGTCTACTTACCTGTCTTACAATCTGTCTAATAATTTTACATGGTCCTTACCACCACAGATGAGCATTAGTTCCTCAAATACACACAGCACTGGCTTATTGAAAAATCTTAAGTTTAAGGGAAGTGGCATTTGTTTGATGGCATACAGCCCTTTCAATCTTTTTCGAGCAAGTAGGTTTTTTTTTTTATTGAATTAAATGCCTTAATTTAAAAAAAATCTAGCTGATTTTTTCATGGAATTCATGGATCATAAGAATTATTTTTTTCTAACAATATTTTTCTCTCTTTTTTGTGCTAAATCCAGATGGAGGCAGCGTAAAAATGTTTTTCATCCAAAAGACTCTGGTCAGTAAGACAATCTTATATTATTTCTAGCTTGCCTGGAGTAAAGGGATACTGAGAAAACCTCAAAAAAATGTACATACAAGAATGTCCAGACTGTTTTTGCAGACATATGAAGAACAGATAATTTAAATGAAGTTCAAATACAAAATCAAGCTTTTGTAGTTTGCTTACAATGTCTCAAGCCTCCAGGCCTCTGGAGATCCTTCTGTCATTGCATTACTTCTCACCAGGTAGGAATATGTAGCCTCTATGTAAACATGAAATACAATATTCCTTTTTTTTAAGGATCCTTTATTGACCTATATCATACTTTCAGTCTTAATGAGCAAGTAAGATATAGTCTTTGCAACTTGAGTGGTTATGGTGCTGAGCTGGAAATGATGAGCTTTGTAATTCTGCATTTCCCTCTTTATGGACTTCCCTAAAACCTTGCAGCCCTCCCACAAGCTTTCGTGATTCTGTGTTGTGATAAATGATTAATTTTCACTAAGGCTTTTTAAAAATACTGTAAGAATAAAGAAGTTTAAAAATCACCTGGTGGCACATATTGAGCTTTGCTTTGTAAATCATTAAATAATTTATGGCAAAACTCATTTTAACACGTGTGCATATTTTCTGAGGCCATGGATTAGTGACAGGCCTATCATAACAGATTAATGTTTCAGATCAAAGAAAAGGTGAAGAGCACTGCACTGTGAAGTCACAAAACAAAACAAAATAATTCCCCCCAAAGCTTAGCCAGTAGATGTCTCTGTTTCACAAACCCTGCCATGGTATCAGCTGCCACATCCTCCCAGTTACCTCTCCTGCACCCTTCTTTTTAGGATAAACTCACCTTTACATAAAAATGGCAAGATGATGTGAGGGTGGTGGTATTTTGAAGCCTGTGTGAAGCTGCCTGAATGGTCGAGACATTTGAAACAATTGTGCGCACAATAAGCAGCAGAGATTGAAACATCTGGTTAGTTGGAGACTCTAATAAGTGAATTGGCATAATCAGGCTGCTTTGCACTACATGACAGGGTCTTGGGGATACCATCATTTGCCCCTTTTTATCAACAGCCAGGATTCCCAGGATCTATATGACAACAGGTAGGGATGTTAGGCTTCCCCTCAGTGCTCTACATAGTCATCTGCTCCTTCTGAACTCTTCCTCCTCCAGTCCTATGACACAGAGTGAAGCAGGGGGAACTCCTGACCCCACTGGAGGAACATATCTTTCCTTCTCCAGTCTTAAGAACTTATGTATCCCACATGGAAGACCTGTGCAAAAAGCTACTGGACAGACAGGTGTCCTTGGGAGAGAGAAGGGAAACTATGTGTGATGGCACAACCCTGAAGTTTCTTCTGGCCCTTGAGCTGCTGCCAAATTGCAGTGTCTTCTGCAGCATGCCCTGCCCAGTGCAGCATGGAGCAGCTTCGCCTTCCACAGAGTTTCACTGGCCTCCTTCGTCTCCCAGAAGTGACAGTACTGCCTATTTCTCCTGCTGAGAGTTCTGCCATTAAGTTAGAACATGTTTCAAAGTACTCCTTTAAATTCAAAGGGCCAGTTTTATGTCTATGAGACCAGCAACATAAGGAGCTTGAAATGGCAAAACTGATTTCTGCTTTTGTGAACACAGGTATTGTCAATATTTATGTAGACTTAGATGGTCTTTCCTACTCTCTTAGGAGTAAGCATATGCTATACCATGTAATTTTCTTTAAACTTTGTGAATTAATATTGCTTGCTTTTCCTCCTCACTTCTAGAGAATTTGCAGTAATATTATGCTTTTCATTTATTGAAACTATTATAAGTTGAAATATTAACACCTTTTTCCTTGATATAAACAAAAGGTTGGTCTTTTCCTCATCAAATAGATAATTTCAATTTGGGTGAAACCTGAGGTTGAGGATTTGTAACTGGTTTAAGCTGATCAAAGTCTTGTCTGCTGTTAAAGTTAGTAATTCTTGCCTACCATCTATCTGCAGTCTCACCACGCTTTTCTTCCACTTGTCTCATGTCAGCATTAGCACTGGCATGTGTGCATGCATGCCTGTGGTAAGCTGATTGCTGCCCCCACCTGCTTGTCCTCCTGGCCAACCTCAGCACAAAAAGGATAACAGGAGCGCCTGTCTGGGGGTTGGATGGAGGTGGGATTTTCATGTTTTATTTAGATGAGCCTAATGCAACGGTGGAACCCCCATGCAAAAGCAGGAGACTGAATGTTAAAAAGGTACATGTTTAAGGATGTGTAACTAACAGCTATAATTGTTTCATTCCACTGAAACAGAAATCTTTTCATTTTTATCTGCCATCTTTTTTCTAGCTTCTTTACTGAAGACAACATAATTTCTACTTTGGATGCATCAGTACAAATGGTGTTATCTGAATCTTTTTTCCAAAATGTAGGTAACATTTTAATAAAAACATGATTAGAAAGTAAACTATCCAGTTTCTACACTAGCTGAAAATTTTTGTTATTAATACACAAAAAAATTGTGCAATAAACTCTGAAAGAATGCTTGGTAAGTAGGTATGAAAGCAAGTAATAGAAAGGTGAAGAAATTGTGTGAGAACTAATGAAGAAACCTTCATCCAAGTTTGTTGCATCTGACTTTGTTTCATCTTGGTCCCACTTTGAATCTTGCACACTAAGTTGATACCTTTATCCTGATTCACTATCATGGGCATGCAACCTCCTTAGAACCAGTAATGTCCCAGCCTTACAGCCCTAATCCCTGTCTTAGGCCTCCTTCAGGTGGAATTCAGCCAAACTGTAGCTTGCACGTAGCTCACTGTGCCATCAGATCAAGAAGATTTGTGTTGGTAGATAACTGTGCAGGTTTTTTCCACATATATCGTCCTTGCCAGCCTTGATATCCCCTCTGTCTTCCTTGATGAGCAGGAAACCTTTCTTTCTCTTATCCTAACACACATTTCCAACATACTTTCCCATGTGTGCATTTATTTAAGGCATAACTACAGAAAAGTGTTACGTTCATGAAGAGATTCTTCTCCTCTTGCTCTCAGACAGGTGTGTGTCAGTATCTCTTATCAATACTTAGGTGTCTGAGCAGAGGCTACTGCTCCAGTTCGAACACACTGGACCAGCAAACACCAGCAGATGTAGAGTAATGCTTTCAAGCATATGAATTAAATCACAGTGGCTAACATATTATAAAGTATTCCTAATTTTCCTAGTCCTGGCAGACACTTCAAGCCTCATCTCCAGTAATATCCTGACACTAGAGAAGTTCAGTAACAAAAATCCCATTTACCCCAGGGCACTCACTATTTAGTTAGGCTTTCTAGGAAAAGGCATAGAGTGCACCTAGGAGCATGGTCTTCCTGCCACTTCCCCATTCTTCGAACTCCTTAATCAGCTAGTATAGAGCTAAGCATTGTAAATGAGGAGACTTTGTTAGATGTCAAAGTTTTTTTGCAGCAGCATTTTAAATTTTCTGTTATGTAGGCCTCAAGTCCTCTAATGTCAAGTATGTCAGATGATGGGTGAAAATTAAATTGCACATCATAGCTATTTCATTTAAATAATGAATATACAATGACATATTCCAGGGGCAGTTCCTTTCTAGTTACATTCTTCTAAACAATTTCCACATTTTTATTTTTTTTCAGCAAATTTTGCAATAAATTTTAATTTAAAAAAATGATTTTGTGTAAAACCTTATCAACTTTACAAATCTTCTACACTGAAAATAATTTTATTTAATGACAATATATGCAAAATAATTCACCAGCTATATAATATGTTTCTTGTTTTACATTATGATTTTGTGACCATATTTACCACTGGGTTAAACCTAGCAATCTGAATTTTTAATCTGACAACATTTAGAGACTGGGACTTTTCCTTGATAGTGATGGTTTTACTTTATTTTTCAACATTGTTTTAAGGGGTGCATTCTTTGCACTGGAGATCCAGTATCCTTGAGTAACCGGAAATCATTAATAAATATGATTATCACTAGGACTGCTGAAACAGGGGAAGCTTTGAGGTTAGCACAATGCCCTGGCAGAACACGTTTGACTGGATGAAAAAGTTTACGGAGATTAGCACCCACAGAGCTAACCCACTGGTAGGTTGTTGCAGGTTAATGGAAATGTGTGGCAACAGGCAGCAACATTAGCAGGGTCTTTATCTTTAGGTCTCATAAATATTCTCCTTAACCCCTGCTAACACCCATGTTTCAGGCTTTTCTAGAAAGAATTAGGACAGCTAGCTCCATGGTTATTGTCAGGATTAGGCACATTCAGCTCCCCGTTTCCCCCCTCCCAGCTATCAGTTCAGAATGGCCTGGCCTCTTGGACATTTATTTTGGGCCTGTATCAGTTGTGATTTATTGATGGCTGCCCTTGTCTATTAACCAAAGGAAGGGAAAATTAACAGCAAATTCTTGGGTAGTAGAGAATTCACCTCAGGACATTTTGTTTGAAATGTAGTGCTCTATTAAATAAATCTCTGAAATACAT
>JAYDZK010000113.1:88348627-88360658 GCA_034509185.1 Euphonia xanthogaster
CGATCTTCTCTGAAATACATAAATGAAGGTTCACAACTTTCTGTGCTTAAAACCCAGTTTGGTCATTAAGATAAATTTAAAAGGAGTATGAATTTCTAGTAGTCATATATGATTTTATCTCTCTTTTCAGGTCTTTGTTAGTTTCTTTGTATGTTAAACCACAGAGACTTTTTCTTTATTATTTTGAAAAATGGAGCTGGGAAGGGGTTAAGGATCTTCGTTGACTGCAATTTCTCAATCAGCCTCGGGAAGCCTCAGGTCAGCTTTGCTCATAAAACTCTGCTCAAATATTTCTTTTTCTGTCAGAGGAATTCTAATTCCACACACAGACCAGTGCCACTCAGATTATTACACATTATTAAAAATTAATTTTAAAAAATGGTTTGGTCCCTGAAACTGTGAGAAAACAAGCTTTGAAAAAACTCACTCTCATAATAGTAAAATAAATACCAAATAAAGTCCTCTTTCCTGCTTTTTTTTATATTTCTGTTATCCCTTGATTTTGAAATCTTTCCTCTTTTTCACTACTGCACAGTACAAATGAAGATAAAAGATGATCCTTATGGAAAAATAAATTTCATGGAACTTAATAGGGATAAAAACCTGCTATAGAGATTAATAGGTTTCCACAGAAGTTACTCTAAAAAACATATAATTTAATAGAAACTTCAATATAAAATGTGAAAAATCACTCCCTCCTGTGGTAAAATCTGTAAGAGGGTGGGCACAAGAGGAAATACTTCTGTCACAAGGAGACTGTTATGCTGTGTGGAAGTGGGGTTGGAGTCGCCTGTCCCCTGCAGCATGACACAGACCCACAGCCATGCCCCAGGAAGGGGTGGCCACAGGCAGGTGACCCTCGCAGGAGAGAGTGGGGGGACTTTGTGCTCTTCAGGAAACTACTGCCAGCTGCTGAGAACAGGATGGCTGTGGGTGAGGGGCAGTAGATTTCCTCTTCAAATATTTTTTGGCCATTTTCTTGTCCTCCAACTCAGTTTGAATCATGCATTTTCAGAGTTGCCTTGTTCTAATTTGTGGTTTGGTAGGAGTTAGTCCTTTAGGCTATTTGTGTTCCTGCATTGTAGCAGAGGTGGGACTGTCCTAATTCATGATTTTGGTGAATATGGGATCTGAAATACACCCGAATAGACATAGATTTCTAACCTAGTTCTGGTTAGATGCTGGTTCCATCCTGGTAAATACCCACGTGCATGCATATGGGCCAAATGAGTGCTGATCCCATGATGAAGATTATTTAAGAAATGCAGTCTTTTCATCAAACTTTGTCATTTGCTTATTTTCTATCAAAAAAGTTTACAATTCTCACTATCTTTTGTGAAAATCTTGTGTGTGTGTGTGTGTGTGTGTGTGTGTATGCATGAGAGCAATTAAAGCCTGATTTAATGTATCCATCAGCAGGTGAAAGGCCTCTACCCCCCCAAAATGCTATTACTTGTTTATTTGTACATGCTTATAAGCTTATTAAATATGAATATGAGCAATATTCTTTATTAACAGATCCAGAACATTTTCTTAACAAAGGTGGCAGTTACTTAGAATTTTAACCAATGTCAAATTTTGAAAAAAAATGTTTCTGTGCTAATTTACCTTACACCCCCATAAGAATAAAAATTTTAAAAAAGATTAAAAAAGTAAAAACCCCCACCAAAAATAGGGTTTGTTTATGTTAAAATATTCAGAAGGTAATTTCTTAGACAGATATCTCATTTCTTCATACTGCTTTGTAATAAATTCTGATCATTCAGGTGCTCATCAGAGCAGCTTCTATTGGAGACCAAGAGAACAAAAAAGATGAAGTGAAGCAGAGCTGTCAGCTCTGCAAAAGGAAGGGGATGTATCATTTTTGGTGTTTTCCCAGAGAAGACATGTAAGCAAAATATACATCACACAAAGCTGTACAAATGGGACCACCTGTTAGCCACCTGTTTAGCTGATAATTTACAACATTTGATACTTTCCAAAAAGGTCGATATTTGACAGATGCTGGCAGATAACCCAAATTCCAAAGCATCTTACAGAGTTCCTGTTTTAATAACCACTGGCATACTTGTTAGCAGTTTGTGGCAGTGAGTAGATTTTCACATATCCAGCTGTATACTTATCTGTTGGACTTTTCAAATGATATGCAGACAGTACTAAGAAAATGTCCTAAGTACTAAGAAAGGTGAGGATTTAAAGAGTGGAAGAAACATGTCGATATGTAATGTCAGGTAAGTTGGTGACTTAGCATTACTTTCCTTAAAATTTCTGATGCCTTGTACTGAACGCTGTGGTTCTAGATCAGGTGAGGACATGAGATCATCCCAAGATGGATCAAATCTAAAAGCTATGAAGGCTGTGTTATTTTTCAGAAATAAGATAATGCCCAAACTTAATGGTCATATTGCAGAAGCAGCAGATGAATTCAAAGTGTGTTCAACAAAAGGGATTTTCTAAAAAAAATGCAATAAAATTAAAAATGGCTCATTCATCCATTCACAAAAGTCTTGGAAAGGATGGACTCTAAAAATGTGCAAATGTTTGTTGCAACATGTAATTCTTCCACAGCTTGTTCTCCTAGGGAAAAAAATCATGAAAAATAGATGCCGATCACAAAGAAACCATGGGGAACTCATAAAAATAGTGCTGGTGAGGACCTATTTATTTCCTGGACCAAAAAAGAAGACAATTTCTATGTTACCAAGATGGGAAGACAGCACAAACATGTACTTTGATCATATGAGGAAAACGGATGGAAAAGACCTTGAAAAAGTTAGTGCATCTAAAAGGGATCATAAGAGACCACCCCCTTGCAGAGGATGAGTGGTGAGAAGATGGTGTGTGACATATGCTCAGGAGTAAGTTACTTATAAATCATGCAAGAAATGGACTGAAGAGGCTCCCAAATGTTGCAGTAAGATGTTACCAATATTTTACATAGGTTTTACCTTATGTAAGGGGAAGACAAATGTCTCTTATACCTCATTTAACTCACTCATGGTGTTACTCTGGATTCCTGACCAGCCACAAGTCTTGTTGCACACAGAACCTTTCCAGGCCAGTGCGAATAAAGGTCAGTTCTCTCTGTATACATAAATGCAAGCTGTAAACATGGTATGTAAGATAATTTGATCTGATATTCCTACACATTTTCAACACTCATAGATATAAAAGGTGATCATTGGTCCAGAGAAGAGGATAAATATTCAAGCAAACATGAAAAGGACCATATACATAAGCAACTATTTTAAGTATTAGATGAAACTATTTATTGTCTCAATGCTATTTGCTGGGACATTTTTCAGAGAACATTTTGTCTTTCTGCACGAGTTGGTTTTAGGTTTGAACTTGTAATGTGAGCTGCAGAGAGTGGAGGCATTGTGACAATATATCTTCCTTCCCGTCCCATGCAGGTAGGAGGGTCAGGAAATAAAGATACTAAAGCTCATGGTGTACACATTGCAAATACAGAGACTTGAGTCTGAAGGGTAAATGTGATTAAAGGGGCACATCTGCTATATTTAGTTCAATGTCTGTGGGAAAAGGTGGTCCGTTCTGAAAAACATTTTTGACAAACTACATTTGCTTATAATAAAGGCTGAGTAGTTAAATGTCCAAAGAAAAAAGCCTGTTGAAGGCCATATGAAGAGAACACTTACTTTGCCTTATTACAGGAGAGCAAATATGTGTTTTATTTTGTGTATTGCATGAACAAACTTCTGCTGCTCTACATTGGGAACAATCCATCACGTTTGCCTTCTGTCCCTAAGACTTTATTTTTTTTCACTCCTCATTTCTTGCCTTATTTTTCCCCTTGACAATTCCTTTTTTGTTGGAACTATTTGTTTGTAATCCATTCTTATCCTCTTATCCTCAGAGAAAGACACAGTGGTACAATAATTTTTTTAAAATATTGGTGAGGAAGAATTTGGTGATGATTTTACTAATATTTTCTTGTCTGAACTAGATATTATAATTTACCAGTAGTGACTTAGCAGTAAAGTAAGAACCAAGGAGCCAAACAAACAAAATATTTAAGGTTCATTTTTCAGAGGAACTTAGAGGAATGTAGTCTGTGCCAAGTAGTAAAGCAACTGTGTTCAGGGACCACAGGTATATAGCTGCTAAAAGTGATATTTATCACTAGTAAATGTATTTGTGCATGTAAAAATATATGACACTTGTTTCAGAATTGGTTACCTAGCCATTATATCTATGCACAAAAATATGTACAAGATGTATAAAAACAAACCTATATTTTATTCAGCTACATTTCATTCCTTACTTTAAAATTCAGTGAGAGGGCAAAACATTTTAAAATGTGAAGCTACAGAGCTATATTTACTGCCTACAGTCAACTATTTTTCCCTTAGAGGATAAGAAAATTTATTAAAAATTTCTATGTATTTCCCCCCCTCTTTTCCTCACTTTAAATTTTTCTGCACTTGTCTCCCGAAGAAATCATGCTTGCATTACCTATTCAGGCTATGCTCCTGTGTTACAAAAGCCATCTAATGGAGTGGGATTTTTTTATTTAGGAGACCATATGAAAGAGCAGATCCTTAGCTTGAATAAGGCATCCTAGTCTCATAGACTGCTATGATGCTCTGGAAATTTTCCTCAGCTGATGTTGTCCAAATTTTAAACATCCAGTATCCACAACACTTTTTGTTCTGTAGGTCTCTAAATTCTAGTCTTTTTTTTTTTTTTTGGTTGGTTGTTTTTTGTTTTTTTTTTTGGAGTAGCTCATACAAAAATGACCAATCTGAGGAAAAATTCTGAGAGAGGAAGGGACAAGTGGTTTGCTCACAGTGAATTGAAAGATTTGTTCACAGCGGATTGTTTACACATAGAGCCTTAAAGGAAAGGATGTGCAAGTTGACGTGAAACATCCCCTCCTTGTGTGCTCAATTTCTATGACTGAGAGCATGAAGGGACATGCAGATGAGTTAACAAGTGCACTGAAATCAGCCCATGGGACCCAAGTTTTCCCTAGTAAGATGAGCTCAGCATAGTAACATGCTCTAAGCAGCAGGGAACTGTCAAATTCTACTCCTTCCCATGCAAGGGAACCTTTCCCTTACTGGTTTCTTCAGCTCCACGGCTGAGGGATGGAGGTTTGGGACCATGGGAACACAGGAAGAAGTTAATGAATTAACATCTTTCCAGCCATCAATACAAAATTCTTATTGTTCCAAGGCATTTCACATTTAATATATCCACTGACTTTATTCCACTTCAACACAATATCCCTATCATGCTGATGCTTTTACAATGTCCATGGTTGCACTTTTGTGACTGCTCAGCCCTTCCTGGTCACCTGGAACCATAGAAATGCTGGCACAATCCAAAACTTTCCCAGAGGGTATTTTTCTGGGGCTGCCTGGCATCTAAAAGATCAGTCCCTAGAATCTGCTGACATTCATGTTCATTTGATATCCACCAATGCTCAGTTGCTGTGCATTGGTGGGTATCAGACATAGGTGTTTTAGAGGATGAGGAGGAAGAGATAACAACATTAAGCATTAAAGTGGGCCTCTATTGCTTCATCTACTGTAGCCCCTCATTCTTTTAACCTGGAGATCTTTACTGCTCCCATTTTGGCCACTGTTCTTTCAGCTGTTATTGTTTTGCCCTTAAATACCTTATTAAAAACAAAACAAAACAAAACAAGGCACACCTTTGCATCACAGAAGAAAAAAAATTTCTGGAAGACCCTTTCCACTGTTTTCAGCCACCTCCTTTTGGAAGTTTTTGATCTAAAGATCTCTTGTCAAAAAAAAAAAAAAAAAAAAAAAAAGTTGGGAGTGGAAAAATATGAATAAGTAGTTTTGGGATCAGCCTCAAGATGAGATTCTTAAATGGCATTTAAATGGCACATTCCTTGGATGTCTTTTTTGAAGAGGGCATCCTTCCTCTGCAGAAGTTCAGTGTAATATCGTTGTCACATCAATAACAGGTTTCCAATAGGATGAGACAGCTTGTCTGTCCTCAGAAAGACTCATCTTGCCAAAAATAAGGGAATGGATTCATCTTGAAGACAGTTATCTACATCTGAGCTGTGATATCTGCATCTGCTGTGACGTCCTGTAGGTTACATTGCAAATTTTGACAATTTGGGGAGAAGAAAAGATTAATCGAAACTAATATGTGGAAAGAAGATATCTAGTAATGTTTAGGGACATGAAGACTTGGTTTGAGTGAGAGAATAAAAGAGCCTGGTTTGCTCAACATCAAAAATAAAAGGCAAGAAACAGAAATTCTTTTTATAAATACTTTATAGGAATAAACACCAGAGACATTGGTAAACCGGAAGACAAACCTGGATGAAGAAAAAAATGTATGTAACTGAGATATCTCAGCCTAGCAGTAGGTCTCTAGATATCAGAAGAGTAAAGTTTTGGAATAGACTTATTACAGG
Source organism: Euphonia xanthogaster (assembly GCA_034509185.1). Taxonomy (NCBI): domain Eukaryota; kingdom Metazoa; phylum Chordata; class Aves; order Passeriformes; family Fringillidae; genus Euphonia; species Euphonia xanthogaster. The sequence continues at coordinate 88,355,049 of JAYDZK010000113.1, forward strand.
ACAGAAGGAGCAAAGGGGATCAAACTACTTCTAAGCTGGTTTTAGGTAAATTTAAACCTGGTATTATAAAAATGTAATTGCCTGGAATGGGAGGGGATGTGATGATTTTGACTCTTGATACATTTTTAGGAGTGCCAGTGAAGAGTAAGTTGCAGAACAAACATGGTACAAGGTTCTAACATTTAATTTTTAACTTAGAAGACAACCAAAGAATGCAGAAAACCAAAAATATTTCCTAAAAGAGGCAGTAAATTTTTGTTGGACATATTTTCTCCACTCCATCAATACTGCATCTGCCAAATTTTGGATAGCAAATTTATTGCTTATTCTAATTGAACTGTATCATCTTCTTTGTGACCATTAATTTGGTGTTCAGAAACAAGAGGAATGTTCAGCTTACTTTTCTGATAGACTTTTGTCCATTAATCATTCCTAGTGTGGACTGAAACAAAGTGAATCTCACATTCTGTCCACAAAAAACATATTAATTTTATCTTTAATTTTGTTAAAATTTCAATCCCTTCCATTTAATATACTGTCCCTATGTATTTTCTGTTAATTTATTGTTTATATGGGTGAAGTATCTCCTGCAATTTGTTTTAATTTCCTAATTCAAGTCTAATGCAATTCAGTCAAAGACCTTAGACCTGAAGGCTAAAAGTCACGGTGACTTTCACTAACTCTCATTTGCTCCCTTTCCATATCCAAATTAAATCTAGTCACTTATGGAAGACCTTGCATAGACTTCACACCTATTTTACAATTCCTTTCCAGTGTGATTCTCTCTCAAACCTGATGAAACCCTCAAACTGACTTGCTGGTATCAGTGACGATGCTGATTATGTGATAGTATATTCAGAAATATGTGTAAAAATATGAAAGAACAAAACAGAAGATTCCTTCATCTTCCGGCACTGTAATCACAGCAGTATCTCAGAAGTGAACCTTCTGTCCTCTGAAATCTGTGGTGATGATTCCTCAGCTCTTGATGTTATGACAACCTTTGCCTGCCCTCTAGCATGCACATTACCTTCTCATCTACAGGATGCAATAGAAATACTTACTGCCAAAGGAAGTTATAAATATGAAAAAATGAACAAAAATACATTTACTGAAAATATGCATCTCTGTATTTTACTGTAAGGTCTGAAAAAATTAAATTTTTCTCTACAATATTTAAAAGAGATTAAGATTTTTTTTTATTTGCAATAATTTTAAATTTGTTTCTCATTATAGTGTGAGAAAGTCAGGGTAATAGCACTGAAATAAATGAAATTTCTCCAGATTTACGTAAAGAACAGAGGGAAATCAGTCTTTTTGTAAGTGATCCTGAAAATATGTAGAAACTTTGGGTAAGTCAGCTTGCGTCTGGTTTTGATATTTCCTTTACATGTTGCACTCCTTTTCACCTACCTACCATTATATATGGAATATGTGTTTTCTCACTACATATAAAGAATGGTGTTCAGGGTCAATTAAATGATCTTGCTATGAAAAGAATAGTAATTAAATATATGAAGATGCCATTAGTGGATTAAGCGGTATATTTTTTTTTTAAATGATATATATCAAAGAAAAAGAGCAAGAATTTTCACTCTAATATTACTGAAAGTATTTATAACTATATTGTATGGTCCTAAATAATAAACAAGAGTGCAGCACAAAGGGTGTAATAAAATTTTAATGTATAATTCCTCATTTATTACTTTTCATATGGGGCTTAAATGATGAATGGAAATAACACTTTACAACCATTTACAATATCATTCTCTATAGGACAGCTCCAAGTGAGGCAGGAAAAGGATGGGATTAAAGTGGAAATAAATGAAAAAATAAAATATTTCCTTTTGAAGATTACTTGTTTAAAGAAAAAACTTTGTATTTTCAGTTAAACAGTCCTTTGCACCCAGGGAGCCTTTCTTTCACTCAAAGAATGCTTGTTAGTAACAATTTCTTGTTGGCAAAAGTTAAATGTCTTTTCTTTTTGATCTTAAAAGTTTAATTCTTCTATATTAATCCTGCTCTTAATCAGAGAGATTTACCAAGACTTAAGAAGGACACATGTACACACACAGCAGGGAACAGACAAGAAAAGAAAAAAAAGATGACGACTCCTATTTATGGTTAAGCTTTGGAAAGATATAATTAATTCAGAACCCAGATTATTCAGGATTCAAGGGATGGTAGCTTGCATTTCCTATCAGTGCAGATTTTAGCCCTGGAAGGTAATTTCCTTTTTTGACAGAAATTCTGGAGCCTTCACTTCTGCTCTTCAAAGGCCTCCCATACCAATTAAAAGCTGACTGCATATCATTCTGGTGCCCCATGAAGGAAACTCTTTGTTTCTTCTGCATCATAGGTGCTGCAAGCCAACCAAACTACAAGTCCATGCAGTTTCACAACACTATGAAACATAAAAAATATAAGGGACAAATTAAACAGATGGGTGAGTTCGAGCAAATGTCATGTTACAATCCCCTGTCAGGAAATGAGGCTTTACATCAGATGGTGCTTCAGTCACATGTTGATCTGACTTACAGTGAAAGCATTGAAAAAGGACCTCTTTTAATTTAATGGGGTTTTTTTTTGGCAGATTGGTTGGTTGCATAAAATAATGCCTTGTTTTGTGGGTCAGTTGTTGATTTTAATGCAAACAGTGCACCCAGCTCGCTGGCCTAGGCAGTGGTCAGCCTCACCCAGCTGTGGTAAGTCTCAAAAGCCAGGATGAAGAGGTAAAATTACAACTTAATGGCACTTCCTGCAGAACCTTTTCCAGTTTCTAATGATTTGTAGCTTAGGATTTCTTGAGAAAGAGATCTTGAGGAGCTCTCCTCCATGACATTTGATCAGTTGTCTTTTGACATCACACAAACTTTTGACATTTGTAGCATCCTGGAAAAATGAGCAAAGATATTTGCATAGAAAAGCATCTGCATTTATTTGTTTTCAATTTTCTAGTCACATTTGTTGTCCCCTAGATGTCATAATGAGAAAAAGAGAGTACAAATATTCTGATTTTATCTTCTGTAAGCATATATGGATTTTATGAAACTCCACTACTCCCTCATTCCACCCCAGTATTTCTTTTCCGGTCTGACCAGTCCTTTATTTTAGTTGTTCTTTGAAAAGAAACTATTTCTCACCTTTGATTACCCACATTGGCTTTCTCTCTGAGTTTCCTAGTGTCTGGCTTTAAATGTTTTTGAAAGGGTGGCAGACTAATATTTTAGATGCAAAACATAATTCACAAAGTAACATAATTATATTTTAATTTTAATTTAGGGTTTATAGCTTTTTTTTTGTTATTCTTTGCTCTTCTGACATACAGTGACAAGTTTATTCTGCTTTAGCATAGGTGTCAACAGAATTTAAATTTTCTCTTTCCTACAGTTTAATTAACAAGTGGAACAGTGCTTCTTTTGTTTTCCTTGGCTATGTCCTCTATGTGTTAGCATAGATTGAATTTATTCTACTGTTCATTGCTTTGAGGACAGAAGAGAAAGTTCTGAAGCATTAAAAACACTCTCATCAGACTGTGAAAGGTGCATGACACAGCATTGTGGTGCGGCTTTCAAACCAGGGACTCCCCAAGTAGTTCATGCAGGACAGAAAGTCTTTGTTTTTACATGCTCATCCTGCTGTAATATATGCTGTCTCTACTGGGAGCAGCCACATATGGTCACTCCTCTCTGAATGCTCGTAGCTGCTTTTCTTAACCTGAGCAACACTGAATCAAACCGTGGTCTTCCCATTTCTGCAGGAATTGCTATCTCAGGATCTGCAGCGGCAGCCGAAGGGTTAATTCCCAATGGACACAGAAAAGGCAAACAGTCTGGGTGCTGGTTTGTAAAACGAATTTTCAATGTGTAGCCCACAGACTATCATTGATTGCTGTAAATAAATAAAACCACTCCTGACTTTTATTGTTGTAGGGAGTAATTATAATTCACAGGGCCAGACCCTTTGTGCCACAGAATGCTTCATTTGTGGTTTGCATGAGCAGATACATTAACTTCTGTACGCTCTTTTCATTAGAACGCTATTACTCATTGAGGACTGATCAATATATCATCTATACAACATCTTGAATGTGGATGTCTGGACCCATTGTGGGCTTGCTGATAATGACTTCTTTATTCAAGCCAGCTTGTAGGAACAAGGAGATAAAGAAAAGGGAAGAGAATTATAGCATATGCTCACGAAAGTATTCTAAAGGTTATAAACAGAAAGCAGGAGTAAAGCTACAGGGTAGGGAAAGCGATCATAGAGAAAAAAGAGTGTAAAGGAACTGAAAGTTGAAAAGGAAAAAAGGTTGGAGTTTCACTGTATTTCTTTTTCTGACATTATGCAAAGCAAACTAAGTTTTAATAAACCTTCTTTTGAAACTAGTCCTCCCCTTTGGGATTATATTGCCCTTTAGGTTTTCATATCCTAATGCTCTGCTCATCTTGTGAGGCATTTAAGTATTCCCAGTGAAAGCAGAGCACCATTTTCCTTCCCCCATGCAATCTTTTATTTATCTTTTGTTCTCCTCCTTTCTCTCCTCTCTCCTTCTACCCCAAATAAACTCTCTGGGGCTCAAAGGTTTTATTTCTTCCATTAACTTTTAATTTCTTGTGTATTTTTTTTCCTTTCTGTTTCAAGCTTTTCTTATGCTCTGTATCAAATTTTATATTTTTTACTAGAACTTTGATGTGTGGTGTGACAGACTTCAGCTTGATTCAGACCCACTGCACTCTCCATATCTGGGATATATTTTGGGAAATGGTATTGAATAGAAAATTATATACCCACAAAATACTTTATTAATTTATTCTGGCTTTTTTCTTGCTGCTCTACTTTGGCTTCTGTTTTGCTGTTAAAAAAAAAAAAAAGAACTGTAATCTGTTCTGTAGATTGGAGTGGAGATGACACACATTTGAAGGAAATACATAATGGTTTAGAATTGTTTTCAAGAAATAAAGAAATAAGAAAGAAGAATTTATGAAAGAATGATGAAGAGAGCCATAGCAAGTTTCAGCCTTGGGGTGGGAAGAAAAAAATGCCTCGTTTTATTCTGAAAGAAATCAAAACCAGTCTGATCATAAAGCAGATCTTCATCAAGTAAGTATTTTAAGTACAATGACAGCTAAATCAACCCACTGTTAATGGTGCATGAAGTTGCGTACCTGCATAATGCATATAGGAAAATTAAAATCTTGTGAATTGATTTAAGAGATTCAGAAGCTCAGGAGGAGCTTGCAAAGGAGTAGAGTACTTTTAGTGACAGAAAGTCAAGGCCTGGAAGTCAATAAGTCGAAGTAATAAGGAGGACAAACCAGATTTCTGATGCTGGTTGAAAATTAACAATTAAAGATCTTCAGCCACATTTTAAGAAATACTTCGGAAGAGCAAGTTGGTTTTGACCTCAATCCAGCAATCTAAAGGTGCTAACCCTATTCATGGAAATTAGGGACTAGGTGTTTACACTGCAAAGAAAGATAAACAGCATTGCAAACTGCCATAAGTGTGATTGAAATATTACCCATTTTATTTTGATAACAGTATCAGAGATGATCAGAAAAGCTGGCTTTTTTTCTTTCTTTTTTTTTTTTTTTTTACATGACAGCT
>JAYDZK010000113.1:88360758-88373258 GCA_034509185.1 Euphonia xanthogaster
TTTTCTTTCTTTTTTTTTTTTTTTTTACATGAGAAACAGATAACTGCAATTTCTAATAAGCTTAGGATGGGAAAACATTTTTGCCAAAAAACAAATAAATATAGAAGTCCTTCTGTGTTCAATAGCCAGCTCAATAGCCAGCTCCTTCCAATAAAATTTTGACTAGAATAGAAATATTCTATTTTGGCATATGTTAATTTGTCAAGTCACATCAAATATTATTATTTGGAGGTAGGTACCAGTAACTCTGGTACTCGGTTTCATCTGCATCAGTGCTTTACAAAAGTTGCAGTTCAGGCATCTCTCTTGTGCCTCGTGGTGAACTGTAAGGCTGCAGCGTGAAATTATAGGAGAGCCTTAATCTGCCCCAGCTTCCACTTTTTGTGAAGGTGAGAAAATACAGTTAAATTAATAGCCCTGTATAGATGAAATTTTCAGTTTGATAATCTGTATGTTTATTTCAACCAAATGGGGTAAAGGGAAGACTCCAATTTCCAAAAGAAAGAAAATCAAAATTGTGTAATGGAAAGGTAAAACCAGGGAAAAAATTTGATTCAAGTTCTAGCTGGCAATCACCGTGGGTGGCGGGGCAGACCTGGTTAATCTCTGCCCAGTTTTTATCAGACCCCAGACACACAGTCAGCCAGGTACAACTTCACCCAGAAAAGGCTCTGTAGCCCCTGTGCCGATGCAGGGCTCGTGCAGTACAATTCATAGTCCACAGATTCCTGCTCAGGGTCCATAAACAGCATGTGGAGAGAATTTAAACACATCTCTAGGATGCAACACAGCACACTGTTTGCCCACTGCACTCTGGCTGTTTAACATTCCATAATATGTTAGTTCCCCTAGGGGTCACACATGGAGATGTTTCAGACTGCTTTATGTATAATGTGCCTTCTAGACTCCAGGTTGGTGTGTCTGATTCTATGATATTCCAGCAACTTTATTCTAGTAGTTTATAATTAGTTGTGGTGCTGAAGGAGGTTCAACAAACCAGTGTGTTTTGTACTTTGTTTCTGCTTTCTCCTGCTTCTGCCAGACCTCTCAAACCTTTCTTAGTGTGACTGACATTGCTATTGCAGCCTTTGCTTCTATGAAGAAATTCTCCTCTGCATGGGCTTATCCTGTGGAATTTTTCCTGGCTGGGATGTTCCAGCAGTATTATGTAAAGCAATCCTGGGCTCAAGTGGAACAATATATTAGTGGTGTTCATCGAACCCAGAAGACTTTGAGATTCTTAATGTTCAACAGGACCTACTTTAAGTGTCCTTGGAGGTCTTGTAGCCTGTCTTGGAACTGGGAGCTAGAAAGTCTCTTCTCATTAGCCCTACAGAGGTAGCAGCCACAGTGATCAGTCCATGCCTAGGATTTGGCCAATCCCAACACCATTTTCCTGCAATCACCAGAAAGTAAACAGCTCAAACTGCTGCCCTCTAGTATTTCTTACCACTGTACAGATTTTCTTAGCTTCAAATAGTCCTCAATAGACCCCATAATTGGAGGCCTGCAATTAGCTTCTTTGCATATCCGGTGCTCCAGCTGGTAAAAAGGAGAAACTCGGACTCATCTTCAAATTCTTCTCTCCTTTCTGTGCATTTCAGTGCTTTTCTGTTCCTTATACCTTATCACAATATGACTGAAATACTTCTTATAAAGTGATCACTTTTTGGAACAATTTAAACTTCACTGCTTCATAAGCTTCCATTCTTTTTACAACTCAAAAATTAAATAAACTTTGCAAAAAGATAAATATTTTATGTTCTGTACTCTTTTCCTATTGCCCAGATGTGTCAATCTTCTCAGTTATTCTTTAAGCACTATCTTTACACCTTTTTTTTCCCTACTCAGTGCAATAGAGGTTCTTTTTTTGTATAGAGTTCTTTCAAGTTATTTAGGACAGCATTTGCATTAAATATTTTACATTAAATAAATTGTTTCCCAATATGCTGAAAAAAACCCACATTATACACATATATGTCACTAAAAAATGTGTAAAATAGTAATAAAAAGTACTAAAGAATTGTTTTCTCTAGAGACCTATAATGAATTCTGTTTTATTCATTTCTTTAAATAACAGCTTGGTTTTCATATATGGAATAAGCTTCTTACATAAAAATAGTTGAGGGCCTTGGAATGTTTAAAGATAAGAACAAAATTTGGAATAATCTGAGTAAATTCAAAAATCTGATATGAAATCCTTTTTATTTTTCAGGTATGAAGATTTTTTATCCATGTAGGCATTATCAGCTGTGCTTGCAGCTAACACAATTGGCTTTTCTGTGGGAAGTGCTGCGAGGGACACTGAAACCATAGCATGAGGGAACAGGACCACGGCCTGAAAGTACCATATTGAGAGAAGGTAAACAGCATCATAAATGCAAGATATGTGATCATTTTACTTATTTGGGAAAATGAAAGGACCTGAACCTTGAGATACCTTTAGACTCTATCCTGAAGAAAAGTGGTCAATTACAGTAAGTGGAAAGGACAGACACAAAAATTATAAGCTAAAAAAAAAAAAAGCTGACTAGGGAAGGCTGAAGGAGTCAGGATTAAAGCTGAAGAAGAAAAGATGGGGGGGAAAAGTAATAATAAGGTGAGATATGCAAAAGGCTTCTGTGAAGAGGAGAGTCCAAGTGCTCTCCAGATAATGGATGATACAAATGAAAAGATGTTTATACTACATCAAGAATGCTAGAGAGCATCATCCCTGTTTTCCAGCATGACAGAAAGTCCTGGAAAAGACTTGATGGAAAATATGGTGTCTACACAGACCCGTATAAAAAATGAATCTTGAGGGACTCTTTCTATTTCATTCTCTGCCCCAAGGCAAGGACTCCTGTCCATGTTTGCCACAGCTATTTGTCTAACCTGTTCTGGGATGTCTCTCTATATCCCCAGGCTGGCTATTCTAGGTCTTCTTTAGACTCTCCCTTAGGTGCCATTCTTAATGTCCTACCATAATTGGTGCTGAAAAAAAGAAAAACCTTTATGTATTTTGTAAGCAGCAGTACTTACCCACTCCAGCAAAACCTTACATGGGATTCCTTAAAAACAGATGAGATAGTAGCAGTAGATACTACCATGGATAGGGAGTTAAAAGGGAGTTGCCCTTTAAGCACTTGACTGAGGTTCTTCCAACACACTTGATTACTCTTTCTGGAGTACACCTGTACTCTTTGCCAGCAGTACACCTGCATGATTGTAGAAGAGGGTACTAAAGACAGAGGCTGATTGTAGAAGAAGGTGCTAAAGACAGAGGTGCATGGGAATCCAAGCATGGGTTTGAAGCTCAAATAATTGAAGCCAAGCTACCTGGCATGTATGTGTGAAGGAACCTGGGTGAGCTTGGAAAGCCTGTGCTGAAATTTAAGCTGGTTTCAGATGTATGTTCCTGGGTTTCCCAGGTTGCCTCTGCATGAGCTGCAAGCATATCCTTGGTATCAAGATACTGTAATCCAAAGAGCAGACATTATCATACAGACCCTGTTCTACTTAATGTGATTTTCAGTATGACCACTGTAAATTCACTCTCTGTGAATTCTTTTTGTGTTTGATCAGGAAGAAATTTCACATGAAACATCATTATTCGATGTAATTAAAGAAAATTAAGAATGGGTTAACTTTACTTGTCCTTAACTTCTTTGAGTGCCCTGTGTGTTCCAGGGCCCTGGTTTTTAGAGTAATGATATAATCTGAAAGCATCTGTCAGTATGCATATTGAGCCATATGAGTGAGCCTGCAATACTTGCATGTCCTGAAGGCCTGATGAGGTTGGCTGTTTGATACTCCACTAGTCAGGTTTGTTCTCATATCCTGATGAGCAGCTATATGCATATGAATTTTATCTTCCAATCAATATTTGAAGTATATGAATCATGCATTTGTGTGTTTAGTATGGACCCTCATGACTACATGAGAATGTGTTCTAAAAAGAGCGTGTGGAATGTGAAAGGAACATGAGTGATGTACCTCTGTACAGTCATGCCAAACAAATGTAATTTGAGATTCCTATGGTGGAGTGGTGGAGGCTTTTTTTCTGGCTAATCTCCACTTTTTGTAAGCTGTTGTTTGTGCAGTATGAGTACATTTCATCATCTAAACGGGAAAAATTTATGTTTATGCGTAACTTTTCTTACTTTGTACATAGAAATCTTTGATGACTGCTCAGGTGGATAAACTAAAGGATTTGCCTGAGTGCTTGAGGTATTAGAGCCTCAGTTATTATCATTCTTTGGAAAATGAAACAAGGCCACAAAGAGGTCTTGTATAAATTAAAAATGAAGCAAAATGAAAAAGTAAATAAGTCAGGAAAAATAATTAGCTGACATACGTTAATTTTTTAAAAATACTTGTTTGTGGAACAAACTGTAATTAAATCCTTAGTGAGCATATGGTATGCAAATACTAATGCAGTTTATTAGTATGTATTCAGCAGAATATTTGGGCAGATCATTCACATATACATATAAAAGCAACCTGAAAACTAGAGTGTGAAAATTAGAGCAGTCTAGGAATGATGAATGTTCATTCTACTGATATTTTTGGTTTTGGAGGAATCCAGCAAAACAAAACCTCTGTAAGGGACATAAAGCTATTTAATTTTTTAATGAGGGTGCAGGTCTAAGATGAGGAGAGGGTGAAACTAGTTGTGTTAGGCTAATTAAACTACTGTCTTTTCTTTGCAATTTTCTAACACCAAGTATTGAATTAGATGTAACCACTTTTAACAGTTCTGGCTCCAGTTTTCCTTACTATATACGCCCAGTCATGCTGGAACAGTTCTCTCTCTACTTCAACCTTTTAAGAGAGAGTCCTTCTGAAGGTTTTGTTCCAAGACCTGACTTACTACTTTCAGAGTTAGATTATGAAGATAATTTTTATAAGCAATTTTATTTAACATAGCAGACAAATTAGCATTACTTAAAGCAAGAGAAGTTAAAAATCAGTAGTCACTCTTAACGTAAGCACGATGTATTTTTTAAACACTGGGACAAAATTGGTCAGTTCTTGCATTTTTTGATAAAGACTTCCTAACATGACCTTGTGACAGTTTTTGTTGTGCAGAACCAGTGGGCTGGGATAAGTGAACGAGAGAATAATGACAAAATAAATTTGGATTCGTGCAGTGCAAAATCCAGGGATTTGTGGAAGGGAAAGGAGCAGTGCTCCTGTCTTCATGACAAACTGCATTCCTGACAGCTGTGCTGTCTCTGGGGCTACTCAGGGAGCACAACTGAAACGATGTAACACATCTGTGCAAGATCTTGGTCTCAGATCACAGGAATTAGATCAATCCCACTACCATTTTTTGGGGCTTTTTTTTTCAACAGAAAATAATACCAAGACCCAGACCTGACAGGATTATTGGAAATGTTGAGGTGTTTACTTTTAACAAATAGTATCCTAAACAACATGTTACTGATCCACACAAAAAAAGAACACTCACTACATCTATACAACATTTAAAAAAATCTATGTCATCACTTGTGGTAAGTGCATTTCCATTGACCATAACACAGCTCCAGGAACTCACCCAAGCTAAAATGGTGTCTTAGTACATTGGCATGGTGTCTTAGTGCATGAAATAGGTGAAATACTCTTAGAACACTATGGTAATATATTGATTGACAAATGAGCATATTAACTCTTTTTTTATTGGACATTTACATTTTTGTGTGTTTGTTTGTTTTTTTCCCATAGCCTTCACTATAGAAAATTGCATACTGAGGGTGGGGACTTGACCGACTTTTTAAATTGAATTCATAGGAAGCCCCATCTTGAAAGCAGCAGTAGTGTGTGAAATGAGACTGCAGAGCAAAGATTAAAGCAGCAGAACAACTGCTGAGTATTGTTACAATATGGTTTCAAGTTATGGCACAGTGAAGAATGTTTTCTTAGTAATTTTAGATGGTAAAATATTTCTGCATGCTGAAGAAGACAAAAGTGTTTTGCTTTGTTGCTGCAGTTCTAGCACATATATGGTCGACAAAGATTCATCACAGAGTGATGGAACTCCAGCAAAGCAGAAATGTACCTTAAACCAGGGAAGCTTGTCATACCTTGCTTTCATCTCCACTGCTACAAAATTCACTGATGGTGAGAGCATTTCTGATTCCACTGATGCAAACCATATTTGGGCTAATGGAATTTTTTTCTCAATTCACCAGCAGAATTGAGGTCTTTTTGCACTTATGTTATATGAATTGCACCCTAGACATTGCAGACATTGTGTAACTTCAGAAAAAAAATAAGCCCTTTTCTTATGTAAAGCCTAAAGCACTGTAAAATCATATTTTTCAGGTGCAAAGACAACACATTTTTTAGTGCATGGAGTTATGAGTCCATTGTTTTGAAAGGAACATGTAAGAACTTATGATTCTAAAGATTCAGTAGCATGTTCTCATTGCAAAACAATTTTCAGCTTTCCAGTTGCCTTTCTAATTTTTCACTCTGTCTCTGTACACCTTCTCTTGAGCAAATTAAACATTTGTCCCACCACATTTATTTGGATAAAGTGTAGTTCACCATCCAATATTAAAAAAACCCAAACACTATTTTACTACGAATTAAACATTGATTTTTAAAATTGCAGTGGAGTTTGGTTGTAATTTAGTTCTAAAAAGCCTCAGAATCTTACACTTTAAGCCTACTATAATATTTCCTATAAAATGAAGTTATTAGGTTTATTTGACAGTCTTGTATTTACCGCAAGTGAGGTAATTCTACAAAGTATGAATTCTGTTATCCTTTTTATATGCTAAAAAGAAAAGAACTTTTCACCTATATTCAATTCATTACATCTTCTCAACTGAGATACTTTCATTGGATAGGTAAGATATGCAAACAAAAATGGTTTAATTGAATATTCTCTGTAGATCATTAAGTTTTAGGATAAGCCCTGAATACATCCGGAAATACTGTTGCATTCAAGCAAAAATAATCTGAAACTTATCTTTTTTTTCACTGAAGTCCTCCATGGACTCTAAAGCTGATAATCAAGCTTGAAATTACATTATAAAATTTTATAGATATTTCTGTGAATTACATTTTTTATTTTTGGAAATGGATATTTCTCAGATATCACACTAGTCGAGATCTGAATTGTGGCTGATCTACTTCTGGATTAATCAGTGGAAACTGCACATATATATGTTTCACATGTGTTTAGAAAAATTACTCTTGCATTCAAAATCCATGATTTTTTGTACTGTTCTTCTTCAGAAAACAATGCATGCTGGCACACAAGATGTTACTAGCACAATTTTCCTTTTAATATGTGAATTTCAGATTCATATTAAAGTTTTTGGGTTTAGTTTCAAATGTAAACCTACAGCACTTTCATTTAAAATCTTAAGAAGTCTGACTTCCTTTATTTTAAACATAAAATTTCCTTGTCCACAACAGTGCATGTGTTTACATGACAAAAAGGTGCCAAAATAAGGATATTGTCATTCAACTACTCCATCTGGCACTTTAGACAAACCAAGAATGCCACACCAGATTGCTAAATTATCCTATTATAGCATTTGGGAACAGTTCACATACTATATAAATGAAATTGCAAGTCCCAGCAATTTCAAGCAAGTATGCAAATACTGCATATTTGATGGCTTAAGAACACTGGCAGAATAAAGTTTGTAAATAGAAGCAATGTATATTAAGACTAGTTTTTACAGTTAGGAAACTTTGGTCAAACTGCCAAATCTACAAGATTTTTAGGTTTATCTTCAAGGCAGGAGTGCAAGAATCTGGAAACTTGTCAAAAATTTCCAGCTTTTTCAATTGGTCAAATGAAAGATATCACAGCTCCCAATTAACCTGGTCCTGCTTACTATGAACAGTCATCTCAGTTTTTCTTGTTACCATTATTTGTGGTGCTGTTTTTCTAAACAAAAGTAAAATAAAAGGAAGAGAGAGAGACAGCATCTTGTGAAAAAAAGTTGATATAGTTCAGGAAAAAAACCCAAACTGACCATATTTAAGCCAAAATTGTACCTACTTTTCCAGTAGGTACACTTGTGTGAAGCCCTTGAGTACTTCCCAGTGGCATGGAAAGTTGTAGTTACAAGTCCATTGTTACTGGCAGTCAACGTTTTCCATGGCAGGTAACACAAGCACTGGAAAAGACGATTCCCCTGTGGAGCTGCAAGGAAAGGAGCTAGTTAACCTGAGCCAAGGCCTGTGTCATATACCTGTACAGGGCCCATTCGTGACTTACGAAACTGGAACTGGGTGAGGCTCAAGAGCACATGTTAATTTTGCTCCATTATTTTCTGGTCATAATAAAATTGTCATAGGGAGCACATAAGGAGGAAATGGGGGATACAACTTGCCACCTTTAGTGGTGGAATTGAAAGGGACTTTGTTACACGCAAGATTTTGCTTACCTCTACATACTTCCAACATCAGTGGTTTGTCATATCCAGAATGACAAGTGGTCTCCTGAATCCTAGGAAAGGTTCCAAAGAACTGTGAGTTAGCAGAAACCCTTTATAATATAACTTTATAACATAAATTGTCTAATTCTTGTATGTCTCACCAGAGTGAAAACATGTCTGAAGTTCAGTTGCTACAACCTGAAAAGCACATAAATAGAGCAGAAACCCAACAGTTCTTCTCTGTAAGTGCTACATTTGATTTTAAGTAGACAAGAAGTCATAAGGAATGTGATTTTGAACTCTATTCATAATAGAGTAAACCAGATTCATATATGACCTATACATAATAGCTGTATAGTTTTGTAGAAATATTTAAGGCAGTGGGTTAAATCCAAAGTGTAAAGGAACAGTATTAAAACTATATGGGAATGTTCTCATGCACAATGATCATTTTGAAGTGGGATTAGAAAACATCCAAGAGAGGAAAATCTCAGCATTTTGCAGCAGTAAATTTCCTCCATGGCCAAATAGGAGTGTCTCCTGGAGAAGGATGTGGGAAAATTATTCTAAGTAGGGTTAAAGACATTGAGGCAGTCATGGGAAAGATGGTGTTACTCAGATGTGAAGCTCTTCTGCCATTTCTTTTCAGTGTAGAGCACATAGAGGGTCTGGCATCCTGCAGTGATGGCTGATGTGTAAAAAGAAGAAAGTATAAAGCTGATGCCCTCAATGGTGAGGAGATTAAACTCTGCTCTATCGATGGCCTTGAGTGCTAAAACTACTGATTATGTACTCTTTGTGATAGGCAGGAATCATCCAGAAGGCTCAAAATACTCTTGAAAACACTTCAGGCCTATTATTGACTGTGCTCCTCAAGGTTCAAACTGAACCACTTTTTCAAGTTTCATGACTATTTTGCACCAGTCGAAACATAACATAAACTCAAGAATTGTCAACCCAGATGTCCAGAAACTTTCTTATAGCGCACACCTGAAAAGTAGTAAATTCCCCACACTCGCTGTGTTTCTTCATTTATATATCCAAAAAGAAGTTTGAAACATTCTAACTGTGAAGTGTTAGGTGGCAATTTATCTATTAGGAACTGACATCAACTAACTCAAATGAAGTGGACAAACAGCAAGTAATACTTGTGATTTGTTGACTTCATGGGCCAGATTTTAATTGTAAAGAATTTGTATCACATTAATAGTTTTCTGAAAAGTCAAATTTTCCTCAAACTTCTTTGTGTGAAGGAGATATTAAAGAAAACCCATACGTCTGTGATTTTATTTGATTGTTTAAAGAGAGAAAAGTGCCTTTTTATTTACCTGATACCAGGGAATTCCAAGGGCAGGACACTTTCTTTAATAAGGCCATGAACTGTATATCACAAATAAGACTAGTAATAAACTCTAATACTGATGTTATAAAAGCTTTTGTAAAGCAAGGTTAATAGCATGACAATAGTAAACATCTCAGTCAGCATAAAATGGAATGAAGCCTACAGTATTTTAAATGCATGGGTCCTGTGAAAATGGATACCAAGAAAAGACCTTTTGTTTATGAGCTTCTATATATAAAAAATTCAGTTTTCTGCCTGTGTCTCAGTTGAAGGTCATCTGTATACAAGCAAGAGAAATAAAACTACCATACCTGTCTGCAAAATGCTGGGATTGCACAGCAAAGTTTACATTATTGCCAAGACAAAGCTTTAATCAAAAAATTAATATTATTTATGAAATTAGAAGAGTTCCATTATGTTTCTGTTAATTAATATCAGGCCCAGACCTGTTGTATTCATTTGTATTTATTGCTGTTGTTTCCTTATTTTCCTCCTGAAAATAATTAATACAGTTTATCAGGGGACAAAAAAAAAAAAAAAAAAAAATTACTCCTCTAATTCAGCCCTAAAACTAAACTAAAATAATCTAGTAAAAATGTCAGTTTACTTAGCTGGCCAGTTTGTGAAGAAGCACTGTCTGTCGAAGATCACCACTGTGTCCCTCATTCAAAAGGAAGAAACAGAAGGATATCCAAGTTCAGCATCAGATTTACATTTTGATGGGGTCTTGCACTGCTGGTTGGAATTAAGGATGCTTTCTGAAATTGGTGCCTCAGCCTCCAATCAGTTTCTCCTATCAGAAGACATTTCCAGAGGGAGTATGTGCAGAATACTTGAACTAACAAGCAAATGCAAACACGGTGATTTTTAGAAAAATATTCACTTTTTTCTCTCTTTTTTTCAGCAAAGAACACAAATTTCCTCCATTTGTGAAAACTATAAAGAGTATTTGAAAGTTTTCAACACCATTTCTCTTCACTGAAAAAGCACAAAATAAGAATTACAATGCCATTCAGCAAAGAATAGGGTATCATTTGCTTGCCCTTTCTTAGAGGAGATATACCTAGGCTCATTCTGGTGAAAATGTAGGACATCTAACAAAATTTATAGACAGCAATAGGCTCTTTTCTTAATCTTCTAGAATAGGGATTTTCTACATCTTTGTCTAACAATTTTCTCAATTTGCTTGTTGATGAAAACTCTGTTGATCTCTAACCTTCTCTCCCCAAAAAGAAAAACTAAACCAAACACAAAAAGTTAGGAAAGTCTTTCAAATTGTTTTCATTTTTTTCAAGAAAGATTTCCTCTTGATGTCATATCATCTTAAAATATAGATCACTTTGAAAATATTATATTGTACTCTGGACATGAAAACTCTTTTAAATGCAAAAAAAAAAAAAAAAAAAGCATAACAACACCTGTTCTGCACCCTTTTGTCTTGTTCTTCTGTTCTTCTTAAAACTCATGAACTACGATGAGTCTTAAATGCAAAGGCTTATTAGAACATCATGGTAGTTTGATATAATAAAGGACAAACTTCAACAAAGGATGACTATAATTTCTTAGTTAAAAGCTAAAAAAAAAGACAAAGAATAATTCACTGAAGTAGGAATATGCATCCATTTTTCAGAGTATTTACATTTAGGAAGGTAGGGCCAGCTTTATCTCTTTTTTTAATTTTCTTTTTATGCATACCAGATTTTCCATTGAAAATTCATTACCTTTCTAGGGATCACTATAACAGTGAGTAACCTTCTTACTCTTTTGGAGGATTATTAGTGTAGAAGAGTCGCTTTTCCCTCATTCTGGTTTTCATTAACTAGTCTCTACATATTCAGCTTTTGGCTAAATCGGCTAACACAATCTCTAGAGATATATACAAGAATACGCTAAATATAAGTTGAAGGGTCATATTATTTCTGCTTGTAGTACTGTTTCTGCTATCTTTGTAAAACTGTCCCCACTTCATTGTCCAGCGTTCAGTATAGCTGCTGGTAGCATTGCAAATGCCCACAGAGAAGCTGCAAGCACAATATGGAAACTCCTTATTCTGCCAGAGGTCTAATAAGGAGGGGTCAGGTTTAAGCCTCCAAGTAGGTAATGGTCTCTTCAGCTCACTCACAGGTGTTAAGTGTGATTCAATGAGCTGAAGTAGAAGATACAACAACAGGAACTCAGGGTTTGTCCTCAGTGAGTTGAGGGTAAATTTCTAGAAAAACTGTTCATACACTGTTGCAGAGAGAATCCAAGTACAAATACAAGTTTGTAATATTTTTGAAACTGGTATTAATCCCCTGATTCAAATGAATGTTTAGTTCTGTGTCAGTCTCCACCCTGTTTTACACAGGACGGCCAGGATTCTCCTCGGTGTGCGAGTCCCTCCAGAGTGATGCTTAGTGTTTGTTGCACTTCTGTGGTCTCTCTCCAGTTTGTCAATGAGATGTCCTGAACACGATATTCCACTTCTGTGGATTTGTCCACTCTGGGATCTGTCAGCATCTGTGTAGGCAGATCAAAACTACTGTGAATATTTTTGCTGCCAGTTCGTATTCTGCTGAGTATCCTTCAACACCACAACCACCTTCTGCTACCAGGTAAATGCTCCTGTAAATGCACCTCACAAATTGCAATTTCTACTTTTCTGTCTATAGCTTCACCTCTTCAGATGTAGGAAGTTTTGTAGAAAGATGTAGGCCACAAGTCCTCTCACTGTGAGGCTGGGTGGATTGCAATCGCAGAATGTGCTGCAGAAAGGTCTGGACATCACCTTCCAC
>JAYDZK010000113.1:88375349-88387081 GCA_034509185.1 Euphonia xanthogaster
TCTCTTCTCTTCTCTTCTCTTCTCTTCTCTTCTCTTCTCTTCTCTTCTCTTCTCTTCTCTTCTCTTCTCTTTTCTCTCTCTTCTCTTCTCTCCCTTTAAAAAAAAAATATTTTCTTGTGATAGGGACTTAGGATGTGATAGGGTGCCCTCTGCTTTCCATGCCTGTATTTTCCATAAAAACCCCCACAATTATGTTTTAAATTACAAGCTGGATATATTTGCAACTTAAAGATACATAACAGGAAGAAAGGCTTTATATAAAGGATTACAAATTTATTCCTAGTGCTTCAATTAAAATCCTTTTCATCATGAAAAAGTGGCTACCATCAGACATAAAGGAAACAAGGAAAGAAATGGATTAGAGAAGAAAGCTTTTATGATAGAGATGGAACTAAAATACTCAATACCTCTATATATCTTATTAAAGACTAGAGGGGAAGATCAAAGGAAAATCATTGTATAAATAACCCATCATAAAATGTTCTTATGTAGAGGAAGGGAATTAATAGAGTAGGGTGGGAGTTATTTGTTTAGTTTTCATTCTTTTTTCTTTCATGATTTAATGCACAGCAGAAAAAAGTATGTATTTCCCATTATACTAAATATTTGCACCTCAGCTGCTGCACCAGGCATATACAGTTAATTTTAAATTAAAACATCATCACAGTCTTTGAACAAATATCAATATCATTATCTCTGTCAGTGATTCCTGCTCTGCTTAAAATTGTAATGACACTTGTTTACTTATGTTAAATCTCCACTTGTGGAAAATTACTGAATATGTTGTGCACATAAACAGAATAGCAAGAGAGCTCTTTGTTAAAGGGACAAAACTCTCTCCTGGGGCAGCAAGCACAAAACTCTTGCTTATTTTTCAATACTCAAGTAAATATCTGCCTGTGACTGTTCTATAGATGGCACTCATGCCTCTAAGCAAGAAGCACAGATCCAAGTTCAGGTGAGGAATATTAAAAGCATATACTTTGATCTGAAGAAAATTCCCTAAAAGAGATTGACAATTGCTTGAAAAATATCCAAATATATTTTTCCTCTTATCTATAGATTTGGCAACCCAGACTATAAAATAGCAACAAAGAGATGTCTCTGGTAGAGAAGAAATTAGAAGTAAAGTAAATTTGTGCCTTTGCTTGAGAAAGGTATGTATACCGTAAGTTCTCCTGTCATTTTTTTGGAATAAGGAAAGAGAAGCTATGAGGAAAATTTTGAAAGCAGTTTTACTTAAAGAAGGTGTGATTGGGACGTAATATAATAGAATTTTCAGATTAGTCAAATTGTTCTTAAGAACTCTCTCTTGCAGGAATGTTGTTCAGCTTGCTACAAATCCTACTGCAATTTCCTCGACGTTCCTAAAATATGTAGTACACGTAACTTTTGCAAGGTAGAAGTTTAAACCCAAATACAAACCGTGTATTGAATAGTTTTGCAAAACCTGAAAGTTACTTTTAACTGAGAGCAGAGGCAATGTTGAAAGTTCAAATATAAAAAAGAAGCTGCCCTGCTGGTATCATACCTCTCATAGTAACAGCGTCTTTAGCCAAGTTTTGAAATAACTGGTTATCAGTATAATAAATGTATTCAGATTCATATTATCTGAAACATTCTGGCATAGTCCCTGTAGAAATAAGCCTATCTTGGATGTCCTCTTCAGTGATGAAGCTGGGAAGGGCATCTGTGAAGATGAACCCCAAGGTCTAAACACACTTGGTGTCATTTGGCTCTGTTTCTAATAGGATCATGAAGTTTGGAGATTCTCCTTGACAGAAGTATTATCAGGTGTGGGGAGGCATGTAACGTAAGAAGCACAGGAACATTTAGGAACCTGAGTTGTTCCCATCACTTCAGGTCACGTAAACTTATATTTGAGAAAGAGAATTGCTTTCTGAAACTTAAAGGGGAAAAGGTGAGTCTAGTATTCCCACTGACTTCAAAAGAAACTAGGCTTCATCCACTAACCTTGAATTAGGCCCATAAGTATAAAGTGAAATATTCTTAAGAAGGACAAAGTAAAACAAAAAGATTAAAGGATTAACACTGACAGTTGCAAAACCAACAAAGTTCTCAAAAGCCATTCTCATTGTTCCATCCATGGCAGTAAGGGCAGCAGATGCTGAGGAAATGAATAAGAAACCAACACAAGTTTCTTGCTTGCTCTTTCATTCAGAATGACCTCTTTACTTGTGTGCAGCAGTGGGACAGGATCTTCCTGAGACAGAGTTTGCAACAATGACATGCGCTCTTGTTTCTGAAACCATACATACCTTTGGCATCTCCAGCATGCAGCGGTGGTGAATTCTCTGCCTTATTCTGTTTGTTATTCTATACAAAAGAACTCATGTCATGGGCATCTTTGAATATTTTTATGTCCATCTTCTCTCTGATTTTATTTAATTTGAAGTTGTTTGGTTGGGATTTTTTTTTTTAAGTAATTCTATGACATCCAAGAATATTCAATCCCATTTTATACAAGATTCTGGATCTCTGATTATCTTTGTCAGTACTTGTCCTTGTTCTGCTACATCAATATTCAGATTGAGTATCCAACATTATGGTTAATGTCAAAAAACCAAGATCTCTGTGGTTCAGTACATAATGATTTAGTGTTGCTGTTTGGTTCTCAATTCTTGTCCAAATAATTCCTTCTCTTTTGGTGCCACTGAAAACTGAGTTGATACTTCCAAAGGAAAATTCAAAAAGACTCCAAGGTTACTTTTCTGCATTGCAATATCCAACAAAAGTCCACAGCTGTACATATCTATGTGTAGAGTCACACTTGTTACTATATTTTATTTTGCAATTATCAAGTCTGGTTTTCATCTACCATTTCAATTCTTCATCACCTGGTAATATTAACACTTTCTCCAGTTTTTCAACCAATGATAGTTTTGAGAATACTCCCTGCTAATAGTAAACTTTTCCATTTCATTTATGAAGTTATAGAGAGAATAATTTCTGGTAGGTCAGAAAGAGCTGATGCTGTAAAGTGTGGTAAATACATAGACATGTTGAAAATACCATCAGAAGGGCATGGCAAATATCTCCTGCAAATCTGGAAAATTATCATTTTCAAGTGACCATTCATGTTACACTTTCCCCTAACCTGCTTGAGGCCTTGAGGTTAATGATTTTCCAGTTCTTTATCCTGGTTCAGTCTATATGTTGTTGCATATGGAAAAAAAAATTGCAGTGGGTAAAAAATAAATAATAAACCAATTGTCTCTGTAGGTGATCATGTGATATGTTGTTTCTTTCCCTGGAAACAAAAATAATGCTCCATGGAGAAACCAGAAAATAATCCAAGAATTTATCTCCAAGTAGAGGTGAATTTTCTGGGAAATAAGGATGAAACTGATGGACTGGTGAAATGGCCATAGCAGACTCACTTTGATGTTTAGATGATAAAAATATTTCATGCACACCTCTGAAAATTTTCTAGTGGTTGTGTCTACCCTTTTTTAGGGCAGGCTGAGCTTTGGTTAGTGTCAGTGGTACAGTATTCACAGGAATGTACACTGAGGGGACCACAGAATATACTGCACAGCTCCCTGTAATTTGAGTCATTCACTAGTTCTAGCAATTTATTAGGATGTACCACTCAGTACCTCTCAGAGGGAGCAAAGAGGTGTAGACAGGAAGAGGGAAGGAAGCCTGCTACTCTATTGTGGAAAGCTGTCAAGATTTTCTGAGTCCCAGCTCAGGGTTTTAAAATTTATGTCCTTATAAAGGATCCAGTGAAAGATAGGTACTATTTTAAAGAGTCTGGAGTGCAAAAAGGATTATTCAAGAGCATCTGAGACAGAAGTTTTATAGAAAGGTTGATGGGCATAGTATCACAAAAATATTGTGTTATCCATTCTAATGTATCCCTGGTTTTGTACGTCTACTGTAAGATTTCAGCTAGCTGAGGGTTTGTTATATACTGCTGACACCAAATAGTCAGAAATTAAGTATGTCACCTGGGAATCTGAAATCTCTTCAAGTGCTAAGAACTATCAGTTTCTTTTATTCCACTCAGCTTTTGGAGGCTTTTGAACCTATGTGATTATTTTCTGTTCAAAACTCAACCTTAAATACAGGTACAAAGTAGAGCTTCACTGATCTCATGGTGCTGGAGGACTTTGGTTATTCTCTTTTGTTTCAAGAGTTAGAAAATCTGTCAGGTCTCCATGCAGAAAGTCAGAAATGAAGAAGTGTTACTACTTCCCTGATTCAATTTCCTTCAACTTCATAAATTCTGTAATCTAATGAGTCTAGTTTGGTTTTGGTTTTATTTTCTGTTTTGATGGCACCAACCAAGGGCTGTGCAACTGAAGATGACAGAAACTTCTGGAGCCATGGTGGTGGCAGGACAGGGAAGCAATACCAAAATTTATGGTGTATGGCCATAAATACTAGAGAAAACAGGTACATCAGAATGCATTGGGTAGCAGTAGGTGCTTGAGGTTGCTGGAACAGATGCAACTATTTGCTGGAATTAGCACCTTGACATTACTGAACAGTAGAAGACACCTGACTGTCATTTTTAAATTTGCTCTGTCTCCTCTCCTTTCTGCCTACACAGGGTTCATTTCATCCTCTACACTTCAGAAATCCAGCACTTTTCCTCCCTATCACAGAATGACTGAGGAGCTCCTCAGGAGCTCTATGACCATTATGGATTGGGCCATGCTTGAGCCAGTATTTCACTTGTGGCAGCCTTAATTCCATGACTTCGGAAATTAAAAGTATATCTATGAGATCATTTCCCCATACTTTTCTTTCCCTGACCTTCTTGTTTGACAACTGTCAAAAAGGGGGAAAAAGTCAAGGTCTGGAAACCATGTCTATACTAAAATTCAGCCTTAAGCAAGAAGTGTCAAACCCAAGATTTTTGAGAGTTAGTGATACTTTCACAGTGCTGGCTTGCTCATAAAGGCAATTACACATGCAAGTAAATTATGTAGGCATTTGTAACACTTCTTTCTCAAGTGAAATGCTCATCAAATATTTCCTGCAAAGGCAAATATTTTCTGTACTCCTGCTTTGTGTTTCACAGCACAAGTTAATGAGCTGGCTGACACTTTGATGTTCAATGGACTAGGCTTCATTGTAGTCCAGAATCTCAATCCCTGCTCATTTATGTCATTTTGTGAATTTATCAAAGGACAGGTCTTGCGAGGCTTGCTCATGGGCCTCCTCCCCATTCTTTTCTTCACCCCCAGTGTGTTTTAGCATGCCTACACTGTAGTTGCTATAGTGCTGTGAGGTGTAGCAGTGCTTGAGCTGACTTAAATGAGGCCTGGTGATCTCAGGTACAATGTGAATTCAGTGGCAGTGCTGAGGAGGGAGTGCTGAGCCCTGCCAGGGTTTGTTCCTTCCTGGCTGACATGGATGTAAAAGCAGTGACCCACAGCTTCATCAGCAGTGCAGCCACACTCTCCTCTGTCCTCTCCTGAGCTGGGTTAACTTTTGATGGGATACTGAGTGATAAGGGTGACAAAGCATCATAGGGGGTTACATTCTGCTCTGTATAAGGCTAGATAAGCAGTACTGCAATTCTATGAAGATGGTCTTCAAAACAGGTCTTCCTTGTTTTCCTAAATTCCTTCTAGAGTGTTTTAGCACTAGATTTTGCAGGACTGTTGCTCTTAGTCCCATGAATTTATGCATTCAAGTCTACTGTCCACAAATTCTTTAGTCTGAAGTACTGGTCTCTGTGATGCAAATATAATTTTGCCACATAAAGCACTGGTGTCTACAGTGTGTCCTATCAGAACAGAGCTGGATTGTTTTTCTCTATTCCCTTCAAGGTAAGCATTCTGAAATTTTATTGTATTTTTTGTATTTTTAATATGAAAGCTAGGATCTTGGAAATTTGCATTCAGAAATTCTGCTTGCATTGACTCATGAATGTCTTTGGATTGAATGGCTCTGATATCCCCTCTCAGGAATGGAACATTTATTTTTGAAAATGTATTTTCTGTTATGCATCTGTTAAGGCCAGTACATAAAAGAAAAGGTACATATGTGTGGGTGTGTGTGTGTCTGTGTGTTCATAAATATATCTTAAAGAAGACTTAGAGTGTCTTTCTGTTCATTCTCCCCATCTTTAATAAATCTTTGATTTTGTTCAGATATTTCCTTTTTTTTTTTTTTGTTTCCCAGAGGGGAAAAAAGCAAATATTTTCAATATAGAAGGAGGCAGCTATAGAAAAATCAAGCTTCAGCCCAGTCCTGAGTACATGCTTGGGCATATAACCAAAACAGAGAACTTTCGAAACACAGTTGCTTGACTTCCAAGGAAATCATGCTATTTTTGTTAGGAAGACCAACCCACTTTTTTCAGTGCTGTTATACGCCAAATTGAGATGACTAAATGACTAACTTTTTACTCTGTGTGTAGCAGTAAGCACTGCTGTCTGAGATAGATAGAAAATATCTAAGCAAAGCTTTATTGAAAATGCTGAGCTGTATTATACATGAAATAACAATAACTTATTTCAATAAATCTGCATAAAATAATGCTTAGAGTCACCTAAAATAAAATCTGTTAAAATTGTCTTTCCTATGACTGCAATTTCAGTATTTTATCACCTAATAGGAAAATCAGAGGTATTCCTTTATTGTGTTTTGCTTTAAAATGTAAATTATATTTGTGTCAATTCTCAATAATTAGCTGCACCAAGTTTCTGCAGAACTTTTCTCTTGGCCTGAGTTCGCTTTTTTTGTCTTGACAAGCAATGTCCCCATAACTTAGAGATTTCATACATAAAAAGTTGTGCAGAATGGTGGGAAAACATGTTTGTAGATTAGAATGTTGGTGGCAACATTTGGACAGGTGAAAATTATTAAAAAGGACTGATGGACTGCAGTCAGTGTTTTTTTTGCCAGATCATTCTCAAACCAGTAATGAAGTTGCAGCCTAACTAAGTTCATTCTTTCCGTCTGAATGGCTGGAACATAGAATCAGAGTCACTTGATGTGCAGTTTTTTTTCAGAAAGTCCCCTTCCACTGTGGGTTGTCCTCTTGCTCTCTGGCATGTCTTTGGTGCTGTTCTTGTGTTCTTAATGCTGGTGCAGAAAAGTGCAAAATCTGCATGTTCCTCCTGGCCTTTGCAGAACTGATATCAGGTATAACTATAGGTGCAGAAAGCTGTTTAGACTTGTGTCAAAAAAAGTTTGTTTTCAAGACTTCCTTATTTTATGTGTAGGAGATTAGGGGAGGAAAACGCATTGAAATGGAAAAGCGAGCATGGAAAACAAGAATTAAACAAATATTTGATCCCATAAAAATTTAAACCAGCATAACTAATATTTAGAGGAATATTTACATGTTTGAAAAAAATCCCAAAGCAAAAGCTCAAAAGGCATCTATTTAAATAACTGTCCTTTCAAGAGGTTAGATCAGCATATGCTGACAAGAGGCTTGTGTTGTGGGTTTTGTAGTACTCTTAGCCTAATTAACAAATGCATTACTGGCACAAGTGAGCCTGGAACAATTGCCAGTCAGAACACTCAGAAAGAAGCCACCAGGGAACACTGGATAGCAATAAAAAGCCATGGCTGCTTATTTTTAATTCTTTGGAGGGCCAATTCAAACAGCAAATGTAATTACAATTCTGTAAATAGAACACCCGAAAGCACTCCTTCTGGCATTAGTATGCATATCTTTGATATTTGTTTAACAAATGATCAAGTAGCCCTTTCCTTATGTTGCTTCTTATTTAAAGGGGTTTGAAAATTTGTAAAGCAATGTTGAAAATATCATATAGCTGTGTAGGCTTTCACTTCCAAATGTATTGGAAAATCACGGATTTGGCTGGTGAAAGAGCCTGCATGTGGCTTTCTTCCTCATGCACAATTAACAGAAGAGGAAGGTTTATGATTACTTTTTGTTTTCATACCCCTTTATTTGAAGACAACACTGAAGTATGATGAAGACAAAATTATCTCAAAGGGAAATCGTAACATTTCAACATCTAAATGCTAAACTAAATTAGCTGTGCCCCGGCATGACTTTTACTAAGCACAACTAGAAGAGTCAAAACAGAAAGCTGAAAACTTTGCCGTCCTTCAGATGTGGCATACTTTCCCATTACCTGACATACTGAGTGTCTCAGCAGGATGTTATCCTACTTTGTAGTATTTTGTGCAGCAGGCAGGCTTGCTGTGGTAAGTCAATTCAGAAAGTGGCTAAGGCACAGCAAGATGTGATCATAAATTAATAATGTTCAATGGACTGTGACTGTGCGAGCTGCTATTGGTGTTTCAGGTCATGATAATCCCCAGACTCAGTTTGATTTAAAAAATGGCAACCATATATTTCATGTGCAAATGGAAGAACACAGAAGTCTTTTGGGAGGTAGAAAGTTCTTAGAAAGATCAAGGCAAGCACCAGAGGGAGAAAAGAGGGGAAAGAACAATAAGGCCAAAGTGAAGCAAACTATTCTGCAATTTGTATGTTAGTACCTCATAAACACAGGTAACATTAACAATGTGATTCTTGTCCTAAGGACTCATATGATCAAAAATCTCAGACTCTTGCCAAGTCTTGCTGGTTTTCCTCTGCCTTAGAGAGTTAAGTGACAGCTTTTTCTGCAAGTTAAATAGGTGGGTGAGAAATGGTAGCAGCTGCCAATAAAATGTAAGTAAGGCAATAGCATCTTTAAAAGTTCTTTCTGTTCCCCCTCCAACATCATTGTGTACCCCAGTTTTAGTTTCGGTTGGTTTTTAGGAAAAATATACTATCTGGGATTTGGCCCAAATCCCCCTTATTTATCAATTCTTTTCATTTCATTTTCATTAGAAGCCAGTACTAGACATCAACTTTAAAAGATGCTGCTACATTCTCAACATTAAAATCATGCCATGTTATTTGTGCAGCAGGCACAAATATTTGTCTTGTGTTTCTCATATTTTTAAAAAGTAAATCTTGCTGCTGGAATGTATTTACATTACAGAATTTATGACAGAGAAGAAACTCTGTACTTTAACAGAGCTTCCAGTTGTTTTAAAAGCACTTGTCCTTTCAAGGCAGTGTGGTGGGCCAGAAGGGAGGATGGCTGCTCATTTATCCTAGCTGGTGTGCTCCAACTCTGCCCAAGCCTTCACAGGAGGAGGAAGGACTGCTTTATCTTTTGTGACATGGAACAGTCTGCTCTGTCAGGGCTACTTTGGGGATGCAGATTGGGGCAAGGTGAGTGGGTGGGATCACAGGACACTCGGTTTTGTTACTCAGCATGACAGCTCCAGAGAATGCACCCCCTTGGCTCTTGCCCCATGGCCATGCTGTATATGGTGGCTTTGTTCCACAGATTTATTTTGTTTTGCAAATCAGTACACACCAAACCGATGCGACAAAAAAAAAAAAAAAAAGGCAAAAAAAGCAGAAGACTATTTTGTAACTCAGATCATTTCAGAGACTTGATTTACAGTGCGGTCTCCAAAACTGTTGTCTGGGCACTGATGAAAGGGCAGTGAACTAGTGTGTGGGAGCAAGAGCTTGGGAAAAAGAACCTTTTTTGGCTTTGCTGTCAAAGTCAGTGTATCTTGTACGCATGTCGTGACACAGAGAGCAAACAGGGTATTTGCAATTTGAACACCAAAAGGGAGGCTTCTGAAAGGAAAAGTTCTGCCTGCAGTGAAATCCAAGCCCAAAGGCTCAAAGGTGATGGTCGCCAAGATACTTCTCTAGGGACTGTGTGGGCCCATTGTAGCTGAAGAAGCCACCAAATAGACTGGAGGGAAAAGCCAATTCTTCAAAAGACAGTGCACAGGCTTATTTTTCTAAACCTTCATTTCACCTGTTTCACTTTTCCCCAACAAGTCTAATGTTCCCTTTTGGAGGTATCAGCTTGTTCTGTTTTTCTTTGCTGATGGGCTCAAGCTTTGGAGGCTTATGGCACATTCTGGGTGGGGGGGAGCAGGGGGAAGATTGGAGCTCTCCATTGTGGTCTGCATGGGATCTCCTCACAGGCGTCTACAGGAGTGCATGAAGACTGGATGTGAAGAGAGCATTTAGTCTTCAGCAAAAGCCAAACTTGAAAACATGAGGAAGATTTTCTCTCAAGTAGATAAGGTTGAATAAGGGATGAACAGGACCTTGGCGGTGGAGAGGCAGGTCACTGGCTGAGTTTACTCACAGAATCTAATACAGCTGTAGCAGGGCAGCATTGAGTTAGCAAAATAATGTTATTTTCAGTTGTAAAGTTAACATAGCTTTAAGAATCCTGGGTTAAGGCTGAGCATCAGAGACAAGGCCTCAGTATTCACTTCTCAAGGCTGGATGTTTTTAAGTTAGGGGAAGTGATATCAAAAGCATCCAATCCCTAATTTGTAGTATTTGTGACTTGTCACTAAACTCTAGTGAAAACTATATATTCCCCAGCTTGTCTTGCCTGTAGGGATGAAGCTGCTATGTGGTATTATGTGGTGTCTTTCGAGTCCAGATGCATCTCCCATTTTGTTTCACAGCTGTAAATGGAGTGGTGGTCAGAGGTGTCAGTCAACTGATCAGTAGTGAAAGCTGTCACCCAGTGTGTGAAAGGCAGCAAGTCAATTTGGTCTTGAAAGCACTTGATCCTACATGTTCCAGCTCTCATAAGAATCATTAAACTACCTCGTGGAAGATATTCTGGAGGTTCAATTTGCATACTTTAATATTTTCCATCAATTTCATATCACAAAAATTGATAAATCTTTATTGGGTGCAATGTTACAGAGCAGTGAAAACAGCTGCTTCAATTGCTGACTTATAATTTCACTTCAATTGCTGACATCATGATTTCACTGATGTCAATGTGAAGTAAGTAGTGCCACTCCACATTCACTCAGATATCACCATTTATGTCAGGTTTTAGTATAAACCAGGTGTTTGTCTAGACCTGGACATAGCACAAAGTAAAGTAAGCAGTATGATTTATAAGATCTAGAACTAGGCTTTGTCAGAATTCAAAGCAGGGCAATTAAAACTTAATAGTCATGACATCTTATGTAGATTGGATGGACAGAAAAAGGGTGAGAAACTCCAAGAAACTTACAAAAAAATCCCTTTCTGCCTAACATATCTTGCCAGGGCATATATTTTCCTTACCTTGGTCTATCAGCATTTCAATTTCATAATCAACTCCCAACCAGTTCCGTGCAGTTTCCTGCTGTCCTTATGAAAAGTCTTCCCAATCCCTCCATCCCTTCTAAGGTCTTGGTACATATAAGACACTTTCTCTCTTTCTCTCTTATACTCTTTAAAATTCTTTATTTACACTCTCAGAAGTTTCCTCTTCCCCAGAATATTGCAAATAGGCAGCTTTCCCCTGTTCCACACAGCCATGTCCTTCCAAAATTGCTGAAGGGAACATGTAGTGAGCAGCAAATAAATAGCCAGTTACTGTCTCACTGTTGTTTCTTTCTATTGCACTCAATATCACTTCAGAAGGTAAAACTTCTCTTCCATCTGTGTGAGATGTGATCACAGGTCTCGCTGCTCTTTTTCAGCCTAACCTGATTTACTGGGCTCTGATTCTCTGAATCTCTCTCACAGCCACCACTGGAAAATAAAAATGTGCAAGATTGAAGTGTGCTGTCCTGATTGCCCTTTTCTAGCAGCACTAGGAGTGTTAGTTGGCCCTAGACCTTCTTCTGCTTCCTGTGGCCCAGACAGATGCTCTGATGCCATGGAGCTCACCCCAAACTCAAAAGCCAACTGAGAAACAGCTGGTCCTAAGCTTGGTACTACC
>JAYDZK010000113.1:88387429-88423357 GCA_034509185.1 Euphonia xanthogaster
AGCTTTTGAATACTGCATATTTTTTCTCAGATACCACTTATTTTGTACAAAGTTGACTGTTTCTCTGAGTAAAAAATATGCAGTATTCAAAAGCTGATTGTGTATTTTATTCATGAAAATATGAGTAAGAGTACATAAAAGAACATATACATTAACATAGAATTATGCTTGTTTTCAACACTTCCACTAGTTCCTCCTCTATACAAAACCACACACTTATATTTTAAGAGGTTTGTGAACAATTCATAGATCCAGAGCAGGTTTTTTTATGCTGACCTTTTACAATATATTCTTTCTCTGAAGACAACTGTGACAAACATGTGATGTCAGATAATAAACCTGTTATTAGAGAGCAGTAGCCTAACTTAAAGATGTGACACCTGTGATCCTTTTGTTTAAAATAATCCATAAGCTTTTCTTTCTATGGGCTTTGTGAAAGATTGCTTACTTTCTTTCATAAATTATTACACTAGTTTAGACCCTGGGTTCCTAGGATGACAAAAACAGAGTTAAAATAAACTTAAAAGATAGTTCTTCAGGCTCCCCAGGAGGCATAGAACCCCCTTGATTTCTGACCAAGACTACATGGCTTCATTTTGGTGCTGTATCAGAAAAAAAAGGCCTACTATACTTTGCTTTTAACCTTTGCAGTTAAAATATAAAACCATAACCAGCAGAACCATCCACACCCCCATAGCCTCTCCTCCATATGAGATTGTGTTCTGTACCACAGTGTGGACATTTTAAGCTGTGTAGTTTTACTTATGTCTCATGTTCTATCAAACATTTTCCCTTTGAAAGATATGATAGTATTTACCTTTTTGCAGACACTGAAAATATCTACCTTTGGCCCACTGAATTCAGCAGAATTGAATCTATTTCCTTATTAATTTCCTAATTTCAAGTTTGAAGTTGCCTATTTACATTTGTAGAAGCAGGAAGTCTAATTATCTTGTACAGAGAGGACATCAAATATTTGGAGAAAGGGAAAAAAGAAGGTGCATCCCACATTGAAGAGATGTCACAGCAATTGCCTGAATTTAACTATATGGCATGGTATAGCTACAAAAATTTCAGGTTTGGGGATAACTGGTTCAATTCATTAATGAGGATATTTTTCTATCATAACAAAAGGCAACCATGTAAGAGTTACTCTACCTGCACCCAAAAAAAAAGCTCTTTGCAGCCATGGCTCCACAGCACTAAGGTGTGGCACAGAACATGGGGAAAATCAACTGCAGGTTATTGATGGCAGAGCATTGGAAAAAGGCTTTTGCAGCTTTTGTTTGACCCTAGCCTGCAACACTGGCTGCAGCACATCTCCATCCTCAGCAGGCTTGGCTTCACTGTGGCTGAGCTGGCCCTGAGCCCTTCAGGCAGACCCTGGGAAGAATGGGGTCTTTTAGAGTGGAGGTAGCCAAAGGATTCGGGCACCCACTTGAAATGCTAAGAACAGAAGGGGGGATGTTGTGGTCAGGGGTGTTAATCACTCCCAGGTGGCCCATCAGAAGAGCTGCATGTTAGCTCACAGCAGAGGGGCCTCAGGGGAGTATTGCACAAACCTCCAACGGCTGGAGCTTTGTCACATTTCTGGCTGGAGTAGCCACAGGTTTGCTCCTGTGCATCAAGAAGCAAAGAAGGATGTAAACAGAGGGCTGGTAACCACCAGGGACCAGCCTCTTCTTTTTCCTTCAGGAACAGCTGTTGTCTCCCATTAAGGAGGATGCTGTCCATAGTGCAGTCATTGGGGATTGCACATATTCGTTGAAGTTTACCCAGCTAATTTAATCAGACACATATTGTCTCTGTGGAAAACAAGGACTAAGTTTTTGGGGGTTTGTTTAATTATTTTCTCACATGCTTTTGGGTATTCTTTAAATGTGCCACAGTAAATGATCTGATTTTTAAAGTATTCAGCACATAGGTTAATGTCCAAGACTATTAAGTGGCTCTGCAACAATTGCTAAACTGTTTCAAGAAAAAATATTTCTAAAGGTTTTGTTTCTTTTTTTCCATTTAATTTTTCAAGTGTTTAAGTTTTGGAGTCCATTTTAAGCCTTCTCAATGAAATTTTTCTTTTTTCTTCCACACAAAAGTTGTGACTTGTGTCATCATAAGTAGAATACCTTTGTTGGCCATAAAGTATCCCTTAACTATGGGATAATAAGGATCTGGCCCTCTGAGAGGATTTGGAAAGACTGAAGCATTTGTATGAACAAATATTTTCTGTTTTACTTTTTACTTTGCTTATTTGTCTAAGTATTCTCCACTGCTATCTGATAAGGAAAATATTTTTTTTTCCTACACTGAAATAGAACATTTAATAAAGATAAGAGATAGAATTCTAAAGAAAGATAAAGCTGATGCTTCATGCATCAGACTTGATTGTGCTCCAAAGCACAAGATTATGATGAGAAGTGAAGAAAATGCTGTTGATAACAACTTATAGTGTCAGTATGCTCAGTGGTGGTAACTTCACAAGCCACAATGAGCAGATGAGGAGGAAAATGTTCATTGGCTTCTGAATGTAGCTTGTTCAAAAGAAAAGAGAAGGAGTTTGTTTTGAAATGCATAGTTAAATGTGAAACTGATTGCCACTGGACACTAGTAACATTAGTCACATTAAATGAAGACACAGGTAGAAGACATTGTGGTAGAAGAGTCTGCATAGATTAGTTATATTCAAGGTTCATTCTTCTAGCTCAGAACATTTGACCTCCAGATGTCAGAACCACTGGAAGTCATTAGCTTCACGATCTCCAGACTTAGAGAATCATTTGTTGGTCTCTACAAAAGTTGGAGGCTTTATAGTCTAACCTAAGAATGAACAGTTGGATTTTATTTGGCCTGAATGGGTTCTGTGTGTGACCTAGTATGAACATTGTTCTAATCTTAATGAAATGTTTATCAAACATTTCCTCATTTATCTCAGGTCAAAGGAGCATGGCTTATGTTGGCTCTTCTTTCTGCTATTTCAGGCCCTTATTTTGCTGTTGCTCTCTTTTCTCTTATTTATCTTTTCAAAATGAAATGCTCAGTGTGTCTGGCCACCCTAAAACTATCACTCTAATAGACTAGCAGGGCACTCTGGCCTGTGTGGAAGCAAAATTGTCTTTAAGGAATATCTCATTACTTCTCACTCACCAAGTACATAGCAGTCTTCCTTGTAAGTTTTTTGTTACCAGATATTATGTAAGTAATATCAAAAGAGAAAGCTGGGGAGGCACACATGGCAGTAAACTTTTTGTAGGGCAAGAGAAGTTTCTCTCAACCTTCCTTTACCACAGAAACAAGAAAAGATGTAGAGGAAAAGCTAGCATTTGGAACAATCCCTAAATTGTGATTCCCACAGTTATGGTTTCCTTCCACTCTGTGTGCAAGCCTATTGAAATGAAGTGAGAAATCTTCTATTCAAAATGAAAAATTCCATGTAAGATACTACTTCAGTGATAGGCAGAATGGAAGCAATAGGAGGTGAAATTGAAAAAGAGAAAACAAGCCCCAAACCCAGGACTGCATGGTAAAATTCCATGAAATTATATGAAGTTTATTTTGTCTGACACCTATAAATCTGCTGATTCCCTAGGTTTTCACTTTGTAGTTACTCTGCTACTTGGTACCATGGCTAGCTAGCAAAAATGAAAGAAAACCTAAACAATAAATCAGTCTCACAGCTACAGTATTGGATAAACAGAAGGAAAATTAAGAAAAAGAAGTGTTTTTTTCTTGTTCGTGCTGGTTAAATTGATTTATATCTGTCTGTCACTGAAACTATGTTTTAAAACTAATGATTGTGGCTTCACGTGGAATAGTTGATATTCTGACCCACATCCTAAGGGCCTCCTTCAGTCCTTAGCAAACAGAAATAAAAATGACCCCAGGAGCTAGCAGCCTTCACTGAGGTGTTGAATCAATGACATCTTCTTTGTCCAGTTCCGTTTTTTAAAAAAAAAAAACACCAAAAAAAAAATTCCCCAAATATTTGAAGGGTATTTTTCATTTCTGTTGGGGGTTTTTGTTTGTTTGTTTGCTTGGTTTTTAAAAATAATTCTTGGGGGAAAACTCTTCTACTTTTTCCTCTTTTGAATGTTGCTGTTATACCAGATTCTTTCAAAGCTCCAATAACAGGCCACTGCAATATAACTGGCTGGGCTTGGCTGCCAATCTATAATGTTCCTGGCCATGATTAATCTGATAAATAATAAATATATCAATCTAGTCTTTTAGACAAGGACAAATTCTTACCAGCGGGGAGGCACGAGGCCTCTTTTACAGCTGCCTGTAGTGCTGGAATTAATTATTTAATGCTTAATTCTTCAGGAAATGAGAAAGTTTTGATTAATGTTGTCCAGTGTCATTTCTTGCTTGTTTGATATGTGTCAGATAATTTTTCCTCGGCAGTCGCTCTCAAGAAGCCAGAGGCTACTGTCACTGGGATCAGACACTGAATTTCTAGAGATTAATTGAAGTGAAAATTTAGAGAAATGCACCATAAGTGCTTGCCCAAGATAACCTTTCACAGGCTAAATTTAGCTTCCTTTGGTAATGTTAGCCTCCTATTGCCCTAGTGTAAAACATTTATTTTTAATGCTGTGAGAAACCTATTTTGTTTCTTTGATTTTTTTTCTCATTTTTTCTTCCTAACTCCATGCATGATTAAAATATTTAAGGCTTGATTCTTCTCCCATTTACCTCACTGTAGTTACACAGCTTCCATGGAAACCAATATAATGTTTGTTGGTTTATTGCAGAAGAGGATGGGTAGCTAGAGTTGAGCCATAAAATTAGAACTAGGTAAGCTAGGTATCAGCAATACCTGAAGTTTGTGTTAGCTCTAGCTCTGCAACAGACTCAGTCTGAATGCTAGAAGCTTGTTTTTCTTGCTATTTGTGCCAAGGTGACTCATCTAGGAATGTCTTGAATTGTCTTCAAAGTCTTGAAGGAAGACTCCTATCCAGACAGACAACCTGATACTGCTGTGACTACTGTGAGCATAAGATAAAGGGCTCCATGCAGCTTCTGGTACTGGACATTCACATGGCTGTTTTCTCTGTAGCTTTGCACCCTCCAAAACACTTTTTTTTCTGTATCAGGATTTTCCAGTGTTTCCTTCCATTACTGTCTTTCTTTGCTGGTAAAGAAGGGCTATATTCTACCCTCAAGCCTATTTTACTGCTCTTTAAAATCCTACAAATGCTTGTGCGTATTACATCCTCTCAAGATGAATTTGTTTTAATGCTAACACAGTTTAGCAGATATCCCTCTGACAAAAATATAGCCCCGTGCAGTGAGTATATTTCTCTAAAAGGTAACAATTTTGGGCTAAATTGGCTGGCACTGTGTGCCCATGATGCATGATTGTGGCCCATCACCTAGTGCCAGTGATAAAATACCTGTTCCCTCTGCAAGGCTCATCAATGTCTATAAATAACTGAAGGGAGAGTGCAAAGAGGATGGTGAGAGACTTTTCAGTGGTGCCCAGTGACAGAACAAGAGGTGATGGGTGCAAACTGAAACACAACAGACTCTGTGTGAACGCAAGGACACAGGTTTTTACTGTCAGGGTGGCCAAGCACTGGCACCAGTTGCCCGGGAAGGCTGTGAAGTCGCCATCCTTGGAGATACTGAAAAACTCTCTAAACATGGTCCTGGGAAACTCATTTTAAGTGGCCCTGCTTGAGCAAGGAGGTTGGATCAGCTGATTTCCAGAGGTCCCTTTCCACCTCATCCATGCTGTGAACCAGTCTGTGAACTATTTCTATAACCTGATTTCTTCCTAATTTATTATAGAAACATCTTTTTGGTATGATTTAAGAGTTTTCATTAGTAATACTGGGGTTATTTCATAAATTCACTCATCCACCCAGGTGCTGCACCATTTAGATCTAAGGGCTAGGACAGAGCAGTGAAATATTTAAAGCATGCCCATAAATAATCTACATGTTTTTTTCTAGACATGAAGAAGTATTGAACTGAAATATGGTGACCTAGGAACCTTCACAGCTTTTGGCCAAATGTGCAGACCTCTTGTGTATGACCTAGCAGGGAAAATAAAAAAATAAACTTTAGAATTTTGATACCTGTCTAGAGACAAAAGAGCGTTTCAAACTGTACATTGTTATTCCTCTTATTACAGAAAGGATAGCTGCTCTAGTAAAATTCTAGCTTAAGACTAAAAAAGTTTAAAATCTTACTGAATTTTGTTTCTTTTATTTTAGTTTTGTTCTGGATATCAACTCCTTGAAGCTCTACAGGAGTCAGGGATCTTAGATTTGTAGTTAGATTACAAAGAAGGTGATTGAATTGTAAACATATGATTAATTGCATAAGGTTTTGAAAAATACTTTTACCATTTCTTCCAATTATCACATGAAAATCGTCCACATCTGCACATGCACACAGAGACTTGTCCACATTAAATATAATCAATTTATATGAGGAGAGAGCCTTTAAGCAGAAATTTTCAACATGTGAAGGGATATAAATGATCAATTTCCCTAAAACCTAAATTCAGTTTGAACATTTGAATGCAGATAATGTCAGGAAATACCATAATTAAAAGCTTCTGCATTTTTCTGACTAGTTCTTTTCAAGGGAATCTAATTTTTTATTTCACTTGTTGTCCAAGCAAAACAAAAAAATTGGCTTGAGCTAATAAAAATATGAATATGAAAAACTACAAAAAGTTTAACTAATTCTTGATTTACTAAAAAAAAACCACAAAAAACCACCCTGAAACCTAACTAACCTAAGCTAATGCAAGGCACAAGAAAAAGGTTTTTACAATGTGTGAATGTAACTTCAAAAGTTGAATTTGTTTAGGGAATTTGTATTTTCTGCTTCTTTCTTCAGAAACCTATTTGCATTTTAAATAATTAAAGCATTAAAACTGAAAAATTTATAAATGAGAGCTGCGAAGAGAATCCTGCTTGGCAGACAATAGAAAAGAAATTATTACCCTGCTAGGTTTGCTTTAATGTCATATCTGTCACTCTCCCCAAGGTAGGTTCATTACCATACCAAGTGCACCTCCTGCCACCACCTCCCCCATGCACACACTCTTTTTTTTCCACTCCCTCCCTGCCACTTAAGGACTGTGGATCTCCAGGGGACTTTGATCTCATTGTACACACTAACCCAAACAGAACCTCTGCTGTTCTCAATAATTTTTTCTTTAAAAAAAGAAAAAAAAAAGGAAAAAGAAAAAAAAAAAAAGAGAGAGGGAGAGAGAGAGAAGCATGTGGGGGGGGAGGGGAGTGAATTTGTGTGAAGAGTGACAGAACGCTTTGTCCAGCGCAGCTTTGGCTGGTTGTAACAAGCGTCAGGACATTAGACGCAACAAAAGCTGGATTGGCAGTATCATCAATCACAGCTCTGACAGTCGACTTCAGTTTGTTTGTTCCACTCTGCATAATAAGTGATTGGATCAGGTTTAATTAGATATTGGGTAATCAATCATTGCCAACAAGGCAACCCAGCTTGGGATCTAGATGCTGCAAAGGGGGGGAAAAAAAAGCAAATCTCATCCAGGGTGCATAAATACTCAAACGTATAAGCACATAGGGTGAAGCTACAGAGGAAAGGTATAAAGATGTCTGCAAGATGGCACATAATAGAATCGTTCACATCTGTACTATTCTTGTTACCAGACATCTGCAGTTTGACATTTTACTTTCGCTGCATAATTACTTTTCAATATAATATAATATACTGACCTGAGGGAGAAAGACAAAGCAATTAAATTATGCATAAGATCCTTTCCTCCCAAATCCTTACAAAAAAGACAAAAAAAAAAAAATAAAAGAGAAAAAGCAAGAATAGGAATTAGCATTCTTATGGTTATTTGAAGAGGACAGAAAATTCTTCCTCCTGCCTGCTATGATGAGGAGTCCCATTGCATAACTTGTTAAATCAGCTACTCCAAATTGAGATTACATTAAATTATTTTATCTATCTTATTTTGAAATGTGTACCTATAGATTAAGGCCTATGCAATGAAATAAAAGGAGTGATGGATGGAGCAAATTAATCCCATTAAATTTAATTAATCCCATAAATCGAGAAAAAAGTTGAAAAGAAATTCTAGAAGACCTAAAGGGAAGTGTACCTGCATTTTTTATAAATGCACAGTGCCGATATAAGTTAGCACAGGATAAGATGTATCACTAATTAACAAGTACTGCATTATTAGAGGCCATTTTAAAGTGCAGGGTAAGGCATGCACAAGGCAGGTGGGAGCAATGTGGAGCCTGACTCTGGTGTCTTCTGTGTTCTGCCTAACAGTGCCCATTTTACTGGTGGACTCTTTACATTCCTATAAAATGTTTGGGGAAAACTCCATAAGAAAGTGGGTTCAGAAGATGCTGAGCTGGGAGAAGAGTCACTCCTACTCAGAAGCATCAGGAAATGCTGAGATTCAAGCTGCAAAAATCTTCAGTGGAATCAGGACAAGCATCCTACTCACTGGTATCTACTGTGGTATTTAGGTGTCTTTTAGGAATTTGCTGAGTCTGCATCATAGAGTACAATGCAATGCTGCAAGGACAGAGGTTGGTTCTGGATAAATATCACTGCCCTGATAAGGACCAGGAAGGACTGTCCCCTTTGCCTACAACAAACTAGATGAAAGTTTCAGCTGACAGTGGCTTAAGGGATTTATTCTTTGGTTTCACTGATCTGGTACTGGTGTTCTGACAAGTGAGCACCTTAAAGAAGTCTATGGCCTCAGTTAGGCAAGATGCTGTGTTAGCTAAATCTTCAGTATGACGAGAGGAAAATGATCCTACTGAAAGGACCTGTCTGTTTACAGGATGTGACAGTAAATTCTGTCCTTTAGGCCTTTTAACCATAGCTGAGGGAGAAGCCTACTGGGGGCTCACAACTAAGACCTCATGTAGCAAAAGAGCCGGTTTTCATTCTTCTTTCCACAGCTGTCACTGCCAAAGTCTTTGGCTTTGCAATAAAAGTAGAGAACATGGTGAGACGTGGTACCCATCTATCTAGGAAGTATTAATTTGGAGAAAAGAATTCAAGTTTTCTTGATCAAAAAATCCTGCAACCAGGAATCGTCACCTACAAGCAACCTATTTGGTTAAAGCATGTTGGATTTGTGGTCTGGAATTTGCAGGTGTTTTCTGGTCAGTGTGGAAAAAGTATCAGATTTTGCATCATGGAACCAGCTTTAAAAAGGGAGGAAAAGGAAAAAGAAGGAAAAGGAAATGTACAATAAAATTTTCCTCTGCTCAGCTGTGATGTGCTACATTGAACAATGTTTCATGTTTGACACACACTTTAACCTGACACCAGTGAAGTGATAGCCTGAGTATTTTGTCCACTAGAGAAAGCTTTTATCTTGATTTGTTGTGTTATGGATTGAACATTTTATGATGTATCTGGATCAGCTGCCATGATTCCTAGACCTGGGAGTAGCCATCAAATTATCAGAGTCAGCCATCATGTCATAAAGCGATAGTCTCCCCTGACTCCTCTTCCGTCTCCTCAGCTGCGAATTGGGGCTGGGCAGAGCTTTTCTCAGACACACTGAATGTCAAATTTATTTCTCTGCTGTGACTAGTGAGATTGGACTCCTCTGCAAAATTTACACTGTGGCTTTCTAATCAAGCCCCTCTCTTATTCTGCTTCTCTTAATTCTTTTCAAACTCACCAGGTTTGAAGCCAGAAGCAGTGGTGTTTCTAGTCCGCTCTGCTTTTATTGCAGGGTGTTGTTATCTGATGGAGCTGCCCCATACTGAATCCACAGGTTCCAGCAAAGCAGACAGCTTTGATTTGAAGATATGAAAAAATAGGGAGATAATTCTGGTCATTGAGTGACTGCTCACAGCGGTGTTTGTAAAAACCTATACACGCTTTTATTTTTATGGCCTGTATTTTTATTTCCCTACAAAAGAGGCAGCAAAAAATCTGAAATATGCCCTTGCCCTTTGTCAGAAAAAGGGTCTGTATATTTTTAGGACTGTAGTGTTTCTTGGCAGGTAGGCCCCAACCCAGGAAGGGAGTTGTCAGGCTGCCATGCATCGTCCCCTGCTCTGACACGCCGTCAGTTGCGTCGCTGTCAGGTCCAGAGTGTGTCTGACCTCCAGCATGACCAAACCCCCCAACAAAACTGTCCTGCCACTCTGCCTACCCCACTGAGAGTTTGTGGTTTGTTCATTCATGGCATGCTAGCCAGATGAGAATGTGTACAGTAATATATCTATGTGAAACTTAAAACTTAATGGTCTATATACCTGATAATTCTTATGAAGTTACTGAATTGTAACAAAAAAAAAAAAAAGTCTATGATTTATTTTAGTACTGACACTCCTATTTCAGTCTGAATTCCAAGTCTTGTTTAAATTCAGATGCTTGTTAATTGCCCTCAGCTGCCTAGTTATATCAAAATATTAAAGCAGAATATTTCAGCTGCTTTGAAACAAATGGGTTTTGTTTTTTTTTTCCTAAAATTTCTTGTAGACTGGTTTACACAAACCAGTTTCTCATGTGTGAGTAGTTTTTCGTGACCGTTCACGTGGAGAGTTACCTTTCCAAACCTGGAATTTATTTTCAGGGTGTATTACACAACTTGGAAAAGCAGTAGTGATGAAGAAGAAGAGTTTTGAAAGTCCCAGTGCCATCTGCTTGGTAGTTCTGTAAATTTTTGAGTATATTGTGACATGAAATCACTTACCAAACAGTGTCGGAGCTGAAGACCCTGGGAATTCAAGCAGCAGATCCTTCATCAGGCTGCCACTCAGGCTTCTGAGGAGTCAAATGGATGAGCAGGCATGAGACCTGACTGAATTGGGTTGTAACCTCATCTAATTCAAACCTTCTCTATGAAATGGTTGTGCTGTAATCAGTCTGAGATCAGTCAATCAATGGGAAACAGAGTCTTTTGAAGAGCTTTTCAAAAACTCGTTTTATTATCACCAGCATTACCACCAGAGTAACAAGTACTGTGCCATTTGTGTCTCAGGGATCCAATAAAGTCCAGTGACCCATTTTGCCAGGCTCGAGGCAGATCTGCTAGGGCACAGTCTGCCTCTTTCACAGCAACTTTGTTGGAATTAATTTACAGTACCACAGATAATTGGGTCTCTAATCCATCTGTTAACTGTTCAAGTTCACATGACTTCACTTTATTCAGAAATTCTGTGACAAAATAGTCTGTTAGCTCATCTTGGATTCCCTTTATTCCCTGACACTGTATAGAGAAGGCTTCTTTTTTCTCTTCTTGCTGTTCCACTGCAAGTAATCATACAGTATGTGAAAGGAGATCTGCCCACAAACTCCTCTGATTCTTATTCAATTTGCCTGAAAAGGACCTTCGCAGCTGAAAACTTGGAAATGGCACTTTCCTTGGCATTTCTCCGGTAATATCTGCTTGGAAAGCTTGGGAAAAAACATTCATGCAGGGTTTCCTTGTAGCTGGCATTATTGTTTCAGTGAAAGAGAGCAGAGATAAAACAGAGTATGGACAAAACAGTGAGCGCTTACTTGTTAGAAAACAAAACTTCAGTAGGGGAAAAATATTTTCATAATTCAGTTGCTAATTAAGTCAAGTTAGATGTTATTTGCAAGTGATTTATAACATCCTTCCTTTCAGAGTGAAAATCAGCTTTCTGTTTACAGTGTCTTTAAGAAGATTTTGCCATGATCTTGTACATAAAATCATTATGATTTCACAGTATTTGAGAAGCAAGTCAGAGAGAGTGCTTGTTTGTCAAATTTTTATAGATCTGGCCTTGCTTTTCTCAGCAAAGGCCTTTTTTGAGCACCAAGCTTCAGTTTATTTTGCAGTGCAGCATTTTTGATCTCCGGCATACTAGATTTTTGTGATCCCCTCAACTACCTTCTTCCTATTTGCATTTATATATGTCTTGCCTATGTAAAAATCCAGAAAAAAATAACCTGAGTTTTGTCAATGTGTACACTTCCAAGAGAACCCCACTTTAAATATCTTCCCTCTGGGCCATATGGTTTAAAGATATCTCTGACTGTCCTCAGAGCTCATTTTCTTTAATCCTGGATTAGCCTTGTTGCCTTTCTTTACCTTTTCAAGTACTGCAAAGTCTTTCCCGCACCTCACCACCTCCCTCCCAATGCAGTAAGGAGAAAA
Organism: Euphonia xanthogaster; assembly: GCA_034509185.1. Lineage (NCBI taxonomy): Eukaryota > Metazoa > Chordata > Aves > Passeriformes > Fringillidae > Euphonia > Euphonia xanthogaster. The sequence goes on from JAYDZK010000113.1 coordinate 88,399,548, forward strand.
GAGCATAATACTCAAAATTACTTAAATTTTGACCAAAGCAATTCATAATCTCAGAGTATCCTCCCTGGATTTCTAGCCTTGAATAACATTTCATTGGCCTACGCAGGAAAATTATTTTTCTACAAAATCTTGATATTTTTAAAAAGAAGATTACATTTGCATCAGGGTCTTTAAGGTGTTTTCAGCAATCTCATGTGTATTGAACACTCTTGAATAAAAAATGGACTTATGTCCATTGGCCACATAGACAAACAGTTGAATTCGATTTGTTAAAATGGACATTCCCTAATTGTAATCAGTGCTTACTGGTAGCATGTTCTAGAAGATGTGGGTGTAATGCTCAAAAGCCACTCGGGCATTTCCAAAGATGATAGCGAAGCAAGGTGTCTAACAGCAGAACAAGTGCTACTTGTGTGGGATCAAGGAAAAAAAATGCATAATTATGTACTAAAGGGGCTTCAAGTGGAAAAGCTGTGTTATATAATTCTTTGTCAATGTCATATATATTAAATGGAATTTCTGAGTTTTTATATTCCCTTTTCTAATCTAGAATAGTAATGAGAGAATTAAAAATTGTTTCCATAAATCCTACTTCTTACACTGACTTGAGAAATGCCATTTAAAAAAAACATCCATCTTCTCCCTCCAAGTGCAGAATTGCTGAATGACACTCAAATATTAACAAGCAACACTTTCAAATTATGTGGTTCCAGCTTAATAATGAAGACCTTCAGATCATGAAAAATCACTGGCAAAACAGAAATTGCACTTTTTCAAAAACCTCAAAATAACTTTGTCAGTCTGCAGTGATGGTGATGGCTTAAGCAATTATTTTTAATAGAAGATTGTAAACACCTGCCAGAATCCTTCACGTTCCTTAGCAGTGAACACTCTCTCAAAAAAACTATTATGCTCTTAAAAAAGGAAAGAAAACAGACATACAAATCAACAACCAAACAACCCCCCTCCCTGACAGCTAAAATAACAATATTTAGACAAATGGACCCATCAGGGAAGAAAAAAAACAAAACCAAAAATCAAATGCTCATATGTAACACACTGAACCTGCCTTCATGTCTGCTGCTATCCCCGCATATGAAAATACATTCAGTATTTTAAAATGTTTTAATGCCTTGGCATGTTTACCCTGATTTTGGTAAGAATTTTTTCATAAAATGAATGGTCTCCTTGCTAACTCTCGCCTCGGTGCATTGGAACTTGCTGGACGTGATTTTGTGTGGCTAGAGAAGAGAGCAGGGCTCCAAGGCATAGGTAAGGGGGCTAGAGAGAGATGTGAAAAGGAAGCTGGGTGAGATTTTGCACTCTTGCCACCAAACCAGCAGCCGGCATAGATGAGACAGCGTTACAAGTTTAGAACAGCTGCCAACTAATGTTTGATCAGGGATAAAATATGCCGAGGTGACAACATCTTTCTCCCCTGCATTTCAGGGACTATCATTAAAAATGCAGCAAGGCTCGTACAGGCCCAGAAGGTCCTATGTTCTCTCAAGATACAAGGGAGAGAGACAAGTTCACAAGATGTCAAGAACAATATCCATTTGTGTTTACTATGCAAACCCGCTGAGTAACCTTTCTATTCATGTTTGTACTAAGGACCATTGAGAATTTAGGGGGAAAAAAGGGCTGCTTAGAAGGAGAGGGGCGCGGCAGCTGTGGAGGAACAAATGTGTGTTTGGGAAGTGGAAAAATGCCACTGCACTGCTAAATGGCTTCTCTGGAGGGGAAAAAAATAAAGAAGAAATGCAAGATTAAAAGATGTATACATTTATACAGAAACCCAGCTAGAGAAGCTGCAGCACGGCTACAAGTTAGTGTCCGCAGCCCCTTGCCTCCTCCCCTTTTAATAATATATTGATGTAAGCAGCTTGCGCATGCCAAACAAATTCTCTACATGAAAAGTCAGCTGTCGGAAGGAGGCTCATCAATCTGGCAAAGTGCACTCAGGTAGAACGCCTCTCGGGGAGCCCTCCCTGCAGCCTCGCCGCTCCAGGGAAAGGGATCGCTCCGGCGGATGGGCTCATAAATGTTCATTAAAGAGTCTTTCCACCAGTTTACAGGAAAAGCAGTTGTTTGGCAGGAACAATGGCAATTTAATTTTCAGTGATATCATGGGAGGCTGTTGCAGATAATTGAACTAAAGGAAGTTTTGCTTTTAAAATGGCAGAAACAGCCAGTAAAATTCTCTCAATCAAGGCATCTTTACTAATACAGCAATGAGAGCAAATCTCAAGATGTTCAGTTTAGGATTCTTTGCTGCAGTTCTTTAGGAGGCATATTATGCATTGCTTCTCACATTTCTCACACTGTCTCATCATTTCTTCTTCTCTGAATAGGAGGAAGAAGAGGAAATGTATTTATTTTTCTGTTGCACCAACGACATCCCCATGGATGATGACTAGATAACACAGATTTAGGAATGTTATGCAACATCATAAAGCAGCTACAAAAGACACACCCAACAAACTGAAGTAGGAAAAATATTTTGTAGCTTCAACTATGATCAAAAATCACTTGCTTTATCAGTTCAGTACTGGTCTTTCTTCTGAATCTAATGGTGAAGACCTTTCTATTTCTATGGACATCTGTTATGTAAAATCAGATATTTTCCCTAATTGTTTAATGTTTTAGAAATTGAGTTCTATGCTTTGGTTTTAACATCATAGGGGCTGTAGTGGTGACTATGGTAAGAAAAGCTTTGTGCATTTAGTGGGAGAACAACCTTTTAAGCTAAGAACTGAAATATGGAGATGACTTTCCTATTTAAAAGACTGCTTAAAAATAACTTTAAGCATTTTCATAGATTAAAAATAGTCTGGTTGGCTTTGTCAACCAGTTAGATAAAGACTGAAAGTTTTCGTAAGTGCTTTACCATCCATATTTTAGGAAAATAATGACAAAAATCTGTACAACTGTTTTTCAAACTTAAATACTGACTACGAATATGTTTCAATCTCAAGGTGATCATTACAGGAAGAATGGTAAACCACCATGAGTGCTAGTACAATTATCAGTTCCTAAAGGACTAAAATAAATCTTTAAATTTATTTCAGTACAGCTGCACTAGTTTCTGCTTGGGCAGATGATGATCAAAGCATAAGAGTATTGAGAAGTCTATGTCAGGAGATTAGATTTCCAAAACAGAATAAAGAATCTGTCACAAAAAAAGGTCACCTAGTGTTTTATTAGAGAAATCTTTTTGGAATTTTTCTTTACTAGTGAAAATTGTATAAGTAGAAGTCTCTAAGACTTAATCTAAAAGTGTGATTTTGCATATAGGTAGGTGACTAATAAAAAGACAGTATTAATGTTTTACTTCTGCTTAAATTACTTGTGGGGACTTTTTGTTTTTCAGTATTGAAATGGTTGTTCAAGAAGTGACTTGAAAAAATATGTCTGGTTTAAAACAAGTGAAAATATCCATGCAATTCTTTCTTGGTTTAGCTGAATTCCCTTTTGGATCAACAAAAACTCCTACCTGCCAGCCAAACAGAAATAAAACATTTTACTTCCTGCATAAGAAAGTATTTTTCATGACCAAGTGACATCATTATACTCAGAAAATAAAGAATCTGTGCAAAACCTAATGTTGCTATAGAGAAGCTGTGGATGCCCCATCCCTGGAAATGTTCACGGTCAGACTGGATGGGGCTTTGTGCAGCCTGGTGTAGGGGAAAATGTTGCTGCCCATGGCAGCGGGATTGTAACTAGATGGTCTAGGATCTTTACGGTCCCTTCCAAGCCAAACCATTCTCTGATTCTATGAATACCCAGGTGGAACACACCGGTGTGCATTTGGGTTTGTTACAATGTGCTCCAGACAGCGGTTGAACCTCCTAAACTACTTTGTGAGAATGGTAGCCCCACAGTGTGTGAAGCCATCTGCCTTGACCAGCAATATTGAGGGAAAAGGGAATCTTATCTTACCTTCACATGAATACCTAAACCCCAACAATAGTCAGGTTGTGAAAGTTTCTGGACATCACAAAGAAGGAAAGAAAACACTTCTCAGAGATCACACCCCTTTACTGTAAGCATGTTTCTAAAGAACTTTGGTATTATTATTAGAATTGGCATAGAAACTATTAATTGACATCTAATATGCTCACACACACGCATATGTATATAATTACTATATTGCAGACTTAGGTTAACTTGAAAGAAATGCTGCTCTGAAAAGAAAGTCTGAACTTCTTATGTTATATCACCACTACTACTTTTTATCCTCCAGGAACCAGGATAAGATTAAGCAGACCTGAAAAATATTTTTCTTTTCATGAGAAGAGTTTCTCAGAATTTTTGCCAGGGCCTCACTTTAACTTTCTTTAAAAAGACATCATCTGATGGTACTAATAAATGAAAAAAAAAAAAAAAGCAGGGAGGGAAAAAAAGAACGAAATTTTGAAAATCAGTTGAAAATGCAGCTGACAACAGAGGGAACTCCCCTCGAGGTCAGCAGGAGCAGGGGTAAGACCAAACTTCCAGATCTTGTGCAATACATCAGAAATATCTCTGATGCTCTGAGGTCTGGCAAAATTCAGAAACAAATTATCTAACATTTTGTTTCTAGCATTTGTCACTGTTTTATTTTTATCCACAACTTTCAAGTGGACCGTGATTTTAATTAGCTTGTACTACAGCAGAATGTTGGAAAACTTGGAGGTTTTTAAAGGGGAGCCCTCTCATCATGTGGGGTTTTCAATGCTTACTTGTCTCTACTAATTAGAAGTGCTTATAAATTAATTATTAGCCTGCTTTTCAAACCAGTAGGAAAAAAACTGTGTGCTATGCTGGATATGATTAAGATATAAGAACAAAGAATTCAAGAGAAAACACAGTATATTTATTGACTGACCCATCTTTTAGCCTTTTCCTTGTGAAATTCATTTTTCTTTATAAAAAGACCTCCTGGTCTTTGTTGAATAAAATTGTAAGCTTTATTCTTAAAAAGACTTTCTACTACTTTAAATCAACATTGCAATGAAAGCTTAAAATAAAAATTTAAAAAAGAGAAAAATATAATATGCAAATACAAACATCCTTTACTTCTGACACAGAGAAGCAAATAAAATAAAAGTCTGTATATAGCCTCTGGAAGAAGTGTAACTCTTCCTGGAAACCATTGCCATATAACTCGACTGGGACAGGAGTTATAACCTGTTGTATAGGAATTGACACTTTTCCATCTCCACGTCATTGTGTCTCTACATATCTCTCATACACCTGGAATTGAAACACTGAATTTTTGTATCAATTCAGCTTCATTTATATACTTGAAGAGTGAAGAACCTAACATGCACTTGAAGTTCTTCCTTCTATTATTATATGCTTAGAAGTCCTACCTCGCTTGGAAATAAAACCATACAAAAGGCATGACAGAGAAAAAAAGATTAAAATATTAAATGGAAAAAAAAAATATAAGGAAGTCTATAATATGTGTAACCTTGCTGCTCTATTGGGACTTTTTGTCATAAAACCAGGAGTACAGGATCAGAAAGTGCAAATGAAAAATAGTTTGTTATGGTAAGATCAATTCTCAATATTTTTTCATCTATTTCTGTTTGGGTTTTTTGTTTTTTTACTACTGTTCAAGAATTTTTATAAAAAGGTAAAAATCAAAGGAAAAGGGAAAATTCATGGGTTTCTGCTCCATTATGGCACTTGTTTTTTTGTTTATGACACTGATTGCTCAATGTTTTTAAGGCGTCTCCTCCATCACTGAACTAGCCTGAAAAACTGTTAAGACTCTTCCGCACAGCTTTTCTTTCCCTGTAATGTTTTGGTGACTTCTCCTTCTGATTCTTATCTTGTCACCTAATCTAGAGACCTGCTGTGTCAAAGGACACCAGCTCTCTGATGCTGCTTGGATCTGTTCTACCTGAACCTGAATACACGATGACCCAGGCCAGTGAAGTGAGCCAGGGCACAGCAAATCAGGTGTATCACTGACCTGCTTGGTGAAAGGCATCCATCTGACTGCTCAGCGTCCCTGTATTCTGAGAATGTCAACAAAAACACTTACTCCTGATGTCTACTCTCCTTTTTCTCTTTTGGGACTTAGTGTATTTTGTCACATTTAGAATTGAATGACAGAAATAACCTTTTCTTCCCACTAAGAAGGATAGCTTGACACAGAAAATTGACCTGGAGTCTTCTGTCTGAAGAAAGGACTTTTTGATGAAAAAGGGAAAGTTGGAAAATACTTTGTGCCTTTTATTCAATTTTGTGTGCACGTGTGAAAGTTTTGTATTCTCTGCATTTCCAAACTTTGGCATGAATTTTGAAACCTTTGACATGCAACTGATAAGTTTTCTGAACTCTCAACCTGAAATGCATTTAAGTTTTCTATACACAGATCACATCCCACACCTATGACTGTCTAATCCTGCCACTCACCGAAATGAAACAAAACCACAAATACTCTTAACTCTTGCTGATTGAGAAGATGTGAGGCACAGTCATAATACAATGCACACTTCTGCCACAACCATTCCTCCTCCTCAGATACTGTTTCACACTCAGTATTTTTATATTGTTTGTATGTTGTATATCTACTTCCAGTTACTCTTCAAAGACCTAGTGATTAATAGTGTTATTTTCATCTATTTTCAGACACTGTGTTGGTGGTGTTTTGTCCTAATACCTTTGTGGCTGTTTTAAGCTGTCCCTGCATATTCCCTGCTTCCTCATTGTTTTCATTACTTTTTATTTTAGGAATGAACTTGAGCTGACTTAATCTGTCCCTTAGGAAAATAATCTTTGAATTTTCGTCTGAAATCAACATGAACACTGTTGATATATTCAGAGGTGACTGGAAAAGAAAGTCATGACTTGTACTCCTGTCATTTTAAAGACCTTTTCTGTATCATCATACATTAATTATTATTTTTCTCTACGTTTCTATATGATCTATGTACTGATTGAAGTCTAATATAGCCTGTGTGAATTTAATATAGGCTACTTTTTAATTAAGAATCATTAGTCTACTATATTAGTTGTTAGTATGATGATGCTTTGAACACATTCTTCCAACAGATTGTTTTCTTCAGGATTGTCATGAAAAGGCATAAGAGAATTGATGTTTCACTTTTGTTTTTTGTAGTTTTTCAGGAAAAAAAATTATTTGGAGTTTTTTCTTGCTCTTACTGTCATCTGAAGCAGAATATAGAGCTCATTTACTTTGTCCAAGTGCTTAATTTTTAATTTCTTCTATTTCTGAGTGATTCATAATGCATATATACAGGGGAACAGTACTTTAACATATATGCCTCACAGAAAAATGCATAATTATCTATTAGCCTTACATAATAATTATTGACAAATATTCCTACTTTCTTTCTTTGAGATCTTACTTTTAAAACTTACTTTTAAATTGTTCTCTTCTCACATATTATCTGCAGGAGAATCATAACTGCGAGAACCACAAGAAAAATTTAAAAATCCCAAGTATATTGTAGATTCAGAGTTTCACTTAGGGACATGATAGGGATGGGAAGATTTCATAATTTTGAGTGTTTAGCTTTTGACATATTAAAAGCAGAAAGTATCATTACTAGTTGTGCTAAATGCTCCTGTGCATATCTAAAAACATATATTCACTCTCATTGAGCTTCTATTAGGGCATCAGACACTTTTATCCATGAATTCTAAGTACAACATTCTTTCTCCACTTCTTTCTAATTATGAGGTTCAACAAAAGAGAATTACTCTTGTAATTCTACTTAGGATTTATAATTTCAGAAAGCCCTAGGTGCAAACCTACATTCCAAATATCCTCATTTAAAAATGGACTGCTATAATTATATGATCATTTCATTCCAAATCTGCAGGGGACAGTAACTCAATAGAAAGCATGAAAAAATTAATGAGAAGCTTAATTATAATAATATCATTAAATCCTAATAAGAGAAAAAGCCTAACTTTATTTTAGCTTGGACACCTAATATAATTTTGTTACAGCATAGTAATGATATTTTCTCAGTTTTTAGAGAAACTAATAATGTAATGGCAAAGGCTGGATAATTTTCATTTTCCTTCTCTTTCTTTTTCCTTTCTTGTATATGTAAATAAAAAGTAAAAATCATTCTTTTAATTGTAAATGTATCTGGACAAAATCCAATACCATTTAATTAATATCAACCATACATTTTTTCCATTAATATTTAGCACTTCACCAGAAAATTTCAGCAATCACTGTATAATTTTCATAATAATATACTTTTTCTTTCACAATTCTGGCTCTAAATACCTTTATTCATAGTGGCTCAAAACAGGATCTTTAAGATGTTTTGCCTTCTGCCTTAAAGAGCAACATACAAATGATAACAGCCAAACTTCAGTTTCCATGGCTACAGACTGGTGGTTGCATTCATGCTATATTAATATTTAGCAGATATCAGAATTCCCTTTTTTTTTCCCATTTACAATCCAGATACTTTACAGAAGTTATTTATAAAGAGCACAACATTCCTGAACACACAGCCCTGCTGGTGACAAATGTTTAAATGTGGAGTGCATTAGTGTGGCATCAGACATTGTCAATAATGCATGCTCACCACCATTTAATTATTTTGAAAACATCTGCTGAAGTAAAATATGTTCCAGAGGGGAATAAGGAAGTCAAGTGCATTAGTGACTGTGTTAACCACATTTCACTCTGTAACACCAGAAACCCTAAAGGGAAGACCAGAATTCAAGGACATCAAGAGAATGTTAAAATTTGTCTTCACTGTTAGTCTTTGTAGCCAAAGAAATGGCATAGATAAATCGTTTGCTTAGGGTTGGTTTTCCAAGAATTTTTAAAATAAGACTAAGATATTGCATCAGAAAATGTAGTGAAAATTATTTCTTTTTTTTTCCATAGCACACCTGAATGTATGCCATGTATATTCCAAGAGATCCTAAATAATTACTGATACAGTGTCACATTTTACAAGTGAAGGTTAGTTTACTCTTAGCTCAGAGTAAGGAACAACAAATCCTCCCAAGTGCTGGTGTCAGAGCCTCATGACAATAAGTTTATGTATGACTGTTTAAAATCTATCCAACTCTTAACATCCCATCTTTTCAGCATCTTTCATCAATTGCTTAAGGGGGAAGTGCAGGATGCTTATTGAGATGCTGTCTGACATATTCCACTGGAATAATTCTCTCATCGTACTCTTTTTGAGAACAGCATTGACCATCATCATCAAGTTATCTTACCAGGTCGTAGCTAATAGTGCAAGGACATAATAGGTTCGTGGTCAGGGTGTACAAATATGGATATGCCACAAGCAGTATGAGGCAAGAATCTTAAATTATGTGATCATGAATTCAGAAATGGACAGCATGTTTCTCTAAATGCTGCACAGAGAAGAAGGAGCCAAATAATTAAAAGAGCCCAGCATGTCACACTCCGCAGATAAACTCTCCTGGAAGTCCTTAAACCCAGTCAGTGGAGATAGCCTGTAGCCCCCAGAGAAAAATGCAGAAGGTTAAGCAAGGTGCTCACTGGGGGGCTGACAGCAGCACCCAGCAGGGAACAGTCAATGCTGATCTGAAGGGATCTGCATGTGGCTGAAAATGCTAACAAAGGGGAGAATAAAGTTGCACTGAAACTGCAGTAAGGGACAGCTTTGTGAAGAGCAGGTGATACTTTGGTCATAGAGAGAAACTTCCAGTGTAGGAAGATGAATGAAGGTTCAGAGAGAAGGAAAACTCATGTTGAAGAGAGCAAAGACAGCAGCAGAAGGCACCAGAGGCTGCAGCCAGGTGTATTCCTGAGGCAGCAGAATGAGGCAGAGTTCTGCCTACAGCAACGAATGCAGTCCAGGGTCCTTGGCTGCCCTGGCTCAGGGAGAAGAGACTGGACTCCGTATTCCAGCAGTGTTTGAGCCCACTTAAGATGTAATTAATTTTCGGAAGGGTAAGCATGTCTATCTATTGACTGTAGGGGAAGCATGGTTGATGAGATTCCTAACTGAGACCCAGTCATTAAACATTCAAAGTCTGGTGAGAGGAATCCAGGCTGGGAGTGTATGGGGTTAATGGTCCTATGTCTTTATCTCAGCAGGCAGCCAGTACTAGTGTTAATAGCAGGGAACTCTCTGAGAGCCATTAGAGGAATTTGGGGGAGCTCCACTGCTTTGTGGTACCTTTCATCAGCCTCTTTAGTATGACAAATAGCTTGAGGCTGCCTACCAGTCAGTTATTTTTAAAAGTGTGTGAAAGTGGATAGAAACATCTGTTTAAAGCCACCATTTTGAACTGTCCTTTCAGTGATGTGAAAACACACCAACCTAATTTAAGCTGAGTACACAGAGCTTCATTTTCACCAATACATTTTTTCCCTGTCTTGATTTTTGATGTGAAAGGCTCATTTGTCCTTGTAAACTAGATCTCCAACCAAGAAAAGAACATTCAACAAACCCCTAAATCTTTCTGTACACATAAGTCTGGACAGCACAGCTTATAATCACCCTTTACTCTAAGTTACAAATGAAAAATATCACTTAGCTCATTTGCAATATTTTTGAAAACATGAGAAGAAGCTTGTGGCTGGAATTTTTGCATCCTCCCTAGTCCCCTCTGCAAATAGTTGAGGAGAGGATGAATTTTTCTCCAAAACCACCTGATCATCATAAATAAGTCAACACTTGAGAGAATGTTTATACCAAGGGGAAAAAACTGCATGGAAAGATAGTGGCAGAGACTCCAGTATGACATGGGCACAAGTTCAGTTCAGTAAACAAAGTCCCAGTTTGGGGACTTTTGCTGGAAGAATGTTTTGAGGGAAAAGCTTTTGGAATATGCAATCTCAAAGCAGGTAAAGAAATTACTGCTTTATTTACATGATTGCAGAGGCAATAAAATAGTGTAAGCAATATGAAATTCTTGAGTTCCTGGACTTGGCACTTTACTTCTATGCTGTCTTTTTTCAAATCTCAACACATGGTTTTCAGAAATTCAATCCCTTATGCTTTATGTTGTACATACTCTGAACATTGTAGTCACATATATATATGTGTATATATATGTATGCTGCATCTGCTTACTTTCAGCTGTTTGCTGTGTCTTCATTTTACTTCAGCTTCTGAGGTTTTTGATATCCTTTGAAATACGGCAGTTTAGAAATAGTTACAATAGACAACTGGCTGCATATAGTGTTTTTCTTCCTACTACTTCATATTGAAAATACACTGTTTGTTGTTTAGCTCCAACTTTGAGCTCTTTAAAGTGGAACAGTCAGAGAATGCACAAAAGTTTCTGCCAGTGAGTTCTTCCCATGAGCAGTAAGTAAAAGAAAAAAAGTCTGCATATTTAACATAATTTAACAACTCTACAGCCTGAGCAATTATCCTAATAGCAGGGAACCAGGGCCTACTGGTAAGTTTTATCCTCCCTTTGTCAGACTTGTTTCTTTGATATTAGTATCTAAATGCACACCACAGGGCGAAACTAGGCTTTATTAAAGGAGGGTCAGCATTCTGTTAATCTAATTTAAAAGCATTAAGGGGAGTAGAGGAGCATTAATTGATTTGTTGGGAGGGTTCTGACTCCAGCCAACCTCTTCTTGCTGTTTACATTCTCTCTTCATTTAGGTGATATATAAAAATTGTACTTGAGCAGTAGTACAAAGTGCATAATATTTTGTCTTCAATTTAAAAAATATTCTATAGCATATTTTGATACATATCAAGTGAAGTAATTTAAAATATTATAACTTTAAGTAATCAGCAAAGACTCAGTTTTTAATAACTCTTGAAAAACTTGTCTTTAGCGCAAAGAAATTAAACTGTTTCAGTAGAACGGAGCACGCTTCTTGCAGAAAGGAGAGTTGAATTCTGTATAAAAGTACTGTGACTATTACAATGGAAACAAGTGAGAAAAATATTATTGGAGTTGCCTGGATATTTTTGGATAATGATTAAATAATCACAAACTTCAAATTGTTGAAAACTACATTTATCAGTGAAGTTTATGCAGTTCCAATTCTAAAGTATGTTTGGAGGACATGATCTTTTGTTTCATAATTTGTTTTTCCCCATGACTCCTATCTCCTCTCACCCTTTTCTTCTAGAGGCAATTAAAAAAGCTGAAAGGAAAATTTAGTAACAGCCTGGAGAGGAAAAAAGTTCTCTGTGCATAAAAAGCATGGACACTCATTTTTTATGGATTCATACCAAAGATTGATGAAGTTGGCATTTAAGAAGGTGCAGTCTCTGATTGAAAATGTGATTGAAGTCTTCCCACAGTGGGAGTTTTTACTGGATTCCCCTCCGTGTGGATTCCCTCCACATGTACCTTTTCTTCAGTGGGGACAATAATAAATGTCTAACAATGTCTATTTTGACAAGGCTTGTAGGAGTTATTCTCTCCAACAAATCTACTCCTCTGTCGTATTGGAATGACTGTGGCCAATGAGTGAAAACTTGCCGGAGGGAGCACAAGTGTGCATATTCATGTGTGATAGTAATATTTTCTTGGGACAGAAGTGAAATACCAAAATATTTCTAAAACATAAATCAAAAAAATAAATACACTTTAAAAATTAGTGAAGAAAAAATTATTATTGTGGGATTTTTTAAATTGTATTTTCAGTTTCGTTGAGCCAATATCATAATAAATTATTTTAAAAGACTTCTAATCAAGAATTTTCAAGTGCATAAGGTGGTTTACGAAGTACAAGAAGTAAAAAAAGAAGCAAGATTATTTCACACATATATGGGATCAGTTCTATATACTAGAGGAAATTATTTTAGCTCTTGATTAAGATAGTATCAATTTTCTGAAATTAATAGAATGAATGAATTCACATTCCTTATCCAATGCAGTTTGTATAAGGACGGTAATTTGAGCAACTACAAAATATGATTTAGATTTAGCCTTCTATTACATATTGAGAACATAGACAGAATTCTAAAGGTTTTTGACAAAAATCCTTAAGGAGGGAAATAATCCTGAAAGAACTAGAACCCTTCCAGGGAAGGCTCAAGGACTATTAAGATGAGGGTCAGCTGCCTGTACTGAAGTTGATGGAACAATTGTGCTCCTGTGCACAGTATAAAGCCCCCTCCTCTATATGTTCCAGTGGATCACCAAATCTAAACTCCCATATTGGTGTGGCTATAGTGGAGGGGCCCACACCCACAAGGACTGAGAAAGTAAAGACTTACTTGTGTCACTTTCGGGGTGTGACTTACTGACAAGAATTTTCCTGGTGAAAATTTTCCTGCTGACTTTGTGGAGTTTTCTGTTCCACATATCCTAACCAAAGCAATGAAGGATACACAAAATTATACACAAAATTGGTGAGATATAATCACAGTCACAATAATTCACTCTGTCCTGGCAAAAGCATCCATCTTTTATAAAGCTTTCCAGCAGTCTGACAGCTTAAGAACTCAAGCCTTGTGCATCAACTGTAGGCAGTGCCCTTCTCAGGGAATCTGAGCTGCTGCTGGTCTTCAGGTGACTCAAGAAGGAGTGGAGAGAAGGTTAGCAAATGTTTGTCTGGAAACCACAAACAGTATAGGAAAGGTCAGATCCCACAGTTTTTCTGTCCCAGCAGTATCTAGGCTGCTACTTTTTGCCCCGTACACTGTGCACTGTGCCTTATAGACTGGCACAGTGGTCCATCCTTTCTCAGAGCAAAGTATCTACAGAGAACACTGTGAGTCTCTGGAGTTAGTGCATCCCCCTGTCTCCTGGCTGCTCTGGGCCCCAGCTCCTTCAAGTCATCTCCCACTGCATGATAAAGAGAATGCCCAACTAGAAATCTGCCCCTTCATGAAGGACATTCATCTTTAAAAGGACGTCCCTTTTATAATGGGGTAGGAAGAAGCTGCTTTACTTCTTTCTCAGCCCTGCCTTGCAGAGTCACTTTTTCTGGAATTCTGATTGCTTCTATTGGTCTCAATAATAGCCATAATTAAATATTGAAAATCTATGCTCAGAAGAAGACATTTTGGGAATAAATTTGATGATCTACTCTGGTAGATATCTCTTGAGACAGTGAAGTTATTCACCTGCAATTCATACTCTACAGAGATCAAATTTAATTTAATTAACAGTTTTTCAATTCGTCTCATGTAAAATAGTTCTGGAAATATCTGCCTTTTTTATCATCTTGGTTCTGAGTGATTTGGGGAAAAAAACCCCAAAAACTTAATAAATGCTAAAACACAGGATCTGCAAACACCTGCAAACACCAATTATTTCAGCTTTTCAACTTCAACCAGGTCAGTTTTTATTTAAATTCTGGGTTTTCCATGTCTACCTTAATATACAGCAACATTTGCTTTTCATGTTTATATAATGAGAATGTCACTGCCAAATAAACTGCTTAAGAAAAAAAATCATACTTTTTGATTTTGCAACCTTGAAATTGTTTTCATTTCTGTTTTCTTAAATTGTTTGCATATTTAAAAGAGGGCAAAACTCACAGCTGACAACCTGCTTTCCTGCAGGAGGAAACAGAGGACAGAGATTGTCATGCTAAAGTCATTTCAAAGTATCTGAAGGTTCAGGCTCAGACACTTAACTTGGAATGGGAGTACCCCAGTTAAGTACTGCGTTTGAAGTTCTTCCATCTTTTGTACAGTCATTTTATTACATTATTTTAAATGAAATCTGGGAACAACAGAAGAGATCACTTAAAAAAGCAGAATCCTTTTCCCCCCATCTCAAAAGGCAGTGTATATTGAAGATCCCTCCACTCTTTTTTTTTTTCCTCAGGAAGCCATACTTCTTCAATAATTCAGGAAAAGCAAGAACCAGCAGATCTTACAGCATATTTGATGTGCCAGCAAACAGGCTGGAGATTGTTTCATTTCAATTAGCCCCTTTGTTGCAGACAAAAGACTGACAAACGCACTGAGAGAGGGACAGGCATATGGCACTTTTACTTTCCACTTTGCTTTTTATTTGATGATAGTTCTCTTATCACAGCCTCTCACCGATTCCCCTGCCTTGTGCCCGCTTCCTCCTTTGCCATACTTTATCTACCATTGTTCCCCTTGTATCGTCTTACTTGGGATCAAGTGATTCTCTCCTGTGCAAAAATAAGAAGACGTATTCTTTTTCAGCCTCTTCTGATCTCCCAAGCTAATTGGCTCAGGTGTAAACCAAGCCAGCAGGGCTGTGACTTTGATGTGACACTTTAGAGCAGCGCACCTGGTAACATCCCTGTTTGTGTGTCAAATACCAGCCGGCCTGGCCTGCTGCTCAAACCCAGCTAATAAAAACGCTAGTAATCACGTTGTATTACAAGGCTCAAATTCATGCTGTTACTTTATTGCAAGGTTGTCATTAATTTTGCAGGGTGAACCTGGAATCTGATCCGACCTGTTTTTAATGAGTGTGGGTCTGTGTGGAGCTGTGTAAGTGAGTGACAGAAAGGTGACTGCCAGCTGTTTCTTCTTTACATATGGCGTTACCCTTTGCTTTGATCAATAATGCTGTTTCACTTTAAAAAGAAACTCATTTTGTAAGGATGCAGAAGAGGGGCCTTCCTACCTCCCTTGTCCTTGTGGTTTAGTTGTAAACTATACACAATTAGGGAAAGGCCAGTCAACAGTAAGTAATGTCTTACTGTTTCACTAGAGATTGTTTCCCTCTTTTGGACCCATCGTTTAAGAGTTGTCTTATTGCTACTGCTTGCAATGGTATTTGGTAGAATTATAAACCTGAGTAAAGCCTAGGAAAAATTTTTAAAAATGGACTAAGAGAATGTAACATCTAAAATTAGTCTATCAAAATTCTTCTGAATCACAAAGACCCTTTTTAACTGCAGTCTGGTACCAATGAAGTTATTCTTGCATATAATATTTATAAAACTATGCATATATATGTGCATATGCATCTTTGTACCTAAAATAGTACTTGCATTTTTATTGTGGAGAAAATATTAAATCTTCCCATATTGTGCAACTATAGCCATACATTCCTGCAATATTTAACAAAGATGTTATCAGCAATTCTCTGATCAGCCAGGAACCACCAGAATTTGTAGTGGTAAGCTAAGAATGCAGGATAACAATAAGATCTTTAAGATGTAAAGAATTTTCATCAAATGATTTTTGATCATTGCTGTTAAACCTTTTGGTCATATTGAAAAAATATTTTTGAATGCTGAGAGATAGAGACATATTGTACTGAAACTAAAACATGAGACTACCTTGGAACAAGGTAGCTCCTAATTAACTAAAACAGATTAATGGTCATTTTGAAATGGAATTAAAATTATAAATAATTTCTGGTGATACCAGGGAAAAAATCTAAAATCCCTAAATTGACAATTAAAAGAGAAAAATAATTGAAGGTGGAGAAAATATGCATTAAATTTTTCTTTTCATTCTTTTTTTTTTCATTCATGGAACATAGGTTTTGATCTTTCAGTTTTAGAGAATGGCCAGGAGTCCTTAGAAGAATGCTGAAAACTAACAGCTCAAACTGAGCCCCTCAGCATCACAAAATGAGCCATTTAGTGCTCTATCTGCACTGCAGGTATTGTTGTCTTTAATAACTGATACAAACCTGTCATTTCTTCCCGAAACAGAGGTGCTTTGTACTTCCAAAAATAAGTCCCAATAAGTTAAAATTCATTGTGAGTATAGACAAGAACTGTAAATTCACAATGCCAAAGAAGTATGGTTTTTTAAATATGAAAATAATAGTAGTTCACATAAAGAGGTTTTCACTAAATTTTCTTCAAGTTTTGCAAACAGTAAGTTGCTGTTAGGCTGACTTGTGTCTAATGTTTTCTTGAACTGTCTATGCAAGAGGACTGAAAAGCACACTAAGGGTACACATGGCAAAGCAAACTGAAAAACCCCCTCTGTAAAACCAGAGAGATGATGAAGTAAAATAATTTCACACAACATTTACATCTTCAATATACTCAAGATGATGTAAGAAGTGCAAAAGTAGAGCAATCCATTTAACTAAAAATAATTCGAAGTGTATATAAATCTATAGCTAGTAAAAGGAAGAAACTTGGAATACTTGCAACAAGAAGACAAAACCAGTTTAGTACAGCTTTGAAAGGTATGCTTAGAGGCCTTTGCTGCCTCTAAGCATACCTTTCAGGTCCATTTCAGGTGACTTGATCTGTAACCTTACATCCTTGTCTGACCACTTTGTTATTAGAAATAGAACAAGGAGTTGGACCTGGCTCAAAGGAGCAAGAAGAAAAATATTAATTGATAGGTAGAAGTGATTGCTGCACATATCAGAAGCTTCATGTCGTTAGGGCAATAGAAGTATTTATGGTTTTGCATTAGTTTTCTGTATTGACTTCAGTGAGAACTTTATAATAGCCTCTCACAGAAAAAAACATGGACTGGTGTGAGGCGAACATCAGAAGATCAAAGTCCCAATTGGGGGATATTTTTAATTATTACCCTTGATAGTGAGCTGAATTTGCCTATAGGGAAAATATTTCCTTGCAGTTTGGCTTTCACACTAGTGGAAGTTCCTTCATCTATACTTTTAAACCTGCACAGAAAAAAACAGTGATAAAGAAACAAAGGAGGGAAACAATTTCTGTCCCACTTTCCTGACCCTTGAGAGGTCTGGGACCATTGAAATCACTGAGTTCAGCGATACTGTGCTTATCTCTCTAGAGGAAGAAGACTCACAAACTTTTAACATGGTTGTAAATATACATGCATTTATTGAAGTAAATTTGGGGAGCAAATTTATTTTAGTAATAGCTGTTCTGCCTCCTCCAACAAATGTCCAGCCCTACCCATTCTTTAAAAGCATGCTTTGCTATATTATTTGCATTAATCTGTCCTTTATTTGCTTTGTTTTTTAATGAAAAACTTGCCTCACTACTTTCTTTGGAGTAACCAAAAGGAGAGTAATCAGAAACAAAAGGAGCCAGCCCTGTCTAGTTTTTCTGGTTAAGTGAAATCTGCAAGATGAAACTCCATTCCCTCGAAACTCCCTATATAACTCAGAAATGTAAGTTTGTGTAAGACTTTCTGTTTTACTTTTCTTGCTTTCTTTGTTTTGCTTCTTTTCCTAAAGGTAAGAAACTATTTTGGTCTACCTCCCACCATTGCCCTGGTAACACATCATCATATTTTCTTCTCTGTTTGATTTTCATCACTTCCTCTTATCTATTTTCATCGCTTTCTCTTATCTATTTTACAAAATATATGCACAACCCTTTTACCCCTTAAGGCTAACCCAGCCAGTCTCCACAAAGATTGTTTGGTTTTGATTTCTTGGCTCTGAATGCCAGCCAGAGCAGTAGACTGTTAGATCAGTGACATCTACAGATGTTGAAGTAACCGCAGAAAATTTTTGCTGCTGTTCTGGGATTAAAAGTCTTTCTGAAGATTTTATCTCCAACTTCTGTTACCCTCCTTTAGATGACTGGCTCAAGTGCAATCCTGGGAAGGAGGGAGGGAGGGAGATGTGGCTTCTTTCCTTTGAAAGCAAATGAATATGTTGGGGCAGAAAGCTTTGGGGACCTCGGGGTGTGGTGGAAAAAACCCATGAATCAGAGCATGTAGCTCCTGCAGAGAGATTGGGAGACCACAGGAAAGAGCAGGGATCAAACAAGCATGCTTCTAAAGGGATGGAAATAAGGTAGCATGGGCTGGAAGGAATGAAGGCAGGGCTTGCTGCAACTCACCTGTGAATCGCTTGCCTAGGAGAAAGACATGAAGAATAGGCAGACGTTTCTTTCTACAAATGGTTGTAGAAACCATTTTTATTTCCATTCTGTCCTCCCTGCTTGCTCTGAGCTCACCCAAAGAATGCTTCTTGCAATTGCTATGAAGATTATTATCAAGAATGTCACTAGTAGATGCAGCAGAAGCCTTTCAGTCCCTTTTTAGAGCATTTTTTCACAGATCGTGTAGGTAGATCCACCTCAAGATTTCAGTCCATATAAAGTCCTGTCACAGGAACACATCAGACTAGGTCGGATGGCAGACAAAAATGAATATCTTACCTTGGCTCAATATTCAGATCTGTTTCTTTGAAAAACACTGTTACATTTTTATCTGTTTTGTCTTGTACATCTCTTGAATATTCAGATGAATTGTGGTTAGTTTTCTGTTCTCCCTCACAAAATTTATGAAGGATCTTACTAAATAAAGAAAAAAACCAAGGGAGGTGACCTTACATGAGGGCAAGCAGAGCAGCTACTGTTAGTTTTCCTGCTAAATAGCTTCTGACATGAGTGTAGCCACAGTGTGCTCTACATGCATTAGTATGTCTTTAAAAAAAACCAAATTGCTATAGTCAATTTATTCCCTACTGTGTTTCCTACATTTATATGGCCTGATGACCAATATGTCTGTGCTTGGTATTTTTTTAAGAACAATGTGAGCTTTTTGTAACAGAAAAGTTCTTTCTCTTAGTTATGGAATCATCTTCTGGGATCTTTGAACTCTGTGACAATCTACACAATATTTAACTAATCCATCATGTATTATTTTCTAATGATTTTCATTTTCAGGGCACAATTCTGCCTCTGAAAATATGAATCTCATTATATTTTTATAACTTATTTATAATTAGTGCATTGAATAAAGATCATGATGTTTCCTTACAGAATAAAATGTGATTAGAATCTAGGTTTGGATTTTTTTAAATTTTTTTTTTATATTACTGTAATTCTTGTAGAGCCTGCCATGCATACTAACACCCAAGCTTTAGTATTTGATACCCAACTAATGTGTAACTTTATCTTATCTCCAGAACTTGAAGCAGTCTTTCATTTTATATTCCTTGCATTTACTGTTTTCCATAATATGTGGAAATTCACAGCATCCCTTTGAAATATAAATTTTTTAACAGCTGCTTAAACCAAATAGCGATCTGGATAAAGCTGTGATGCAGTATTGATTTTGTCAGAGAACCTAGGAAGTTTCCAAAACCCATATTTTTATTTTTCTTTGGTATTTTCTCTCTTTTGGGGCTTGTGATTTCTTATTTTAATTTTACATTCTGCTACTGTGTCTCAGTGACTCATCTTGTTCTTTGGATTAGTTTTCTGTGTGTCTTATTTTTCTGAGGATATTTGTTCTGTTCTGTTTCTTCTCTTCATTTAAAAAGTCAGTTTGCATTTCTTGCTTCAAGAAAGTCCTTAATATCATCCATTTCCTTCTTTACCCTAAAGCTATCTACAACAGATCATGGAAACATTTGCTCCCATCTGCTCTCCAAAGTTTTTTCTTATTTTTTGTTCTATTTGTAGAAATGATTCAAAGGTTTATAGTCATATTAAAACTTTCAGATCTGAGATTGCTTCTTCCATTTTCTAAGAATTCTCTGGTTGCATCCTTCCACTTCACATCTTTAATTTAAACCAGAAACCTGCTGCTACTTGCTTGGTTTTGGTTAGATTTTTTATGGTGCTAATTCCTCTAAGTAGACTTAATTCAATGAAATTATATGCCTTTAGACATTAATTTAGCTAAGTTTCTCTTTATTTCTGTAGTATATGTTGTTTCCCACTCTGCTAGCTGGCTGTATGTCGCTCTGTATCCTTTACAAGATTTAAGTAAGGTCACTGCCTTTAGATTAGATTCAGGTTAGATTTTTTTTTTTTTAGTGAGGCTGAATTTTTTTCAATAAAAATACTTTTTTTTTTAAAAAAAAAAGTTACTTCTTGTAAGTTATCCAAAGGCATTTCATGCTGTCTTTTCCTGGGCACCCATCATCTTTTGCCAATGTTTCACCCTTACTAGAATTTTCATTCTGTTTCTGTTTTCATTTTCAGCACATTTATTTTTTTTTCCTTTTGCTTTTTCTGAAGGTTAAATATGACTATTCCTGTTTTGCAGATTATTGCCTTGAAATTCACAATGCCCTTTTTATTTTTTCCTTCCAGTTCAGGCATAATACATCCGAAGAAACAGTATTCTTTAACCTCTACTTTTGCTACATCTTTACTTTCATACATGATAAAGTTGATCATATAGCTATAGGTGAATTCTATCGTCAGGTATAGTAAAGCACCATAATTTTTGGTATTTTCTGACGCCATTCACATGCATACATTTTGTTGAGTAACTTTAATGCTGCTGAACTTTGGACTATGATCTTCTTGAGCCACTCAAACTAAAATAAATCTTTTCTTGACTTGATACAATTAATTAGGAATGCATTAACTTTAGAGTAGGTTTCTGTAATGTATTTTACTCATTAAGGTTGATTTTAATTTCCTAGTTCATTTTTCCTGATCACTTTACCTGATTAACTTGTTTCAAATATTTGAGTTCAGAGATCATTGTGAGGATAAACCTGAAATAACTTTGTGGTATCATGCTTCTCTCCTTTTCCAGATCATTAGAATACAAATGAGCAGTGCTGATCTTTGAGCAGGACACTGAGATATCTTGATTTCACTCTTTCCTCACTGTGAAACTTGTAATTAATTGCCATTCTTCCCATCAGTGGTGCCACTTGTGCAACACTGTCTTTAACAAGAGGACTTTTCCCAAAGACTTTGTGAAGGTTCTTGCATACTGCTTTAGGCAGTTCTTTTCCCACTACTTTGCCAATACTTTCAAGCAGTCTTAATGCATTTTTGTACCCTTACTTGTACCTCTCCTCATACACACATGTTCTGTATTAAGTCCTGCCTTATTTTGCTCAGCTACCTCCTAACCCTGGTTTCATGCAATTACCTTCACAAATAGACCGTTTCAACTCTCTTTATGCAGGACTCCTCTTTTGTTTTCACCTGGCCTTCCCTGACCTGATTTCTGCGAGGTCAAGAACTGTTCTGAAATTCCATTAATCCCAGCCAAGATTACACCACATCTGGCTATCAGTATTGGGCTAGCTGCTGTCTTCAAATACTGCATGATTGGCCGTTTCTGTAAAGCACCACAGAAAATCTTGTATATTAAGAAGTTTGGAAAAGCTAAAGAATAGATGGCCTAAGACTCGAACACTTGAAAAGGTTCATGAATATCAAAATTTCCTCCCCCACCTTATTTATATTCCTCTCCCCACAAAAACATTAAAATTGAGTGATTTTTTGAAAACATGTCTTGAAGTAAAATATTGTCGCAATCAAGATTTCTGTCAACTTACAAAACCCACCATGAATTCCCCAGAATTAAAATGCTTAAGGATAAATCTAAAGAGAATTAACAAAAAAAAACATCTTCAGGAATGTAAATATGGAGTTTTTTAAAATATGTAGGACATTCAGACTCCTGTAATTTTGTCTTTTAGTGAGGTCATAAAACTGTTAAAGACATGGGAATTATTTTCCTTTCTTTTCCTTTTTTTTTTTTTTTCCAAGGGCCCTGCACTGGAAGTAAAGGGAAGTCAGTCAGAAAAATTCTTATTATTTCCAGTGTAAGTCAAACAATTTTGCCTTGCAATATCAGGAATAGAAATTTTATCCTCAATATAGTTCTAGGACCTGAGAGAAAAAAAAGGCATTAAGTTTCAGAATCTTTCACCAATAGGAAAAATACTTTAAATCTGCTGACAATATCAAGGTGATATTTACCACAACTGATTTTTTTTTGAGACCTTAGCATTACATCAGCTCATTTGGATCAGCTCAGTTGTTCATTAGCATCACTAGCTCCCATCCAATATTATCTGGGAGAAACACTGAAGAAGAAAGTAAAAGAGGACAAAGTGTGCAGTAACTTGCTCATTTCTATTTCCAGCTTTCAGAGGAAAGCTGAGCTACTGCATTTAATAGTGCTTGAGGAACCTCCTTTCCCATGAAGCTGTCTAACTGCATTTTAACTTACACAGACTTTTGAAATGTAAAACATCCTGTCGCAGTAAGCATCAGGTTTGTAGGGGAGAGGTGAGTTCCTTTTTAAATTGTATAAATATCCTTGGAAGATACACTTGGAAGAAATGCATAAGATATTGTTTCTGACGGAGAGAGTTTCACTGAGAAAGACAAAAATAAACTTATCCTCAAAAGTTAAAAAGACAAACCATGTTTGAGAAACCTGAGAGGAGAATGTTGATACCAGGTAGACCAGGAAGTTGAGGGGAGTTGAATCAACATCTTGATTCCTTTGTTTTTTATTCCCTTTTGTTTCTTCACTGCAAAAACTGTGATAAAAGCTAATTCTTTCTACACTTTTACTATTTGTTACGCTGTTGTAGTTGGCACAATTTATTTTTCTCAGATTCGCATTAGTACATCTGCAAAGACAACAATCAACTCCTTTCTGCCTTGGCATGTTTATCCTTATGAAAATGCCATGTTCACAGAACAGTTCCCTGACCAGCTTGTTTATAATTTCTCCAGCCTGACTCTAGTTTCACTATGGGAGTCTTGAGATCAATGGCTGTGATGTGTTTGGAACACTTTGCATGTTCCTTTCTCTAAACACTTCCCATAATGAGTAGAAATTATAGTTTGAGAAAACACCTACCTATCTTTTTTTCCTGAAACAGGTATATTTCGAAAAGGCTTGTTTCTTAATCCAGTGGGGGCACCAATTTGGGGTTTTTTTCCTATCTGCTCTCTGACCTTTGACTTGCCTGTCATGCATAATCCATCCTGATGAGGAATATCCCACAGAATTACTTTTCTACTCACTGAAATGCAAAATAATTTTTACTCTGCAACATGAATGAATGGCAGGTCTGGATTAAAAAAATAACCATGGCCCATGCATTGCTTTAAAAAATAGGTACTTCGATAAATGGCATATGATATATGATATGATGATATGATTATGATATATGATATGACATGATATGATATGATATGATATGATATGATATGATATGATATGATATGATATGATGACAGCAAGAAACTGCTAGCTTACTAAGATTTTCTGTCTTTTTTT
>JAYDZK010000113.1:88423457-88490342 GCA_034509185.1 Euphonia xanthogaster
GATATGATATGATATGATATGATATGATATGATATGATATGATATGATATGATGACAGCAAGAAACTGCTAGCTTAATAAGATTTTCTGTCTTTTTTTTTTTTGTTTGGGGGAAAACAAGAGTGAAGTGTCTTTCCTGCCTCCCCAGAGAAGGAAGTGGTGAAAAGGTCCAACACAGCACATTTGCCACAGAAGTGCCCATGGCAGGCACATACTGGCAAGTAGGGTAGGTCAAACCAGTGACATGATGGTCTGAAGGGACCTTGACTCTCAGTGACAACAGAGGACTGGAGTTAACAACAAGTACAGATAACTGACTGGTAAGCGCTGACCACTATGCTTCACAGAATGGGAAAATTGGTCAGATGGATCAAGAAACATGAATCCAAAGTGTGGCACAAAAATCAAGCCATTGGGTTAGGAGCTTTTTCCTCATCTCTTCAGCTGGGCATAGGAAAATTCCAGGGTCATGTGTCCCAGTCTCGCTGCTTCTGATCTTCCAGCAAGGACTCCAGACCATCTTAGTTCTTCTCCAGAGTTCATGTAAAAGGTGCCTTTGGTAACCTGCTACCAATAAGTACAGTCAGCTTACCCTTAGCTCTCCACGTGGTAGCAAAACATGAATTGATGAGGAGTCAAAAACAAGACTGGTAGAGACAGATTGAATCTTGCATTATCGTTTCAGCTGTATGGAATCTTTCATGACACACTGAAAACTCTCTAATACTATATAGGAGGAAGGAAAACATAATTTGATGGTTTGCTATTGCAAAGAAGTATATGAAATTATAATTCACAAGAGTACTCTGGAGAATGTTAATGTCTCTTTGTCTCATCACCTGAGCTGTAGACCGAATAACCTACAGCTGGCATGAGAAACTATTGGCATAAATTACCTCTGACTGAAGCAGAAAAAGCAATGAGTAGGACCATTTTGTGATTTGAAGTTCCCTGAGACAGAATAGAGATAAGAGGAGTTGAGTCAAGTACATTTTGAAAGACCAAAAGTGTACTGTTAGTAAGAAAAATAATTTCCTGGTCAAGTGGATATATTCCTGGACTTGAATGAAGAACTGGAAAAAAGAAATACAGTCAATGACAAAAACAAGGAACTTGTGAACTCTATAGTCTTGAGAAATGCTGACCATCAAGAAGCTGAGTTCACCAGGACCTCTGAAGCAGAACTACCTCTCAGTTCCCAAGACTGAATATCAAGCTGCCAATATCTTGTTACCAGAGTGGTGTCTGTCTCCAATAAGTTTTTAGAAGACTGTTTCACTTGTCATCTGATTAGTTAACTGCTGTCTAGACTTAACACCCTGTCAACAGATTTGTTGTCTCTTGGTGGTAGTAGAAGTCAATCCAGCTGGGATGGATAAGACTTCTACAGCCTTCCAATCCAAATGAGTAAATGCCTGTTGTCTTTGCCAGGCAATGGCATCATGTTATTTCCTAACCTTCCCCCTTTGCTCTCTCAGAAGAGACTAAAAGAGCAATAAACCCTATATATTTCTCTGTCTATCAAAAGGGAATTAGAGCTGCTTAAGCCACATCAAGTACCATGCTAGCAGTTAGAATGCTGGCCAGTCAGACAGAAAAATTTCTGAGCCTAAAGCCAAGAGTAAATTACAATTTCCAGCTCAAGACTCTCTGGTTGATAGGCTGAAATACTTTGTCTTGCAGTGTTGCAGACAATTTCTGGTATTACAGTATTTTTGTCCCATAAAGCTTTTAATATAATCTTTCTTTTCAGCAGAAAACATGTTTAAAATTTGAAAAGAGAATGTGCTGAAGCAAAGCATTCATCAGCCTTAGAAGAAAAGCCAGTTTGGCTTTTCCACCAGCTATTGCCTTCATTGTTTAGTTTGTCAGGCCTTTGCTCTGTCAGTGGGTGATACTCACTGCCCTCTTGACTGTATGAACAAGCACGGTAGCACTTAAGCCACGGTGCCCAGTGCTGCAAACCCTGAACCACCGCCAAGTGACAGCACCAGAACCTGTGTGGCCATATCCTCAGGGCAGGGAAGTGGCTGTAGTCTAATAGCCTGGGAGAGCACCTGTTCTCTTTCCAGTATCTGAGCCTGCAAAGCTGGTGGTGCTGCTTATGTCTTCTTCCTTTATCTCTGTTAACAAAGAAACCTTGGTCATACTCATGTTTCTCAATTGCCTTATGTTTACTCTGACAACTCCTCTAGTCTCTGGTTTGCTAAAATAATTTTGTAATTTTATTAACGCTTTTAAATAGTTGCCTTTATGATTAAGTACTCATCATCCTGTATTTCTTGCTAGAAGTGTCAGGCTGGAGTTTATTTGCTGTTCTTCTACTCTTGGTGCATAATTATATGTATGTTTCATGAAAACTTCTGCAGGTTTTAGAAATATCTTATTCACTAAGTCTGCTAATCTGGCAGGTTGATTTTTCCTGTCTTTACTAGAGGGGCTGATGTAATCAACTGGGATTGTAGTAATAGCATCTGCATCATAGAAATGATTTGGACAGGTGCAACGTGCCAATTACAACATAAACAAACACAAAATGCTTAGATTCACTCCAGCAGTTTAATTTTTTTTTCTCAATCGTAAAGTCAATTTGCAATTAATTTAATACTAAAGCAGAAATGACAGATGATCTAATTGTTTATATGGTACAAGTTTAGAAAGACATTAGACTACCATTCTGGAGAACTGTTGCACATAATTGCTCAGGTGTTTAGAACACATTTCATTCCCCCTGCTGTGCAAGGACTTCTGTTCCTGGATTTTCTTTCAATGGTTCACCCAGAAGTGGGATTAAAAAGAGAAACCTAACGATAATGAATTGAATTGTTCACATCTAAAGGGGGCTGATTGGCAGGATGCCGGAAACAAAGAGATCCCTGACGATGGTTAAAAAAACAAAAGTAATTGGATTACACAAAGAAAATAAGATAAACATTCATTAAAATTACACTAACAGACTGTGATTAATGAGCATATACAAGTGCAAGCAGCCCATATTCTTTAGGCCCTGCAAGGCCTACATCCAGTGGTATAATTAATAATTTTTAATTGTTTAGTAAGTAATTGTTATGTTCTTCCCAGTTCAAAAGATGTGAACTTGTTTTCCCTAACCTGATTTTATCTGTGACTACTATGGAGTCATCAAAGGTATTGTAATTGGTAATGAAGTTCAACCTGCCCTCTTTTTGACTATGAAATTTGAGTTTATGTGGTTCTGCCTAGGACAATCATCACAGAACTTGAAATGACGCATCATGGAAGAAACTTCCATGTATCCATTCTTCCTTACATGGTAAAAAATTTCCATATTTGAAGGTCAGAATGTTTAAAGATGATAAAAACAGATACCTTTGTATCTGTTTTGTATTTTATCTTTGTATCTGTGTATTTGAGTGTTGTTTAAAGACTAAGAGGACATGTAATTTTTTGGAAGTCCTCAAAATGCTTGGGTAGCAGTGGTAGCTGTAGATCCAGGCCTAAGCCATAAAACTGCATGTGAGAAGCAAGCTGACAACTTTTCCAGCCCTTTGGTTCCAAGCTCCTTATCAACATTTTTCAAGAGCTCCCAGCTGAGAGCAAGAGGGCAGGTGGTGACTATATTTCTACCACACTCAGGAACAGTGACTACTTTAAGGATCTTAAGCTCAGTGTCTTCCTCCCTAAGTGACTGCTTAGCAGGATGCCTACAGGAAGCCACAGTGCTGTTCTGGTGCAGGAAAACCCTGCAGGCTTTTGGAAGAACCTCTGAATAAATAGGAGGTACAGGAAGGCAAGAGGAGTGAGTTTGGGGAAACTAACAAAAATGGTGCTCGCAAATTTGGAGTCCTGCAGGAGAAGCTCTGGAGAAGAGTGTATCCATGCCATGGAGTCCTTGAGAAAGTTGCCCAAGGTATTAGGTTATGCATGCTGGTTACTGCTGCACTCCTCATGGTTGTCGTAGTTTGAGAGGAAGTGAGTTTTTTGGGATGCTGTGGTCAAACCAATAGATGCTGAGATTTGAATATTGGCACCTGGTGTAGCCACTGAGGACACAGATACACCTCTGAGAACATGGCTGTATTTTGTATACACATAAAAGCATTGGGAATTTTGCAGACCTCCTTTCCAAATATCCTATCTCCCTCTGACCAAAATCAGTGAGAAGCATCAGTGCCTTATCAGTCAACAGCATCAAAATTATTGTTCCTTAAGGTTGCCTTTCAGAGAGTTTTCATCTTTATTGTCGGTGCAAAGGACTGATTTTTTTACACAGCAGGCATGGCTGATCCCAGAACCTATCACAACTCTTCCTCACAAAACAGCTTGTCTGATTTCTAGACCCAAGAAGAAAATCTCTGACACTATTTTTTTTCAGTAAGCTTTTGCCTCAAGAGATGGTTGTATGTGGCAACAATGGCACCCGCTCAGGCTTGCATTTTTTCAGTGCTCTTAGAGCAAGCTATAAATTTCAGTGCTTGTGGTAGCACAAAATTGCTATTAAGACAGGCAAATTATGTATTGTCATTAAAAAAACAAGCAAACAAAAAAAACCTCAACAAAAACCTATGAAACTATGGAAACTCCTCTAAAACTTAGTCACTTAAAAATGCTGTCCCCTCACTTCTGCAGAGAATTTTTAACATACTTGAACTAGCTTTTGGGCACAAATTTTGTAATGAAGAGATTGATGTCCATCTTCCTTCTCTCTTCTCTTACTCAAAATGGCAAATATAAAGCAAAGATATTTCAATGCCTCTTATACTATGGTCAGGAGGAATGAGAATAGCCTTGTGAAGCTGGGAGAAGAGATGTGCATCTTGAATGGTTTAAAAGAAAAAGTCATATCTCTAGGGGACAGGAGTTGAAGAATCAGCTCACGTTTTAGATTGAAAAAAGTGTACACCAAGGTGGTTGGTGGATTTTAGAACAATTTTTCCTAATGTCTTGAATTAGGAAAGGTGCATGTAGATTTATTTTATGTGTTATTTGTAGTAGAGGGTGCAAAGCTTGCATTCCTGTCCTGTGCACTAGAGTACCAGGTGAGAAAATAGGGTATTATAATGTGGTAGAGAAAGATTTTTCTTATTTCCTTAATCATAGAAGAATCCTTCTCCAGAGGCTCTGACCTACAATTTTCTTTGGGACACAGAGGTTCTTGCAACTTCTCCTTATTGTCTGGATGAGGAGAGAGAGAGACAGTGGAACATGTGAAAGGTGAGCATGACTCACTTTTCTCTTTACATGTGCAAAATTAGTGGTGTTCTAGGAAGTCTTTGATCAAGTGTTAAAAACTTCCACTACTTACAACCAGAAAGCTAGTCATGAAGAGTCACCAGAGTTCTGTGGAAACACAAATGTTGTTATTATTGAGAGTTTCCTCTTTTTTGATCTCATTTTTGTCAGCTATAACCCAGGCATGACTCCTAATATCTTCACTGTTTCCAGCCAGTATTTTTGTTTCCAACCACAGTGCACTTTGCATGATTCCTGATGTAGCCATAGCAATCCCACAGGGATACTAAGAACAAGCAGCTAACATTAGCACTTAAGTGGTTTCCCCAATATGATTAATTTTAATTAGTTAAATGGATCAAAGTTTTTTTGAAAACACTTAAAAATCTAGATAATATTTGTCCATTGTCGGTAAAGGCATTATTATTATTACGTTAATCCTACTGCTTTAAGAAAAAAATATTAAGAAAAAAAATAAAATATAACAAAATATTCCCTCACAGAGGGATAGGATTGCTTATATTATAAAATTAAAGGATAGATCCATTAGAAGACTTTTGAGAAAATGCAGTATTTCTAATACAGCAGACTGAGAAAATAGCCAGGTTTGGAGATCCAAATCAGTTTCCATTATGGCTTTATAAAGATTCTCTGTATTTAGTGACTCTCTCTCTGCCTTATGTGCCCTGTCAGTGTGTGGATTGTGGTTTGAAACCTTGTTGTCATAAGTTATAATTTAATAAATAAATGGAGAAAATAATTTTAGGAATTTTTTCATAGAATACTAGAATCATTGAGGTTGGAAAAGACCTCTGAGATTATGAAATCCAAACGTTAATCCAGCACTGACAAGTCCACCATGTCCCATGTCCCAAGTCTCCCCTAACCATGTCCCTAAGTGCCACATCTGTACATCTCTAAAGTAACCTCAGGGATGGTGACTCAAACACTGCTTCTGCACCTTTAAGATTTTTTTCTAGAAGGACATTCAGCATTCCTGGGCTTCTTTGTCCTTCAGAACAGTCTCCTAAGGGATGCTGTTAACCAGTGTCCCCAACAGGCCAAAGTCTGCCCTCCAGAAGTCCAGGGTGGCTGTTCCTCTGACCCTGATTTGAAGCAATACTCTCAGGGAGCCCTTACAGTCCCACACAGATCAATCAATCTCCCAGGTCAGGCTAATAGCAATGGGATATAATGTCACTCTGAACATATGCACTAAACCCAATGCATTGTGGAGATTAACTGAGCAGTATTGGATGTAGCGACCATGGGGATGATTTATGGAAGAATTTACCTAACTATTTTTCCAGATGCCCAGAGCTGAGTGTTTGGGAAAACAGCTGGTTGCCATGAAAACTATATTTCTGACTGATTGATGGGCTTTTGGGGCCCTTGAAACTGGGGACCTGATCCCCGAGATATATCCCTATTCTAAAGTGGTTTTAGGATTCTCAGAGTAAATTAGCGGCCACCAGACCCTGTGCAAACTCAGCACAATGAAATTTTTCCACCTCTATTGAATCTTTGTGCTCCTTAGTGTTTTCCTGAGGGAAATGGTTCAGGAGTCTCCTGAATCACCAACTAAAATGCATTTTACACTGCAAAAAATCTCTGGCTTCCTCTGTGTAGTAACTCCCTGGCTAGTGGGCCTTGTCTCATTAGGTCACACGACCACAGTGGGACCTACATGGTCACACAGAGGTACAGCAGAGTGCTGGTATTAAATACCATGGTGCTGATTTACTAGGTGGGTTTTCAGGCATCAGAAGATATAGTAAGCTACCCTTATGATGTTAAAGCTGAGGGGAAAATGGTGGCCATGAAACTGGGGCCTGAAAACCACCACGGAATGCTCTTTGGCTTAAACAAAACTGTTTTAGTCACACCTTGACCTTTTAGGTAACCAGGCTTTCCTATGTTTTGCAGTTGATAGCAGTTTTAATGCTGCTGAAAAGAATGAATTACAAACCAACTAAAACTTGCTTTTCATTTTAAAGTTTGGGGTTTTTTAATAAAAGATCCCTCTTATTTAAAGTTCCTATGTTAAAGTTCCTATGTTAAAATATTCAACTGTTATAGATCAGAATAACTCCACTTAAATTCGTCTGATTTATATCCAGAAAGGCCTAGAGTTGTAGTTTTCCAGTGATTTTTAATTTATCTCTTTATGCATTTGTTTGAAAACTAGGTCTAAATACCTACATAGTAACAGGATAAGTGGTTTTAAAATTCTGTTATTCAGGCATCTTATGTCTACTCTGCATGTAATTAAATGCAATGAAAATGTGAGGTACAAAGCAGAGAAAACATAAGTCTTTTTTCTGAAACTTCCTATAGTAATTGGATTTTTTATTTTCTCTTTATTTTCTTCATGCAAAAACACCACCATGCTTTTCTTTCATACTGGCAGCGTAAAAATGCTTTTTAAAGAGACATTTAAGGAAATTATTCTCTTTAACACTATTTTTCATGTGTAAAGCAGAAGTAAAAATTGATTTTGCTAATCTTTCAGGCTTCATCTCAAAAGGATGAGCCACTCCCTCTGCTGGGGATATTTCTACGAACTGCTCTGCAAATGAAAATGATGTGAAGTTTTGTAAGTGAAATGCTATAAATCCAGAAATTCTTCTAAAGTTGTATAAAACCATAGCTGTGTTACTGCATAAAACATTGCTCAAGTATATATAAGTGTCTTTTTACTCAAAAAACATACCTCATTCAAAAATAAAAAAAAAAAAAAAGAAGGAGCAAAGGAACAGAGATACAAAAATGTAAATGTAAGGATTTCTTAGCCAAAGCCAACAGGCTTTAAGAGTTTTTTTCATTTCACATATTTATAACTAAATTTACTTTTTTCCAAATATAGCTTACTGATAATCCACCAGAGCTCCTTCTTGCTAAAATTTAGGTTTAGTCTGGACAAAAGCCGTAGGACATGACCAGCAGGTTTTTTGTCTTCGTCTATTAACACTCAAAATAACACCTGGGGGAAAACGATTCCCAGGAATCATTCCCAGTTTTTTGTTCAGTTACTGGCCTTTTGGATGAAGTTGCAGTGGATTCCAAAGAATGTCTCTGATGGGATGCCAAAAACTGTTCCAACACATATTCATACATATATTGGTTTCTCAATCAAGCTGAAAATAGTGTGAAAACTTTTGTATTTTAACAAAATAAGCATATTTTAAAAGATAGAGAAGCAAAGCATACAAAGTCAGGTTATCTGTCTTTTGTGTATCTTTGTTGTTGCCTACTTGTTGTGGGAATAATGCATTTGCAGGTCTGAAGGAAGCATAAATGTTTCACAGAAAAGAATTCTCCTACGGGCTCTCTGAAAATTGTTAGCCAGGTGGAGGAAGGACACCCAAATTTAGGTTACTGCTGAAGACAAGAGAGACAATCTACATGGTTGCCAGGATTTCTCTCAGGCTGCATGGGTGAGAAGATCAAAGTGTTTATGTATAACTTCAGATTAGCCACACGATTGCTGTAGTCAAGTTAAAGAAAGTTTATCGGAAAAAAAAAAGGTGGAAAGATTTGTTCTGGAAAGTTGAAATGGATATTGCATCTACTCCAATGTTTTTTCCCCTGTTTCCAGAATGTCACTTTGATTTAGAACATTTTGTGTTTAAACAAGCTCCTTACTTGATGCTCTTTGTATTTTGAAAAGCTCAGTAGTTAGTGTCTCTGTGGTGTTGTCATCTTAGTGGCAAGTTGGCAAGTTGTTCAACAGAACATAATAAATCCACTAAATGAAGACTGAATTCTAACAGCCTTGTGTTGAAAAGTACTAATTGCAATGAGGCTACCTGGATAGAGCACAGTCTTTGAACATGCCTGATTTGAGCAAAAACTGGGGTGGTAATTGCACTGGGAGCAGAAAGCATGACCGGCACTTACCTAATTCTAAATTTCTGAAGGCTCATTTTCCTTCTCTTGTCCATTGGTTAACAGAAGAAATTCTAATGACCACAGGTGTCAGTGGAAAAGATGATAATCTATAATTATTCACTCAATATTATGTAGCTATTACTGACTCCATTTTTTCTCCTGTGGTCCAGGCCTCTTTCTACAATTCTTTTGTAGAATGCACTCAAATAACAAAAGATAGAACATTTGGGGGACCAAGAAACAGGTTTGTTTCTTGAGAGCTAGGGAATTCAGCACAACTCAGAATTATGTGAATGTTTTCCTTGAAAAAACATGAGATATGTGTTTTTATTGTAGTTATGAAAAAGTATGCATACAGACACTCAACTTCTTAAAAGTAAAAAAAAAATATATTGCAAAACCAGGGAGCACTAAATTAAGGAAATTCAAGGTGAAATTTTGGGACCATGTAACTGTAAAAGTGTTTAACAAAAAACCTGTAGGACTTCAGGATTCTTGCAGACAGTCCATGGTGCACTAAGGCTGTGTTACTTTTCTCAGGCCCTCACATGAAACTAGAGGTTGACAGTGGCAGGGCATTGAGGTGAGACAATGTGTGAACCCAGCAAAGCTTTTAGGTCCTCATATGAAGTCAGATAAACACTAAATCAAGCACTAAAAGCTGTACTTATGGTTTCATGGTATTTTACCTTGAGGGAAGGCAGAACCACAAAGATTTTTTCCATGGGAAACAGAACATGCCAGTAGCAAGATGATGAGCTAAGTCAAGGGTTTAATAAATTCAGAAAGCAGGGAAATGATGGGTGGTGAAGGTAGGGCAATGTGTTCTGCCTGCTGAACATACAGCTGCTACTTTAGCAAATGCAGCGGTCATTCTTGCTTCTCTCCCGTGGCTCTTCCAGGTGTTTCAGCACACACAACATCTGGAGGATAGCACACAGTTTTATTCAGGTCATCTATTGTTCTGTGGATTACAAATGAAGTCCTGTCAATTTAACTGTGTGCTTGCTGGAAGAGTGACATTAAATATTACCAAAGGAAATTTTAAAAAGTAGTGGTCAATATTTCCTCTAGCTAAAATAAATTGTCAGATTAAATTTTAAAAATTAGTATCATTCTTCCCCTCAGAACCTCTGCAACTCCTACAGGACCACAACCACTGTTAATGTCTTTCAGCTTGTGAGACTGTGCAGTGTTGTGGAGTGGCCATTCTGCATAGAAGCTGAACGCTGTGCCAGCTCACAGCGGGTCACAACTTTGCTTCCATTATTTTACCCTTTGCCTGTCTTCTCACAAAGGCTTTGTCAAATATATAAGCTGAACTATGGTTGGCTGATACTACAGTTGTTCTAGACACACAAAATGGAGAAAAAAATTGTCTAAATTAGGAGGATTTTGTTCAGAGATTGTAGGAGCATCCTGGACTTATTTAAATGCATTGTGAATTTTTCCTGGAAAGATTAGTCTTCTAACAGAAATATGATTTCTGATTAAAATACGTCTATATTTAAATAAGTATGTCATATAATCTAGCTTTCTTATTTGATTCTCAGAGATCACATTTCACAAGTGCTCTCAAATAAATATCCCTTTGCTCACATTTATATCACATTCTGACCCTTGAAAAAGTTTGAGTCTGGTAACTAAAAGTTTTCTAAATTATTTTCAGTCTGTAAAAAACCATATGGAAACTACAGTCTAAATTACTAAAAAGGGAAAGGAGAATATTTTGTTATCTTTTACCAGAGTTTCACTGGAACATAAAGCCTCAATTGTTCTCATTCTTTTAGGAAATAGAAATGACTCATCATTTCTGCCAGCCCTCAGGTTGTGCAGCATAGAAAAGACAGAAAACCTTCATTTGTCCTTTGCACCTAAAAAACATTTTATCCTTAAGGATAAGTTTTCTGGAAACTAAATGAAAATCATCCTGTCCTGTGCTGGCTCAGCTTTGCAATCTTTCATGGGGTAGAAGTGTATAGTCCTAACAATGCCACACACCTGTCAGATTACTTTCATAATGAAATTACTGTAAAAAAAAGTGGGTTAAGTTTGGAATAGTTTTAAAGGTCATGCAATTAAAAGTTTAAATCTTACATGAATGTGGCTTTATGTACTTGACTGCATTTCTCTCAGAACTACATGGTCCATAGAAACTTAACATTCATTATGGTTTATATTTAAATAAATGAGTATTCTTTGGGATCTGTCTTGAAGTGACAGAGCAGGTCAGACACAGAGCCAGAATGATAACCTAAATGTTCCACTTTATAGTCTAGAGTTGTAGCCACTTTCAAAGTGCTGTTGTTTCAGTGAACCAACATAGGTTGAACCTCAATGCTTTGTTTTTCAGACAATGAATTTTCATGTTATTGCTGTTAAACCAATGACATATATTATCTACACAATATATTCCTTCTTTAAGTGTCAGTATTTTTTTAAAAAGTCTGTTACAAAAGCAGGTGCATGAGTTGGCTGGGTTTTTTTTTTTTTTCATTTTGAAATGTAATAAAGTCAGTTTTTGGCCTCAAGCAATACTAGGATTTAAAATAGGAACTACTTTGAAGCAACATGAAGTTGCACCCAGCCTCTAGGTTATTAAATGTGTTTTCTCTCTCTGGCTTCTTAAATGCATCTCATTGTTTAATGGAATTTTAACTGTAAGATTTAGTTGTAGACATTTTAGCTGGACTTCCTTTAGAAATTACAATGCACCCTGTATTGCAAAACACAAGTGGATTGTGGGGTGTGGGAGTGGGAAACACCAAAATAATTTTTACTTCCAGATTACAAAGATGAATGAACAAATTAACAGTATTTCAAGAGAAGCAATAATATGGCTGGTGAGTGGGTCATCTCAGAGATCTAGTCAGGATGAACTGAGCTTTGTCCTTCAAGAAGTTGCTTTCATGCACAGCTTAGTTTGTGCAACTTGCAACCAGAAATAACCTGTCCTTTTAAAGCAGATTGATAAATAAACATTCTGTTCCAGCAAGCCTGCCTTTCCAGTTGATGCAAGACATTCTTATAACTAGGATTGGTTAGTGAACTTTGACACTTTAAAAACTGAGCACGTGGTCATGCAGGCAAAACGAATCCTCTGAATCTCCAAAATATTATTACCCACAACTGGCAATGTTACTGTTCATTTTACATGAGTTTAAATCATATTGCCCAGGAGATGTGTACCTAGAAGACTCTGGACTCTGTAGTTATATTAAATAAATCCTTTTGCAAAAGACAGTCACATACTATTGAGGTATTAGCTGCGAAGTCACAAAAGCCAAGATATAAATTGCACATAAGTGTCATAGATACAGGTATGAGAATAGCATCTTGCTAAAAAAAGTGAAATTTAAAAAAAGTGAAATATATTTTACTCTGATAAGAGGTAAAGACAACCCAGCTAGTTGAAGGCATTCTGAGTGGACAAGAAGGAGGAAGAGTAAGATCCATAGCCATTCTTTGCTTTACATTCATTCCAGAGATTGAAGGTTTCAATTTTCAGAACTGTCAGTTTATCCTATTTTCTTTTTTTTTTTTTTTGACTTCTTTTGTGTTCAATTAAAAAAAAGCTTTTGAAAGGTACATTTAATTATTTCAATCTTTTATTTTTAAGAAATGCTTCAGCTTTTTTTTTTTTTTGTTCATGCAGACTTGCTCCAGAATGCTAATATCTCATCCCTGTTACCCTTCAACCCCAAGGAAAATCATGTTAGAGCAAGTAATGCTTTCTGAATGAAAGTTTTATTTTTACATACAACCAAAATGAGTTATATTACACCTGCATGAATGATGTTTCCCTTATTTTATGAAACTGGAAGACAGCCAAGTTGTACAGCGTTTCTAGTTGGTTTTTTTTCACACGCCTTTTCCCAGCATCACCTGCTTCAATGATTTGGGTGTTCCCCTCAGGTAGGTCAAAATTTAAACATGTTAGTACTGAGATTGGCCACACCCAGAGATAACAGAATTTTTTTTTTTCTGGCAATGGCTATGTTAGCTAAATATGACAGTGATCTATGAGAGTTATTTTTTGAACTTTGAGCAACTCTTTGTTATTGGATGTCAGGACTAGCTGATGCTATTACACAGAGATTTTCAGAACCATTTCACGAAATAAAATTACGTAGTAAATAAGAATATTTACACTAAGGAAATGGAAAGCTGAATGATCCCAGTAGTCCAGCTATTTCATGATCTTGTCTTTAGCCCCAGGTAGTAAAGCACTGAAAATGCTGCAGAGGGCTGTGATTTTATTACCATCTTGTGCTCAAGTCCACAGGCAGAGTAAGATGTGGAGTTTGCAATGACCACATTCTACCTCCTAAAACAATGAACTTCATCTGCTGCTGGCCTCAACCCAACATCGTTTGCAGCAGCTTGCACACACATACACATAACCCCCTCCACAGTGGGAGGGAATGTCTATCTGGGATGTAAAACAATTCAATCCTAGTAAATTTTCTGTCTATTTTTCTGCTTTAAACAGCTTTTGTTTGGTTAATTGGAGCTGTAGGCAGATAACCAATTTTCTCCTGTGGAGGGATTAGTGGAATTCCATTGTTGAGATGTTCTAATTGTTAATTTGCATGCTTGAGAAAGATTATAATTTTGATTGTGAAACCTACCAGGGGTGATTTTTTTTCCCCTGAACAAAGTAGAGGAAATAGTTTTTTTGCACTTAATTAATATCTACACAGTGTCAAGCATTGGACAACATCAAACAAAATTATGAAGCATATTTAAAGATCAAATATCCCTAATTCTCCTCTTTGGGAACAGTTCATGGCCAGCTAGATCTCCAGAGAAAGTTAGATAAACCCTAAGGCTGAAAAGTCCTGTAAAAGCTGTTAACCTCACAAAGGACTGCAGAAACCCAGCAAATACCACTCCTGACACTGTTCTCTGTTCATACACTATGACAGTTTCCTATCTTTATCTTTGCACTTCTCTTCCCAGTAAAAAATGAAATAATGTTATTGTCTTGAGATGAATAATTGGAGGTAAAGTCCTACAGAAGATGAGGCACTTTGAAGTTTTCACATTAATGAACAGGTTGTGATAAACCTATTGGGAAAGATGGGAATTTCATTCTTCATATATATCTGGCAGCTCATCAGAAAGCTCCTATCTGATCAGGTCTGGGAATTTTATCCCATTTAGCTAACTTGGGCTAAAATTTAGGCATGGTTTTTGGAAAATGCAAAGGAATTTCAATTTCTTCTTCAGGGAAATGTTGACAACTTTATATTGCTGTTGCTTTGCGAAGAGGTGTGGCACCAATATTGTCCTCAGATGGTACCAGTCACTGGTAAACTTAATCCTGTCTTTATTCCACTGCTTGTGCTTTGTTAATATATAAATAGTGGAAAAGACTTAGTATTTTGAATTTCCAATGCAAAAAGTCTCATGTGGTTTTTTGGAGCCTTTTTCAGCTGTGATGAGTGATTGCAAAGTCACTGCAAAATGTCCTAACATAAAAAAATACCTTACTAGAGTAGTGGAACTCATTACGCGAGACAATGGAAATTTAAGATTATCTCCTTAATCTTATGGATCATAAGTTACCTCATGGTTAACTAAAACTTCTTAATTGTTACAGTCAAGTTCTGCAGATGGGTGGGCAGTACCTGGACAAAGCAAATTAAAATGGTGGAGGGAAAATTAATCAAATGCATGAATCAACAGCTACTTTGCTCAGAAGACAGAAAATTAGAAATGCCTGAGTAGTGGAAGAAGGCAGTAATTACCTTCCTCTGAGCCTCAGAAATGAGAAATTTTTTTAAAAAGGCATCTAGGAGGCTTGTTGTGTTGGTTTATTTTCTCTTGCTCTGTTCTTTGGAGGTCTAAAATAATGAAAAAGAGTGTCTTCAGAGTTGTCTTACTGATCAAAGGAAGATGTGATTCTTCACTGATGTGAAGAATCAAAATATGAATTGGTTTGAGTGACAAGATCCTAAAAATCCCATATTAAGCAATGTTTGGATAATTATATACTGGAGAATACTACACAAATGTTTTGGGGTTTTTTGGCTGACTGAAAAAAATGGAAAAAAATGAGACAATTAAAGAAAACCAAATTAATTTTAAAGTTTTATGCAAATTGATGGATAAATACTTTGTTTACTGTTTTCTGTACATTTCATAACACAAGAGAAATATCTCAGCAAGAATAATACTTTTGACTTATGATTGCATGAAGACCTTTGTGTCTTACACAGGCAGGGATATCTTCTTTTAGACCAGCTTACTCAAAGCCCCAGCTAACCTGACCTTGAATACTTCCAGGAATGGGACACCCACAGCTTTTCTGGACAACCTGTTCTAGTGCCCCACCACCTTCACATTACAGAATTTCTTTGTAATATCTAATCCAAAACTGACCTCTTTCAGTTTAAAGCCATTCTGTCTTGTTCTATGTACAGGCCCTTGTAAAAAAGTCCCTCTCCATTTCTCCTGCAGCCCCTTTAGGTACTGGAAGGTTCTGTAAGCTTTCCCTGGAGCATTGTCTTCTCCAGGCTGAGCAACCCCAGTCTTCTCAGTCTGTCTTCATAGGTGAGGTGCAGCAGTCCTCTGATCATCTTCCTGGCCTCCTCTGTGCTTCCAACAGGTCAGTGTGCTCCTTGTACTGTGGATCCAGAGCCTTGCACAGGTCTTCAGGTGGGAATCAGTCACAGTTTTACAGTTTGTGCCATTTAGCAAACCCAATGCTTTGTATTGATGCTGAGATGATTCACAGGTCATCTTTTATGAGATCACTTCCATAAAATAGGATTTTTTTTTCTAAAGATAGGACAGATACAGACATCAATATACACTCTTCTCTCATTAGCTGGAGGGGCTATAATAAAAGACCATTTAGATAAACCAGACCTGAAATGATAGTGAATAGCACATGGTAAATAAAACCCCCAAACCTCCACCTTGAATAACAGCCACTGGGATGTGGCTGAACTGGTATGGTTCTGCTTAAAATGGAAAAGCCCCAGCAGCCACAAAGCTGAAGAAAATTAAGGAATTAGCCATTGCAAACAGTGGTGCTAAAGGTGAGTCCATATCTGGACTCTTGGAACCCATTGCTGTTTCTTCTTTGTTGATATTAATTCAAGACCTTGGGAAAATACTTCCAGACTAGGCAAAGCTCTTTAGTTTTGGCATAACAAAGAATGTCATTCAAGCATTACTATTGTATTGTTTGCCCATAACAGACAGAGGATAACCTTAAAAAGTTTGTTGAGAAGTTTTATTTTAGTTTAATTAGTTAGAGGGATAATAATTGACTGATCCTCAGTGTCCATGGAACCATCACTGTGAGACTGTGAACAAGCTCAAGATACAGGCACAGAAGATATCCACAGACTAGGATAGATCCAAGTGGTTGTCTTATTTTTCCAATTTCAATAACTGTCAGATATCTGAGGTTGTAATGTAATATGTCCAATATTTTATTTTTTCCTTCTCAAAAGGTCATGTAATCCTTCATAGCCTTTTGAGAAGGAAAAAAAAAAATTGGATTGGGAGGATACAGGTTTTTAATCCATCTTCTCCATGACATTTTACTAAATTCCAAATTGGCTTGAAATATTTAAAATTTTGACTCTGTGTTTCAGTTCTAGATGTTGTAGTTCTGTCAATGTAATCCCAACAGCCTCCAGGTTTGGGAGCAAGAGTTAGGCAGTAAACTGAAAAAAATTCTTTTGAATAGTGCTTTTTCAATATTAACATTTTCCTCAGAGAATACTCTCTTGCAGTTCACAGGTCTTCATGACTGGTAAAGGAAAGGCTGGAGAAAATGTCAGACTTCTGGATGGCGGTGTGATTCTTGGAAGCTGGTGAATCTTCTGGACCATGGCTCTGATGTCAGTTCCAGAAGAACAAATACTAAGTGTATTCTGTGTACCAATGTTTGAAATCTTCAAGACACATTCGCTAAGAAAATGTAACAGTGCAGGTTTTGAGTATTATATATCACAGAAACCTGTCATTCTGATATTCAGCTTTGATTGCTCACTCACCATGATTTTAATTGACTTTCTGTAGATCAGAAATAGCACTGAGCTGCAGACGTCAAATTAGAGTGGTCCCAGACTGCACTACATACAGTTTACTGGGTCAAACCAAAAAACTTCATTAGTAGTATAACATGTCAAAATTAGTCACTTAAGAGTGTAAACAGCTCCAGAAACAGGAATGAGCAGGCCTCCAGCCATCTGCTTTGTGTGTTACTCCTGCTTTTTCACTGTAGGCACTGATTTTTGTTCACTCAGCCAGATGATCGTCGCCTTAGATTCAGCTGAGTGTCCCAAAGTAGCAGAGAGCTGGAGATGTCAACAGATTGCGATGCCTTCCGGTAGGGGCACAATGCTCTGGGCTCAGCAGGGAGGACCAACATCAACAGCTGGTACATCCCAGGACCTCTTTCCTGTCTTCTTCTCTCATTTTTTTTCCTACAGATGTGAGAAGCAAACGATCTTGTCATTATTAGCAAAGGCACCCTGGAGCAACCCTACACTCCTTTTTAACTCAAGCCAGCAACAAACCTTCCTCCCCGATCTTCCCTCCCCCCCTCTCTTCTTCTCACCTCTCTATTTTGCTGACATTTTTAATTTTGACATTATTTTCAGGAGAGTTGTTAATTTCTGTCTAGTTTACTTTTTGTTTGCTGCCTGTTCTGCAGCAGCTGGTTTTTATGTACCTGATTACTCAATTTATTAAACCAGATTTATTTGGTCAAACTCTATTGAGATATATTTGTAAAGCCCTATGAAATAACAGGGAGATCTTGAGTATAATTACCTTATTTAATTTTTTTTTGAACCAAAAATATGGAAAGTGTACACTAGCCATGCAACCATAAAACAAATCCTAAAATGCATGATCAAAAGAAAACATTAGCAAGCCTCTGAACAGCAGTAGTAGCGTCAATTTCTAGTTCATATAAAAGAGTCAGTAGGGATTAGGCAATTGCTGTGCAAAGAATAAACCAATGATTTCTTGAAAATTAGTGTCTAGCTGATATCCATTTAATTAAACTGTTTGCTTTAGCGTTTGTGATTTTTAATGGATTTTCAGGAGAGGTTAAAGGGAGGAGTTGAAGTGTAAGATTTAAT
This sequence comes from Euphonia xanthogaster, assembly GCA_034509185.1. NCBI lineage: Eukaryota > Metazoa > Chordata > Aves > Passeriformes > Fringillidae > Euphonia > Euphonia xanthogaster. The sequence continues at coordinate 88,441,672 of JAYDZK010000113.1, forward strand.
ACAGATATAGAAAGCTTTAATTTCTTTGCTAAATGCATAGTACATTGGTATGTCATCATTCCCATCAATAGACTGAAGAACAAAATACATGAACATAGAAATAGCTTGTGGAAAAATTTTCCTAATTTTACATGAAAAGTAAGTATTTGTTTCACAGAATATTCTGAGTTGAAAGAGACGCGCAAAAATCATTGAGGCCAACTCTCAAGTGAATAGCCTGTACAGGGGCCAGACACACGACCTTGGTATTATTAGCACTGTGCTCTGAGCAGCCGGGCTAATCTCAGGTAGTTGATAGTGTCTCTACTATATAGCCAAGCTTCAGAAAGGTTAAGGACCAAACTGAAAGGAAATGTCTTATATCAGACATGCAAAACCCACTTTTGGAGTTAATGAGCTGCTACAGTGATCTGCATGGAGAAATAACCAGGGCTTTGAGAAATGCCCTAGTGAAATCAATTACTGGTGAAAAAAAATGGGAAATATTAGATGATACACATTTTCACATCAGTTGAAAAATATTTCATTATATCTACTAATCTACTAATTAATGGGAATGGAGAGGAAATATTTCCAAAGTTTGAGCAGGGGGTGGCTATTTTGGTGAATTTTTTCTACCCTTTGATCTTTTGGCAAGTACAGAGAAAGGATATTAAGCTTACCAGTGCCCTGACATGACACTAGATCTGTTTTATTCTGGGTGGATTTCTAAACTTCAACAGTGTGCCAGTTACTCGGACAAGAATTAAGTGTATTAAAAAGAGGAAAGGCATGCCTTAAGAACTGTAAGTCAGGAAATCTTTATTCTTTGCTATAAACCCCAACTATGATAATGATGTAGTCTCTCTGTCTTTAGCAGAGAACCTGATTATGTAGCAAGCTTTGGGTGACACTCTGCTTGCCCTTGCCCTTTAACAATTTTATGGAAGGAAAACATGCATTGAAGTCCTTCTGCCCCCTGAGAGTCCTGATCCTGGGGTCAGGTTGAGAGGATATCTAACCTAAATCAATTGGGTTAATCATAAATGTCACAAACATTTTAATTAAACCACCACAATGATATGATAAGTGTTTTGTATAAAATAGTTTGTTGTCCTCTTATGGCCTCAATACTCCTGCCAAAGCTCAGCTCACTGGAATGAAAGATTCATGAGCTGGAAACACAGCAAGAGGAGAGAAACATGACTCTGCAATAGTGACAGGCCATACACTTGGTCAGGCAGCAGGGCATCTGTATGACTGGTGTCAGTCTACACCTACATTTTCACACATGAGGGGCTCATATTGCCCTTGCCTCTTGCCAGCTGAGCTTCCACTTAAAAGCTACCTTTGGACTTGTCCAAACTCATCCTTGCAATGGATGCACTACAGCAAGAATGTTCTAAACCAGGAAGTTACACAATCCTTTTATTTCTCCCTGCTAGACATTTATTAGCTTCTCATATTATTTTATTTAATAATATCATTACACATGGTTGTATCATGTTATGTTTTTGCTATCATGAAAAATTCAGATTGCATTGTTCATTCCTATACTGTTATTTAGTGATTAGGCATCTCAAGATATGCATGAGAGAAGAGCCTTTAATTCCTAATGTTTCTGTTTCTATTTCTATAATGAACTTTTCTGGGTAAGATTAACACCAAGAAAGTTTTAACACCTCTTGTTATTTAAGTAGTCTTGGGGAAAAAGTCAGTTGACAGAGTGGTCAGAAAATGTTTGAATATCACAGTGGCAATTATTTAAATCACAGTTGTATTGCTCTTAGAATTAAATAAACTGGAAACTTCCTGCATTATAGTGTGTTGTTACTCAAGAAAAAACAGATCACCTTAACCATTGGTTAAAACTAAAGTTTTTGTATTTAGAGGCATTTCAGATGCTGTGATAGAAGGATCAAGTTATCCCTTTACAAAAATGTCAACGAATCTTGTCAAGTATAACCACAACAGGTCCTGCACACTTGCTGTCCAGATATCATCTATCAAAGTTGTGTCTATCTCTCATTTTGCTCCAGGGAATGCAGTAAGGAGTGAGGTGTGCCTTGACTCAGATAACAAGAAAACAATGATAATAGAAAACACACATAAGCTCAGCTGTGAATTTAGTATAGTCATACTTGAAAAAAGACTGGTAAGTACAATTTGTAGAGGGTGAGAAAACCAAAATCCCTGAGGTATTCTCGTGAAAACACAGTCTATGGGTCTTCAATAATATGGCACGGTGTCCTTTCATATAAGCACAAATTAAAAAGACTCTCATATTATTTTTATTCATTTGTATTGATTTTTTTTCCTACTCAGAAATTTATACTAAGAAAACAAGGTAGTACTTTAAAGTGTTCGTTAGGAAGTATGGAAAATTATATGATAGATTTTTCATTTCAGACTTATTAAAAACACAAGAAAGCATAGTTATTTGTAAAAAACAGATGCTTTGCAGAAGAAAATCTTCCTTTTATTCTTCATTCTTTTTTTAGGATGATGTATCATAAGTGCTAGTTATAAGAGATTGTTAATGCAAAATATTACCATATTTTATATATTTAAATGAATACTCTTTACATTTTGTCTACTTTTTCTTCTTTCACCCCTCTTCTTTTTATTTCCTACCTAGATAGCAAGAGCACAAGAAGATTTGTGCAGCCTTCACTGAAAAAAAAAATAATACAGCAAATATAGAAGACTGGATCAGAATGAATTGCTGAAATCAAGTATAAACATGTTTTTGTCCAAAACAAGCATCTCATATGACAGCTCTATTATATAAAAAAAGCAAAAAATAGGAGTTTCATGTAGTATGATGCAAATCATAGTTTTGTTTAAGGAAGACTTTAGAGTAGTAAATTATGATCTTGTTTTAACTGTGATTTAATGATCTGTAGTATTTCAAAGTCTTAGATTAAAGCTTTCTTCCCGCTTGAAAATGCTAAATTTTATTTATTTTTTCTTTTAATAGCACTTAATTTTAATGTGGCACTGTGACAGTGCATGTAGCTAGGAATTAAGCTTAACCCTTTCAAGGGAGGAGCCAGATCCTTCGAATTTATGTGGATTATCTAAAAAAACCACAGAGATGTGCAGCAACCGGTGCAGTCAGTGAAAGGTGAAGCAGCCAACAGCAACTGATCCATGTTATCCAGGAAGTACAAAGCTGTTGGTTTTGGCTCTCACAGGAAGCATTGAATTTATTTGAATAGAACACTATTTTTGTGAGGGAAGCCTGGTACTGTAAGCCCAAGGAGTCTTTTGCTATGTCATCTACTTCTGTTACAAAATATTAACTGCTGTGATTTGCTCCAAACAAGAAGTGTCATAAAATGTCGGTCTAGGTAAAGGAGAGTTATGGGGACAAGGCTGCCCCACTCCTTCTCCCTTTCCTTGGTCAGAGTGAGAAGTCAGGACCTGGACTGCCTGCAGGCACCTCCTGACCCATCGCATCACTCCATTTCCAACATCTCTCTGCACTGCACCGTCTCAAGTTGCCATTCCCATTTCCCCTCAGGGAATAGTCCTTGCTTTCACTCAGGGTCAAAAGTGCCTCCTGGGACCTTTGTCAATATTAATGTCATGTATTAATATGGCAATTGCACTCAAAGGTCAGTGGAGAAATCAGAAACCCAGTCAACTTTTCTCCTGTGCTGTATTTATAAGCTAGAATTTCTACATGGATGCCCATTCATTCCATAGCTTCTACAAAATGAAAAGTCTCTTGCAGACACAACTTAAAAAATATATTAGAAGATTTTTTTTTTTCATTTAAGGAATGGAAGCAAGAAGGATGTATCTGATAATTTTTATTTTGTTCCTTTGTATGTTTTTTAAAACTTAGCCTTATTATAGGTTAAAAGCCTCAGTACTGTGCAAGTGATGACTTTCTTTTCTTCATTTTGCATTGATAGAATTGACCAATTATTTGTGAAACCAATTGTAATGATATCTCAGGTAAGTGATCCAAGGGAAATTTAGATCCCTTGCAGAAATACAATAAATTCAAAATCTTTGTTTTTTCAAAGTCAAAATATGTAATTCTTCCTCGTTCTGGGGACATAATTTCCTTTTGATGAAGAGAAGACCATATCTTGCTGCTCAAGTTCCCTGGTTTCTCCTAGTCAGAAAATACCCTATAACTTTAGGAAGGCAGTCTTCAGTAACAGGGAAAATGGGAATGATAAGGGTTAATTACGTTCGGTCCTCTCATTTCTCTTTTTCAGAATGGCACAAGCAAATGTCAGAAAGAGATACACAGGAGAGTGTTCAGCCCGGCAGGGCTTTCCTGCAAACCTTGTTTGGCTTCCCTACTCAGCTTTGCATTTTATTTTAGTTTTAATAGGAAAGGATGGTTCTCCTCATATTTTGATCTTTGCTGATATGTAAAGATTTATAGTGCTACCTTTAGGCTAATGCAGGGACCATTTTGACAGGCCTGGGAAAGCACATGAAAGTGCAACTTTCTGCCCATCTGGCTTTTTCACCTCAAACAGCATTCAGGTTTTTTCAACCTTGTATTTGCAGGAATTTCTTCAAAAAGGAAGACAAATTAAAAAATGACTCATGTTCCAGTAAATCAGTATGAAAACAGATTTTTTTTCCTTACTTTAGGACAGACTTTTTCAAGGGAAGGAGTGTTCAGAGTAAATAACACATTGGTTGTAACATTTTGGCGATTTTAAGAAGCATTTGTGCCTGAGAAGCAATACCATGTACAGTGATACTTACAGAGTACTAAACAGCTTCTCTGCTCCTTTGCTTTCTAATCAGAATATTATCCTGACATTCTTTTTCTTTTCTCATTGTAAATCTTCACCACACCCTTGTACTTTCCTATCCTGCCTCTTCTTTTCTTGTTTTAAAGCATCTTTCACAATTTGCAAAAACAAGCCTTTGTTTACACATTTGAAAGACATTAAACTTGTAGAAATATCATTATCTACTGCTTAGCATTCAAGAAGCTAGGCTTTTAAATTTGTATGAGCAGCACATGGGTGGACCTTCTCCGTAAGTCTTGCTTTTTTGTTTTATCTTTTTTAATTCATTCTGTACACAACTAGTACTTAGAATTACTGCTTTGATCCTGAACACTCTATGAACTCACTAAAAAATTAAATAACCACTTCTGTAAAACAATTGTAAATACTTCTGGTTGTGAAAAAATAAAAAACATCTTCATGCTTGATTTTTATGAGGAAGGAATATCACCGTGAAAATATTCAGTCTTGGAATCAATAAACATAACCTTCCAGTGTGTTATTACAGACCTTCATTTGTCTTCAGGTTTTACTTGCAAATATTACTGGCTGCATAGCATGAAGGTCATTTTGCGGGAAGTACACGTATCAGATATGACAAAGGTAACATGCTACCAGAGTATCTGTGTTTCCAGAAAAATGCTATAATAAGCTACTACAGAGTAAAAATAAATAATAATTCTGAACTCCATTAGCTTTTACAAATGTCAGTTTTATGAAGCTAGTGACTGAAAAGGAAGTGTTATTCCTAGTTTTTGCTCTATATAATATTGTCAAACCTCATGTTTGGCATTTCAAATACAAAATGAAAATTTATTTGTGCTTTCAGCTTCTTAGCAGGAACACAAACATCCTAAGTGGAGGAGTTAGTTCTCAGATTTATCCATTCATCTCATTTTCATCCAAAATCAAGGATGATGTTTTCTGCAGAGAGAAGTTTAGTATTGTTTTCTTGTTAGTTCCATGGTACTTTGTTTTCAATATGTCAGCATTTAGAAACCAAGCTGTTTTGCTGGAAGTCTGGGCACAGTATCTCATCTGAATGCAGCTAGTTAAGTATCAGAGACCTAAAAACTCTCTATTCAGGGCAGATGCTTGGAACATCTCTAAAGGTTCTTTGATTAACTGAGGTGAAACCATTCTGTATAACAGGGTCAGCACACACAAGCTTTCATTATTTTCTTCATTTACATCAATTAGAATTATGGAGGGCCTGGGGCTACTCCTGTCTTCTAAAACCATGATCTACTCCTAGGTGATGTTTAAATAGAGCACCAGAAAGACCACATCATATTTCATTAACAAATAAAACTTTTATTCCTTTCATCAATGACAGCAAGATTTATACTAGGTGCAATGCTAAAGCAAGTCATTAACATATATCACTCAAGGTGGTCAAACTCTGAAGAACTAGAGCTTGGTGTATATCACAACAGTCAATGCAAAGAGAATGAATTTCATTTTTGTACAGAGTATATTCAAGAAAGAATAAACACCAACTCCAACCAATTTTATGAATTCCTGTTTTCTTTTTATGACTGCTTACTTCAGTGGTGTGCAAACTACTGCTTTTTATTATGGCTCAACCAGAGAATGCCTTTACCAGACTGAAAAAGAAAAAAGAAATTGAGTTCAGGTCCTCTACCTTGAAAGCTAGATGAAAGGAGTAAGTCTACCAGGCATTGAGGTGACATAGTATATCACATGTCAGAATTACAGAGGTATTCCAGGAGAGAACCAAAAGAAACATGGTATTGATAATACTGTAATTTTCTACGGTCCAGTGTGTAACTGCAGACATCTCTCCCGTGGATGTTGTGTTCAAGGTGAAATCAATGCCACATTTTCTCTTTTCCAATGTAAGCTATTGTAAGTTCCTATCGACTTGTTCAGCAAAGCAAAATTTGATTCACCAATAGTTTTATCAACATGTATAAGCTAATTTGTTGCATCAAGACTATTGCTGCACACATGGTGAATATTTGTGCAAATTAAAAAAAATTTGTTTTGAATGGTAGAGTAATATGGTTTATTAAATAACATTGGGTCCATGCTGTGGCTGTAAATTCAACCATGCAGGCAAGAACCTAAATATCTCCTATTTTGTGTGGAAAGGCTTCTATTTCAAATATTTTTTTCCTATTTCCTTTCCAGGTCCCCATAACACCCTCTAGACTCAATGGCTAGTGCTTGTACTCTTTTCGTCAGGAAAAGAGTACAAGCACAGCCATCTGATGGCTGTGTCTGTAGTGGCCCAAGTAGGCCACCAAAACATAAAGTTGGGATTGACCCAAACCATCCAGAGCTACTTTTTCATCTGAGGTCTTTGGCGATCCTGCAGATTTAGAAGAGGGGAGGGAGGTCTCACAGAAATCACATCATGTTTTACCTTTTTTTTCGTCTTGTTTCTCCTTTTCAACATTTGTCAAAACCTTACACAGTATGACTAGAAAAAGTAGTTTTTGCAACATCTCTGATTACCTGTCCTGAACTTAAAAGCTCTGGTCTGCTTGGACCTATAACAATCACATTTGAATATGCTTTTTACACTTTAATTCCAAGCCAGAGGTGCTCAGCTTTTTGGTGTGATAATCATCTAACATTAATATTCTAAAACAAGGAACTCATGGAACAATTTAATATTCTAGGCTTACTCTCAAATTTTGCATTGTATCACATATAGGAATTAGATGTCATCACAAGGCTTAAGGAGCCAACTTCAGGCCCAGAGAATGAAACAAAAAGAAAGAAGAAGGAATTTGGTTTTGATATTTTAGAGAAAACACAGTTGTATTCAGTATGGTAGGAAATCTTATTTAAAGAGACAAGAGAGAAAAGTTAGCTCACAACAAGAAGAATTGGAAAGGTGAAGGGTCACAATCAGTTTGCTGTGGTTTTAATAGCTGTTGTGATGGGTCCTTACCAGAGAGGTCAGAAACTGTTAAAAGCTGCCTATGATGTCTGTTACTATAGATGGTTTTCCAACCAGTTTTTGCACAAGATTTTGTTTGTCTTGGTACTGCTTACTGCTTTCATATTGCCTAGTTCAACTTTATGGGACAACCTGAGAACTTGGGGATCTTATGGGGATCGTATTTACTGTTTCCATATCTATGGGGAGAGAAGAGTACTTGAACTCAGAAGAAGTGTTTAAAAGGAACTTACTCAAATATTTCCCATCAGATTTCTTATGATAAGTACACTTCAGGACATGCTGAGTGCACAGCTCAGGACTCCAGCAAATTGAGTCATGTCTGAACAGTGCTCACCAGCAGAAAAATGCACTGCTGTCCTGCCTGTGCTGTACTAAACATCCTGGGGATTACTCTGACTAAAACTTAGTTCTGGGAGCTGTAATTAGTAAGTTGTAAGAAAGGAGAAGCTATAAACTGCCTGGAAGGTCTGTGGCTGGTAAATCCCAGGTGTTATGCTGTTCCGAATTTCCCTTTAAATTCCAGGTGAAATGCATGGGGAAAATACATGTTTTAGTTGGTGGTTAATACTGCATGTCATTGAAATGTGTGGCAATTTCATCCCACCTGTTGCCATAAAAATGTTGGCCTAAGAATACAAATAATTTTCTCATATGATGAGTTGCTATATGAAAAATAGATAGATTAAATAAATACAGATAAAATAGCTGTTGGGTACTAAGGCAGTAATGATTATTACAGAGTGAAGTTTTCTCAGTTCATTTGAGAAAGTTCAAAAATCTTGATAGTGATTCCCACAAATCAGTGTATTTTCTCTGATTTCCTGTTCCACCTCAACACTTTCTCACAGCTTTAATCAAACAATGGTTAAATTTGCAAATAAATCCAAACACAATGTACCCTGGTACATGTACTGTACTAGAGAAAACAGCACGTGAACACCCAATCCCTGGCTGGTAATGAACACCAGAGCACTTCTTGCAAGCTAGGCAAGATAACAAAGGCACAGAGTTCATTACACATATTAGATATTACAGTTGTGACCGTACAAAATCACAACTGTAGGGATGGGAGAGGGAACTGAATTTTCTGTCATATGATCCACCAGTATATGAAATTGTGACAGGATCTTTGCTCCATCAGATACTCTGTGCTCAGCTGCTTTTTATGGAGCTGGAAAGGATTTATTTTCACATAGAACTTTGCCCTCAATTGATATTATAATGATTCTTGTAATTTTGGTCTTTCTCTCTATCTGATCTGATATGTTAGATGTTGACAGTAAGTTTTAACATATGTTTCTTCTGTAGATTTTGACAGAGTGCTGTTATTTCCTGTATAATAACAGTTTCAATTTCCTGTTCACCATTTTAGTTTTTCATACGGTGATCACAGAATAAAATCTTTAGGGAAGACTGAATATAGTTTGATCTATAAAGATGGCTGATTAATGAAATGATTAAACTCATTTTTTGTAGCTAGCAGATAAAGTTGAAATGAGAGCACATTCCTCTTCCTTTTATAGAGCTGGTTCCATGACTATAAAAAGCAAGGCACTGTGTCTAAGAAAATTTTGATTTTTTAAAAAATCACAAAAAGGAACCTAAAATGAGGTTAAATTAAACACACTACAAAAAGTCAAAAAATCTTTGCCCTTTCTCTGACTTAAGAAATGCTAGAAAATTAATTTTCTTGACTGAATTATTCCGTAAAGTTTTAGAATATTGCTAATATGTTTACCTTGAAAAGGACTCTTCTGCTATCTCTTTAGACTATAGAAAAATAATAGTTCAGATTCTCTATGACCTGGAATAGATCTACTGCTTAGCATTGAAGCACTTTGGACATGTTGAACTATATCTAAGCTAAAAAATAATGCTGTGTACTGGGACTAGGTCTCTCAGATGCAGGATGGGGGATGCAGGACCACTGTTAGACCTAGTCCTAAAGACTAGGTCTAATGTGGTCTTGTGAACTGAACACACATCAGCAGCTAAAGCACAGTCAGATTCCTTTTTGAAGCCTTCCTTCTTGTTGACTTTAATCTGAAAATCATAAATACCATCTGTTCTTTTGGACACTCTTCAGTGTGAACAAAAGCACCATAAAAGATGTAATTAGAAGGAAACTATTCAAAATACACACCTTATCCAAAATACACAGGCAGTGTAGATGAATCTTGTACAATTCTGTACAATATCTCTCTCATGAACCTGAAAAATAATTCTGTGTAACTTTGGAGGCTAGGATTATTTAATCAGCCTAGAGTTCCCTCTTTTAAATTCCCTACTAGTTTACATCTATAGCTCAGCAGTAAGTTTAACACAGTTCTTTGGAGAGCCACCAGTAGAGTCACTTGTGCATCTTCTGCCTTGCATTTTGAGGTAACTCCTGGCAATCTCAAGGCAGACCTTGAAGTCCTAGTGAAGACCTGTTTTCCCCAGCTGTGGGATGTGCCATGTGATGATGCCAGTGTCCTCTGAAATGCACAGGCAGAAACACAGTTTAGAGATAGAGCAATGAATGCTAATTATGTGCAATTAATAAAAAATAAATAATTACATGGAGTGAAACATAGCACATCTTCTGTAGAAATGAAATGCAAAATTTCCATATGGTGCATTTAGAAGCCTTCTGTATCCAAGAAAAATACTTAAGATAGTGACTTTTAATATATGTAATCCCTTGGGTCTAGCCAGGCCAGTCACATTCTTCAAGTTAATCACGTGCCTGAGAGTTTGGTTTGATTGTGCCAGACATGTTGCTTTGAAGAATTTAATAAATAACTGTGACTTAAATTGCGGTGTGTTTTACTGTTTACAGATCCTTATTTCTCTGAATTTTTTATTTATTTCCACTGATATACTGGACATTCTTTAACTTAGTGGACTGACCATGAGCATCTGCCTATATGAGTATTAATAGTTTGATATTTTAAAACAAGCTGAGTCTCTCAGTATTGTTTTGTTTTTCGTATGATTGTAAGTGGGTTTAAATACAGCCAATTAGATTTATATGAAAACTTCCAAATTTACAGGAACACCTGTCCTTATTTTCATAGCTCTCCTGGTGCTATTACCAGGAGAAACAGGATGATAATCTGTTGCAAAATCCCCATGATAGCGTGAGATAATCTGCTGTGGTTATGAAAAAGGTGCTCTTACATGTGCAGATAAAATGTACAATCTGCTCTAGGTAAGGAACAAACCTCTTACTGGTGAAACTCCATTAAAACCAAGGGTGCTACAACAGAGAGAAATTTGATCTTCAACATTTAATGAATAATGCCAGGGATCACAGATAACCCAGTTACATTCAATGCTCATGTATCATTTCCTTCCTTATTATTGCATATTTTTTAAATACATAGGGCAAATATGAGATAATATGCTTTTGATTTCCTTTGATTTTAATACCTATATATTGTACAGATTTGGGTTTTTTTCAGTCTCCTGACTGCCCACTTGCTTTGCCTTGTGGTCTTTTTCATGGAGTACCCCTCTTTAAGACAATTTATGCTTACAGTTGCATGCTTACAAGGAGCCTTCCCAATAACAGTGGCTGCTGTCTGTGCCTTTGAAAGGCACAGAGCTGTCGTGGTTTTAGCCAAAAGCAGGAATCCATTTCCTTTAGGTTGGCCCAATAACATCACATAAAATTCTTCTAAAATCGGGATGATAAGGCAACTTCAAACCTTCTCACATTCTCTAAGAAGAGCATACATTTTCTGTCAGAACTTCTGGTTTAAATTCTTGCCAGTTAGAGCTTCCTATGGAGCAGATGTTTTTGTGATATTGCTAAGTGTTTATAGGGAACTTGTGTGCTTTAGAGTGTGACTTTACATACTTCATTGCACAATCCGGATAAGAAAAGGCAGATAGACCTTGAAAAAGCACACACAAATATATTTGCTTTGCTGACTACAGGAATTAACCAGCTATTTTCCTCCAGGACCAATACACAGCCATAACAGGATATGGTGAAGGGACAACAGAGCTGAACCTCATCACAACTTGTGATGAGACTGAGGCCCCTTATTGAATGAGGTCTCATCTTTAAGCTTCTGCTGTCATTGCAAAGCTACCCTTTGATATGAACCCATGTTTATTTCTTGTTCATCATGATATTGTTGCAAAGAGCTAATATTTTAACTCACTCTTATCTTCTCTCTAGGCTAGGAAAATGAAAGTTTCCAGCTCAATCTGATTTCAGAATTAGTGTACGTACTAGCCATTAATTATTATTTCTTTTCATAAGTTTGCAGACAACAACATAAGCATAAAACTTCCTTGGTGTATCAGGCAATGCTGGGCAGTAACAAGACATATCTAATCTCTCCTGTATGAAGGCAAAGACTGAGGGGCTGTATGTTTTATGACAAAAATCATCATCCTCTGGGCTATACTGAGCTCACCTATCCCAGCCTACAAATTTTGGGTGGTTTCTATTTGTTTGTTTTAGTTTGTTTCTAAATTATGTACTTGCCAGGATTTAAATTAAACCTTTCAGGACTTCTGTAAGCTGGAAAGTTGGCTGTACATCATTGCGACTGAATATTGAACTAATCACTTCAGTTAACTGTTGGCTATCACTGACAAGAGGGGAACTCAATAAACCATGAATTAATTCAGCGCTCTATTCAGCTCAATTTGTTGCTGTAAGTTACCTTTTGTGAGTTACAATATCCACTTCCCAACTGAAAAGCTCTTACTAAATCACAGCAGCAGCCAATTTCAGTCATGACCCATGCAGGGCTGCCCTTTTCTTTGTGGTATTCAGCTGTCATTCAAATAAACCCTTTTCATTAAATACACTGTACCCCATCCTATGAAAGCTAGTTCAAGACAAAACATTGAAACTGCATACTACTATTAAAAAGGTGTGTACACGCCTTAATATTTTGTATATTTACTCTCACTGATAGGCAACCAGGGTGCTTATCCTTAAGAAAGATGAAAAACTGGGAAATATACTTTGTTCTATGGCATATACAAACACCAAATACAATGACTTCATTTACTTAAGTATTCTGAAGTCTCATTAATGGATTTTTTTTTACTGAGAATATTTATGAATTTTTGTTTATAAATTATCTGGAAATGTTCCATAAACCATGTTTTCAAAATAGCACATGTATGAATGACATGATTCACTAAGTTTGCCCCACTATGAACGATCTTGCATCATGATTAAGGAATTCTTTCAAATATTGCTGCTAAAATTATATGCCCTCTACTCAAAGAGTGTAAATCAGATAACCAAAGTAGTTCTTGTGGGACAAAAGAGCTATGAATTCAGGAAAGTCTTGAAAGGGATCAGAGTTCTCTCAACGACCCAGAGCAGACACACACCATGTCTTTTTCAGTGAAGTAAGAGAATGTTTCACAATAGAAAAAAAGATTATAAAAAAGACAGTACAAGTAAAAGTTAACTAACACAACCAAAGTGAGCTGAGATGCCAGAACTCTATTCCAATTAGTTTAGAATGGATTTTTAATTTTTCTTTATTTTAACATAAAATCTTTATTTGGTTTCCTATTTATTTTATGCATCTTTCCATTTTTTTATTCCAAGGTTGAAAATTATACTATGGAACATTCATAAGGATCCATGTTCTGTAGTTTCCAATGAAGTTTGTTATTAAGAATGTATCTAAAACTCCTATTACAGGAAATGCTGTGCAGAAGATTCTTTTCCCAGGACAAATTAATATTCTCTTCAGAAACTTAGTACCTTAAATACATAACTGTGTTTTTTAATGTTTATAAAAGCCATCATATTCAGACTACTAAATGAACAGAAATTTTTACTAATGCTCTGTGAAGTTTCCAGTCTGTGAAAAGCATGACAACAAACAGCTTAATTAAGAGTACCTAAAGAGGGGAAAAAGTGGGCTATATATACATCAACTGTGCTGTTGTTCATCATGAAGCTGTTTTGAATGACAAAGTATCTCTATTTGTGAGGTGTTTTCACCTGATGCACTTTTATTTTCCACAGATGAAATTTTCCCCCTTCCTGATTCAGGTAGACAGTGAACAATTGCCCTGGTAATTATTGTTTTGAATTAAGAAAATGACCAGGAAAAGGAAATATTGTTTACCAAAAAATCCTCCCTCAACATGCTGCAGGCACTGTTGCTCGGTGCAAATTACCATCTCTCTCTTTTGAGCACCTGGATCCAGGAAAGGCAAGCACAACTCTTTCCTTCAGAGTGACCAAAGGAAGAAAGGCTCAAAGCAAAGCTGCTGGTGCAGGCAGCTCACCCTTAGAGCACTGCTGTGAGTGGTGCTCCGGGCCAGCAGAGCAGTCTGGAAACTCACTGACCTTGGCTTGCCCTGACTGGTGCTGTCATCCTTAGCACCAAGGGACTTTAAAACCCATGACACCAGTGAATTGCAGCCTCACTGATTTCATGCTCAAGGAGCTTTACTGAAAATCTGGCTGTGTGACATTCTTTCTCAGTTTAATTCAATTGGTTGAGTGCTATCTTACTTTCTGTAAAGAATTCTTCTGCTACCCTTTCTTATTTATTTTTTCTTAAGTTTAGCTTCGGTGCTAGTAGTAAGGGCTTGGCTGCTGGTATACAAGCACTCCCCTCACAATGTAATAGGCAGCTGACCCTTTCTGAAAAGATCATTAATCTGAATAAAATATGACTACATTAATTTATAAATCATATTTTCTTTTCCAAAGCAATACAAACAAATGCTCCTTCTATGTGACAATCTACGAATATAAAGTCAAAGCTGTGTTTATCTGGACAACCAGAGTCCACCACATCTGGAATCCACCATAAAACCTCAACTCAACCTCTGCACCATGACTCTCCCACTGTATTCATTCTCTAATCTTTTCTTGATTCTGGAAGTGCAGAGGTTCTTGCAAGTTAAGAGAGCCCATTTTAAACTCTGATTCTAAAACGTTGTGGGCTTGGTCTTGCAAAATTCTTGCACAAAACCCATGTAGAGGTCCTCTAGCAGAACCTAGAGGTGAGCTATTTTCTCCCCTTTTTGTGCTTTCCTGACTGAAAGTACAAGCCACAAGGCTAGAGAATTTCTTTCAACCCTAGCCTCATCCCAGACAATGTGGTTTTAAATGTATTACATACGACAGCAATTTCAGTATGAGAAAAAATATGCTCCTTTTCCTGTCTAGCAGCATTTAAAGAGTGATTTTGGAGAATACAGACGTGGTTTTGAATTCCTTCCAGCTGAGAACTACAGCTAGCCATACCTTTTTCTCTAGCCACTGACTAATTACATACATTTTTAGTGCTTTATAGGAGCTTCTACTTTTGCTACAATTTGGAAGGGATCCTTTGTGCAGGGGATGACTGTTTACATGGGAATGTCACTACTTCATGTTCTTCATGAGATGGGCAGCGGGACCAATGCTGACCTACTCCTTCCAAACAGACTTGCACAGCAAGAAGGAAGGTGCACGGCATGCTGCAGGCTGAGGAGCAGAAGTGCAGGCCCAGAAAATGTCAATAGAGAAGGAGGTTAAGCATCATCTCTGTTTAATCCAAGGAGCAAATAGGTGGGAAGGGTTTCTTTGGATCAGCCCCAAGGATCCTATCCCAGACATGGTAAATGGAGAACAATAATTCAGTGGTTTGTTTGTTTGTTTTATTGCTCTTGTTGAAGATTATAAAAAAAAAAAAAAAATCCAACAAAACAACCAGCAATGCATTTCATGGTTATGAGCTCTCACAGAAGGTCTCTGGGCCTTATGACTTGTTTATTTCTCCTTCCATTTTTGCATTTATTTAAACAAAGAAAACAGCCCTGTGGAATGGTAAGATCTTGTAGGAGTCATATACAAGTTGTAATAGCTAGAAAGATTTTCAGCAGCAAGTATTGCTTCTCAGGACTGCACCTGCCATCTATTTAGAGAAACAAGTGGAGGTTCTTCAGTTTACACAGACCTTTTACTAGGCTTCACCAGCTTGTTTCCCAGCTGTACATATAGCCTTCTTCCTTTGCATTTTCTCAGGCAAAGTAAGTTTGTCAGATTTTCAGCTTTTTGACTCTGCTTGTATGGCCTGTGCAGACTCTTTTTAGCTTGTACTACATCAGATAGAGCTTAAAGGAGCCAGAGACACCTACTGTGTCACACAAAATGTGTTCTCTTGGTATTCACCTGGCTTTGCTTCACTGCACATTTTCTCTCAGAAACACAGTTCTTCTATATATGCACCTGACAAACTAGGAAGAAATCTATGCCTACCATGATGAAATGAAAAAGAAATATTGATCCCAAAATTTCTGGAGAAATAGCAAAACCTCAGAAACTGACATTTACTTGAATTTTTCTTTTTTATTTACATGCACTTGGAAAAATCAAGGTTTTTCATTGACACTGGAGATGAGTCAAATCAGGATTTTGAAAAAGAAAATTAATCAGGGTATTGGGGCTGAAGGGAATTTCCTTCAGTCTTCAATCTCCTTGTTCAGATACTTTTTTTTTTTTTTTTTTGATGTGTAAAAGACTGATGAGAGCAAAGGGCAGTTGTTCTTTTCTTTGGAATGCATGTATGGTTTCAAATAAATAAAGATGCTTAACAAATGGAAAGATTAGTATTTCTGCACATTTTAAATGAGTCATGCGTGACAGTAGCCTAATTCTTTTTATGCAATCCAAGTTCACACAAAGTATGCATTAAACATGAGACATGCATGGATATTTTTACATATTCAAGACTTTTTAATGGAACATCAAAACCAGAAAATGGTCACAAGGATGAGGATTTCTGGGAATATGCTATTATGTTTTTCATAAGAATAAATAATTCAAATTTTTTATCATCATAAGTTTTTCTTTCATGGTGCCCTATCTAAATTATTATTTTGGTCTAGTCACAATGAGAATATGAGCGTGTTGAGCAGTTGTAATTGAAGAATTGGAGAAACTTGCCTCTTTACTCTTAGGCCACATATTCCCTTATTGCTTTATTGAGTGCATGCTCTTAAGAAATTTGATCCCAAATTGTCTTATCAATCAAAAAGCAGTGGGAGCTGTAATGACTTGAACTAAACCCATTTTTATTGTATGTTCAAACTGTAATGACAAGTGGTAAATTTTTCTCTCTCCGTATCAAAGTAAGAGCACTTATTTGACTATAACAATTGTACCTGTGATAATTACGTGCACACATGTAATTATCCAAAAAGAAATTCCAAAAAGAAATTTCCAAAAGGAAATCTGAGACCCCCCTTTGGTTTCTTCTCAGGTTGGGTCTTATCAATATATTCAACTGGTCCCTTAAACCAAGACTTCCAATGCTTCTGCTGTCTATACATCATGAAGAGTTTCACAGTAAAGCCATATCTGTGCTTCATTTTAATGTTTTCCAGCAAGGTGTTGAAAGGACTGAGACAGCTGTAGGGCACAGATGTTGATGTTTGAAGTTATTTATCTCCCCCTTAGTACCTCTAGTTAAGGAGTTGACTTCACTGTTTTCGCTGTTTTCACTGTGAGTCTTGGTGAGTATTTGGTTAATCTGGGGTCAGCCTTTTTGCAGATGGTACTTTGAGACTGCTGAAAATGTACTTTACAGAATGACTTTTGTTGTTAATATTGTTTAAGTTTTTCTCTCTCTGAGTGGAATTTATGTTTAAATTAATTTAAAAGTCTAGTGGTAAGGATGAAGAAATCTTTTTGTCTGTTTCTGAAAGAGCCTGTTTTTGGGATCTGGCTTCCTACATGGTGGTGTTACTCAGATTCATGAGTAAATTTACTCTCCCAATTGTACCAACAGTCAAACTTATAAAAAGAGGTTCATCAGTTCTCTGTGCATATGTCCCATTATGTTCCTATACCTAATGGCACGTTGTGTCTTGAGCTTCGTTAAATCATTTAATTAAAACATGTTAACAAAGCCTAAGAAAAATAAATGAAACTACTCGTAAGAAAATTAAATTGAGAAGCTAAGCTCATTTATAATTATTGTATTTCAATTAGGCTTTACTAGGGCTGGGTGAAGGTAGAGATAAAAAGAAACTACTTTGATGTCTGAGTTTCATAAATATTTCTAGTGTCCTATTTGTGAAGTCCACAATACTAATGATAACAGTTTACTGCATGCAAGCTTTTTCATGCCAATTACTATACTTAAAAATTCAGTCATAATATTACATCAAAACATGTCAAGGCTCAGCCCCTAGGTTTGTAAAACAGGTTTTCTTTATTGCACTTAAGGGAAGTAACACTACTCACACCTTTGATTCACAAATTCAATACACTTTTATAGTTACCCTGACAGAAGTCCTGATTCATTCAGTTTATAGAGCTTTACTAGGTTAGTAAAGATGGCCTCTTAGAAGAGGTCCAAATCTATTAGCTGGATTAGAGCATATTTGTTAGACAGAAAAAGTGTACCTTATTTCTCATTAATATTAATCAAATTTTAGCTTCTAGTTTTTCCATCTTATCATTTTCTGCTTCTAAATTAAGGAGTCATAAAATAAAAGAAACATTCTAGTGGTGTAAATACTGTTAGTCACATCTTCATGTTTCTTACCCCCGTAAAAAGTTTTGCTTTCCCAAGCTTTAAAGTATAATAGTTCTAAAACTTCAGAAGTCAGTCTTAATCTTTCACATTATTGATAAATTCATGAATTAAAATGTATTATCTTTGGAAAACCTAATAATGCTAACCAGCTCATTACACACTATCTTCTCTTTCCAAGATCTATGCTTTCCTAAACTACAATAATTCTAAAAATAATTAGCAACAAATTACCATACAAAGGAAGAAGTACCATTCATTTTGAAACTACATTTCTTTTTCTATTCCAAGTTTATGGCTTAAAAGATCAAATAATTTCCAACAATTGTTGCTGATTTTCCTCCTGAATTTCTTAACTCTTCTAAAGTAGTGCTTGTTACAAGTGTGATTCTTTCTTGAAGCATATGAAAACACCCATTAATTTTCATAAGGATGACCCTAGATGAGCTAAGTTAATGATGCACATATGTACTTACAAATTAGAAGGCTGATAGATAGTCCTGCATATTTTTCATCATACCATTATGATCATTAAAAACGCCGCATTACTTTGTTTAAAAAAGAAATCTTTAATTTTATCATCAAGCCACTGATTGCTTTCCCCACTGAGAGAAGGACATTGAGTGATTCATTCAAGTTGTTTGGGTGAATTAGTTCTAATGGATTTTTGTATATTTGTTTTTTTAGCTCCTGTCACCACCAGGAAATGAGCTCATTACTTAATCTGGAAACCCAAAAGCAACCTTTGGGCATGCCTAATGTAGATAAGTGATTAGACAATTCATCTGATCACAATAATCTGGGAAAGAAAACAATGGCATAAAAGTATCTTTTAAAGCTTATGTCATGGTTAAATTTTGACTTCAGAAAGCCACCCTACCAGCACTAAGTTAAAGTGTGAATTCATCACTCACATGCTTCTTCCCATTGCTCTCCATTCCACAGAAATAGAGTGGAATCTCAGCATAATGTTTTTTCAGAAGAAATTTTTAGACAGATTTAACACTTTCTAAAAATTCTCCTTGACTGTTTGCCAGTGGTTTCATGGCCTTGATGGCAGCCATGACACCATCAGAGTCTGCTTTGCCCTCCAGCTGTACAAAGTAATTGGTTATATTCAGATATGCTTTCTGTGTCCCCGTGAGTCAAATATTCACACCAAGTCAACATTACTCAAGGTCTCTTGTCTCCCAGTGTGTTTTGATGTGTTAAAGATAAAACATGGCTCTAGAAGACTATTGAAGAGCTAAGAGCCTTTCTGTGAAATGACTGAAAGCTTTAATTGTTGCTGGCATATTGTAAATGCCACATATTCTGTTGAAATGACTTTCTCATACTACTTTCACAGATGAGGTTACACAATTGTGAAGCAGAAGGATTTTGGGTTGTTGTGGGTTTGTTTTGTTTTGCTTTTGTTACAGCTCCTTTACAACAATGCAAACTGGAATCACAAAGTAGAATTGTCACGTTGGAAGAGACCTCCAGGGACCTCCAGTGCAGCTTTCTCTTCAAAGCAGGGTCATCTATGAAATCAGACCAGGTTGCCCAAGATTTTATTCAGTCTCATAAAGCTCCAAGGAAGGAGACTGCACATCCTCTCAGAATAACCTCTAGGCAACCTCTTCCAGTGCTTGAATGTCCTGTAGATGAAAATATTTTGCCTTAAGTCAGAAGTCCTCTATTTTAATTTATGATCATTGTCATTTTTTCTCCCACCATGCAAGTCAGCCAAAAACCTGGCTCCCACTTCTTAATGACCTCATTTTCGGCCTGATCCCTGAGTCTTTTCACACAGGTCAAGTGTTGCAGAGCCTTAGGCATTTTAGTGACCTCTGCTGAACTTTCTCCAGTTTATCAATAAGTTTCTTATGTAAAGAAGATAGATGGAGTGTAATAGGTGCCACACTAAAGGAAATAAAAATTTTCCTGGATTCACTGGCTACTGAATCAGAAATAGTTTTTGGTGGGTGGAGCAGCATTGGCTTGGAGAATTTGTGATCTCAACTGTGCTGGTGGAGCACTTTAATTGCATGAACCTGGTGTGATCAATGCTATGCAAATATGTGATACAAATGACCATAAGCTATGGTGTGATTGTACTCTGTGACTCATTGCTGGGGGAAGCTCTGGCTGTTGGAAATGGCTTTTCAGTCCACAATAAGGATGCCAGGGATATTTAGGGAACTAATTACCTGTAAACCTGCCTCCTTATGCAGCTGTTAGTGGAATGCAGAGCTTTGGGACACAGAAGTGTTGCTGGTATTCTTTGAGGACTGTATTTGGTTAGTTTAGTAATGATTGTCTTTAGCTGACTGTTAAACCAGTAAATTTCCAGTGACATTTTAATATCCACAACTTTGTATTGAAACAAGTGATGGCAAATCATATCAGTGGTTTCTGCTTCTCAACTGAGAAGCATAAACTCCTTAAACTTGCCAAAATTTATCAGCATCGGCCATCAGACTGCTAGCTCCATTCATTGTATGAATTGCAACACCTTCTTTATTGAAAATTGAAATCTCCCCATCCAGAGGAGAAAAAGGGTGTGAGACACTAAATCTGGATCTGATGAGGTTTTTGCACCCATCTGGTGAGGTTTCTTGCATTCCCAGAAACTATGTCAAAATTTATTTCTCATTGTATTTATCTCTCCAGTATTCACTTCATATTAGCACTCAATGTTTTTATTTGCCTATTTGGTAATTTGGCCTAGGAATCAGTGGCACAAGCAGTAATGATGCCCAATGATAGAAAGCTGAGAAAAGAATCTGGGATATTCAGTAATGAATGTACTCATTGATGGCTAAAATATATAATCTTGTATGAGAATAATAGCATGACCACATTGGTCTCATCAAGAATGTGGATTAGTATGTAGTATGTATTTTAGCATGTATTTTTACATACACTTCAGCATGTATTTTTTCAAGTAGTATTAGCTATAACTATAATCAATGCTGTATCATAATTTACTTCTTCAAAGTGCGCCGTATATTAAAGAATGTCAAACTGTAGCATTGTTCTACAGGATTAAATATATATATATTTTTCCCCACACAATTTATTACTTATTTCATTGGTAAGTGGGATGAACACTGATCCCTCAAGTGTTTAAATGCCATTGAAGCTGCTGCCTCAGCACACAATAGTTTCTGTTACAGACACATTTACTACAAAAGAACGGCTGAGGAAAGCTGGGCTCGGACCACATGCAGCTGACGGCACTGCTGTCCACTGGAGAAAAGAGATACACACAAGTGTTGGTTTAACATCCCAGCCAACAAGCTAGGCCCAGTTTAAATTACCCCTCCCCCAGCTCGCCTTCCTTGTATGTGTGTCTCTCCCTCCCTTTGTTAGATTCACACACTCTGCTTTTCCAATTGCTTTAGCCCGAAGCAGTTGACATTTACCCCAGCTAGATAATCGAGGAATAACATTTGCGTTACAGTTTAACATGACCTCTGCCTCTACAGCTCTTTTTAGATTACCTTCCGCCCAAAAAAATGGTTGCTGACACCACAGTGAGGCAGGAGGTGGGAAAAAAAGAAAAGAGAAGCTTATTATTGCAGTGGCACAGTCAATGTCATGAGAAGCTGCTCTGCCCTTTTCAGTTGTGGGTGAGCAACTATTAAGGAAAAGGTATTAAAAGGAGGAACAACTGTGATGCGAGGGACACACAGGTTAAGCTCAAAGCAAAGGTTAATGGATTGACTGTTACCTGTGTATGAGGCTTAATGTTGGTCTATACACAAGAGAATTGCTTCGAGGTTGTATTTTTTTCATGAAAGTAAATTAAAGGGCTAATTTATTCCAGCATAAAAGAGTGAGATGCTGCTGTTATTGTTGTTGTTTTAATACACAAGGACACATTTTTAATTCAAAATGTTTGCTTTTTATTTCCAGTACAGATTGCTATTTCCAGTACAGTGTGATTGTGAAAAAAAGAGCAAAAATTGTCATTTTTGGCTGAAGACGCTCACTTAAATTTAAATGGAAGAGTTGTTCAAGGAAACTAGACAAAGTTTAGGGTACTAGTTTAATAATTATGTTATACCTCAAATTCTTCAGATCTCTGTTTTTCAAATTTAAGATGTGTTTCTATAATAAAATAGATGTTAGACATTAGTGGCTGCAAATTCTTAGAAAAGCTCCAAGTGAGGACATCAGCATGTTCTATAGAGAGTTAACAAAAAGTGAGAAAGTCATTCCTTGTTTGTAAATTACTCAGTCAAGTTAATGGCTATACAGCAAAAGCAGATTATCTCTACTTATTTCAGGATAAAACCAAAAAAGGCTGACCTATTCAAAGTTTTGATTTCTTTTCTTTTTCATTTACATCATCATGGTAATGAAAAAATAATTGGCATACATAATGTTCACATTATTTTTATCAATATAGAAAAATTATTATGATATAGAACTTATCATATTGCCTCCTTCCTGAGAGTGAATTTAAGTAAAATCATCTTGTGAAGCAGTGACAGAAGACAAATGCATTTATAATAAAAGGAAACCAACCAAAATCAGGTTTAGGCCATCTGCAGATTTTGAACTTTGTAGAGGCTGTTTCATCATGATCTATTTCTTTATCTAGAGTCTTCTTAAACAGCACCTTCCACTTGATTAAATCATGTTTTCAGAGAAAAGCTGAGTACATAATATCAGCATGAATGGTAGAAGCAGACAAAAGAGGCAAATCAGTCAAATATTCACAAACTGTCACTAAAACTTACGTCCTTTTCCTGCTTGCTTGTAATTTTGGGAAGGAGAATTACCAAAATAAATTAATAACAGAAATCCAAATAAAGAATAATTAGCAATATGTTAGTGTAATGCAGTGTCAGCTTTTTAAAACATTTTAGAACTGGCCTATTACTTCCTTAAAATATGACCTGAATATGATTGTCCTTCCTTGCCAATGTTGAATCATTTCCCAGTATTAATTTTGGGGTACTTTGCCCAATTTTATTTTAAATTTCTCAGATAACTTCCAGTATTTTTCATGGCAGACTACTCCTAAGCTTAATGTATCCTACCACCCTGAACTTATTTTCCAATACTCATCCTTTTACCTTGTCTATTATTTCAAATGATTTTTCAGCACAAAGACTGAGTTATATCCTCACACACTTACCAGGTGCAGCTGGTAAGATTGTATTATGAGCAATTGCTCGCACCAGAAGACTTTAATCCTTATTTATATCCAACATGAGTCTTAATTATCACTTCTTCACACTAATTTTTATTATGTAAATATGTATTTCTTTCTTAAATATTTGGTTTTTAAGGACAGAAAACTACCATATATTCTCAGCTATTGCAGTAAAATTAATGACTGTGCTCTTCTTTTTTTTTTTTTTTTTTAATTTAAGTCAGTGGAATTTGGCCCAGACACAGCTTATTAGACAAGACAAAAATAATGCAATATAAAAATCTGTGCAATTATTTCCCCACTGTAAGAGGAAAATGTAATATAATTCATAAAAAAATAAACACATCTATGTGAAATTTATTTTTGTATTTAAGGAAGATATTTATGCAATTTGTGACTCTTCCTGTGGCCTTCAGTACTCTAGTGAAGGGAGTATTTCCAAAGAGTTTTTGGGTCACACAGCAGTGCAGTTTTTGGTGATGCAAATGTCAAATGTAATGTTGAAGATAACACAGGATTTCTGAAAAGCAGCACCTCATGTGGCCACACAACCTGTCTGATGATGCTAACGTGAGGAACAGGCCAAATGGAGGCATTCCCATAGAACTGTACAAGTGCCAGGTCATTCCCAATGCTGTCTAAACCCGGTGGATGCAATTCCTTCTGACTATCAAAGGAACAGAGCAGGAGGACAAGGGGGGTTTATTCATTACTGTATTTATGACCAGTAATTTTCTTTCACTGTGAGAAGATGCACTCAGGACCATTTTCGAAGGGTGTTATTACATGATTTTTTATGTGAGTCTTTCCAAAAGTGTGACACCAACCAGAACAAAGTTAAAAGTTAAACAGGGATAGAGGAACAAAAATCTTGACTGATACATCAGAAGAGCTCCTGCCTAAATAGGGTTTAAGTTTGCTTACATTGGCTGTGAGGAAGTCTGCAGCTGCTGGGGACTTTTACATGGATTTCCCTGCTGCTCCAAGGTACAGCAGAATGGCTGTAATCAAGCAACAACTTTGAGCAGTAACACCCCACCAAATTGTGTAGGGCTAAGAGGAGCACAGTCCCATGTTAGCAGAGGAACTGTAGAAAAGTTTGTGTTAGAAGTTCAGGATCTGGCCTTCCTACATTTATATTAATTACCCTGTGAGTTGAAGTCTGTTCATGGGAAAATCATTAGGATGAAGGGCAGGTTTAATGCTCTGCCCTCGGTTCACACATGACCAATATGGATGACCACCTGCAAAGAATGGCCTCCTCTAAATCTCCATAGGCAACCTTCCTGCACAGGAAGGCATTGCACTGCCAAACCCTGAGCAGATGCCTAAATTTTAAGAACAATAAAGTTTAAAATACTAAAAGAATTCAAAAAATGCACAAGTTATAAAACATTTTAAATGACATTTGGTTACAAGTTGCTTCATTCAATATCCCTCTTTTTCCATCTCCAAGCTTTGTTTATTTATTTATGACCACATTTACTTTAAAAGCTATAAATGGGGAAATGAAGTTGAGCTAGTGTCTTAGGAACCATAAGGAAAATATGTTGGGAAATTTGCTCTTTAGCTGACCACTATTTGTATATGAATTACTGCCACACAGAATGAGGATGAAAATAATTTTTTTCCATTTTTGCTTTCAGGTGAATATTGTAATGGTTGGTTTAGTTTTCAGTTTAACAGCACATGGAGTCTGTATCTTTCAGCTGGATACATTTATTTCAAGGTACTTAGAAGCTGACTTTTATGAGATTATTTAGTCAGTGATTATTTTTGTTGAGAAATGTGTCCTTTATCCTTCTCATTCATCCAGTGCTAAGATATTTCTGTTTGTCAGAATGCCTCCATTTCTGATAAATGACTGAAGACTGACTGCTACACTTTATTAAAAAGTAATAACAATTTTTGTACGCACCCTTCACATTGTAAGGGGGGGACCATGAATCAAAGGACACTGCCTGTCTGGGCCTGATAAATGCATCGTTTACCAGCTGAGGAGTTATTTAGGACTGGCTATTAATTTAAATCACATTTATCTTCCCTGAATGGGGGGAGGTTGCTGTGATAGGACTGCGAATGACCAATAGTGCAGCTAAGTGCACATTATTTATTACTACCGCCTGCAAAGCACTGCACAATATGTTAAAAAACCCCAGTGCCAATTACCATGGTTAATCTAGTCAGGGCAGTAACAGATTTCTTCCTAACACAAGCCAATTTCTACACTTGTACTTTTGAATCTCTAGAAAGTCAGTGTTTGCTCAAAATTCCTGATGATTTGAAACAGTTTATTCATCCTCTCCTAAACCATTATATGGAATACCAGCGCTTTTCATTTTTTTTCTTCGTTTCGGAAAAAAAACTAAACAAACAAACACCACTTTCTTCAGACATTTTAAAATAGAAATTTCTGGAGTGCAATAAAGTCGTGTAAACCATGACTTCTTGGTCATTTCTGAGTTTTGTTCCAAGGCCTCTGAAGAAGAAGAGGTTTTGCTGAGGCTTAGGGAACACTCAAGCAGAACTGCTCTGGGACACTGGAATCTAACCTGCCCAGAAAATGTTGCACATAAAATTAAAGTAATTCTGAAGGAAACATGGGGATTTGTAAAGCCCAGGGTATGAATTCAGCATACCACATATGCCTGTAGGAAACAGTAATGTCTGCCTTGTTGCTGTGGGCTAAGGTAGTGGTTGTCAAGGCAGATGCCTCTGAATTTTTTAAGTGTAGCTGAAGTAAATTGCTACTGAAGAGCAGCTACTAAGATGCCCTAAGTGCATCCTCAGAAGGATGATCACCTTCTGAGAACTCACTGAGGACAAGATGCTCTTGAGGTGGACAATGTGGTCTCCATTGTGGCTCACATCCCAAGTAACCAACAGAGAACAGAAGCACTGTAAGACAGACATAGACACACGGAGAAATGGAGGACAGACATCGAGACCATAGATCTCCCCCTTAGTTGCAAGAAAATATCAGTGAGAAAGATTACAACAAAGCACTGCTTTAGTTATCTGCAATCATTTACATTCACACTCATTCTTGTTCCACAGTTATGATAATGCTAGAGTCCCTTCTGGCATTCAGCAGGAATGTTGGTTTTTTTGTAATGCTAGCTGGTCATCCATTTCCAAAAAAACCCTATTGTTTCCCATTGGTAACAAAAGTCTTACTAACAAACAGATTTCCATGGAACCGCATCGAAGAACCAGCACTGTGTTAGCAATGGTAGTTGGTTCATCTACAGAGCTGTCCCCCATACTCTGATAAGTTATTGCCACTGCTGCCTTGTATGTCCACTATCCCATAACTGGAAGAACAGCTAAGTAATGATTACCAATGACCAAACCAGTGTTATGTATGAGTAATTCTGGTTTTGCATGCTTGTTGCATCAGCTCCCAGTAGTAATCAAGCCTTTATCACTAAAAACAAAGTACTGAACATCATGTTTGGACAAAGTGCTGGGTTTCCCATCCCATTAGTCTGAGAAATAATCAGGATTTGTCTATGCAATTAGCCCTAAACTAAATAAGCAGAAATCTGAATAGAAATATACTGACACATTATAAGACATGTTTAATTCTAACAAAGTGTTGTACATACAGGTCCCAGGAAGTCTGAAGCATTTAAAGTAGGTATAAGACCTTTACAATTTTTTTTTTAATAGTGACAACAATTAACTGAATAAGTAACAAGAGGTTATCCTGACTTTTCTATCAAGAATTTTTTTTTAAGAAAAGATGTTGTTTTTTTTTTTTTCTCCTTAGGCTATATCTGATTGCTCTTATTCAGCCACATAACAGTAACTAATCCAGGACATTTCATCACAAAGACCTTCATATTCATCTCCTCGCTTCTAAAAGTCTGGACAATTCTGGGAATCTGTTTTTCTTACTGGTATAAATCTCCTGTTTTACCTCAGAGGATTTGTGGCATAGCTTTGGAATCTAGGGCTGGAAGGCAGTGTGGGGAATAAATCCAATTCCATGCTCTTGCAAGCAAGCATATCATATAATCTTTTTACACTTATCAAACTCCACCTTAAAAGCAATTAGTTTTTTGTTCCTCAGCCCCTACACTCTTAGCATGCTTGGGAAGCTCTTCCAGGAAATGATTGCTCTGCTAGATAAGATCCTTTTTTCCAATTTCCAGCATAAATTTACCTCCTATTTTTTTTCATGCCAAAGCAGGCATTCAGGTTAAATATTTTGTCTCTATCTCTAAAGTTTATTTTTATATGTATATATAAGCAACAGTTAAATCTCCTTTAGGGTCTGGTTTGTTAGTTTGAGCCTACTAAATTACTTTGGTGTATTTTTGATATTTATGTACCAACTGTATTGTTTCCAGTAATAGTTCATCTTTCTTTTGATAGGTACGTGATCCTCTAGATTAGGTTTTATTATTGGATTGTGATACTAAGCATTGGTGATACTAATACTTTCTTTTCCTCTCTGGAAATACCTCCATACTGTACTTCAGAAATACATTTGCCTTTTATCACAGCTACAGCATACACAGCATACTGTGATCAGCTAGAGAGTTTAGGTCACTCTCGGTGATTTCTGACAGATGAGCTCAGAGTTTATAGCAGAGTATTTGTGTTATTAGTCCCTGAGTGCCTGACCTTGTACTTTGTGCTATTGAATTTCATCTTACTTCTATTCCTGTCGATCTCAAGGCTATCTGATTCTTCCACTGTGATATCCCAATCCTCCTCCGTACAGAAGATGTGTCCTGGTGTTGTCAATACTTCTGTGCACAACTCAGATCCCTAATAAAAATACAACCAATGTTTTACTGAAATGTCTCAAACTGGACCACAATCCAGACTAATAGGCTCCTTTTTACACACCCTAGTCTCCACTCTCTACAGTGAAACCTTTACCCACATTATTTCTATCTCTTCTGAAAATCTTCGGCTGCTCCAGCTTTACCAGTTTTACTAGTCTTCTTATTTTCACCACGGTTTTGATGTTTGGTATCTGAATATCTTCAATTTTTATGATGCTAGGGATGCAAGGGTGGATTCTTGTGTTCTTTTGTAGCTGTTCCTTGACAGTGGATTTTTGAATCACTGTTTTACAGTAGTGCCTCAGATAGCTCTTTCTATGAATATGAATATAGACCTTTATGAAACTGTGCTGGGAGGAAAGAGAAGAAATGGAACAGACTGCCTGGTGGGACTCCAGCTTTGTATCATCTGAGAAAGAGTAGTGAAAAAGAACCCAGGCATTGAGGTGAAGTTGAACAAAATTCCATCACTTAAATATGTGGCAAAAAAGAAAAGAATGCATTGCTTTCAAATTTTAAGCTATCAGGCATACCAATATGCCAAGCCCCTGTCAAAAGCATATAATAGAATGAATACTTTTAAATCAAAAGCTGCTATCATTTCATATAGTTTTTCATAACCTGGAGTTGTACAGACTGAATATTCAGGGCAGAAGATTTGCCCTGAAGACTTTACATGTCAATCATTTGCAGTGCAAAGATTGGGTCATATCTGCATTGGGTCACATTTTGCTTCACTTACTACAAATTCCCAACCTAATATTTAAGCTGTGTTATACTAAAAAAATATTTTTGATCATGTCTCTGCCATGTTATGACTTTAAGCATTATGTTTTCCACATAGACTGTAGAATAAAGTCCTTGACCCGGTTAATCCTCGGGCTCTGGTCTGTCTCTGAGTTAAAGATACGCAGACACCTCCGGAGCTAAACACAGAAGATCACACTACTTGTTCTATTGCTTCAATTCTTTCCTTTTTACCGAGAATCATTTGTAGGAGCTCAGTCTGTGCTACTTCCTCTGCTTACACTGCAGGTATTCAAAAAACAGTCAGTCTTAATTATCCCATCCCCCTTCACACATCCCCACACCCAATTAATAATGTTCAGTGATGTATGAAGCTGAGTTTACATTAATGTAATTTTTTAATACATTAAAGTGGTGCACATCTCAGGCATTTTATAAATAAATGTCACTAATTTATAAATACTTGTGCCACCCTGGGGATCACAGACTGTGAAGGGGAAAGGGCAACAGGGGTGCAATCCTCTCTCTTCTCACTCCCATTTGTAGCTCCTGGGGATGCTCAAAGAGATTAAAACTTGCTCTTGCCAAATCCCAGGACATGCAGCTATTACTTACTGTGCACAGTGCAATATAGTTTAGGCTCAGAAAAGAGCAGCCTAGGAACTTTCTCTTTGCTGCCACTCTAAGAAAAATTGAGGTTTTCTCTAAATAAGGAAAGGAAAAAGGTTCAGGTACATGAGAATCAAAGTTTCTCTGTCAAATCATATTCCTGATGCCTTTTCAAGCCTGGAGCTCTGTAATACTGACAATAAATAAATATGTGTTTCTGCATGTGGGGGCTTACAAGATGGAAAGGTTTAAAATTCAGATTCACAGTTACCAGATCAATGAAATGAAGATTACTTGTTACTTCAACCACAACTTATTGGAGTTAACACATGAATTTAATTCCACATTGTAACTTGGGATGAGAGAGTAAAATGGCATAGAAATGCCTAAAAAGAAAAAGTATCATCAGATGAAATTTTGAAAGTAGCCGCTGATGCTGTCTGGCTTCGTTTTGAGCATGACTTGTTCATGTTTGGGGAAAGTCAACAAGATGCATCACTATACAAATGTTCTTCAGGACTTCATCTCTTTTGCTGTCATTGCTACTAATTTTCTAAGAATTTTGATTTATTTTTATTTCATTTATTACTGTAAGATAGTACATTTCTGCAGCAGAAAATTATCACACAGAGTCTAGCACATTTATATAGCAGCCATAAATTTTCCTCCAAACCAGTAACTAGGTATATGATATAAGGGGCAAAGCGAAATTTCGTTGTGAATACAATATACTAAACTGCAAGGCAAAAAAAAAAAAAAAAAAAAAAATTATGTGTCTGTTCCTAGATATGGGATATGCATATAGAATGAATACTAATCTGTGGAAAGGACAAGAGATATTTTGGCCTTTTTTACAAAATGGGACAAATTATTAAATTTGTCCCCCTTGTCTACCACCTTTGTTTTTTAACGAGCACAAGAAAGCCTTTTGTTTTTAATTCAAGCTCAAGGTGAAGATTGATATATAGGTAATAGTATGAAAATTTTGGGAGTTTTGGTTTTAGTCATTGCCTACAGTCCTTTTCTCCTGCTGCACGTCCTGTGAGATGGGCTGTGAATATGCAGCTTCATTGTTCTTTTTGGGCTATGTTTGCAGACTATTTCTAACCCGCATCAATGCAATCCAAATAATCCTCAGAAGTTGCTTCATTATTTATTAGAAAAAGCAATCTGGCATGCGGTGTGTTATTGACAGCTGAAATCCAATACTCAAAGGTCACCAAAACAAATACCAGAAAGAAAAGGTGTTAAGGCAAATAAAAATACACCTTTTTAATTTTGACTGAATTGATTAAATAACAATTGAGTGGTGTCACAGGTCATAAGGCTCTGAGACATAAGGTCAGCTTAATAGAAAAGAGCCTGGGGCCATGTCACAGGGTATGCTCTGAGGCCTAGGACTCTGAGGCCACATCATTGTGCTCGCTCCTGCCCTTACCCCATGTAGTCTGAAATGAAGAAACGCCTAAACAGAATAGAGAACAGTCTAAATAGACTAGTGCTTGTCGCTGAGGGCTACCCCCTGAGTCAATGCTGTTTAGAACTGATTGCTTTATTTGAACCGAGAGTACTGAGCATCTCTCAGTAAACATTTTATAAAATTCAGTAGGCTGAGGAAAAAAAAAACCCAAACAACTAAGAAACAAACCAAGAAAAAACCTTTCTATACAAGCAGTACTCTATAACATGTATAAATTCATGTACATCTCTTTACAGTCCCACAGTTCAGCCCAGTCATTTCAGGACTGACATAAAATGAGTGAAGTAGAAAATGAAACACTTTAATACACTAAAATCAAAAGAACTTTTTATGTGATTTTGAGAAGAATGAACCTTACACTACATACACACTAACATTAATTAAACTTACATAATTTGTTTAGTTCTGGCTTTTTGTATGGTAAATTATTTTGTTGGTAAATATAGCTAGGCCAGGGAATCTATTGGTATAGAAATTCATGCCTTCAGATGCTGAGGCTGATCTATTAAAAGGGCTAAATAATTTTACATTTAATAACACAAATTAAAAATTTTGGTCTTTCTCTAGTTCAAGGAGTGACCTAAACCTATGTCCCATCAAAGCACAATTAACTTTATTAACTTCAGCAGGTTAAGTGGAAAACAGCATGTAGGAAATTCATTTTAGGAAAGTGAAAAGTTATTTACATTATTTTACATTTTCATGACTACCTGCTGGCTCCAGTAGAGGCTAAGGCATATCTCCCACTCTTGCAGCTGAATTTTCTAGCACTCTTCTCTCCAACTTTTCCTGTGTCATTTCCACCTTGGACTGGTAACGTAAACAGCTGTTACTGAAGTGTTTGACAACATTTCTCCATGGAAGAGATCTGGTTTGGAATGATTGTCTTTTTTTTTTTTTTTTTTTTAACAGATGTGTATAGTCTATTTTGGGTTACTGGTACTCCAGCATCCTTTTAAAAATGATCTCCTGCAATACCCTGTCACTCCTAGACTTCCCATGGCATTGGAGTTGCTAAATTTTTTCCTAGTTTTAGGCTTGATCATGCTCCCATTTAATGAATGGCTAAACTTCTGTTGATTCTCAGGATAATGGTTCTGAGTTTTATTTTTTATTTGTTACTTAAATTCTAATTTTGCTAACACATTGACTCACTGCATAACTCAAGTACAGGACATTTCTAGAGCTACATATTTTTTCAGTTTTAAAAATTGTTCATAATCTATGAAACATGTAAGAGGGTTCACAAAAAAATGAAATTTTAGTCTAGTTATACAACTATTAATGAGTTATGATTTTCAAATGTAACAAATATTTAAGGAAATAAGGTACAGGATCAATTCTATGACAATAGCCATTGTATCATATGACTTCATGGTGGAAAGAATGCTTTTTACCACTGAGAATCTGATAGCACTTTCAATGCATTTTCTACTTAATGACAATTTTAATTGCCTGGAGTTAGAAAAAATGGCTTTTGTTTTAAGATTTCTGGTTTAGCTATTTTCTACTCTTATTGTCCTGGAAGAGTTTGTTTACTTTTCAATCAGTTTATTTTAAAGAGTAACCAATGGCTTCAAAAGGTAGTGCTTTAAAATATAATTATACAAACAGTGAAGTTCATGACCTACTCTGTCTACAAACATAAAAACCTAAGACTTTAATTCAGAAACATCTTTATCAGCAATGGTAAAGCCCATGAATCACTCCATGATATGGACAATATTTAGTACTCTTAGGAAAGGAGTTTGAACAGAATCAACTACAGAAACTGTAAAAATAAAAAAAGATGTATTTTATTTTCCATGTGCACAGTAGAATCTATGCCTGCAGTTTTCAAGTACCTCGACATAGACAAAATGAAATCTAGCACATATACTTGAAAGAAACAAAATGTTATTTGTGAAACATAAACATATTTATTTATATTATTATGAAGTAACTTCTGTGGAAATTAGTTCTCCATTCTGTATGGTCCTATAGTTAGTGCTGTGATTTGTGCTCATATAGGAAAGTCAGATTGCAGCACTTTAAAAAATCTTTCAGACTGATGATGTATTATCTACTATGGTGGGTGGAAAACAGCAATGGAAGGAAATGTATGTCAGTGTGCAGAAACAATGCACAAGTGCTTGATGGCTGCAGTGCTCCAGGCTGTGTCTTGGACAGGGTCCTCTTGGGCAGCTCCTGTGCTCTCCACCAAACCACAAGGCCAGGGAAGAATCAAGAAGGAACTATGAGGTGCTGGCTCAAGAACAACCTGAAGACCTCTGATCATTCACTCAATAGGATTAATGTAAACACTACCAGTTTACAAAAATGCTGCCTTTTCAGTGCCCTGGTGGTTCGCATGTTTGTATAATGACCTCCATCTCTTCATAACTCACAATGGGACTTTGTTGGGAATCTAGACAGAGAACAGACAATCTAATGTCCAGTTTAATATCTGTACTTTCAAATCTTTCTCTTTGGAGGATGAACAGAAACATATGAACATGAAGGCTATGTACCCGCTGCCCCACCTTCACTTTCCAGAACACCTCTTGTGTGCTTGCAGTCTTTCATTATATTCTTGTATTAAACATCTGAGTTTTAAAGAATTTGAACGCCTAAGAGCTTGGGTTTTCTGTATGGGTGAGCAACAGGTTCTTGTACTTCTGGCATTGCCCAGTTTTTTAGGGTGTCAGATATTAAGAGTTTTAAGTGGTTTTAATATATGATCAGCTTAAAAAAAACTGGTCATCACTACAGCATGTCCACATTAGGCATCTTCAAAAGTCTTTGCTTAAATCAGGATTCATGAACTGAACTTCAGTCTCCTTGGTTTGCTTATTTACATTTATTAACTGCGTTGTCTAACCTCTTGACTCTTTCTTAGCAATGTATTTCAAATTACACCTTTTATCTGATTTTGCATTAGGCTAAAAAGTCTGCATAATGGTAAGCATTTGTGCTGAAGTACTGGCATAAATATATTCTTAATTTTGCCCCTTCTGGGTCATATTCTCCATTCCTATTTAAAAATCTATATTAGTTCATGTTCTTGTATCTTATCTGGAATTCTTCAATTCTACTTCATAGATTAAATAAAATTGGGTAAATTCTCCGAGGTTTCATTCAGTCTCTCTTCTCAGCAAATTAATCCAGGATATAATGTCCTGTGAGTGGATAGAGGGTTAATCAGTGTTTGTGTAACCTTTTCCTGAATTTTCATAAGTTTTCCAATTAACTGGGGTAACTGCAAAAACCCACACATTTTATGGTGCACAGTGTTTCCCTCTTTCCCTCTTCACAAAATTGCTCTAAGCAGCCATCCCTATTTCTAAAGGCTAACTAAAATGTAGAAGTTTAAATCATTGTTCAGTGTGTATAGGAAGCACCAGCTATGGTGGATTTCAGTGGCTATTCTTATCTGGCTACTTACAAATCAACTTCTTATTAGCTTATGAGAAGCTGAAAGAAACAAACCTTTTCTCTGTGGAGGAAAAGGTCTTGTTATGCAGAGAATTTTATAAAAGCTTTCTTTCCACAATCTGTGCACTGAGAGATGGTGCCCTACAGGCTGAGAAGCTGGCATTTAAAGGAGATGTAGGGGAGGTGTGCAGCATTCTGTTGAAGTGTACCAATGAACAGTCCTCACAGCCCACGTCTGTAGTTGGCACTGCAACCGTAGGCTAGGCAGGAAAAAAGTATAAACTGTGGTGGAGTGGTCCAGAAGCACAGTCCATCCCAGTGGGTAGGCTGACATAAATATCTTGGTTAGAGAATTATATAAATGCCCTGGACTGAACTTAGCCCATCTCCTTAAAGGTGAAAATTGATATCTGAAAGGTAGAGATGAAGCTGATACAAAGAACTGACAGATTACATCAAAATCTGTGGGGAAAAGAAGCATACTTGTCAAAAAATGCCATACTTAAGATCAAGACAATTTATGCAAAATTCTGTAATTCCAAACCCTTGTAAGAATTTCAAGCTTGCCTGGTGGGGAAATGAAGCAGACCTCCAGGAAAGATGGCTAAATATTGTATTTATCACAGAGAAATATGTGAAAGGTACAAAATTTGCAACAGAAATTTCAATACCTTGGATTCCTATTACGATATGAATAAAACAATATTACCATAAAAATTTGAGTAAGTATTAAAAAAAGCTAGTTATATTGTTTTGACTGTGACAGAGATTCTCTCTTTTGTCTCTAGTATCATTTCTCACACAGCTGCCATGATGTAATTTCTCATCTGTATTCTTTGATATATTTCTTTGACTTTCTTGTATTTGAAAATAATAAACTAAAACCCAAGAGGAACTAAGAAACACCATATAGTTCAAGGGTTGGATAATTTTAGCTACACCTGATAATATGCTCTGCTAGTTGTCTTCTGCAGAAATAGTACTTACTGGTACTCTCACCTTCAAATTTTCTTATTTATGAGGAAACTTCTGACTTCACTGTCATGAACTCAACAGTTTTTCATTGTTTTCATTATGTTGCAAAACTGCCAAAGTGTGCTAAGTAACTGATATGTCCATAGGTATGTTTGTAATTCAGACACTTAGAGGCATTCCAATTCTCATAAACATTCACAAAATTAAGGAAAAAAAAAAAAAAAGGTGCACTCTTGCACTCTCTAACAGGTCTAGTGGAAAGCTAGAATATGATTAAATAAAATATTCGTTATGACTCCTTTATTTGACAAAAATTCCCAGACCATGACTTCCTTTCAGAGTTCAAATGTCAAGCATCCCTTCCACAGTCGTCAGGGTGGCATGCAGGAACAGAGGGAGACCCTAAACAGAAGTCTTTAATGATGACAAGCCTGGTTGACTCAATGACCCACAACATCTTTTGTCTCCCTTTCTCCCCATGTTGGCTCCTGCTGATTCAGATGGGGGAAGCCAACTAGCAGAGCAGTTGCTCATGCATAGTCTAGGGAAAATATTTCCTTCAATCCTGTGCACAGAGTGCAAAAGGCCCTTCAATTTCCTCTGCACTGTTTTTTGTGGGGTTTTTGTCTTTTTCTCTGATTGACTAGCTTTATATTGATTGAAAAGTCATTTCCTTTGCCCAGTCTTCTGAGAAACAAAATAAATGTTTTCTGTGACCCTAACTCTTAGATTTTTCTTTCCACAGAGCTAAAGAAAAATTTTCCTGTCAATTATATTGAAGGAAAAATTATATTGTTGTTTTGTAGCACTTTTTTTTCTTCCTATGTGTCAAAAGGGAGCAAATGATGCATTAAAAGCCTAAAAGCTGACATAAAGATTAGGTGTAAAGTGCTATTGATCCCTTTACTAGAAGAAGCAAAGACAGATTCCACTCCACTGTCAGGTTACATTTTCAGTAAGTTACCCAGATGCAAGATTTTAAACTTCTACAAAAGAATCCTCAAAGTGTTGTTGAAAGTATCAAATAAGATTACACCAGACAGGAGAAACAATCATTAAAAAATGTCAGTGGTTCAGCTGAGGTACTGCCAAGATAGGTTGTCCCAGTGCTTCATGTAGCCCAATGTCTGAAAGTTTAAGATGCCAAAATGAAGAGACAAAACTTTAAAAACATCAGTTATTGCATTCTCTGTGTGTACCCCTCTCTGTCTCTCTCTCTGCCTCTTTCCCCCTACAAATCTATTTATCTTAGGTCTACATTGTGTTAAACACATAATGTTAAACATATTGTGTTAAACAGTAGTTTTCATAGGATGGTGCACAAGAAAGCACTGATTTTCATTCCCTAACTTGTTATTCATAGAAAGAATAATCTGAACATTTTTGAGATTAAGTTATACCACTTCTAATGAGAAAACAAACTATTGCTACAAGTCAGCATAGTAGATTTTCTTCCAAATACTTTACCTTCTTGTTCCTGAGAAACCTTTTTGATGTTTCTTTGCTCCAAACAGGAAGATGAACTGCAGCTGAAAAAATATGGGACCTGCTAGCAGAGAGTATATGGTCAAATATCATAATTCTTTGTATTGTTTTGACCTTAAATGTTTATGAGAAACCAGCTCCTTGGGGTTTTTATACTACTTTCTGCATCCAGTGATAATCAGGTTTAGCACCTGACTTTACAATACAGACATCTTGACTATGAAACTTTTGATAGTTACTTACATGAGCTGGAACCATCAAGGATTGATAAATCTAAGGAAGAGTCCAATGGCTGATTAAGCTCTATAAATTAAAAATAATTCTACCATGCTAAGGCAATGAATTTCCTGATTCTCAGTAGGGTAACTTCAGAACATGTCCAGAGATAATTTTTCTTGACAAAAATTAGAGGACAAATAGAAACAAATACCAAATAAAGACAGCTAATGAACCTTCCTTGTAAACTATCACATCTGTAAATATACTGATTATGGAGAAGGTAGACTCCCCTACTCAAGAAACACTATCAGGAAGCAATTTTTGTAGAGCAAGGGGGTGAAGCTCTCATGGTAGGTGTGTAAGTTCAACAGAAGTCTAAAGATGACAGATTATTTGGGCTGAACTGCTTTAAACTAATTCCAGAAGAGGAATAAAACCTCAGAGATGAGTTTTAAATTCACTTACTGGAGTGCAAAAGGAATTTCTAAGTGGCCTGTATAATTGTATTAGAAACCCAAGGAAGAGAAAATATTGATTTCTATTGAAAAAGCTATGCTGTGAGTTTGTGAAGCTAGTCAACCCTGGCTTCACATGGATGTGTCTTACATTCCCTTTTCTTTTCTATTTGGTAGCATTTGCCTTACGTGCCTCCTTTACAACACAGTGCACCCGGGTCATTCCAAGCCACTTATAGGCTGCTGAAATTATTGTATGATACTCATGGACTGTCCCATGTCTCCTAGCAACTTTTTGCCTTCTGACTAAGGCAGAGCTGTGTCCTTAGCTAGATCTTGAATTAGCTCTCTCTAGTCCAGAGCCCTTCTGCATTTTTAACACAGCTCAATAACAGACTAGGGATTCGGCAACAGCCATTAACAGAAGCAGAGGTGAGGAGTTTGAACATAATTTTCATAGGGCTGGCTGAACAATGCTCTTTCCATGTCGACTGTAGCCTTAAATGGTGAACAAAACCAATTCTGTGCCAATGTTCTGTGGGGTAAAAAGTGGGGTAAAAAGAGCCCAAATACTTACAGATCAGAAGCCCTTAGATAATATCTTGGAAGACATATTGGAACAGCTGATATGCAGTTTTATACATAAAATTTTCAAGGGTAGAAATGTATTCTGTTCCAATGTATTCTAATTAAATTCTAATTGAACCTGAAATGTCTCCATTAGTCAGTCCTGTGGTGCAAAAGGAGTAAATCTTCCAAGCAAACAGCTGGAGTCAGGAACAAAAATCCACACTTTATGCATTATAACCTTTTATTTTGTTCTAATTCTAGCTAAATTTAATGATAAAAATGCCTTTTATCATCTGAAAAATACTTGGTGAACTTCTTCAGCTTCCTAGTCTAATTTCAGTAAAAATAATCTAATTCACATACTTTTAAATGGCTTCATAATGTAAAGCAGAGGATTCTACTTTAGAATGATTATGATATTTACTCACTATGAATTAATAAATCATGGACAAATCAATTCAGCTTGATCATATTTGCGATGATGTAACATTTAGTGGTTGCTTACAGCAAAGCCTTTAGCCAGTGCTTTATTGTACTGTATAATCAGT
The DNA here is from genome assembly GCA_034509185.1 of Euphonia xanthogaster. Lineage (NCBI taxonomy): Eukaryota > Metazoa > Chordata > Aves > Passeriformes > Fringillidae > Euphonia > Euphonia xanthogaster. The sequence continues at coordinate 88,480,319 of JAYDZK010000113.1, forward strand.
AGAGGACACAGAGCAAGAGAATAGGCTGGAGATTGGTTTTTGCATTGGGATGAATTTTCAACTTCCGTCCCTTGCATGTAGAAATCAGACTATTTTGCCTGGCTGCTGATAATCTTCCCAAGTATCCCACAATGAATTCCTGCACTGTATTTTCCTGTCTGAGACTTTCCTTCTTTTGAATTGATTCAAACCATGTGAAAACAATGGGTATAAGGCCATGAAGTGAGACCAGCCAGACCCATTCTGGCAAAGCAGTGTCTTTATGGATAATCAAATGATTGAAAAAAAGTATTAAAAATGCATTTGTTAGAAACCTTCTAATAATTTTCAGATCTAAAATTGCTCTTTCTACCAAATGATGCTTTCATTCATCCTTAAAAATGTCTGCATTATTAGCAATTGTTCCAGTTAGACGCTACATTTTAGAAATATTTTCCTCATACCTCTACCACTGAGAGCAGCTTCTGTGTGAGACCAAGGAGGGAAACCTGTGAATCTATTCATTTTAACAGGCTGAAAGGATCTACACAGAGCCTAGTGAAGGACAGCTGTGGATGAATTTACCTGACTGACCACAAGAATGACTCTTCACTTCCCACTGACTGGTTATGATCAACTATGTGATGATATAGCACAGCTGATGTATAACATGCCAGCAGCTGGTGTGGAAATCAACACTGGTGCAACAGAAGCACAAACTTCTGCATGCGCTAAGATTCATGTTAAATACCACGGGTTAATGCAACACTTCTGCAGAAGATTCAGTGTGCTGCTTTTGGCTAGTATGGGACTGTGCTTTGGGTTTGTGCTGGGCACAGGGTTGATAAGTCATCATTTCTTTCATGTACCTCCTTAAAACAACTGACTCCCTTCCAACTCCGCATATTTTATGAGTCTGTGAGCCTGTGTTAGATGGCATTTGATGCCAAGGATTGATTCTGCTTATTTTTTGAGCAACTTACTCTCCAGGAAGAGAAGGCTGAGAGTCATTAAAAGCTTAGGTAATGCAACACAGAAAACAAAGATACCTCTGAAAGGAAAAGGGCCCAAACTCTTTCCCAAGAGTGACACTAAAAGAAGTTTTCTAGGGACAGAAGAAATTATACAGACTTTGCCTCAGCTCAGAAAGCCCTTGAGTTGAGTGGAAGCAGACCTGGAAGCAAGAACCTGTCTGGCACAGGCCACAGAAGGCAGAGCAATATTTGCTCGGAAATCTTTGGTTTCTGACGACTATTCTCAATTTTTTAAATGGGTCTGTTTTCATTCTTTTTTATTAAAAGATTGCTTTTGGATTTTGAATGCCTTTTTGGTTTTCTTTGGGCAAGAGCTCTTTTTCTACTGCAAACTCTGTAAGAGAGCAACTTGTTACAATGTCATCAGAAATGGAGGGCATTGATGGACTGTTGCTTCTGCTCTGCAGTCAACTGTCTGAACATAAAGGAAAAGGCATTCTGCTGTCGGCTGAATGAAATGAAATAGAGATAGAAAAAGGTACAAGCAAAAAAATGAAAATGCAAGAGGAATCAGATTTGTAAAATGTATTGATAATATCAAAGAAAAATAAAAATAGTGAAAGGATTTTCTCTGAGACTTCACAATCATGAAGAAAGGTAAGGGGAATGCAAGAAGAGGCAGAGACTGCAGGAGAGTGTAAAAGGAAACCACTGCTCATAGGAGACCTATTTTTAGATTTAAAAGCACACTGTCAATGTCTTCTGTGAAGAACAAAAAAAAAAAATCGATTAAACATGTTTTAAAAACTGGAAAAGAGAAAGTATATACAAAAACAAGGATCTGAAGACATTTGCAGTTTTTTCCATATTATTTCCCACATTCTTCTTCAGAGAAATATGTCACAGGGTTCAACCTCTGTAACACCCAGCATTTGTCTGTTCACACTGACCTAATTTTCAGGAGGCTTTAGGATTTCATGTGTATAAGCAATTTATCATGAATACATGCACTGGAGTTTGTCATGCATGTACAGAACACAGTTGCCAAGGAAAAAGAAGTTGGTAATGGAAAAGGTGTATCACTAAATCATTAAAGCTTTCTTGCACACAATTCCCTGTAAAAACAATTTAAATACTAATCTGTACTAATGCTTTTATGTGTAAAGCATGTTTTTATTGCATTTTAGACAGCCAATCCTTCTTTCTTGTCCACATTTGCATTAAGTGCATATAGTTTCACACATTTAGATAGTGATTTTTCAACTGAGGAATCAAGTGCTGCATCAAAGCAGAATGGAATATTTTCATCAAGTATGCAATGACAGTATTTTGCAAGTGCATTAGAAGTAATAATTGCTCATCAAACTAAATAAAATGAAACTTGGAAAAAGTGTAGAAGCAGTTTTAATAAAGTATTTGAGCTGCAAGGAAAAATATTTAAATTTGTAATCAACACATACAAACAAATCACTCATCAAATTTCCTAATATTGTGGTGCTAAGTAAGCTAATTATCCATTTTAAATGTTATTAAATGGCTTTTTTTGCTTTGAAGTTAACACATTAGTTTTAATAGAACTATCACACATGAGAAATAAAAAAAACACAGACAACAAAACATATGCAGAATACAAAGTACTTGTTCTTTCAGATGTTTGGACTTTGTGCTGAAGACTGTCGGGGCATAAGAGGATAGTACTGTTTACAAAAAAAAACTAGAAATACAGAGGACACAGAGGTCTGACTTCCTATGAAACATGCTGAATGAAGTTCAAAGATTAAAATTCTAGGCTCAAAACAGTAAGAAATAATTTTTTTCCACTTCTTTAGAGCAAAAATATCTCTGTCCTAGGTTTGCTGTGTCTATACTGATATAAAAATGAGGACATTTTTTACAATTATCATGTCATAAGTTACAGCTGAAATCCATTTCAGCAAACAAAATATTTAGTAAAAATAATAAAACTACCTTAAATTCACCAGCAGCATACAAATATGACTCAACTGGATTCGTCTTAGGAATAAATATCTGCTCAGAGAAACATAACCATTGTGATGACTAATCATAATTCCATTAAGTATGTCACTAAAAGTTGACTTTGAATAATTACTTTAATTAATCTTTTTTCTTCAAATGCAAAACACAGCCTGAATTTCATATATATTATGTATATTTCATGGGAAATGTGAAATGCTAGCATTCTCCTGTCTATTTGGTACAAAGAGCAACAGGAGGGAAGTGTGGCATCTGAAGAAGTTAACACAGGACATTGTCCCTTAAAAACAATCAGAGAATGCTTAAGGTTTGGTTTTGATTTTTATGTTGTTGTTGGGTTTTTTTAGCAGCATTACCTGGGAATTCCTCCATATAATCAGTATAGATGCTCACCTATCCAATTGTAGCCTTATGCAAGTTAGAAATGGCCTTCATTGTTATTTCAACTAAAAAGCACCCGAAAGTACAAGTTTTAGAAACTCCACCTAGGCTTGGTATGATTTTACCTCTGGAGATACATGTGTCTTCATCCCTTATACAGACAGATTCTAGAAAACCTGGTTAGAGCCAATATTTAATTTTTTCTGGTTAAACAGGATGGACTGAACCATCAAACTGTGATCAAACTCAGGGCTGTTGTCAGTACAGGAGACAAAATAATTTATGGAAAATACATGAGATTTTAATCAATGGCTTCAAGAGGTCTGATAAACTGCATTGTCTACAAGCTCCCATTTACACCACATTTGTTAACCCCTACACCAACTGCACTTCCAGCTTTGGTAAACCTTATGCATTCTTTCTCTAAATTACACTAAACTGTCTTGAAGAAGGGATAACAAAAAAAAATTAGCTGAACCTGTCTGTCTTTTTCTCCTATGATCCTTTCACATGAGCCAGTCACTTGTGACTAGCTAGCTTTTGTCATTATAATGACAATTCTGACCTTCTTTATATCTTCACCTCTTCTTAAAAGAGTTGAAAAAAATATGAGATTAAATGGAATAGTTCTTTCCTAAAGTTTCCCGTGAAGAGGTGCAATATGTAAAACTACAGACATAAAATGTGCATAAAAGGAAATGAATGGGCAAAGAAGTAATGTAGTCCTTAAGACTTAAGGTCCAAGCTTAAGTTTGCAAACAATGTTTTAAATAGGAGGGAAAATAGCCTTAGCTTAAAAAACAAAAAAGAGAAAAAAAAAAAAGAGAGCAAAAACTCTACATGAGTGCTACTCTCTTTAATATTTTGTAAAAGAAATTGTCCTTTGGACCTCCTCCAGTTTACTCATATTCCCACCCAAAATTGAACAGTTGCCCTTGACCACATATACTTGTTCCTGAGGATATTACGTCTGTTTTTTGAAAGTGTTTCAACTGAAGCATGAAGAAAAATGCTGTGTAAATAAAAAATATTGCAAACAAATATCTCAGCATTTCTGATTTGAATTTTCTCACAGTCTTTTAATCTGTCAAAAGGCTTGACTTTCTTTTTCTCAGCTCTGTATTTTATTTTGTGAGAAACATTACTAAAAGTGTTGTTACTGGAATTTCCATTGGACAGTAAAGATGTCTTTCAAGCTGTCCCTTAATGACAAGATGGAATACAGCCTGCTAAAGTTAAAATAGGTGTCTGGTCTTTTTACATGTTGGTTCACAGCATCAGTTTTTTAAAACTTAATATCTCTGCTAAGGTCAGTATAGCAGTAAAAATTCATACTAAATAAGAATAATCTCTGCTGTTTGACAAAATAAAACCATCTTTTCCCACTCAATTAATTTCACATTTCATAATATTATATTAAACTTCCTAGTCCTTTCTTTCCATATAAACCTGTGATTGATTTATACAAATGGGATCAGTAAGTAGAAGGGCTTTTTATACCTGTGCCATCACAAAACTTTGTGTAGGAACTGAAATGGATGGATGAGAAATAATCTTATTTTGTATCTGCTTTGCAACTTTTACTATTCAAGTGCTTTGTTGGCAAGGACTTAAACATAATTGTGCTGAAACTGAAGCATATAAATTAAATGAAAAATAAATTTGCATTGAAAGTTCATTTTGGTTTCATTACTGTCTAGCTGACACTGTTTATACCCCACAGATACAGCATATAGAGAATACTGTCTTAGTATCATTTATGGATTTGTATGATCTGAGCTGGGGCTTCAAAACTTACATCTTTAGCTGGAGTGAATGAGGAATTCAGACTCTTGGAGGAGTTCGGTATGTCCGTGGATTTTGAGGCATATAAAAAGCATACAGGAACTTTCAAACCACTATATTTAGTGAATGCATCACACATAGCTTGTTTGAGGTGAAAATTGTAAGCATCTGTAGGCAATACATTGACTTTTAATAGCCAGCAAAGTAATAAAATAATATTGCCACCAAAAAATTGTATTTATATGTTTCTATAACCTCTACATCATAGTTAAGATACAGTTACAGCTGAGGGCTAACTCCACCGCTGACCTTTTATGACATTCTGCAAAGCTCACTGTCAGCACTACAAGCTGCAAAGTAATGGAAACAAAACCCAAAACAATTCCCAAACCGAGATCGGTTTCTAACCGCATGTAAGCTCAGCCATGTTACGTAATAAAGTGTTCCAGCATGTATTTTGCATCTGTAATTATTTCCCATCATTCCCTACACAGCCTTTCTAGTGTGTAAAGTAGTCATACCCATATTTAAGAGGATGTCTGGTCCTTTTTGCTTTAGAATTGATACCTTGTGTATGTAAAAAGGCAGAGGCAATTTAATTTTCCCTCAAAATAATTTTGTCACTCAAGTTATATGAGTACGCAATAAAACAGAATTCTGTCATTTTCACACGTATCACCAATTCTCTGAGAGGGTATGGGATGAATGCAGATTTGTGCCATCCATTTAAGTCCCACTTTACCTAGTTCAGTCAAACGTAGTATATTTATATTTTCACTTGGAGTAATCATGGTTGAAACATTTTTTCAATGTGTCTACACTCAAGCCTTTACTTTCTAAATGCTGTAGAAACAGCTATGCTGACTTTACATTCCTTTAAATATAGTTGTATGAAAACTTTAAAAATATTTTCAGAATTTATATATTTTTGAAAACACACTTTTAATCCTTGAAAGATAAGTGGGTTGCAAAAAGCCAAATAGGTACACATTCAGTTCGAAATATTTAAGCAGAAATCTTTAAATTTCAAGGTGATCAGTTACACAGCGTTGAACCTTTCTCCACAGAAGACAAGGCGGTATCTTGCAGGAGCTGTCAGATGAGAAACACTGGAGAGTAGCCAGGCTGTACCAGCTTGATCCAACGGGCTGTGCCTGGTATGAATCAGCCTTTAAATGCCTGATGGAGTCTGGTGAGCTGGGGCTAAATTTCAGGGGAAGTTCACAGAGAGCAGGGTTGGATTTATTAATATACTGATTTTCCTGCAACTACACTTTGATCACTGACTTAAACTGATGTTCTTGGAGTGAAGAAACATATGCTAAAGAAGGACTTGTCATGCAGGACATCTATAATTAAAGAAGATCTTCAATGAAAGCATTTCACAACACCGCCATTAGGCTTTGTCATGCTGCAAAAAGAACATGAGCCTCTGTGTAAAGTTAAACAATTGTCAGCTGAAAGCAGATGAGGATTTTATTGAATACCTGTATTACTAATGCATGAAGAGCTACCCATGCAGAGCACAGCAGACACAATCATTGCTTTTAATCGTTGTGCAATTTTTATTACCAGTGGAACTACTAAACAAAAAGAGGAGGATAGATTTCCATTACAGGTAGCCACAGTTTTATTTCAGGAGAAATCAGTGGACTAGGTCACTGAGTGGTCACTGATTCCATTGCCAGGAACACCTCCATATGACGAGACAGGTAGGTTTACTTTTTGGAAGACAGCACAGATCAGGAACTCAAACCCCACTAGCCAGGGGCACATAAAGAGTAAAGTCTGGATAACCATTTCCAAATCTTCCTTCCCACTGTGAAGGAATAAAATTATTTGACCAGGCATTGAAAAGAAAAAAACTAGCATGTAAAAAAAACGTATATAATTTTTAAAGGAAAGTATAACAACAAAGAAAGAAATATACATTAATTACCAATTATCAAAAAGCATTACTGTAATTTTTATACTCATATGAAGTTTGCACTGTGATTGTATTTTGAGCTATGGTGCAAATATCTAGAATACTGGAAATCAGTTTTTGAAGTTTTTATTCAGCGTAAGCTACGGAAGAGACACTGCTGGGCAGCTGTCCTGGCAGAAACTACTACAAATCATGCTTCAGCTGTAAAGTTGTAGTTTTGTTTTTTTAATGTTGATAATAAAATATTGAGAGATGGATGAGAGATAGAAACTGATGTAAATATGAAATTTATTTAATGCCCAGTGTAAAATTGGCTTAATATTTTAATTTTATTAATTCTCAGTGCACATTTTTTTCATTTTATTTTTAGGTGAGGATCCACACTGTTGTAAGTACTACTGAAGCCATTACCTGCAAGGGGAGCCACAACCAAAGGAGAAAAATACTGACTCTGGATAGTGGAGATTCCTACTTTGAGAACTTTGCTTTTCAGTTCTGGTTTGTTTCTTTCACTATTCTACTAAGCTTACAAAAGAATTTTTTTTAAACATTAGAATCAAGTGTAATCCAGAGCATCATTTTGCACATGCTGTCTGGTCAGAGGCTCTTTCACAAAAAGATATAGAGTTCATAGGTCTTTGTAGAGGGTAGTGTTAAAACAGTACCTTACACCTTTGGGTGTAAGAAGGGAGAACTGAGTGTTTTTTCTCCTTTATCCTCGCACCTGGAAAACTGAGGTCAGAATATAGAAAACATACTAATATCAAGATACAATTGTTTTTTCATTCATTCATTCATTCTTCCGGGCCAACAGCAGTGCAAAAGGCATGAAACATACTTTCATTTATTCCTGGTTTTAATCTCTTCTATGGTTTGCTTATTAGCTCTTTTCCCCTGTCTACTGCTGTTTCATTTACTGGTTTTCTCAACTACCCTCATTCTCAAAGGGAAATCCACCTGGTTTTCATTTGAAATTCTCAAGTCCTGTGGTGTCAATAAAACTGATCTACTCCCACCCATACTACCTTGGGTTTATATATTAAATGTGGCAAAACTCAGGCATATGTCATTTTTCAGGAGCTAAATGGAAAAAAAGTTCTGTTTAAAAAGGTAGTATTACACATTTGAGTTTAATATTGTGAAAAGTCAACATGAAGCAAAATCACAGAGATGTTAAGTGTTTCAGCTTTCTCAGGAAAAAAAATGTGAGCATTAAAAATATGCATTTCTCATTTGTTTTCAAGTACCATCAAACAGAAGCCACTCAAATGGCCAATAATCAAGTATGAACAGAGGCAAAGAAATAGGTAAAACATAAAATTCATTGAAAACACATAGACGGTGAAAACATTAAGGCTTTTTCTTCACATATGGGGATTCGTAAAACCAGGAATAAGTGTTACAAGACCTAAACAGTGTCCTGAATCAATTCAGAAGTTTGCTAGTTTGAGCTTAAGCCAAATGACTACCCAATGAAGAGTAACAGATGCACCTGACACAGCATTCCAGTTCAAGGACATAGCAGAAATATCACTCTAGTCCTCCCCAGTGACAGAAAAAACTATTGATTGCACATTTACAGCTCAAATCCTTTTTTTTTTCCTTCTTTCTAAAGTAACAAAAGAATTCTAAGTGTATGAAGAGCTTGTGGGTTTGGCTTCAAGTCAAGGCCAAACAAAGGACTCAGACTTTCACCACAGACTACAGAAGAATTTACAAGTTCTGTGTTCAGATTTGTGAAAACTTGTTGATCTTTCAAGCTAACAAGTATTTTCAACAGCAGGAGCACACAATAGCACAAAATTCCTTTTGTTTTCTGATGGAAAGGCTTACAGGTACCAAAATCCATCTGAAAAAAGGTTAGCTGTAACTTGAATTCAGGATGTCTTGTGCATTATACACTGAGAACCTGAATCACTGATAATTGATCTACTGAACCCAGTCACGTAAGAGAGCCAAGTAACTTGGATAACCTGGAGGCATATATTGTTTCTCTAAGCAGGAAGTAGAAAGACAAAAAAAAGGAAAAAAATTCCAAAGCGTTCATATTCTTTTAAATTAATTTCATTCACTGGAATTAATAAAAAATTTGTAGAGCATACAAAGAAGATTTATTAATTTTATTATGTTTAGCATGAAAATATAAATAAATACATAAGCCCCACAGCACATAATTAATTTAAAATGGCACTTCTAAAAATTTTTAATTATTATTCTCATATTTTCAGGTGTTTACCCAGTTTTTTCTACTGTTAGCTAATCATTAAAAGAAAGCCACTATGTTAGCCAGTTTCCATTTTGTAGTGTTTATTTTTATTTTCATGATAGAAAAGTGGTCTTCACACACATAAAGACATATTTCTATTCCTTTCTCTCTCTTCCACTTCATTTTTCCCAAAAGATGGTAAAAACATAAGGAGGAACTATGAAAACTTAGGTGTGTGCACAACTTCTAAGTCATGGTTAATAAATTGTGATTTATGTTTTCAGTTTCTAGGGCTGATATTAATACAAAGATTATGTTATTTTTTTAAGGTAAAAAATCTCAAAAGAGGCAAACATCTGTCAAGCAGTCTCACTAAGAGACAAGAAACTGAGCAGAGAGAACAGCTGAAGAAGAGAAGCTGGCTTTTAACACAGGAACTGCTTAAAAAGAGATGAAAATAGGCTACCAAAGACAAGTGCAAAGAGTTGGATGTGTGGTGTCACTTCATTGCCTTGGACTGGAGCTGGAGCTCACGTAAGAGACAGAGACTCTGGAAGCAGCACAGCACAACAGGATCAAGTCTGTAGAATTCCTCAAGAGCCAGTGTCCACACCAAGCACCTTTTGGGGGAGTTCACTTCAGGATACCTCTAATTTGTTGCCATCAGCTGAACCCCCAGCAGAGATGGAGGACATTTGGGGGTCTTTTTTTATCTCTGCATGCCAAAGAGTTTTATACTTTGAGGTGGCCATGAGTTCTGAATCAACAAGTGTTAAG
>JAYDZK010000113.1:88490347-88552083 GCA_034509185.1 Euphonia xanthogaster
AGAACTAGGACGCTCAAAAGCACTTTGCTGATTAAAACTAAAATCTCAAGAAGCTCCTAGTTGAAGATCAAGAACTTCTTCAGTATTGAGTAATTGCCTCCTACCCAGGAAAAAGAGGTACTGGTACTAAAATGATATTACTCTTCTCTATTTCCAGCTTAATATTAAGCATAAAATTTACATTTTCTTTTCCCTTTTTCTTCCCAAAGACGTTTGACTGTTATAGTGCACTTCAGATGTAAACAAACTTGCAGTTAAAGAGCTGTGCGGTTCAGAGAACTGTGTAAATGGTGATGTTTCAAAAGGCAGAGCTAAAGACGTTTAACTTCTACAATGATTTTCAGTTTGTACCTTTCTGTGATCTCAGTGAGCCAGTATGTAATGTGACAAAGACTTTGATTTCTCTAACACCCCACAATTTTACCATTTGTTCAAATATTTTAATGTCTCTCATGCTGTAAATGAAATTATTTTTTTTTTGTATGCTAAAATGGTGATGAAAACACACAAGGAAAGTGCTATATATAACAATGCTGTATGGGAAGGAATGTTTCAAATCTAGAGTCCCCTTAAGGGTTGGTAATGTATTCAAAGAAGTAAAACAAGAGTAAAACCTACATTTATTGAGGCTGTTGAAGCTGCCTATTCCCTGAATACACCTTCTGATGAGCAGAGACCATTTTATGGTGGTTCTTCTAGAAGAGAAATAAAGAATAGAACATTATGGATCAAGCCTGCTTTTGAAATCATTGTTTAGAACTTTGGTGCAACAGTTATTGACACACTGGAAATACAATAACAAAGAGGCAAACAGGACTGCTATAAAAGGTTCATAAAGTTATTGAAGGTAGATAAACCGGACTAAAATTTTAAGTGACAAATTATCTTTGGGATATTTTTGATCCTTTTAGTTCATTCTTTGTTAAATATATTAAACCATACATTCTCTCTTTGTTGCTCTTCACTCAGGTTCATCAGAACAGGTTCATCTGACAGTTCCAGGCAAACTTAGGTTATTTAATGTACCAAACTAATTAGCAAACTTTAGCATATAGTGGTCTATTTGTGTTCTTGGGTTTTCTATTAATTTTCTTCTTTTCTATTAAAATATAGTGATGAAGTTTCTTTCATTATTTTCTGAATTTAGAATTTGGAAAAAGTATTTTTTTTTGTAAATGATCCTACAGGAATTTTTCTAGCAAGTCATAACTTATACGTACGCAATAAAAACCAAATAAATTTTGAAAATAAAAATATTTTTAATTTTTACACAGGAAAATATTGTTAGTTGCTCCACATTTTTTCTCGTAAAACCAGATAATTGATTATGGGATTTGAGAAAGAGCCTCACTCTTGTATATATGGACATTCCAGTTTTTAACTTTGTAACCTCAATGCTTAAACGTAAGTCATTGAACTATTTGGGACTTGGAGTTTTTGTTCATTTATACTCATTTGAAATACACTCCTATTTTATATTCCTTGTGTTGTTTTGTTTGAAGCTAAAATAAGGTTAAGTTGCTAGAGTAAATCAATCTCATTTCTGTTCCTAGAACTTCTTGTGAAAAATCTGTAAAATAATTTTTTCTTCTTCTTTATTAGACTGTAATGAACAGATGTTTTCTGTTGCTTCCTTCCTCTCTCTCTCCCCGCCTCATTCCCTTTCCTCCATTGCATTTTATTTAACATTCCAAGGCAAAGACAGTGATTAATAAACAGCATCTCATTTGAGCTCCCATTTTCAAACTTAGCAGGTCAAAAAAACTGGTTTAGCTGAGATATTACTCAGAGATATGAAATTCTGGTCTCAAGTGAGGCTCTCCAGGCCACAGAATATGAAGCCTGAGGGTGCATAGAATTTCTTAGCTGTATTTTGTGACACTGATTTCCATGATCCTTTCAAGCTTACTTATTGTCTACATACAACAATACTTTCTCCTTACACTAACTTCCTCCATATCCATTCCCACTCTAAAAAAAGCAGTTTAAAAAGTATAAATTAAAAGTAAAATAGAAAAACTCCATACCTCTAATATGTATGTTCTATTTCTAAAACTGAACAGTTTTCTCAAGAATCTAAAAACAATATTTTACCTTTTAATTTATGAATTATCTCAGTTTTTGAAACACATATTTCCAGAATAATTATATAGAAAACCTAAAAATAAAATGAAATTTAGTAAAACAAATACTAAGTTCTAAATGCTTATTAGTTTCTACAAAAATTCATTTTATTTTCTTATTGGTTTTTTTCACAGCAGTAATAATACTAATAGCAATAACCAAAATTTTTTATTTTATAACCTAAATATGGTTTCCATTTAAAAATTTCCAATTAATCATCCTATTGTTTCTCACATAATAATGCTTCTCTTTTTACACCTGACTGGCTACCTCCATAACCTTGGGATTCCTCTAAGGTGAGGAACTGCTGGCCCACAAGTGTAGAAACACCTACTGCTAGGGATGTTTTGAAAACCTCAAATATGCTACAAAAAGCCACTAGCAGGCAGAAATAGTCTTTAAAGTCTTTAAAAATTTCGTTGTTTTTTTTTTTCCTTTAAAAAATATTAATTCAGAGCTAAAAAAATATAATTGCAATACATGCCTCAAAAACATCCACATTCTCCAACATATTGCAGAATGATAAGATTATTACACCAAGCAGTTCTAAGGATGCAAATAAGGAGCTGAAAAAAATGTAGATGTCTTCTGTTTTCTTTTACTGAAACTTGATCACAATAAGCATAAGTGACCGGTCTTAACTATTTTGTGATGCTCAGTTCGCTTCCTGGATGAGTACATTTCTGAGCTCAAAATATTGGAGTAAAACGGTTTTTTTCCCGTTATTTTCTGGAGGAACAAAAGACTGGTTTCAAAGCATTCAAATTTTAAGTCACCAAGAATCTTTATTGCCTTCTGAAGCAGCACCTTAACAATAAGTTCGTATTTCTCCCTCAGAACAAGCACGCATGTGCATTGATACATTTTATTTACTGCTTCAGACCTTCTCAGATTTTCCACCATTACAATTAAAATTAAAAGGCAATGAGTATATACATGTCATCATGTGAATCTGATATCTCTGCAGTTAAAAACTTTCACTGCATTCCTAGAAGAATCCTAAAATGAATTACAAAGTCCTCAGATATCTCTAACATGTTGTTATAGACCTATATGGCCCACCTTTGTCTTTTCCTGAAGTCCTAAAAAGGTCACAGAGTACTCTGCATGAAATTGGAACAGAGAATTTCTACAGGTATATTGAGTTTTATGACAAAATCAAGAATATTCTTTGAGGAATAAGAGCATGTGTTCACAAGATTGCATGAAGACTGCAATTGCAACTAGGAAATCTTTCTCTTTCTAATCTGAAGAACGATTTGTACTCTGCTGAGACAATTTGATGTTTCATTGGGCCTGTCACTATAGTAAGGCTCAATATATCCTGGTACAAACTCCATTTTGGATTAAAAAAATGTATTATTTTATGAAAGAAATATGCCATATAAGCTTTCTCTTCAATTACTTTCCTAAATAAGAATTGATTTTACTTGCTGAAACTTCCCGTATACATTCTCCCTTTCAGGCACTTTACGTGTTTTTTCGGTTCTCAAGTAAATAAACAAAAATACCTATATTACTGTGCTATATTCATAGCATCCACAATGCCTAGACACTGCACACATCTCTGCTCACTCTGAGTTCCCTTTGTCAGTCTCTGGACCCAGCATTTGGGACAAGGGCTCAGTTTCACAGCAGAATTTATTGAACTCCTTTCGTCACTACCACCATAGATGTTTTTCTCTGAGGTCTACATGAAAATGTGAAGCATATATCCTCAAAAAAAAAAAAAATTTTTAGGAAGCTTCTCAATTGTTTAACGCCAGATTCTTCTGGATTCCATGGTTTCTCCTTGGGGAGGATTGGCATTCTTTGTGTTTGTGTATACATGAGATTCTCGTTTTAGAACTATTGTTTCTGATACTCATCATGTATCCCTGTGCTGCTGACAGTTGATATTATTTTTTAAAAACTAAAAAGTGCTCTGCCAATGCACTTTAAGGACAGCTTCATAAGCAATGAGTAAATCAACTGAGATTTCTCTTTAGAAATGTGCAAAGAAAGAGTGCGTGCAAGTTAAACCCATTAGCAATTCAGCGCAAGTAGTGGTGGCCAAACTTATTTTATATTGAAATGCCACTTCCTGACTATGGTTAGAACTAAATGGAAACAGATAAGTAGTGCTGAAGTCTCCAAAATCTCACCAGTTTCTTTATCTAGATATATCCATTTTTGGCTCCTTTCTTGGAACCAATATAGGTATAGCTGATGACGGAGAAAAGTCAGGAGCTGCAGCAAAGTTCACCAGCTCTGATTAAGATTGATGGACTTTAATAACATTTTCATTCATGAAAGCTTCTGATAATGCTCATACCAACTACAGATTCCAGATAGACTTCTACATGGCCATAAACCAAAATATATCAAACAGTTTTATACCTTCATGAGAAAGTTTATATCTGATGTGAGTTTAGTGATGAATATTTGCTGTTTACATAGAGCTCACCATGATCTCCAGCCATTCCTATTCCCAGAATGTAGCACCAATATCAGAATTTTCAAAATGGAAGAAACAGTGAGTGGATACTGTAAGATAAGAAAATGCAATATACCTATAACAGTAGCTTTGAAAATTATTCTAATTGTTTATTGACCATAATGTTCGGATTTTATATTTCTTGAAGGTTTTAAACAAAGTCCTTTTATTTGTTGTTGGCTATTGGTGTTTGGGGGAGAGGGGTGTTGTTTTTTTTTAAAAATGCTTTTTTTATTTATTGGCTGAATACAGGAATATGGAATGAAATTTGTGACCACAGTGGGTAATTTTCTGTTTTGGGAAGATGTGGAATTAGAAGTGAACAAAGCATGTAGCTGCTTGTTCACAACTGAATGTGAAATAACATGAGAGGAGATATCTTTTGGCATCTCAGTTAACAACTCAGACTGCACTAATATGACAATGTGATATATTGTCTTTGTACAGTTTAAGTCTCTTAATGTGCAACTTCTTGTAATTAGAGTATCAACATGTAGAAACACGAATGGATTGCACCCAGCCTAGTAGATCTAACAACAAAACAAGTTTTTAAGAATTAATAGCAAAATTATCAACATAAAATTAAAATTTCATACCATTATGAAGTTATTATGATGTATACAATGGCAGTGTGCCTATCGATAAGCAACATAAATTTATCTGTCTCTGAATTGGACTATGAATTTCATATGGTCTGATTTCTTGGGAAAAACACATCTATAGTTTGTAAGCTCTTATGCTTTATGTATAAGAAATAAATGTTTTTATATGCTCCCATTCACTTCACAGAGCAAAGATAAACCTCTGCTTGGCTGTGTGATCATGTTTCCCAGTGGCATCTCCTACTCACAGCATAAAGGATTATTTGCAGGTGTTCACAGGATTAATCACGACTGAGCTATGGTGGGAGCCACTTAAGATTGTGCTACATACCTGCCTGATTGTTCAAATATATAAACTCAGCTATCCCAAATGAAAGTTGAAATATTGCTGTTAATACACCACTGAAACTTAGATATAGTTGCTAAGATTTTGGGAGGTGATTTACATCTCTTGCTTAACTTTATCATTGTTCATATGTGTATACACTAAATTGTACAGCCTCCACCATAACAAAAGCAATTTCTTGCTTCTGTCTCCTTTTCTATTAAAATATCTTTTTTTCAAAATACCTACTAAATCTGTAAAGCACATGCTGCAGTTGTTTCTATTCTCTATAAAATATATGTTAATATTTCTTAATATCAATGTTAATTCCAGCTACATTTTTCCAGAATTCCAACTTTTGCTATCTGAAATACATCAAGAAAGATTTTTTTATGATGGCACATAGACTGTGCTCCCCTTGAAACAGTCTGTTTTCAAAACTGCAGTTGCCCTTGACAGGAATAAGACCTTTTAGCAGCAAGTTGAAAACAGAGATAAAACATAGTCATACAAGTTTCATAGCCATGTACACCACCTATTTTCTCTAGAAAACTAATACCAAGTACTGGTAAATTAATGTCTTTCAAGGGTTCCAGGGGAGAGAGGTTACTACTCCTTTACTCTTCAGTGGGATCACTTAAGAGAGCTGTTGAAAACTCAGTACAGATAATGGATTCTAATGTCACACAAGCTGAGAGGGAAAAAGTGTGCAATTTACACATTTTGCTCTAGTGCTCTAGTATTGATTCTGCCCTATAAACCAACTTGTTCTCACATAAGACAAACTTAAAGCTGTCTGAACTGAAATGCACCAATCTGTCTAAAGCATCTGTTTCTGGAGAAGAGAGACAGAGGAAAAAACCAACCTGGAAAAGCGAGGAAGGACATAGCTTTCTTTTTATTCTGTTAATGGTCTCATCTGTGAAAATAAAGGGTGTGAAAACCATCAAAAGCACCCAGAAACTTTTACAAGGTGGATAGAGAAATATGCTTTCATTCTGACAACTTTGAACTATCAGAAAAGCTTGATAGACAAGAAACTAGATGGAGGGAAATATGGAAATAGCAAAGAGGGCATTCGATGGTGGTGTGGTTTTAACCCCATGTGGCAACTAACGCCCACACAGCTGCTTGCTCATTTCCCCCATGGGATGGAGCAGAGAATCAGAAGGGTAAAAGGGAGAGAACTTGTGGGCTGAGATAAGGGCAGTTTAATAGATAAAACAAAACAAAGTCATGCACACAACCAAGGCAAAACAAGGCATTCATTTACTACATCTCATGGACAGGCAGATGTTTAGCCATCTCCAGGAGAACAGGGGTCTATTGTGTGTCATGGTGACTCAGGAAGACAAATGCCATCCCCTGCAGTCCTTCTCTCCCCCCGTCTCTATGCTAAGCATGAGAACCTTTGGTCTGGGATAACCCTTTCATCACCTGGGGTCAGCTGTCCCAGCTGTGTCCCCTCCCAACTCCTTGTGCTCTGCCAGCTTCTTCACTTGTGGGGTGGGCTGAGCAGCAGAAAAGGTCTTGACTGTAAATATTGCTCAGCAATAGAGAAGACCTCTTTGTGTTTTCAACACTGTTTTCAACACAACTCCAAAACTTAGTCCTCTACTAGCCACTACAAAGGAAATGAACTGTATCCCAGCCAAAACCAGCACAGATAGATTTACAAGTACAGACACATATGCATGAGAAGTCTCTTCTGGATAAAGGCCTTCTATTTTAGGTAGCACCACAAAATGTGAGTCTTATTCTCAGGTATATTAACATAAAAATTGTCAGCAACCTTGTCAAAATAAGTAAACAAAGGTAAAACTCTGATTTCTGGAAAACAGCAAGAAAAAATACAAAACACTTCTAAGTGCCTTAAAAACAAGGAAAAGGTGAAAAGCAGCCCACACAGATTCATTAGGAACAAAACACATCAAATCAATCTAATTTCTTTTTATGAAAGTTAACAGTACTTGTGGATGAAGGAATTCCACACATGCTGATTTTAGTAAGGCTTTTTGCATTGTTGCATATGACATTTTCACAACTAAGTCACAGAAAAATAAACTAGATGATACTGCTTTTTGGGGAGCCTAACTGGTTGGGAAACCACACAGAGAATAATCATCAATGGCTCACTGTCAAACTGGAGAGATTTATCAAATTGGGCTCTTCAGGAGCCTGTCTTTAATTTAATATGATTCAATATTTTCATTACAATGGTGGATGATAGCACAGAGAGTAAGCCTATTAAATCTACAGATGACACCAAACTGTGACAGATGTGAAGACATTGAAGGACAGGATTAGAATTTGAAATGATCTTGTCAAGTTGGAGAAAAAAGCCACATGTAAACCACTAATGGCAAATGCAAAACTCTATACTTAGAACAATAAACTCAACAAATCCATAAAGAGGAATATTGATGTGAACGACAGTACTGTCTCTGCAAAACCTATTTCTGTTTAAACAGGAAAGCTGCCTATGTCTAAGCACTACTGCTATTCCCAAATTCAGCACCTATTCAATGAGACCAATTTGACTTGCCCGAACATCCATTGTTCATTTCCTTCTCTGACACTTGTTCCAAAGTGCTTTGGAACAAGTTCTTTGACCCAGAGATTATCTCATTTCTTCTTCTGTCTCATGTCCTATACTCCTTACCAAAGATGGCTGCCTCTAAATTGTCACAGGGTATTCCCTTGCTCCTAGAATTTTTGATTCTTCTCTCCTTTCAGAACACTGGTATTCTCATCTTCCACCTCCTAGTTCTCTCCTGCTTCTGAGATACAAACAATAGCCCTTCTGCAAAGTGTCTATTCTTCCTTCCCATTTCATCTTTTCCCATTTTATCTTTTCCCATTTTATTTATTCTTCCTTCACATTTTATCTTTTAGCTTGCCTCTGGTTTCTCTGTTAGTTGTGCATCCTGCAGATCTGTTGTGCTGCTGAACTTGCAATATATCAGCATTGCTCAAAGACCTATGCATTAGCTTTGTAAAAAAAAAAAAAAAGAGAGAGGGAATCTCAAGACTCCTATGTAGAAATTTTTACTTGAAAATCTGATATTTGGTCTAAATTAGTGATGAGATTCATGTGGCCTTAAATATCTCAGAGCAAGCTCTCTATTCTTCAGTTGTTTGTTGAAGACATGACCACAGCAACTGTGTGTGTTTATAGCAAGAACCAGAGAAGGTGGAAAGTGGTTTTACAGATGCATATCTCCTAAATTCCAGATAACCCACAGGTACAATCTGGATTTTCCATCAGCCACTCATCTTCAACCTATCTCTTCCACAACATGGAACACTTATATTCAGTTATATAGACCAGATTAAGTAGCGTTTTAAGTCTTGGGTTTGGCAAGAAAAAATTCCTCCATTCATCCCTTTTCCTTTGGGTAAAAATCATAACTTCAAAGACCATTCTGCTCCCACTTAATCATGTCCCCAGAAACTTTCAGGTTGGTCATTAGTTTTAATTCTGCTGAGTGCAGATAGGGGTCTGCATCAACAAACAAAATAAATTAAAGTAACACAGAGAAGGGTTGACTGTAGTTAAGAATCTAAGATTGAAAAGCTGAAAATGACCCACCAGTTTCATTCTGCAACAAGAAAAAATAAAATAGTTTTAGTGAGATGCAAAAATAAGAGCTTTTCTTGATAAATATGCACAAAACCTTAAAGAAATTATGAAGAGGAGGAAATCCAAAGGGAAGCAAGGGGAAAGATCAGAGTTTTAGAAAATGTGTAGGATGATACAACAGTGAAATTATTCTTCCTAAAGTGAAGACTTGGCAATACTTTTCTCTTAGTTTTCTGACTTTCTGTTAATACCAGCATCTGCTCATGAATTAACCCCCGAACCTTCACAACCAACACATGACAAGACTAATCCCCTCTAAAAGGGAAGTCTCTGCATTGGTAAGCCTTACTGCATTGCAATATTACTGTAGAACTACTGGGTCCTATAGATTGGTCTTCCTATCTTGTTCTACATCATTTTAAGCAATTCTTATTTAGATTTCTGGGAGAAAATAACTTGGATTTGACTGATAAATGTATAAATGACATCTCTTCTTCCTCACCACAAGACTCATCTGACACCGTTTTCAATCCCTATGCAAGAACTTAAAAATGAGTAGGAGCTGCACAACCCTATTTAAAACAATCTATAATTGATTACCTGCTTTTAAATGACAAGTTTAGATACCTCTGTGACTCCTTTTAGGATAGTTTTTAAGAGAACCTGAGACCAAACATGATTACAAACCAGGAATTTTAACTTTACAAACAGTTTTAAACCATATTTCTTCACAACCAAAAAATAAAGAAATTATGCCCTTTCTCTTTTCATTGTATATATTTCTCTTTTCATTGTATATATTTCCACAACAAAAAAAAAAAAAAAAAAAAAAAAAAAAGAGAAAGAAAAAAGCCTATATATCCTGCACTATTAAGTGTAAAGATGAGATTAAAAGTCTCACTTGGCAGTATTGTAGGGGGATCAGTATGTAACCCCTCTGATTAAAAGGAAACATCAAATTTAGAAATCTGGAAAAGTATGCTCACATAGTTAAGATAAGGCATGACAATCCCTGAGTATGATCTTATTCCCTATCTTTAATTTTATGCTGAAGGTAAGCACAAGTCAAATCACAAGGATTTAGCTAAGAAAGTTTTTTAAAATTGAAAATTCAATACAAAAATATTAAAAATGCAAAAGCTACACAAGATTTGTTCAAGCAAAGATTACAGCATTAGTGGTTTAATGACAACATTTGGAAATACTGGAAATTTACAGGTCATAAATACAAAGAAATTATTAAGTAGCACATTTCTTAAATAAATATTTTTTGTTCCATTTCAATCTAACAAAAAATATAGATTTTTTGCACATCAGTAATTTCAGCTGGATAATACAGATTCATACTCAGCAGTAATCGCCCAAGATTTTTAGTTCCAAAATAATTTATGAGGCTATTTCTTTATATATATATTTTTTTTTTTTTCAGAAACACATGCATCTAATTAGTATGTAAAATTGCTAAAGGGAAAACCTCCCACATCCACATCTTTACAAAAAGTATTCTCACTCAGGTAACTCAGCTGGAGAGACTGAAATCTAACTGAATACCTCAGCTAGCATGAACATGTTCATTTAAATCAGATATGAATTAGTATCTGTGTGTTCCTTCTATAAAATCAAAAGTGAAGTAGGATTATTACATTGCATAGGTGGAAACAAATTTGTTAAACATGAGGAGTTTTTAATGTTGATGATAAAAAAATGTACAGGTCTACAAAGAATGGTTATGCCAATTCTTAGTTAAATAAGATTCATTTCAACTAGAATCTTCAAGTCACTATTTTGGATATATATCTCTTTGTATTCTGTGAAACTTATGGACATCAACTACTAATCATGTAATCATGTATTAAAATTTGTAGTTTGGTATGTTTACTTGATGTGTTTTGAAATTCTATGGTGTGCTTCCAGATCATTTCAGAAATTGCATTAAATTTACTGTACAAGTCGTTTCTCTGAGAAGTTGTGGTACACTTGTTAAAAAATTAAAAGCATTGACAAAACAGGTGAAAACATGTTTTGAGAAACACATTTTGAAATCTGCTAAATGGTAGAAGGTCTTGCCAAATATTGAAGGTTTTCAGGGCAGCTTTTTAAAGCATAAAAGCCAAATCAGCCAACCATGCACTTTTCATATAGACCTGGCTCCTGGCATAAAAAACTTTCAGAGTTTAGGATGTTTGCTGCTAAAGGACTGTTCTCATACTAGAAGATAGATTCCTAAAGAAAATAATGCATTTGCATATTGTTGTCTTCTCAGGCTCAAAATTAACAAAAATAAGGCCAGACGAGATCTACAATCTTATTATTCAGAAGAAATAACATATCTTTGCTGACATCTACCTTGAATTCTCAAGATTTTTATGAATAACTATAATTGAGAAAGTTGTGCATGCTTTTTGATATTTTTTAGGTGTGTTTTTGTTTTTGTTATATTACAGACAGTGAAGTGTAGGTAGCCTGAAAGCATTCTAGAATTTTGTTAGGAAAGCAATTACAATGAAAAAGTGTACATTGACATTAGGCATTTTTTCTCTTTTTCTACCGACAATCAAAAATGTGCTTGAGCCAAAGCCTTTACCCTCTGCCGCACAGAGCAGGCTCAGAGCACACAGACTACACATTTCAAATTAAACTAATTTGGAATATTCCCTCCAAAAAAGCACCTAATATCCTTCAGCTGCCAAGAGAGAGACTTCCAGTACAGGAGACAGAGTAGACCCAGTCTGAATAACCCTCCCCAAGACATCTATCTAACTTAGTTTTTCAAGTTTGTTACGTATCACAGATCCGTTCCTGTTGTGTGTGCTTGGTAGAGTCATGCTAGGGTCTATCATCATGGGCAAAACTGCTTCAGGCTAGGATAGCTTGAAATTCAAGTACAAAGTGCAAGACACCATTTATAAGTGTAGCTCCCCTGTGCAACCGAGGCCTTTGAGACTCATCTTGCTGGTGACTTTCTTCCCACAAGGAAACCTACACAAACCCACCAAGTCCTGATGTCATGTGTTCATTGTGTTCATTGTAAAATAGCTTCAGCAGAGTAGAATTTAATTTCCAGCATCCACTTTCTTGCTGAGTAGTATATACTGCACTCAATGAGGAAAATCTCAGGTGGGTTTCTGTTTCAAACCAGAGAGATTTATGGTTAAAAAGTAGGTCTTTCAGTGCCTGGATTTATCTTCTAGGATACACCACAAGGAGTTGCTTCAGTTTCAAGTTATGTTTGCTCTAGTCATGTCAAAGTGGGAGGCCAAAACAGCGGAAGGCATCTTAACTGTAAATGAGCAAAATTATGTTCTCCACTTTGAGAAGCCAAAAGATATTGACTGAGTGTACTTCAACAAAATAAAATATATTATTTAGAATTTATAATAATTATAACCATTTGATTCATATGATTGTTTAAATGCTCAATTTTTTTCAGTATATGTTTCTAACAGCATTTTTGTCACTATTTTTGATTAGCTTTAATTAGACAGAAAAGGCACATTTTAAAAAGCAAACACTCTTCAGTAAAAAATGCAGAAAAGTATTTGTGATCATGCCTGCCTTGCTCAATGGAACAGAAAATCCATTGTGCAAGCGAGAATAGAAACCATATTTTCTGAGCCATAGGCCTGTAAATTTAATCGAAAAGTTATTTTTATTCTCTATTTAAGTATAATTATCATTGGCTATGAAAAAGCACTCTACCAAAATAGCTTGTGGAGTAATAGGTAAGGGAAAAAAGAAACTTGTAGTTAGTTTTTGAATTAATAAAAGGAAAAGTTTAATATATATGCTTGGAAAATATCTAGCACAGTTAAACAAGATCCATGTGAAATATATCCAACCATCTAAAAATGAAGGCAATTAGCAGCAATTATAGAGCTTCTTTCCCAAAACTATGTATTGTAAATCCTTTTAATCAGTGAAAGCACCAATAACATCAAGCCATTGTGTGTCTGAACAGGAAGCCGAGTATGTTAGAACACTTTGCTTTTAATTAACTTTTGGATACCACTTTCTGCAGATTATTATCGGGAGAGGTGCTGCGTAGAGGAAACTATGTATTTTAGGTTCCTATTAAAGGATTAATTGTATTTTTAAGTGCAATATGTTAATGAGAAGTAATCGTTGTTTGCTGGAGGTATACTGTACTTAATAGGTTGGTGGATTAAACACTCCCTGCATTAAAAGGAATTATTGTATTTGTCATAAATACCTTTGAGGATAAATTTGCTTTCAACTGCTGGAGGAATTCTTTGATACAAAACATGAAGGATTACATGAAGGTGACAGGAGAGGTAGTCTGCATCTGTCAGGTGTGCTCCTGATCACAGGCCAAGAAAACTTACAAAGTAACCTGGGGCATATTACGTTTAGAAACCGAGCCCTGTTATCAAAAATCAAAGAATCCGATGTAGTTGAATGTTTTGTATTTGGAAAGGGGAAGGGAAGAAGTAATGCATTTGGAATTTACTGTGTTTCTGTACTAGCTGTACTTTTTCTGCTGGGCTCAGTAACCCCTCAGAGGGCAACTGTGTTTATAACAGTATCTGCTACTGTAACATAAAAATGAAGCTTCAAAAGCTAAGTTCTCAGTTTTTTCACACAAGCCCCAAGCCATGACCACAAAGGGCAATTTAAGGGGGGGGAACCAAACCACCCAACAAATGATCAAAAAACAAACAAACAAACAACCCCCCCCCAAACTTGAGGGAAAAACCCCTGAAGGACCTATCCAGAGTGAATACTTTTCATCTGTTGCTTCAAGACTGGGTAGTTTTGAATGAATTATTTTTCATGGGAATTTTGCAAGAATGCCTTCTAACCCCACCCACCCTTTCATGTTGGATATGGTTGTTAATTGTGCAAGGGCATGGGTGGGGGGAAAATTACTACTGTGATTTTGGAGTAATTTAGTTTCTTGAGACAAGGACTTCTTTTTTAGCAAGTGTATAATCTAGACTAAGTCTTTTCCTATAAAAAGTGTAGACTTGATTTTCTTTCTGTCAAGTTCACTGCACTAAGAGTTTTTGACAATGCTATAGACACAAACCGTGAGACAGTAGGATGAATGGAGGGGCTTAGATTTGGCTTGGTTGTGTTGGGAGGACTGCACAAGTGGACATCTATATTATGAGGTGAGTGTGTACATATACCAGTATAATGCCAAGGAGAGGGACAAAGGGATAAACAAACTTTAACGTGTCCCATAAGGAGAAAGAAAAACAGCTTTATGTTGTAAATTGCAACAAAGGTTGGAATCACAGAGAAGAAAATATAAAAGAGCATAATGCAAGAGAAAAGATGTCTGAATACCAGTAGAAGAATAAAAAACTGTATTTATGGTTATACAAAAGACATGCAAACAGACTTGCGGAAAAAAATGTTTAAGTTTAAATATCAGTATAGCAGTGCATGTAGTTTTCAAAATAAATTTTCAATGTTACTCTAAATGTTGAAAGTAGATGAGACCCCCAGCTTCTTCAAGTGTTACAGGATGAAATTAAGACATACTACTGGAGAAATGATGGATTTAGAGCAAAAGCACTGATCCCATAACCTTCTCCCTGAAAGAAATCTCTTCTCTGCAAACCTGCAACAGTTCCTTTCCTATTTCAAGATATCCTTCAGCCCTCAGACTTCATGACAGACAGCCTTTTTCAGAATAAAAGCTTAAGCTTCCTTTAAGTAGGTTTAGACTTCAAGTTGCCTTTGTTTATTTATTTGATGAGGCCTTTTCATGCTGAAAGTGTCTTGTCAAAGGAAACAGTCTGTGAGGCCCAAACAAAAAGTTTAGTAGCCCATGATGAATGATATTCTATTCTTTTTTCTAAAAAGTTCTAGATCTCTGTCATAAGGGAGGAGACAAGATCATGCAAGTACTTTTGACTTGACAGCTTCTCCTATGATTTTTCCTGTGAAGTTGGAAAAAATAATGTGCAAAAATTCTATTTTGTTACAATACTAAATTAAAAGATCTACATCTGTTTCTCTTTAAAATATACAAATAAAATGCTACCATTCTTCAAGCTGTAATTTATGTGTTATTGTTTCTTGCATGGAAATTACTAGAATTGTGGTTTCATGAGGTATGATATTAATTAAAGCTTAGTGTTAAGTATATGAAGGCCACGAGAACCAAATTCTTAAAAATTCTAATAGAAAAGAAGATAAATTGATAGCAATTAAGTCTAATATGCATAAATATGAGTAAGATGTCCCTGCCTATGGCAGGAGATTGGGAACTAGATGATCTTTAAGGACCCTTCCAACCCAAAACATTGATTCTATGATTATGACTGCATGCTTTAAAAAAATGTAGGAATCAATAGAATGTTTCCTTAAAGAGCTCAGAAATAGAACTTGTTTCCAAACAGTCTCATAAGAAATGTGCCAGGGTAAGTGTTAAATCTGTTCTTCAGTCTCATTAGGATTTGTCATCTGAATGTGTTACCAAGGGAAAGTCTAAGGTAGTCTAAAATAAGGCCAACACCATTTATATTGGCAGTCAAAGTCAGCCTGTCAGAGCAAGTCAGTTTTTCCGACTCTTAGTGAGTCAAATACAGAGAAGTGAGTCTGCTAAGACGGTTATTCCTGAAACCAATTAAAGGCAATTCTGAGGTTCTTTCAACTTATCCCATTATAACCTTCAGTAAACTACCACCTAATTTTTTTATTATAATTATTTGTGTAAATGCTAGCTCATAGACAATTAGCGTTCCCTGTAGGAACTCACATACTAGATTGACTTTGTAGAAAAGCATTGCATTAAAATTACTTTAGGGATAAAGGAACTTTATACAGGATGGTTTTCTGAATCTATTCAGCAAGCAATAAAGTTCCAACTAGCTAGTTTTGAAAACAGTGTGTCTAGCTTATGAATTTAGTGGCTTGAGAGTAGAGCTAGTGATAAACCTGAAACACTGGAAATTTATTTTCAGTCTCTGAAATTAAATAATTGCATTGGTCTGCAAAATTTGGAATATCTTGTAACAGTTTCATCATTTAAATGTTTTTATCACTTTCAAATTCTTTGTGTTTTCCCTTGTAATCATAATTCTTTCTCTGCATGAGCTGGATAGATCCACAATTCTAAATTTTAGGACATCTGTCTTCTCCTTTGTAGTCACATGATCTGTGTGAGGTTTCTCAGGATTTTTCACAAGTTTTGCACAATCAGCAGAAAACAATTTCCCTTAGTCCATTGTTTTGGCTTAATTCTGGCTGGCAACCAAACCTTCCATAGTCACACTCTCATTTCTTCCTGGTGGCATGGGGAGGAGAATCGGAAGGGTAGAAATTAGAAAATTTGTGTGTTGAGATAAAGACAATATAATAGGGAAAGCAAAAGCCATGCACACAAGAAGAGCAAGACAAGGCATTCATCCATCACTTCCCATGGGCAGGCAGGTGTTCAGCCGTCTCACGGAGAGCAGGGCTCCAGCACACCGTAGCTCCAAGGCTTGAGAAGACAAATACCATCATCCTGAATGTTACCCCTGCCTTCTTCTTCCTCCAGATTTGTACACTGCACATGAGGCCATACGGTATGGAATGTCCCTTGGGTTAGCTGGGATCACCTGTCCCTGCTGTGTCGCCTCCCATCTCCCTGGTGGACTGGGTGAGAAGAAAAGGCCTTTACTCTGGCTTAGCACTGCTCAACAGCAACAAAAACATCCCTGACTTATCAACACAATTTCCAGCACAAAACCAGCACATCCATTTATATGTTCACACCTCTTCTTCATTAAACATCACATTGATGATAGCTCATCTACATTAGCATGTCTGACTGATTTAGAGAGAATCCCCAGAACAAATCACAAGTTAGTCTAAAAACATATTCACCGTTTAATTCACTTATTTTAAAACTTTATAGAGAATAATGAGTTCTGATACCAGATATACAGAGGAATGACCTCCCAACAGAAATACAGGCCTTTACTTATTCACTTTTACTTACCTTTACCTGTATCCTGTCTCTGAAATTATAAACCAGGCAACAGAGATATTTGTTCTCTTTCCCCCATCCAGCATCTTCTAATGTGTGTTTTATGGACATTTTTCTGCTCACCAATTTGCCTCTATGAAAACTGAAAGTCCATATTTTTCTTTCTGGAGATTGATCAAAAGATCCTTGAATTTTCTTTTGGAGTTATTTTTAAGGACTGGCCTCAACCTTGACACCTTCTTTTCTTGTAATATTCTGTTCTATCTCAGAAATCAGTAGTTCATATCAGTAGGTTTTGTGTTTAAAATGTAAGTTCCTTTTGAACTCTTTGATTAATTCTACTTATGCAAGTAATATATTAATATTCATATAAACAGTTTGCTCTAAAACCTTTCTCAGCAGCTCTTCATTCCGAGATTTCTCCAGTTCATCTTTTAGGGGGAAAAAAAGACATGGATATAGTAAAATGTCTGAACTCTCTCTTAGTGAATGTCAATGCAGGTAACTGATAACTTTCGTGATGTTTTATTATCCTAAAGTAAGCCAGAGCTCAGTCCAGGTAATTCTTTGCCTCTTCAGTTCAATAGGCCCCAAGGACAGTAAAGTCAACTAGGTATTGATATAAGCATAATCCTTCAAATTCTTCTCTGGATTCCAGACCAGTGGAAAAATATTTTTCCATTAATTCTTCCATGTCATTACACAGGGAATCATCTGTTCTCTTGCATATCTTGGAACTGTAGGGAATAGCATGAATCAGGTTCAAACTCTAACTTGCAGCCTGCATTCAGTTTGAAATGTAAATATTTAGAATTGTGAAATTAATTTCTCCTCAAGTGAGCCGTCTATGGACAAGCTCTTGCAATGAAAATAACAGTTAGGATTTACAGTTAAACTGTGGCTCTTCAGTCTGTGAAGACCACAGAGATTACATAACACACTGGTGCTAACTAGGAGTCTGTCTTTGACATTGGGGCAGGGAGGAGGTTGTGTAGTCTTGATTATGAGGATAACAGGTGTGGCAATTTGGTAGACTGAAAGATTATACAGATTCAGTACAGATTCTCCCACCCAAAGTGAATGTGGTTTCTTGTTTCAAGGACTCTTTTGTACCAAGAGTGCCAAGGTGGAGGTGCTCAACATCAATTTTCACAGCTTTTCATCTTTAGTTGATGATTTAAACCAAATCAACGTTTATAAATGCCACAGTTCCAATTGATCAGTGAGGCAGAGAACACTACCAAGAGGAGTTCTCAAGAAAAAAATACATGTATGGAAGAATTATTTAAATCTTTCATTCTTTTGAAGTAATGCTAAAGGATAAAATCCAAACACCTACTAATTTGTCTATTGCAATACCTGTTATAAATGGTGAGACTACTAACAAAAAGTGAAGACACATACATGCAACTGCATGACAACCTTATGTTTATATATTTTATGTGTTTATATGTTCTGTGTACATTTTATATGATATGTATAAACAATAGTACCAGTGCAGTAAGATTATTAAAGAAGACTTTAAAATATGTTCCCTTCCTCAATGGAGAACTTCATACTGAGGCCACTATTTTTCCAGTTATTAGAACAAAAATTCTCTTGCACCAAAAAGCAGAGGAACAAAGTTTGTGATGCTGAAACATAATTTGAAAAGAAGCTAGCAAGACTCCAAAAAGTTCTAATAACCAGCCACAGAAATAAACACAGTAGGACATAGAGATATTTTTTTCTGGGTTCTGGAACCCTGTTACCCATGCTGCTTCATTACATCTCCTTGATATGTATTCTGGTAGAATATCTTACATAGTCATTGGCAACATTTTTAAATAGAGCTTATTTAACAGCACCTGACTATTGTTTTGGTTTACCCACTCATTGTTTAAAGAATACTTTTCATCAGATTTACAGTATTGAAACTACAGTCTTTTACCAGTGAGAGAGTGTAACGTCGGCCTCAGGCTGAATTTTTCCAGACCGAAGACGCCCCAAGTTCTTCTGCTTGTCTACAATGCTAATTGGGTGGGACATAGAGGACACACAGATGCATCATCTAGAAATGGGTGTCACAGCAAATTCTCCCTGACAGAGCTACTCAGTTGACCAACAGCCTCCCAGGTTAGTGTACAAGACTGTTCACATGGTTGCATAGGGCAATTGCTGTGTGCCATCAACGAAGTGGGTGCTAATTTATGATGTATAAATCCACTTTACTGTCATGGCACTGGGAACTCTTCACAGGGCTGGCACCCACTAATGCACACTGAACTATTTACACTGGCGTGCTGGCTGCACTGATCAGACGTGGTTGGGAAGGAGAATGGGCAGCTACTTACACAACGCTTAGATGTTGAAATAGACTGTGAAAATGTTAAGCAGGAATATTCAAAATTATGAAGAATAAAGCAGAAGATGCTGAAATATGGTCATGTTTTGTCTATAAAAAGGTGGTATTTTTCGTGAGTAAGCCAATACAGCCATCTGCATGCCCACCATACCTGGTTCATCACAGCTATTAACTAGACCCCATTTTACCCATAGTTTTTTCAGCCACAACTGCATTTCACCAATGAAAGAGGGATAGGGGCTTAAACAAACAAACAAGCAAACGAACGAACAAATCTAACACTTGCTAGTCTATTTCCAAAATAAACTCTCAATAATTACTCTGGTAGGGGTGATCTCCCTAAAATACCCACCTGCAATTTGGTAAAAAGATATGGATAATTAGGATTACAATGAAATTTTTTACTTCCAGACAAATTATATTTTGTTTGCGATAAAACTTTTATATTACTTTCTATCTTTATGTTCCCGTGAGAAAAATGAGAGAAAATCATTTCAGGTTGGTCCAAAATTGATTTTTTCCACAATTTTCCAGGTCAGCTAATGAAGTGAAAAATCAATTCTTCACACAGCTTTACCTCAAGCCCTTCTTGAATATAGAATTATTACTTTCCTCATGAGCATTTTCCATGGCATTCCTCACCACATAAATTAATTTATCTTAATTTGGCATAGATTAATTAATTTATCTTCACAATACTTTTGCAAAGAACTGGGACTGCTATTTTGATTTCACACAAGAGAAGTTGAGGTATAGTTATATTAGAGAACAAAAATTGCTCTTTTGGATGCTCCCCACAACTACAATCTAATTTAGCAGAGTAGTTAGCTGTTGCATAAAATCCAGAGCTCAGAGCACAGAGACTATCTAAATGGTGAAAGCTCATTTCTCACAGACATCAGCTTCCTCTATGCTTCCACAGATCTTTTGTGAACTGTATTACAGAGTTTGATACTGGACATCAGAGACTGGAATCCAGTTAGCTGTTAGCTATGCAAAATTTACTTTAAAGGGCCGTCACACAGGAAGCAGTTCAGAAGCACAACAGAGATAGAAATACTTAAGAAGGAGAATAATAAACTAAAAGAATATATATCCCCTGTGACAAAATACTCACAGTGTTGGATTGTGCTGTGCTCCAATAGAAGCAGGGGGTACAATAGTCGACTATAACGCTCTGCTGCAAACCATCAAGAGCTGCTGCCAGAAAGATAAAAAAAACACAATGAGGGATATAGGATAAGACCATGCATCTTTAAATCATACAATGATGATGATGATGAATGTTTGAAGATGTATCTGCACCCAAATACAACCAGGACATTCCACTGACAGGGACTGCAGGCTCAATGACACACCAAAATTTGCCAATATTTTTCATTCCCATTCAC
Source organism: Euphonia xanthogaster (assembly GCA_034509185.1). NCBI lineage: Eukaryota > Metazoa > Chordata > Aves > Passeriformes > Fringillidae > Euphonia > Euphonia xanthogaster. The sequence goes on from JAYDZK010000113.1 coordinate 88,511,138, forward strand.
ATTTTTTAAATAGTGCCTTGACATTTTGCTTGAAATCAAGGCAACAACTCAAAATAATGTGGGGAAAAAAACCTTCTTTTAGTATGACACCATTAAAGTGAAACCCAACTTTATGATTTATCTGTCTCAACATCTTCCTTCAGTCTCATTACTGCAGAAGGAAACTGATTTTCATTCTGAGATGTGATTAAATTCACATTCATGTGATGATTGAGGTGTAGAACCTTTTATTGGCAAAAATATAGTCTTCAGAGTTAGCAGTGAAGTGCTACAGTACTACACTCTGTGAGACCATTAAATTTAATCCTTCCTTCAGATTCACTCCAAGGGTGATTTCAATTAAATTTGTTCAAAATTTATCAGTTTCCTGCATGTATGCATAAATGATTCAAAGGCACTTACACATTCACTGAACAAAATGTACTGAAGGGTACATATTATTTTTATAACTTTTCACAGTTCTTTTTTTCATAAAATTTATCTAAAAGGAGCTTCTATTACACAAAACTCTGGTCCTCTGCATTAAATGTTCTTACTATTCATTTGGAAATCAAATTTATTTTTCAATGTGAACCTGAAGTATTCCTTAGCCAACAAAACTGTCCTTTTCTTTGTCATGATGGTACAGCTATTTCCTTGAGGGAAAATTATGAAATTTATTTTACTAATGACTTGAAAAGCTGTTTTCTGTCTGCTGCTATGAAATATGATGTTAATTCTGACATAGTTTTCAGAAGACATTACGGAATTTGTGCATGCAATTCAACAGAGTTTTCTTTATTTTCCCAATTCACATTATGGGAGGTGCATTTTTGCACTTAAAAAACCCATCAGTGGTAAGAAGACAAAAAAATTAAAGCTGCACAAGCATCTCAGATATAATGTTGGATAAGAGGGTAAGCACTTAGTTCACAATAAATGTGTTTGCTCTTATCTATCTACAAGACCCTGGTCATCTTTGTGCCCTGAAGAATTTTTCTGCAGGAACCCATTGGGTAGGGCCTTTGTTCCTAAACATGGTATCTGTACCTGAAAGTAATGCTTGTGTACTTACCTATATGCTTGCTTGAGGATTAAATATGAAATTCATGCATTTCATATTTACAAAAATTTTAAAGCCCATGCTAGATCTTCCTGTGGCTTGGTAGCTTCTCACACCAGTCCAATGGAAAAAGGAGAAAGTAAACTAAGTAGCCATTGTGTGTCTGAGTAAAAGACTTCTGCAGACTATGTAAGTCAACTGTTTTAGCAGGAAGAGGAAAAAGACAGCAAGCTGATAGAAAATATATATTTCTTCCAAAATATATTTGAGCGCCTTTGTAGGAACACTAGACAAAGGCTTGTAGACAAAGGCTTAATTGTTAGCAAGCTGTAAGGATTAAGTATCTACTTTTCGACGTTTTACATTTTACTCATCACCTGCTGGATTCTGCTGCTTCCTCCTATAGAATAGCCCTGACTCAATGGCTAACCCACCCATTTCAATAGGACTGCTTATTAAATAACCTATCATTCTGAGCAGGAGTGGCAGACAGGACTAGCACAGCAAGCATTTTGTTTTAATTACCTGCCATAATTCAATCTTTTCATGCTTTTGTTCTGATTTCTTTTCATGATTATAAACTCTGGGAGAACACAGGGCCTTTCTTAAGTTATGCTTTATAGCTTCTTTCAAATGAACTTAACCTGCATTTTAAAGTTGACATCAGATGTCATCCTCTGCTTCATCACAAATGTATGAGCCATAAACCACTATGCATAATCTGACTAGCTACGGCTGACTTCTTGGCTACACCTTCTCTACTCCCTCCACCAGGGAGCAGGGCAGGATAGTGGCTTCAGAGATTTAAGTGGTTCCTCTCTAATGCTGCCAGAACATTCACAGAAAATTAGCATGCATTCATCTATCAAGCTACCCCAAAAATCACAGTTGCCCAAAAAAACCCAGTATTAATGGAAGCCATAAAATTCAACGTAGCATATACCAAAGTTACAGTTTAAAAATTGCCATTGTGCTCTGTTATCTAGAAACTAGATCTTCTACACTACTCAGTTCAATGCATAATTTTACTTATTTCATTCTGTAATTCCTGTAGAAGACTAATTATGTTAGTACTCTGGCTTTTAGCCTGCAGGAGATACAGTTACAGTTGTTTATTTTCATTAATTTCTTCTTGGCATTGTAGAAGAAAACACATCTATACATAATTTGTTTGTACAGTGACTAGCACCAGGGAGTATTGGCCCATGACTTGAGCTTCTAAGAATTACAATAATGAAGATGATTCCCAAAGGAAGGTATGCTTGGCAACTTTCAGATACAAGACAATAAATTTTTCTACCTTGTTTGGTGATAGAAACCATAGGGAAAATGGGTGGAGCAACAGTTGCACATTTTTTATATATAGCTGAGAAGTTTCCTGGAATAAGTCCAGAGAAATTTTTCATGGCCCAATTGTTACTTATATAAAATAAGCTAGTGCATTGAATAATTGCATGCTTTTTGGTCTTTAAGTAAATCATATCGTAAATTATCTGAAAATTGAAACTCGTGATTCTTCTTACCTTTGCCTACTACCTACTTTTAATAGTTCGCATTAAAAGGGCCTTTAAAATTTTTACCTGTATTTTTTTCAACTAGACACTAAAAATTAGGTATCTGAGGCAGATATTCATTTGTTCATTTAGATTTCTAATTTTATTCATTACAGTCTTATTTTAACAATTTAGGAAAAATAATTTAGTAAAACTCTAAAACAAAAGTATTTAGCTTAAAATTATGAGGAAAATTTGTCTGTATAAATTGCAAAAATCCTGGCATCTGAACTAAATTAATAAGTGAACATTAACATCAGCAAGTAGTTTATATTTTACAGGTAAAACAAATGTTTTCTAAGGTCTGTTGGGCAAGTGCTTGTCATTAATATTTGAAACAAAATTCTAGTTATTTTAAACTTACAAATTTGAAAGAAATTGAGTATTTAAACTTATAAGAAGCTGAATTTTGTTTTCAGGTCATATTTGCAAAATGCATGAGGTTTAAAGCCCCACGGCATATTAACATGTGAGAGGTGCTTTGTGTTGTCACAAGTTGTAAAACTTATATGAGAGCCCTGTGTTAACTCTCTTGTGCTTCTGTGCACTGAAGCTAAACAAATTAGGTATTTCACAAGGCAGATTAGTAGAGCCCTTAATACCTTAGCATATAAATGCTAATACTGGAACTCTTAAATCAGGTAAGCTAAAGGAAAATTAAATCTTAAGGAGAAAACCAGTTGTGACCACCATCCCACAGACAATGCCCCCTTGCAATTTCAGTAAGTTAATTTATCCTTTTTTTTTTTTTTCTGGTAAGCAAGGAAAGTAATTTGAATGCTTTAGCAAGAAAGTAGCTTAAGTTAATCAAGCTAAGATAAAAAGTGAAGGGAAAATATTCCCAACCAAACCAATTTCACAACCTAACCCTGATATATTTATATGATTCCATAAATGTACCTGTGTCTTCATAGAGCATCAAGAACAAGTTCTGGCTTCAAAAAGTTCACAGCTAATGATATGAATTTATATATTCCTTTATTATTTGACATGCTGAAACACATCCTGCCATGACATAACATAACTCCATCTGTATAACTCCTCCTTCGTCACAGCCTACTTTAAAGAACCATATTTTAAGGCTGGTTTAATATATTGTTTTAGGGGAACTTGCACAGTTTGCTACAGGGTGGTTACACCAATGGTATTAAATATCCAGCATGAAATGAACATAATGTGCTGAAGTGCTGGAATCACACCTATGTTAATTCTCAGATATATCTTATATGTATTTTTTTCTTTCAGTATCACATAATTTGGTTAAAATTTTTTAAAGTGCACTTGAGAAAAAGAGAGCTTATTATAGTCAGTGCTGTACCTTTTACCAAAGCCTGTGCTGTAACGCTTGTCAAAAGTGACGCTGAAAAACTCTTTTCAAATGTAAACAATTATGCTACTTTATTTAACTGGCTTTTCTTTTTCCCCTAGGAGAAAAAAAAGAATTTTGATTCAATGAAACTTACTGAAATTCCCTTAAATTTAACTTACTTACCTCATTTACTTATTTTCAAATACCTAAATGTCATAATTTTATTTCAAGAGAAGAAAACCATGCAACCCTCACTTTTAAGTTGCCTCCATCTTAAATCTTCTGAAGGGCTCTTGACACATAACAGACATTCTTACTGCCACATTCTCTTGAAAATCATGGGATGATGAAGAGAACCTTTATTTCATGCAGCCTAACAAAATAATTGCAGCAAAGATGAATGCAATAAAACAGTGCTTGATTAGACACCAGAACACAGACCTTAAGTTTCTAGTCTAAGAAAAGTGTGTGACAATCAATTTAAAAAACTTATCTCTATTGTTATATTCATTTTCCTCTTGTAAAGAATAAAAATTTTCCTCAGTCAACAAGATAACTTTAAACCACGTCACTTTAACCCAGGTCTTCATAATATTATTTTAAAAATAACTTAATTAAATATGGAATTTGCTGTTATATCACAAATTATTAAGTATCAAGAGAAGCTGGGAGGTAGCAAAAAACAGGATAAAAGCTGTAAGGCAGGCAGCAGTAAATTTTACTGACAGGGAAATTATTGTAACAAATGGTGACAAACCTAAGGCTAGCCTTCTGATTGAGCTGCTTGGATGCTCTATAAAAGATTTTGGTAAAAACAATGGTCTCTTCCTGAAACAGCTGGTGATACAAATTGAGAAAACATGGTCTACACAGGATGATCCATTTGTAAGCAGGACACTTGCATTGCTTTCTTCCTCTGCCTAGCAAATGGAGAAGATTGAAGAGTAAGGGGAAAAGGATGAAATTCAAATATCGTAGAACATCAACCTCATCCTTAGGGCCTAAGAGGAATACGTATGACAGAAAAAGGACCTATCAGGTTTTAATGAAATGAGGAAGAAGATCAGTGCCTGTTTACCCATCACAACATGAACCTTATCTACTGCAGGGGGAAATAAAAGGGGAAAAAAAGTAGATGTATTCTTGGATGAGTAGACATTTACGTCTTTGTACACAGCACTATGGAGTACTCATCTGAAGTGCTGGCATCTATTCATGCCATGCACATTCAGGAGAGCTGAATTCAAGCCAGAACTCAGAATGCACAACAATGTGGAGAATCAAGACTATATTTTAGCAGGAAACCAAGAGGCTCGGGATCATTATCCTAGGAAAAGAAAGGATGAACACACAAGGAAATAGCTCAGAGGGCTACTATCAATGAGGATATATTTAGGCAGGGAGGGACTGACTGAAGAAAAAATAAAAGTCATCAAAAATAATACTCATTAAAAGGTATGGGCTGAAATTATTAGATGGTTTTTTTGTGGCCAGAGAATTGATGTTCTGAAAGAGTCTTCCTGTGGTAGAGGAAACATAAACAAATCCTAGCCAGCTACAAAACCTGCAGACTGTAAGTGCTGACACTGCCATTTTCACCATGCTAGAAGTAAGGTTTTTCCTTTCTACTGTGATGTTAATGATTGAAAGGCAATTTTTTTCCCTCTCAAAATTTTAATTTGTATGAGAAAGGCTATGAAAAGTACCTGGATTAAAAATTAATGTTCTGCTTTTGTGAAACAGCTTCTAATACAGATGTTTCCCATGGGAAAGTCCAGCTTCATGACTGTATATGGCATGGGGAACTTTTGGCCAAAGTTCTAGAAGCATGTCATACTCATATGTGATACAGCAAGAAATTCAATCCCTATTGCTAAGAAATTAGATATGTTTTTTTCTTGTTTCATCTAAACCTCCTTTAGCAGTAGGTCTCAGAAATTTTATCTACCTTCATATTTGAGAGGGCTGGAATTTTTATGACACTGATGAATTTCAAATGTAGAGATTTCAAGCATCCAAATTTCAGTTCTGCAGAAGCACAGAGTTTTACAAAGAACAATATACTTCTTCATTTCCTTTGGCACACAAAATGCAACAACAGCTACTCTTAAGTAAAAAAGAAAAAAGGAAAGGTTACTGAATTCCATGTGAAGACTCAACTGTTTCAATACAAGAACAATTTTAGAATTGGAGGCCAAAAATCAGACATATGTTAAATTCAGAATTGTTTTCAGTCTCACCGGCAATCAGTGAGAGTTGAGAAGTCTTCATACTCCATTGAAGATGGATGTGACATTACTATGTTACTGGTGATGTCAAACATAGGCGACTCTGGTTTGTTTGCCCTGTCAGTTCATGCACAGGAGCCAGGCAATTTAACTACTCAGGGGACAAGCTTGGCAGACGAAGAACCCAGATGCCCGTTTATAGATTTTGCTTTTCCAGTAGTGGCATCTGAATCTGGTTGGCCTTTGACTGATTTTTATTGCAGAGTTTTTCAAGCTGCTATGTAGCTAGTGTGTAAGAGGATTAGCTTTCCCTTTGGAGAAAATTGTTGCAAAAACATTTCTAAAAATGAAGATCTTATACGATTTTTAAATATGATTAGTGTTAAGCAATTTGTGTAGCTACTTCTTGCTTCATAAGATGAGAATCATTGCATACAAACTAGATAGCATAAAATATAATAATTAAAAGAATAGAAAATTACTACTCAGGTGTACATAAGATGTTTGATGCCTATCCAATGCCTATCCAATGTAACCTATTGGTTTTGGTGTTTTCATAAAAGCTTTGAGGTTTAAAAAACCCTAAATCCAAATGTATTCCTGAATTGGTAAGCTTTTCTTCCACAAATCCATCCTTGGCCTCCTCTCTGTCTTATGTAAGTCAACAAGTTTTGTGCTTCTATTATGGTTCCACTCACACAGCCACCATTCTTGATGTAGTATTTCTGCAAGATGAAAACAAATTTTTCCAGCTCTCCACTTCATGAATAAAGTTTTTATTACTATTTGACTCAACAGGAGTAAGAAAGAGATTTGAAGACAAGGTCAGAAGAGCACAGACTGCACGAAATTCCCAGGTAAGGCTAAATATGTCTTGGACTCAGTTTCTTGGACAGCCCATTGGTCCCCCTGAGGCTGCAGGTTGCAAGTGAACCCAAAGAGGAGTCTGAACCACTGCTGGCACGGCCTGAGTTATAAAGAGTAATTGGAACAGGTAACTGTGTGCCTGGTACTACGCTTGTGCTTCCTAAAATGTGCTGGGAGAGAAGTATACAAAATGTCAAGCCTTTAATCAATGGTATGGCTACACCCAACTGTACTATATTAAACAGGGCCTGGAATGCTTTCACCAGCTTATGTTACAGGCACAGAGCTGGTTTTGTGGTTTGGTTTGGATTTTATACAAGGTAAATGCTCTGAGATATCTGAAGGCAGTGTAAATATACATATGTTTGTCTATCATACCAACGTGAGGTTCTAACCTAGAGCTTTGTTTTTTGTTTAACTGAGTCGTATTTCTTTGAATCATTGCCTAAAAATATATTTCTATCTCCACTTATAATTATACTTTTAGAAGTCAAATGACTTTTTTACTTTCTCCGTTAAGATACTCTGAGGTATATGATTAATAGGAAAAGAAATTCTCTACCTCTTCAGACACATAAAACAGGTCTTGGCACTTAACATCACTCAGTTACAAAAGCAAGATTGAGACTGCACCTCTTTTTCCCTATAGATATGGCAATCATGTCATATAGACTTTAAAAAATTCTTTTCCAGTGCATTTGGATATAAATATACATTAATAATCCTTTCTTCCTTTCTGAATTATGTGTATCTTTAAAAATATTTGTTTTTATTAAAAGGTAATCTTCTAAATCACATGATATTTACTTAGGCTCATGCTTTCATCATAACCTAATCTGTCATATTTCAGCTGGATTTGCTTTTCATTCAGACTTCTCAATTGTCCTAGCAGCATTTAGAACTAAAATCACGCATAATTTACAATATTTTTCGTGCTAAATTTTACATTTAAGATATTGGTGGCATTATCAAATATTCATTCTATATATAATTGTCATACTATAAAATTATAAAACCATATAAAATTGCATCAGCAAACCAAAGATTATGTGTTCTTTATTGGCTGTTATGTCCAAGTGTCAGATGAACAATTATTTTTGAAAATGTAGGAGAATGTAATTGTTTTCTTATTCTTTTTCTTGCTTTAAAACTTACCACTGTGTTTTCAAATACAGTGAGAAGTAATATAGTGAACAGCTCTACCAGCTCCAGGTCACTCTATCACTGTTGGGAATATTGTTTTCACTCTCCATAATCTTCATAGCATAACTTTTTCAGGCATTACTAAATAAAACTTTATAATTCATCAAGAATATTATTAACTTAAAAAATAGGAAAAGCAAAGCATAGTTAAGTTAAAAGAATTATTTGAATTCAAGTAACTTTCCATCAGGATCTGTAATACAGCTAACGTTTTTTCCTAGAAGACATTTTCCCTCACAATGATGAAAGAAAGTGAACAGTGAAGATGGGTAAGAAATGCTTGCTTCCTAGTTAAAATGTTTACAGGTAGAAATTATGTTTCTGAACAGAAATATTCCAATCATGCATCACCTCAAGCATGAGTCATTTCCTTGCATACTCTAAGAGTTGGTTTTGGGTGTCAGGCATCCTACACTCTCCAGGTTGCACAATACCCCACCCACCTTACAGCCTGATACTGAGCAACATCAGATGAATGGGATCAAACAATTTCAAGTACATTCTATCATCTACCCAAACCACCATAGACAGATAAACACATTCTAAATTATCTTATAACATCCAAAGTGACAAATACTCAAATTCAACAAATGTATTTGTTGGTGGTTTGCCACGGGAGCAGATACATGCTCCTACTAATGGTAGATGATTGGTAGGAGATAAAATTGAAAGTGATGGAAGATACTGGTCTCATTCATATTGGTGAATTTCACACTTGAGCAAGCCTTGTTCTTCTGTCTGGAAAGAGACCTAAGGCCACAACAGAGTGTAATGGCTGCACATGTAAGGCCACAGATGAATAAAAAATGTCATCTGTTTGTGCTAAAAGTGGTTCTCATGCCACATGTCACCTAAAATTTCCCAAAACCTGTGCTTTCATCAAGTGCAGCTCTTCAATAGCATACTGAGACACTGCCACTTCACACTGACATGTGTAATCCTCCACCTCCAACAGTATCTCAAAGAAATACAGAACTAAATTTACCTATTAAAGGGGGTTGGGTTTTGTTAGTGGTTTGGGGGTGGGTTTTCTTCCTGTATAAAACCCCATCTACTGCTTCAAAAATGTACTTTAAAAGGGTAAAACATGCTCAACCTGATATTCTTAGGTAACCTACGGAGTGCACTAGAACTGAATTGTGTTGCACAGAACTGGAATGAAGCAGTTTGCGTGAGAAGTCTGCCTGTGCGAGTGGTTCTCTGACTGCCACCAGTGCTTTATGCTTGCCATGGTGCAGACACATTCCTTGACCCAAACTTTTGTCATGGACATATTTTCTCCTTCTGTCTAGCTTTCTCTTTCCTTCTTTCCTCTTTTCCTCTTCTTTCTCTGTTTTTTTCTGATGGACAAAAGAAAAAACATATTTCCAGGCAACTTGCTATATTTACAATCAAGTGACATGGCAGCCAGACCATTACTTATCAACTCTCCATTAAACTTTAATAGATTAATCATCAATTATTGAGGGATTAATGTTCAGATCCAGCTGTGCTGTCCCAGTTCAGTTCACAAGTGCCAACAGAGATACTTTATGGCCTATGCTGTTGAGCATTCAGATTCTCAATCACCTCTTACTCTCACATCTCAGCTTTTTGAAGCAGAAAAAAAGAGGAGTTTTTAAACTGAGTATGCAAACAGAGCAAGAGAGAATAAGAAATTTGAGCTAAAGAATAATTTTACAATGCATGGGATTGTTCTGAGTTTTTTAAATAAGCATCTGCTTTTAAACACTAAAAAGAAAAAGAACAACCCAAAACCCCACCACTTGAAGAGCAACTTTTTAAATTAGGTAAAAAATGCTAATCTGAAACATTTTATGCACAGATTCTATAACATGAACAAATGCATATCTGACACATAGTGGCAACAGAAAGGGACAGTGACTTATTACTATACAATAAAAGTAAAATTACCATGCTACACATAGCTGAATTTTCAATCTAAAAAACAAACCAATTTTTATAGTAGCTGTACACATTTTTTAAAGCTTCTGAGACACAGAGGGTACTAATGAAAGTAGCAAATAATTTGAAGTGGCCTGATACTTTCCCCATTAAGAATGAAAATTGAAATTCTGCATCATATATATATTTTGTCAGCTATAAGTACTAACGCATAGGCCAAGAGTCAATATGACTTAAATGAAAGGAACTGGTACTTGTGCAAATCTTACTTTGGAGATCCATGTGTACGTGCCATAAAGACAGGCTCTGTCAAGCAATCTTTCCTTTCCCCTACCCTTGCCAATATCAGTCTACCTGTCAATCCACCTGCCTATTAGTATGCTGTTCAAGTTTAAAAAAAATACCAAAGCATTGTCTCTCAGTCAGTTTTCATTGCCACAAGGAATAAACAATGAACAGAGAAACTTCAACACTAGTTCATTATAGTCACTTGTAAACAATTAAGAATTATAAGCAGACTTTGGGAGTAGGCAGGTAATTAGTGAGATAAAAATTATATAAATCAGGGTACTGAAACTGTCATCTGCAAATCCTACAGGGGAAGGTGAAAATATATATTAATATAAAAGGATGGGTACTATTGTGAAATGATAAGTGTATTACCTACCAATCATTTTGCTAGCTGATTGTTTTCTTTGATGAGCCTGGGAAATACCAGATGGAAATAATTTTGTCTTTGACTTTTGCAGAAGATTCAAGTACATGGAAGATTGGAAAATAAAAATTTAGTGCTGTAAATATAGGCCCCAGGTATGTTAGCTGGGACTGTGGTATGAGGTTGACCACATGAGAGGTTATTTAGCAAAAATCTATTGTACTCCTGAAAGACAAGTTACTGGTACTTTCCAGTCTCCATGAGCTGTGTGCATTGCTCTCTCAGATATGCTTGCACAAGAGTACATGCTCCAATATATTCCCCTTAGAAGAGACAGATATGTTATAACTTCACACTGTAGACCCAGGTCTACCTCTTTGGGCACAGGGGAAAATTTTATCAAGGTGACTAAATAATTGGTACCCATTTACTTACTTGTGGGTGGAATTGTTATGATGTCCTGAACCACACCCACAAACTGAAAAAAAGCCCTGATAGAGCACCGGAGGACTTTGCTTACAGCCCAGCCCTCTGATGGATATTATGAGGGAAAGTGAGTAATGTTTCCTTCTGTTCATTTGGCAGAGTATTGGAAGACTAATAAAATCTGAATTAATTCCAGAAGAAACAAATGTATAAAAGGACATACATTTAGACTACCAAGCTGGTTTGCATTTCTGACTGTTCTAATGCTTTGAATAGTTATTTTAAAGTGAGTTGAAAAGCAGACTGGTCAAAAGAAAATTTACAGGTGCATTAAGATAATTTTACAAACATTTAATAGAAATTGTCACTCAGTTCTGATGGGAAGAATAGACCTGAAGAACCTTTTAGGGTGAAGAAGACAAAGACAGGTTTTGTGACTCTTTCAAACATATATATATATATATATATATATATATATATATACACATGTATATGTAAATTATTTTTTTTTAGCTTTGGAAGAATTCTTTTTATCCTCCTTCTTTCATACATTCATTTACACGACAACAATGCATCTGACTAGAAATCATTTGATAGATGTATTTGACATAAATTTGCTAGCAAGCCAAATACACAAGACAGTATAAGTCTGTAGCTATACCACCTTGGGCTTTGATCTTGTCAGATCTCATAAACTAAGCAAGATTGGGCCTGCTGTGTAATTGGGATGGAAGACCTCCAAGGAAAACCCAGCTGTTGTAGGAAGTGGTGTTGGTCACTCAGTAGGTGGTATTCTTCACTCTGGCTCCACACTGAATCAATGCCGTACTAAGATGCTGCTGGTGGTATTATCTGTGCACCATACATAAATCTAAGATGCTGACCAAGTGGGCTAATTAGATATCCCTTGGCACATTTCACAAGAGCTAAAATTGTTAACTGCAGCATCCTGGACAAAGTCCAAACTGAGTAAATACATTATGCCAACTTAAATATTCTCTACAGTTGCAACTAAATAAAGTATTTAAATACCTTTAATTCACTATATACTGTTTTGTATCATTCATGTACATTGTTAAACAACTGCCACATTTTACTCTAGAGGTGATGACATTTCACTGTTGGTTGAACTAATTCCTGCATGGCCTATAAAACACAGCCACAGTGAAAAACATCATGTACAAGTAAATATTTATACAGAGCATTTTTACTGCTATGCAATTTGTTTCTCAAAATATGCCTTAATTAGGCCAAGTTCTTTTTTGTGAACAAAAAATAAAATTAAAATAATTGTCTTATATTTTTAACTTACTAATTCATAATCTAGTTAAAATGTATTATCACTATGTAAATTTTGACAGATGGACAATATTTTCCTTTATGATGACCTAAAATTAAAAAAAAAACAAAGCTTTTCAGGTCTTCAGAGCTTTAAATATCTGAAGATTGGACAGAACTGTATTAAAGTTTGTATTGTGCATGCAACTCTACTCCACACTGGTACAGAATTCACTGAACCATTAAATAAAGTGCATTATTAAAATCTCAATGTTATGTGAGATAATTATGATGAAGTTTTGAGTAACAGCTTGAATTTTTATTGCTCTAAAATGTATGAAGTTAAAATTACAGCTCCTTACTCAGCTTTGGATTTTAGACCTCTGATAACACTGTAGGTAAAACATCAGCAAGAAATGAGATTAATGGCAATGTAATTTTCTCAGGAGAGAGAACCTCTGCTGTTAACATTCCAATTTAATTATTTAACTGTCATTTTAAAAAATTAACACATGATATAAAAAGCTATACTTTGGATTACATTTCTATAATTTTGCCAAGACTGAAACTGTGTAATTCAACACAATTTTATTTGGCAGTACTCATGTGAAAGGAAGAATGTATTTAAATGTTCATTTTAATGACATCTTGTTTGAACAAGTCATAATAATTAAAGATATAATAACTTTATCAGCAAAATTAGCTGTCAGATCACTATTTTATTGTTGATTCTAGAATATGTTGAAATAGCATTGTAGAATATTTTTGAGGGAGGGAGTGATGAAGGGAGAGAGGAGTGCTGAAAAAAAATAAATTATTCTTAATCATGTTGAAATCACAGATATTAGGGAGAAGTGTGGGCCATCTAAACAAAAGTAGCAATTCCTGTATTACTCTGTACTGATATATTGTGGATGTTCTTGAAGGAAATTTTGTTGGACATCCTCAAGACTCACACACAAAACGAAGGGGTTTTTTTACCAATCAAATGGGGTGTTTGTTCCAAAGTAATCAAACAACTGTATTTTCTTAAAGCAAATTTCATTTACTAAAATTCTGGACTTTCTTACTGGCTAAAAGAGCATTTCATCTCACTCAAGACTGCAGGGAGATTCCAAAACTCATTTGTTAATCAAATGCTAGAATATTTTCTTTCACTTAAGCAACGAAGCTCATCTTTTTCAACCTGTATTCAGTGTTTTCTGGTTCATTTTACACTGAAAAGTGTACAAAACGGAAAATGTACCAGGACAAATAACTGGAAGAGGAATTTCCCTACCCACAGTGCATGCTCTGGACGTTAAAGTGCAGAGTTTCATATTGATGGATTTATTCTTTTTCTTTCATGCAATTTCAGGAGGAAAAACAAACAAACACACTTTCTCTCTTTGTTGTGGAAAGCATTAAATAGGTTGGAACTGGACTACAACACTCATATACACATACATATACAAAAACTAACCTACACAGTGATCTTTCTTCCAACTCTCCCCCTCCTTGGCTTCTATCCAGAAGAGTGGAAATAAGGGTTCAACTTGTTTTAAAATATAAGATTCCAAAATTTTTATTACAGATGTTTAACAAAAGATTAAGTGAACACCACTTTTCAGATATTTCTTAAAATTAATAAACAGGGAAGGAGTATCCATGTTCTTGTCATTATTTGTATCTAGATTCATTTTTTTTAACCTTAAATTCAGAGGAAACAATATTTAGTCACAGAAACAGAATTTAGATAAAAGTGGATATTAACATTAATTTGCCTATTATTTACTAATTCATATACTATTTAAAAAATGGGCTGAGGTAGGTGGATTGAAGTATTAAACAAAGTTGTGGGAGATGGGGAAGAAAAGGGGAAACCCAAAGCTGAGAAATTTAAATTCAGACCTCAAATAAGCATGAATTACTCCTCCTGATGTTAGTGGATGTTTTAGAATAGATGTGGCCACAGATTTCAGATGCCTAAAGGTAGAGTTCTAAATCCACATTTAGGCACTTAAGTAACACTGGCTTGATTTCAAAATATGTATAGAACTGTAACTCCCACTGCTTTTGAAATAACACTTTTGTCAGGTTATATTTATGAAGTTATTTCAGTAAAGAGTTGGAAACTTAGATATGTAAGTCTGAAAGTTACGAGCACTATTAATTAATTTTTTCCAGAAATACAGTGATGCATTTTAATGTGTAGTCAAAAAATTGTATTTAAGGTCCTTTTCTAATTATCACAAACATGTGGTAAAAACAGACATAGCAAAGAGATTTCTTTTTCCAGTGGTAAAACCAAAGACGTGGCTTGGCAGAAGGCAAATGTTGCTGACGTCTCAGGGACACAGGTGCTTCACCCTTTTGAGAGAGAAATAATTTAGGTGCATAATTAAGGGTTCTAGAGAGCAATTGTGGGTACTTAAAAAATAAGTTTTTTCTTGGTTAGTCAGTAAGGGCACGTCTTACCATGTTTTTATTGACCTAAGTGAAACATTCATTGAGACAGTTAAAAACCAAAGGACACAACCACGCTTCTACTCATTTTCCCCACACTCTAGGTTTGTAGTAATATTCAAAAAACTTTCAATAGGAGAAAATAATTGCACTTTAGGAAATTATGTGCTACACACCTTTGAGAATTTGATCATAAAATTATATCCAATAGATTAAAAAGAGCAATGGATTAAAATATGCTATTATTTCTGCATATATTGTAGCAAACTACTTAAATATACAAGCTAGTCTTTTCCACATTAGATATAATTTTTCTTCATGAAGAAATTTTGAAAATTTAGACTTAAGCATGCTAATGAAATATATTTTATTAATTTTATTTATTTTAGTTCCAGTTATATAATTATTTCAGTAACTCTCTTGCTTTCATAAATTCCTGCTATTGCACTTTCATTAGGAATTTTTGCTTTAGCCATGGTGACAGGTACTGGAAAAAGTGGGACCAATATTTAGATGCTGCATTTTTTTATTGTTTGACTAATCCATGGTAAAATGGTGTTACAGCAATTTACATGCCTTTAAAATCTGATCTTTTGTCTGATTTTCCATCCATCCATCCATCCATCCATCCATCCATCCATCCATCCATCCATCCATCCATCCATATGTTTGAGACAGAATGTTTATTTATCAACAAATTTGCAGTCAATAATCCAAAAAAGGGGAAAGAAGGAGAGAAATGAGTCATTTCGGCACAGTTTAGATTACTATGCTAAAATTTCAGGACTCCAAATAAAAAAAATCTATAAATGAAATTCAAAATTTCCTTTAAAGGCAATGCACACACCCTCAAGTCCACATAATCCAGCAGTGGATTAGGAATGAACAGACTCATGTCCTTTCATTTAAAATAAGGATGAAGTCAAGAGTTTATGAGTTAACCCAAAAACATGTGTCCCACATTATACAAAGAGCAGGAACAAGAGGAACAGGAAACTGACAGCACAGAGGACAACAAAGCCGTAAATTCAATGCTGGGTTTATAAGAAGAATAATACCAGGATAGAATAGCAGCAGGAGAAGAACTGCTTATTCAACTCAAACATAAGGTTTTAAAGGACCTGATGGCTGCAGGAAGTGCTTGCACAAAATTACACCTGCAGAGATTAGTTTCAGGATTATGATGTTTTAAACATTATTAAAGTGTTCATATACAGCAAATGTAGACATCCTTTGCAAATGTAGCAAATTTCAACTTTTATGTCTATAGGGAAAAAAATAGTTATCCACACTACAACTACTACAATACTCTGACGATCAACCAAATGGGTGATCTCCTAAGTCTATATACACTTTCTGTGCTTACTTTTGTAATTATTTTATTCTCAGCATTTTATATCAACCCCCAACGAAGCTTGGGTCCGAAGTATTTTAATAAAAACCAGAAATACTCACATAAGATGATTCTTGCAAGTAATGAATTCAACACATGCATATTTGTTTTAATTGACCACAGACTGATGTCACAGATTACTTGAGATGGAAATGTACCTCTGTGGGCTTATTCTTGTTTCCTCATGCACAGCACCCAAAATATTGCACACAGTCTGATGCTGGTATTTCTCTGAGTTACTACTGTTGAAGACTTAACCTCAAATCACTTGCAGTAAGTTGTCAGTAGACAGAACAAAAATGTTTTGATTTTTATGAAAACCTGTCCTGAACTTTCTGAAGTTATGGTTTTGTTTTTTTCCAGATTGGTTTGGAAGTGCTTCAAATGAGCTTTCTTGTGGGATTTTACTCCTCAAATTCCATCTCCAGACACAAACCAGAGGTGGCAAGGATGTTTTAGAGATTTAAAATTATATATAACTCAAACGCAGCCAGAAATCAATGCTTGCAGAGAGAAAGGAGTTGTTTCCCAAACTGATATTTTTTCCACTCTAGTTTCATTCAGTCTTACAGCCTTAATGCCAACACAGAGTCACTTATTTTTCTGCTTTAAAACAGAGCTCTCAAAGAAGATCATTTGAGCATTTTAGCATTGGCCCAAGTATGGTAACTGGCTGAGTTCTTCTCAGCTGAAGTATTGATAGCTATATACAGCTAAACACTGGTTTATTTTCCTATTTCTTTGGGCTTGTGTGTGTTGTGGGCACCCTACTAAAATATAAACTGCCTGTTTGTTCTGTATTGATTTTTGTTTCTTAAAGTTCTCAAGAGGTTGCATGACTTCATTCATACAGAGAAATACTTCATGAAATCTTAATCAAAGCAGCAGCTACATTGTCAAAAAAAACCCCTCACATTTCAATTCTCACTATTCAAGTTGAAATTAGATTTTTGTTTACTTTTCGAAGTTTTATAATGTTAATTTTTTCCCTTTAATTCCTACGTTTGAAAATTTATCATTAAAGAGCAAGTTCAATAAGAAATCATTCAGTATTTTAATATAGGCTATTAGTCAATAGCCTATATTAAAATACTGAATGATTTCTTCTTGAAAATGCTCTTCTCTTGGAAGAGATCCATTCTTGAACTGGATGAAGAATTTGTAGAGACATTGCATTCATTGTAGAGACACTCATTCAACACAGATTTCCATTCATCGTGCAACATAAAAGTCTGTCTACTAGCAGCAATTAATTAGTCTTCCCACTCACTATTTTGACACTCACATTTCAACAATTATTTTGTATTTAAATACCAGACAATGCTTAAAACCCAGCTGTACCAAGCAGAACATTGCTCTTTCCTAATCTTCTACAAGGATGAAACCCAGTCCATGTGCAAGTCACCAAGGTAGCCCCCAATGGTGGATGTACTACTGAAAAGTGTATAAAAGTGCTAAATATATTTTGTTTTCCTCTTCAAATCCATTAAGAGATTAGTATAAAGGCCTTGAGGAAGGGGATGTCCTACAAATCGTAGCAACATCAGAGCAGGCACAGAGCCATGACATGCTTTTCCTTCTTCCAATCTCCAAGACATCTCTCAGGCACACTCTACAGAGTGGCAAACAGGCTTTTCTAACTCTTCAGTCCCTGTTTACCTCTCCAAAGCTAAGAATGACTGACCTACTAGGACAGCATAAAGAAAAAACCCAAAAATCTGAATTTGAAATTTGTGTAGTTTTTGATCGAATTCAAAATGAAAACAAAGTTCCAGGTGTCAGGAATTCCCCAAAGAACAAAACCCTGGTTTTCCAACCCAGTTCAGTGAACTACTACATTCCTATATTTTATTGAGTATATAAAGAAAGCACTTCAAAACTGTGGTGGTTTTTTTGTTTCAAAATCAATTTCAATTCCACCTCACATTCATGTCAAACTCCACCTAAAAATTGAGAAATGTTCAAACAAAATCATATGCATTTCAAAGGTGAGGGAACAGACCTGCACCAGACTATCCCATTTTTGCTTTCTGTTTTAAAACAAAATAAAAATCAGATTTTTACACTTTTCAGTCTTTGAAGGAGACAGAAAATATTATCATATCATAAAATTTCAATACATATAAGAAAATATTAATCTGCTAGTAACACTTTAAATGGAGGGCCTTAAATCCTGATTCATATACATGTAATTACTGAGCTTCCATAAGATCTTTTTAACCTTAATTGAATTTCCATTTATTATTAAGAGCTTGATTATGTAAGGTGGACAACTACATAGATGTTCTATTACACAGCTGCTAAAACTCAGTAAATACCTTTTTAGGAATGATTTGGTGTTTAATTAGCATACAATAACTCTCCTCTTAAAAGTAAATTAAATCTCTATTTGAGAAACTTAATTTAAATTGTTAGCCAAATGTATACCTGAAAGGTGGTAATTTCAGGTTTGTGGTAGCAGTCAAGGTCTAGTAATTCTGCAATGCTGAAGGTTAGAAAATCTGAACTCAATTCTCTATTAGGTGATTTTTAACCTGATTTGCCATGTACCAACACACAAATGAAAGACAAAAATTGATCATGTTGCTGCTATTTTTCAATCTTTAATTAACTTTGAAATATGATCACTGAACAAATCATTAAAATAACACAAAAAAATTTAAACATTATTTGTGCTATTAGAATTGTGATGAGTTTGTGAACATTTAGAGAAAACCAGTGTAAACTGCAGCTTCATTTTCTGTTTGGGCAATTTTTCATCACATTAAAATGAACCCAATGGAATTTGCCTCATATACTAAGCTTCTTTCTTTATCTTCCAACATGCATGAAGGGTGCATCAGGTCTGTTGCTGCTTTGCAGACTATCAAGTCTTACAAGTAAGAGGTGGATCAGGATAGTGCTACACACTTGAACTCAGAGCACATCAATCTCTTTCCAGCTTTATCATTAAACTTACTGTGTAAGCTTTGAGCAAGCCAGGTTCTGAGGTGCAGATCCAAAGCCAAAAAAAAAAAAAAAAAGGTTGAAGCCTCCAGGGGTTAGGGCTGAGAAAAACCCAAGACCACCCCAAAGTGCTATTGAGATTGTTGGGTTTCTGTGCATGATGTCCTTTGCAGTTAACAAACTGCCTGCCTGAAGGGACAGAACCTGCTGGAAAAACATGCTTAGGCCTAACCAGGAAACCACTGTCAGCAGGGAAAATTCCCCACCCAGGCTTGTGAGAGGCAATCTAGGGGTCCTGTTGAATAGTCAAAGGACTGGGTGGGAGTGCCACTGTCACACCAGCTCTTTCTATGGGTCTACATGGAGCAAGTTAGCTTCACGGAGAACTATAGCTATTTTGAAACATCCTTCCAATGCCAAAGATTGAGAAAACATTGAAATTTTTAGAAGACAGAACTGTCTTTATCCAGCAAATTCCATGCATGTATGACAAAATATGGCCTATTTTGTTGAACAAACACATTAGATGCATCGTCAAACAGCAAACAAACTCAAACCAGACTGTCTCTTGTGAGTAACCACTCAATCTTCTTAACCTGGTCATCCACTTCCTTTGCCACTCCTGCTCCTGTAGAGGACTTACAGAAGCAGCCCTCAGGGCTGCAGAACTTGCGATGTGAAAGTGTCAGAGTATGCCAGAGTGAGTGGTACTAAGTAGTGAGCACTCCGAAGCTCACCGGTAGCTCATCAGCAGACACCTAAGGCACTGGGCACTTCCTGCCACCGCTTAAAGCCATGGAGTTCCAAGGGAACCCTTTGGTCAGGAACCTAAATGCAGTTATCCCCTTTCTAGTGCAAAGCATAATTAGGGGCATTTGCAGCTTGAGTTGCTTGGCAGCCTAAAGCCCAAGTGATATTGTCCCTTCCCCCAGCAATCCATCTGCTCAGCACTTGGAACACAGGCCAAACCACTCAGTCCTGATGGTCTTCTGAAGACTGAATATACACGAGCAATGCTTTCTGCCATCTGTAATTAAAGGAGTAGGATTTTTGATATTACTTTTAAAATCACATGAAAGTAATGTCATGTTCTTGACTGACATCGTGTCCTTGACTAATGATCTACTGATGAGCTGCGTGTGGGCAAGGATCTTTCAGAAGTGGAAACTGAGCTTGTTCTTAAGCTAAAACAGGGTGAAGACTGTGCCTGACCTTGGTGTTACCTAGGGTGGGGTATCACTCACAGTATTGTGGGGAGGAGATTTGGCAGAGGCCAAAAGGAAGGGAATCCTGCATTTTTCATGATTAAAATATATGTTGTACATATTCTTCTGGAACATTCCCTGTAATTTTTTATGAATAATGCATACATTTTATTCTGGTTTGAGACATGATGCTAGCCAAGGATGTGTTATCGGAGAAAAAAAAGAAGGTAAATTTTCAAAAGCCCAGCATAAGAAGAATATGAATAAGCCGGTTAAAAAAAAATCACCAATTCGTTTATGAATTTTATTTCAAGTGGCAGTAAGTAGCATCATCTTTTCTAAAGCACCAATAGAAATATGTTTATTTCTTGAACTTCAGCCCACAAGTAGCATAATTTCTTAGGTGCTTGAAATCCCAAAACATAATCTGATTTTGAAAAGCTCACAAGATACCTTATACACAAACCTTATACATAAATCTTTCTGAATGATGGTATGCAGAGGTGACAAATCTTAATCAAGGAGTTGTTTATAAAATAGTTCTGAAGTCTGGGTTCTCCAAATTAATTTTCTTGGCTACTTTACTAAGTTAATAATTAAACTAATAAAAGAAATAAATAATAAAATTACCAGAGCATTTTAGTACATATGGCTAGCAAAAGGATTTGAAATAAGTTCCAAACTGCCTGGTATATCTTTGTCTCACTGCAATTTGCCTTTTTATTTGCGGCAGTTACATGAAAATTCTAAGGATAATTTGGTTATTTCCTTATTATTTGTGTGATTTTTTTATTAATCATTGTCATTTTTCTGGATTGGAAAATAATTCCTGTAAATGTACAGACTAAGCAAAAATTTGCTTTTAAAATGGAAACTGACAGTGGTTCTTCAATCATCATGTATTTTCATAAAGATTATATCTGATGCTGAGACTGGAGTACCAGCAGTACATACCTTCTCCTCCTCATTTGAGATATAACAGAGAACCCAGTGAAGACGAGTAAGGTTGCTGTGGGGAGTGGAAGACAAGGATAAAGATTTGTCTATAGGATTTGTTTGTAGGCTTTGTTAGACCTTTCATGTATGTCTCACTCTTTACATATGTCAGTTGTCTAAACATGCAAGTGTTACCAGAAAAATAAAGAAAACTGTTTGCAATTAGCTTCTATGCCTGTGTAAAATAGAGCTGAAATAGAAACTTAAAAGCACTGACAGTTTTTACATTCAACCATTTCTGAAGCTCTGCTACGGCTTCCACTTAAAAAACTAAGAAAAATAAGTTTCTGTAGTGAGAAGAAATATTGGGAATAAGATTGTAATTCTTTCCGGTTTTAACTTATTTTCTCTTTAAATCCTGGCCAGTGTTAAATCTGCTGCAAAAGATTTCTTTTGTTGTGACAGATTACTTAGAAGTGGATCCTGCAAAGACTGGAACAAATCAACATTGTTAGTTCACAGGGAAAACCAGATTTATCCTGGCCAATAGTTCAATTCTTACTAGTTGTGAAAACTTCCACCCCTTACTTCCATATGTGTTGATGGTAGTAATAAAAGATCATAGTTTTAATGAGAAGCCGTAGTGAAGTTTTCAAGGCATGCAGAACCAGCTCTTATGGAATTATCTGTGCTAGCAAGAGTAGTTAGCTGCCTCAGTTATAGAAGGATGGGTGATTCTCTTTAGCTCCACGCAGCAGTGAAGCCAAAGCTGCACAGGCTGAGAGAGTAGGCAGAAGAGGAGGTCTGGCAGCAAGGACCAGAGTCCTGCCAGACTTGAGAAACACTGAGGGATTCAAACATTGCAGCATGGTGGGGCTTACAGGAGCAAACAGCACAGCAGGGCATGGGAAACAGGGTGAGGGCTCAGCCAGCAGAAGACAATCCAAACAGAATCTACCCTTGATATTAGTTAGCTAACTGTGATGCTCACAAGTTATCCTAGGGAATAAAAGCGCAGGTCAGCTCCTTATATACAAGGGTTCAGAAAAGCTGGCAAGAACATTCATCCTTCCCAAACTAAGTGGTCTAAAGCATAATTTGAATATGGCAAAGTATGGTGAGCAGAACAGGGTAGGGGAGAGAGACTTAGAAAACAATATGAACTGATCTAACTAGATGTCAAAATTTTCCTAGACAAAACAGATGTTCCTGTCCTTCCTTCAGTCCTGATTTTTTGTGTTTCTTGATTTGCTTCTGTTTGGCACTTTTTTTTCCCCCAGAAGGTTTTATTCTCTTTGTCTTAAGAAATTTAGTTTAGGGGTTTTTGTTGCTGTTGCTGGGGATTAGTTTTGTTTTTTTTTTCTGTGAGAAAAGTGGGAATGAAGTTGGCGTAGAGTCTGGAGCACAAAACTTATGCTGGGAAGCTGAAGGAGGTGGGGTTGTTTAGCCTGGAGAAAAGGCTCAGGAGGGACCTTATTACTCTCTCCAACCACCTGAAAGGAGTCTGTAGCCAGGTAGGGGTCAGCCTCTTCCCCCAGGTGACAAGTATCAGCACCACAGGAAGTGGCCCCAGGTTGTGCCAGCAGAGGTTTAGATTGGGTATTAGGAAAAAATTCCTCACCAAAAGGTTTGTGAAACACTGGAACAGGCTGCTTATGGAAGTCTTTGAGTCATCAGCGCTGGAGCTACTTCAGGCATTTGGGGACATGATTTAGTGGCGGACTTGGCAGTGTTGGGTTTATGGACAGATATTTGAGATATTTTTCAACCTAAGCGATTCTATGATTCTCTTCAGGCATAAAAGATGTGAGAAAGCACCAGAGTGAGAATTTAAAATCTTTGCCATTGTTTTCACTCACCCAATCTTTGCCATTGTTTTCACGCACCCAAAATTTGAGTAAATTTTCTTAATTGGCTTGAATGAAAATCAAAAAACTTCTAAGCCATCTTAGCTAATAACTTCCTCTGTAACTGTTGCTTCTTTCCTCCAAAATGTACCATCTTTTAATGTAATCTAAAAAGCATCTTAAAATTAAAAAGTGTCTTTATAAAGGCTCTAAAGTTTACAGCAACTGGAATAAAGACTGTAAAATAAAAGTGTTGACTCAGTAATTTTAGTTTGTTATCACTAAATAATTTACTTTTTTCCCTTCTGTAGGTGTAGCAAAAGGCCCAAGAAAATTTAAATATTTGCAATGAAAATGAGCTAGTTAGTTCTAGAACTTTGAAGCCCTCGTGAATCATGTAAGCATTTAGTATAATGAATCCATGTTAACACCTTTTGCCTTCTGAGCAAATTTTTTCTGCCAGAATTAAAAAACTTACCTATTAAATAAAAAAACCAAATAGCTGCATACAACAGGAATCAGGAAGGGGTGTACATTTCAGTTTCTAACTGTAGCTCACTGCTTGCCAGGAAGATTCACTGTAAGACCTGAGTAAAAATGGCACCATATTTTAACTTTGGAGACATTTGATAGAAGCCTTATATAGATAGATATAGATAGATATAAAATGACTGTATTAATATGTATTAATAAAGACATGGCTGAATAAGCAAACTAAAGCCACATAAGTAGGTTTTAAAAACAAGGTCATCTCTTTTTTTTTTTACCTTTTTTTTTTTTTACTGATTGAAATAGTTATCATTCCAGTTTGCAGAGTTTATTCTGAGTTATATAAAACCATATTTTATTAGTACTAGTAAATTGATTACAAAAGCAATCACCTGTTATTATCACCCTGGAACAGATAGAGAAGAAGATAAGCCCTAATGATGGGTACATGATCTCATTTTACAACTAACATTTAAAAGGAAAGACATCTATTTTTGTGACTGTAAATAAAAGTAATCTGCACTACATCCAAAATGTCATTATTAATGCAAGATACTTAAGTTAATCTGCTTTTTTCTCTGTGACCTACCTGACACTGCATATGTTTAATGCTATTTACTAGTTTGTCTCTGAAATGCAACTTGGCATATTAACAGCCTTTTTTTTGTCTAATAGAATGAAACTCACAGTTGAGGTCCCATGATACTGAGTCAAATGGAAAAGAAACTTCCTACAGAATGTTTCATTTGGTCTCAGTCAACCAAACTGATTATTCTATGGTAAAGGTAAATGTATTTCTTTCCTTCAAAAACTGCCATTAATTTAGGATTTAATCAGAAACTTGAGAGCAAAGTTTATGTGACATATTAGCAAAATTGCAAATATCATGTTGCATCTCTGAAGAAAAATTAAGTCTTTCATGTTAAAGGTTTTATAAATTAATCAGGTCACTGTGGACCTAATTAATCTATAATATTTCTAGTAAGGCTGGAAGAAAAATAAATCATTCAACTTTCATAACTCAAATTCAAAATAACTAGCAATAAAGTGATAAAGCCCACTCCAGTTCAAAAACTAGGCAAAGTACCCATTAGCTTGTGTAGCCACACACCTAAGAAATACTTTAAGGATAGAAGTGCACACTTACAGATTCAGTGTGTATTCTGATGCCAAGTACTCTCAAAAAAAAAAATAAGTTCAACAAAATACCTTTGTATTGTCAGATCCTTTGATAGCCCCCCCCTTTTTTTTTTAAATTCAGATAACTAAGGATCCACTGCACAAAGCTCCCCAGATGGCTTTAACTGGGGAAATATGGTTATATTATTGTATTCTGAATCAGATAAAAAACCCTTCTATTGCTTTTTGTTCTGTTTTTCCAATTTTCTCATAGCTTCCCTTTGAGCATAGAGAACTTGCAAATTTCTGAAATGCCAGTAAGTACCTCACATTTACTCCATCACAGAAGTAATCAGATGCTTAATTATCCACCTTCCCTGGATTTTGTTATACTTCCTTTCTCCTGATATTGTGAAAGCTGAATCCACACAGATGTTCAAAATTTTTGCAGACACTTGTGAAAAATAAGGCTGAACATTTTTTTTTGCAATTCAATCCATGGTTAGGTGACCTATGACATGCATCACATTGCATTTTTATCTTGAAACACTTAGGATTTTTTTTCTGTCAATTGTTTTTCTGGTAGTTTAAAGCAACCTACCATTTTTCATTATGAAGGTCTTGTCTGTTGCTTTTAGGATGCCAAACTTCATCTGCTTGGATTCCATTTCCTATGGTAGGCATCTGACCTCAGACACTTTAGAAAAACTCAACTCTTACAACAAAAAAGCTTTACAACACTGGACTGCTGGTATAAGAAAATGAAAAATCCATTTCACTGAGAGACTTTCTGCATACTACAGCTTAATTTCAGAACTGCACCCATTAGGTAACATCAATTTGTGTCAAGATGGTCCTAAGATGTCCACTTCAGTACAGGCAAATTAAAAGCAGGCAAACCAATGGACAATCCTTCCTACAAACCAGTGAAGGCCATGAGCATGCCCAATGTAAGAGCTAAAGAATTTCTGGGCTTTTCCTGCACACTAAGCTGGGTAAGTTGGGAATGAGGCACCGGGACAAATAGAGTTTAGCAGTAAGGCAGAAACCAGCTTGCCACTTGAGTAACCAGGACTAGAGCGATTTGTAGTCATTACAAAAGCGGTAGCTTTTAAGGAGGGATTTAAATGAGGAGAAAATTGTGGGTGTTAGTGCATAGCACAGATGTGCTTGGAGGAAAATGGATAAGCGGGTGATCAAGGCATTTGGTCGCAGGAAAATTAGCACTGATGAGTACCTGAGAAGTGCTCAAGGTCAGGAACAAAGGATTGCAAAATTTGGCCTGGAGTTTGTAAACACACACCAAAGAACAATTACCAGCCTAATTCCTGACAAAAGAAACATGAGGACGATAAAAATATTAATGTAAATGTTGAATTAAATTTTAATTAATTATGATATTAAAAGATAAAGGTTAAAATATAAGATTAATATTTTGTTAATTACATACTGTGTAGTCATTACTCAATTTAAAAGGGCTGTAATACAAGATGGTCTATTGCAAGGTCTATTGTAAAGTTATTACTCAACTTCATTGAGTGAGGAAGAATTAAGTCCTATATAAATCATGTATTTAAAGAAAGTAAATGTAAGCTTAAACATAGCATTATTGACAAACAATGTATCTATTGCAGTTCCATGGAAAGTTGTATATTAAGGAAAAAAATCCAATCAAAATTCTTGAAAGTACAACATTAGATTTGCTATAAGTAAATATTTTACTGAGGCTTATAATATTATTCAAAGGTAGATGTTATCATTTATGTTAGCTTTTAAGAAGATTGTACTTTGCCATCACACATATGGGCACAGATTCTGTTGTTAATTGTTGCCAGTAAAGCGTAGAAAAGTTTTCAGTCCTCTTTGGTACAAGTACAGAAATATTTTTTATCTAAATACTTTGGTTTATATAGATTAATGAAGTCTTTTGGCATGCATAATTTTCAAATTTATGTGGAAATATACCTTGCCAAGGTAGTCCATGTTGGAGGATAAAAGCTTATAGTAGGGAAGCATATTTCTCTGGTGGTTTATTACATTATCCAATAATTTTCTTATATAGAAGCCACAGCTCTCAAGATATCTTAATCACTAAGGGAATTTTGATGTTGATATGAGGTCTGTGAATGAACAGTTTTGATTTATTACAGTCATCCAAAAAGAGCCTTTAAAAGAAATTTAAACTGATAATATATATCTCTATTTATTTAAAATAAAAGTCAACATTTTCATGCAATATCTTTCAAACTTGCAAAATATCCAATATATCATCTGAGAAAAAGATAAAATATTGAAATTGTAGAATCTCTGTTAAGGTATGACTTAAACATATCAACATTGACTGACATCTATATTTAATTAATAATTTATTAGTTAAAATTAGTAGTTAGCTGTAGAAAGTTTTCAAACAAAAAAATTAGTTCAAATCTGGTCTCAATATTTTCATCTCAGTATTTGCTTTTGTTATTGATTTTTCTTCATTCAAAAGATGTTGAAGAATTGCTCATGCTAAGATTATTCCAAAGAGAGTTCCACTTAATTCGGCTAAGCTGTATATTGTTTGGAATACCAACATGTTTGGAGGTAGCAGCACTTAATCATGATGTATTTTCTTGACATTCTCCCCAATTATTTGATTTTCCAAGAATCAGGGCTTCCACAAACAATTCCTTATACTAAACAGTCAGTCTCAATTTGAATATGAGCTGGAGGTTATGTATGTGCATGTCAAGCCTGGGAAATGTGTGACTGCTGAGAGAATACCTGAAGGTATTTGGAGATACTTTCAGGTTCAAAGTCTTATGTGTTGTGGACCTTATGAAATGCAGAATTCACTACTAGTTAGCAAGGGTTTGAAGCAAAAAACCAATTCTTTTCCTCATATTATTCATTTAAAGTTGTGCTTGTGGCCTTACATTGCTTTGTAGGCTGAATTAAGATTTTATGGTGGTATGTAGTCACCTCTCTTTTAACATTGTAAACAATTTAAAGTATTTAATTTTTCCATACAAATTTTTCTTTAATTGTATAAGTGGGTTTTTCATTATTTTCAAGGATCTCTAATGCCTCTTCCTCCTATAGAAATGCAGATTTCAAATATATATTCTGGTGATTCATTATAGATATTGTGAGCACCCTATCTAGAGTCATTATTTCCTATTGCTACTATTCTGCCAGGGTATTTAAATACCATCTTTTGATACAGTGACACACTAAGGGTGTTCACAGTGGCCTTCTTTTTCTGCTCGAAAATGTAAATTTTTTCAAACTGTTCTGGAGGAAAACCTTTCTTCAGGTAGAAAATTCTTTTTAAAGCAGCATAGATGTCTGACTGTGTTAAAACACATTTTTGCATGAATGGACCAATGAACTGAATATGTCCATTCATCATCAAATAAGTTGAATCTCTGAATCCCTATCTATGTCTACTGTCTACTAGTGCATGCTGTATACAAGGTTTATCCACATTTTTAATTTATACTTAATTGCAGATGTTAAAAAAAATATATTTGTGAGAAATAAACCCTTAGAATCCCAGCTGAAACATTCTACTTTCACTTACATGCTGAGAAGTAGTTTTTGGAATCCTTTGTTCCATCACATCACACCATTTTATGTTTGCTTCATTGAAGCTATATTATGCTAATTTTTTTCATACTGTCACGTGGTTCTAATTCAAAACTGTTCCTAGTTCCACGGACATTCCACCTAATGGTCATTTTTATCAACCAAAACTCTTCCTCTTATTAAAATTACAGCAAACCTACCTGAAATCATATACTCACAGGAACTATTCATAGGCTATAGAAAGTCACTCCAGTTCTCACAATATCGTACTTATCCAAATCATTACTAATATAAAAAAAAAAGTTGTAAATTCAAATATATATCTTTAAAGGGGTACAGTACAGTAGTATTGTAACAATATAAAGCATTTGACTGCACCTAATAAAAGGTAGAAATTTGAACAGGGGTGGGTGACATAAGTATTCTGCAGTACATATACAAAGTACAGTAGATTTGTACTTTGAACTTGGCAGGTTTTCTTGGGTTTTGATACCTTTTCTTTCCTAAACTTCTGCCACAAATTTCCAGTTCTTTTAGTGTGTGGTTGTGATGCAATAGAATATATAGTATATAATATATAATATAATGTAATATATCTATGGAAGTTCCTTTTATTTGTCCACTCTCAATAGTAATGTATGAACTAACATTGATGTATGTTCTAGGTGATATTAAATCAACTCATTCTTATTACAAAGCCAGATTTTTCTTAAATTTATCAATGTGGTAATGCTGCCAAGCCATACACTAAAGAGTTTGACAGTATAAATCAAGTCCCTTTATCTTCCAATCCATCAGTACATTTCTTTGCTTAAAATTTATTGCCCTGGCAATTTCAAATATGTGGGAGAAGCCAGCTACTGTAAAGATTTACATCCCTGACATTTTTTTTCAGGACAAACAATGCAGAAAAAAATGCTCTCATATAGAGAGAGAAATGCAGCAAAACCGTTACTTTTTTAGATCAGTTTAGTTATCATTTTATTATTCAATTTTAATTTTACATATTACTTTGAATTTTTTTGCTTTAACATTAATATTGAATATCAACTTGAACCAGCCTTTACTTAATCTTTAAAAGGACCATTCCAACCATAACTGCCTTTATAATCTTCAGACAAAACTCAATAAGATACTAGCCAAGGGATCTAAGGAAAAATGAGAAAATAGGATTAGGGATTGAAGAAAGATGCATTTGAATAGCCTATGGCTGTTGTCCAGGTCTCTTTTTAGTAATTAATGAAAATAAATATAGAAGTTCTCAATACTGGATGACCAACAAGACAAGTTTTGTATCTGAAACCTAATGGGGACCTCACTCTTCATATCTTACTCGGAAAAGAAATTCTTTCTTGTTTTTGATGGCTTAAACTTATTTTTGGATGCTGAGCATTGGCTTGCATGAAAATAAAAATGAACGCTTGTTCTTTTTTCAATTAGTTGAACTTAATCATTTGTACTGTAGAAGAAAATGCAGGCTTATGATTGTGCAATGTATGGTTGATGTCTACAGAGGTACTATACAGACATTGAGTTTCAGACTACTTAGGTGTTGCCAAACCCATAATTTCAAGGCCAAGGTAATTTAGGACTTAAAGTTGGGCAGGAAAGCTATTATCCTCCACTGAAGTTTTCAGGACCGCAAAGTAATTCAGTTCAAGAGATTGAGCATGATCTTAGTATTTCGTGCAAAACAACCCAAAGAAGAAACCCAGTCTCCATCCCACCATACAACCAACATATCCATATCCAAACCATCAAGCACTGCTTTCCCTGAATTAGTCTGGAGCTGTGAAATTAATTTTCTTCTGTACCAAGTAAGTACCCTAAATATCAGAGAGTTCATCCTCTTGGGGTCAAGTTTACTCTGTATTTGTAACTCACTTGTCATGTCCATCTGCTTCACCTTCATCTACGGATTCCTACCACACCAGTTATCTGTGAGAACAGCCACAGCCACCTCACAAAGGACCACGGTCTCAGGGCTGTTTAAGCCAGTGATGGAACCTGCTCTCTAATATTAAACATGCATACACTCCCCATCCCCAAAATTCACCCCAGAATAAGGAAACCACTTTTGACAGAACTAGTCTGTTTCCACAGAGAATTCCCACTATTTTATAAGAGATTTTATAAGAGATTATCAATTATATCTACTTGATAGGCAGTGTCTAGGTGAAATTTTCAGTAAGCAACAGGAGTTGGACTGTTTCAGAAGTGGATGAGCCAGAAGCTGACTTGACATTAGTATAGGCAGGGAGGGCACTGGCCCCACCTGTGGGGACAGTCCCCCAAGATCTGGGCACAGTGTGTAGAGCAAAGTTTTGGTAAAAGGCTACATAAACTGATAGCATTGAGTTTATTTTGACAGTGGAAATAGTAGTGATTCTATTTTTTTAATTTAAAAAATTAGTCATTATAGCTGTGAGGAAATAATGAAAAATATGTTTTCTGTTTGTTTGGAATGACACTTACTCATCATATTTTAACCATCTGTGCAAAACTCATTTAACTTTTAGAGGTCTTTCATGCTGTATAAACAAGTGTGTTTCATCCATTTGTGTTCTATTGCAGCTAGCAGTTATCCAGTGATTTCTACTTATCTTGCAATTTAATTTTGACTAGAGCCTTTATTTGCATCTATAATTTCTCTTTCTCTCTGGAGAAAGGGAAAATCCACTGGGCCACTAAGTCAGACAGCTCTGGAGGAACTGCTGACAAAAGTTTGGGTATTTTTACCCAGATAACATACCATGGGTATTGGTGGAGGGAGCTTTACCACATGCCCTTCATTAATATGAGTTCTACCATTGGGGTGCTGCCTACAGCGATATATTTCAAGCAAATATTTTTTTAAAAATCATGAAAGATGGGCTCTACGTCCTCCAGCATATGGAAGGAGAATAGTTTGTGAGAAGACAATGCAAATGAAAATAGCTTCTGAATCTAGTTTCAGCTCAGAAGCATCTAAGTTTAGCAGATAAACCTTCCCCCTCGCTGCTGGTTTCAAAAGTCGCCTTCATTTTCCTTTCAGAACTTTTCTATAATTAATAAGATTGTTCTTACAATTATTCTGGTTTATGTATATTCTGGTTTATGTATATTTTCTTTCTCTGGCTTTGATTTAAAGTGCTTCCTTAACAGTAGAAAAATACTTATTGTCTTTAGAGGGTGTTGATCTGGTTTACCATGGTAATTTAATTTTTCTTTATTGTATTTTGCTTCCTCATCATGCTAGAAATTCATTTTTGAAACTTCTTTGGTGACCATTGCCTTGCCTAGAATGTTTCATTTCTCATTAAAATTATCCTCATATTTACATGTCTCTTAATACTTTAATATGCAGTTTTTTACCCTTTCTAAAGTAAAATCTAGTGACATTCCAAGTATTTTTTTAAAGTATGAAAAAGAATTTTTTTGAAAAGAAAACTGATTGCATAATAGTTTTTAATACTTTATTAGAGAACTTTGGCTGCTTCGGAGTTAAAGCTTAAAGTGGAGCTCGTTGTAACTTGAACATGCTTTGCAGTTAAGCAGACCACATCTTAAGACAGCTTCTAATCCCTCTGATAATTGCTTTTTACTAGAAAGGATCACCATTTAACTAACTTCTGTTCATATGCATTTCACACTGCAGGAATGGCAGCATAACTTTCATATAAAACACACTGAGACATCTAAATCATAGAATTTCATAGATGTGCTTCAC
Organism: Euphonia xanthogaster; assembly: GCA_034509185.1. Taxonomy (NCBI): domain Eukaryota; kingdom Metazoa; phylum Chordata; class Aves; order Passeriformes; family Fringillidae; genus Euphonia; species Euphonia xanthogaster. The sequence goes on from JAYDZK010000113.1 coordinate 88,543,260, forward strand.
TGTTTCACTGACATATCACAAAGTACATATTAACAATTACACTACAGTCAGTAGCAAACACTTTGAATGGGGTTCTTGTGATCTCTGGCACAGAAATGGGAGGAATAACATTAATCAAATGTCAGTATTCATCCCAGAAATCTGTTTTGTACTAACCAAAATATTGTCTCTGTGACAATATCCAGGTTATCTTTTGCAATTTTGTACCTCAGAGTGTTGAATGTTTCAAGGAACAATTATAAGTCTCTGTATGTATCTGTGTGCACCACCCCCCCCCCCCCCCCGTCCCCCAGAGGCTTTGATTTATTAGCAAAAACTGCAATGAAACAATACATTTCAAGGTTCAACAAAAATCAAAGGATCTTTGCAATGGTACCCCAGATTTGCCTAGATTTCATCAAGGATATTTCATCAAGGTTGTAATCAAATGTAAGGTATAACCTGCTCAGAAAAAAACAATAGACAGTGGATACATGTCTCAAAAGGCTAAAATTGCAGAAGACTGAAAGTGACCAATAAAAATTGGTGTTTGAGACCCACCCAGTGTAGTCACTAACAGTCAGGTGCAGTTTCATGAGTAAAGGAAAAGGAGGACAATGACAAATGCAGCCAGGTGGTCGTTTTGTGGCCCAGCTGTGTTTGAAGCTGTGCTGTGCTGAACCGAGCACCCAGTGCCCAAGGCCATGCAAAACCATTGGTGAGTTTGGGGAAACTTAGCCAGCTGTGGGCCTTAGCTCATAGCCATCTTGGACTGGAAGAGGCAGAGAGCTTCCAAAGGAGCTGATTTGTCCTTAGTTATTCTTATAGCTATTCTACAGATATGTTAGCTGTATTTTGAAGCATATTCACTTGAAACATGTCATCCTCAATTGTTGTTGTTTGACTACATAATTCTGAAAACAACTGTCAAATGAATACAGCCACAGTTTGCCATTTGATATCTGGACAATGTAGGATGCAAAAAGCTAAGAGAGAGGTCTCCAAACTTGGCAAGAAATACAAGTAAACACTCCTCTTGGGTCACTGCAGTAGAGAAATTTGCTTTCATCTCGTTTCCCTCAGTACTTATCCACGTGGTTGGATGCAAACTAGTGCCAAATATTTCTTGTACCTCAGTTTATGGGTTTTAAATAAGTTTTCAAACAATTGCTGAAAATATCAGTCACTCAAGTGCTGTGATGTTCCAGGATGTTCTGCTACAAGGACCAAAATTTGAACACACCCATCTTCTCTGCCAAAATTATCATGACAAAGCATCAAAATTTTATCAGCAAAATGTGCAACATATTCATCCTCACATGCTGCGAAAGATACTCTCCCTCCCTCATTATGGTGCTATATTTACCTAAGATGAGAGGGCAAACTAGAAATTCCAGTGTTACACACCTCAATCCTTGATTTCTTTTAGTATTGCCTTGTTTCACTTTTTCATCCCTACTATAGATCATATACAGGAAACCAGTTATAGCAAGATGGCAAATTGATCTTCAGGCTTCTGAATGCTCTGTGGTTTTCTTGCAGAACATCATCATTTCAAAGCCATTTTGAGGGTTCCCTGTTGCAGGAAAGTTCCTAAGGAACATCGCACAAATGCCAGATTTTTCCAGTTGCAGGCAGGTTTTCAGAGGGGGAGGAAGGGCAAATGGCCTAAGCATGGTCATCTCTATATGATAGAAGTCTCTGAATAGCAGATAGTTTAAAAGTACAGTACATTGACTACAAGAGCAATACAAAGCAATAATACACCACATCTGTACAAGATAGGTTCTTTTAGATTAAATACACATGGCAGTAGTAAAAAGTAAATTATTACCAGGTCAATAATAATACGAAAGGATAACACTACAGAGAATGTTAGACAAATTGATAAAATTCATATTTGGACAATTCCTCAAGTCTGAGAAAGGAACCTTTGATTCATAAGAATTGGCTAAAATATTTTTCATATTTTTCATCATCTTTATAGGGTTTGTTCACATGCTCTTTGCAAAAGAAAAAGTGGGCGTTATGGCAACATACTGTCTATACCAAATTCAAAAAACACAGCCAAGGAGTCTTGGGTCCTCCCCTCGCGCACAGCCTGTAGGATAGGAGGCCATATCATCCTGTATCACAGGAGATACTCCCACATCTGAGGCTTCCCACAGTGTGCTTTCTTGTCCTTGTATAGTTGACACAGAGCAATAGCTTTCTTAATTCCAGCTAGGGTCCCAGTGAGGGTTCAATTCACAGACTCTTGGACTGGAACAGTCTAGCAGAGACCTGCAGCTGGATATCTTACAGTTGGTGGTTAGAGCAGTTTCCTGGAATACTCAAAGCAGATAAGGGAGCCCAAAAGTGGGTGTTCTCCATGTCAAAGGGCTTGGTGGCTGCTTCTGCAGCTAGGTTTACAGATAGATATACAGTCCTGAGATTAAACCAGTCACTCTGAAATTCGCTTTACATGTAATTCTGTTGAATCTAATACATAATTATTCTGGGAAAAGATTGGTTTGGTGCTTACCTCAAAATTATCCTTGTATGCATGTTTGTTTCACTTTTCTAATTTTACTGATGAAACTATCAGCTGGAAAGTCAGACTAAAGACCATGTGATTTTTTTTTTTTTTAATTCTAAGTCCATGCCTCTTAGAACCACTCTGTTTATATATTTTTCTTACAAAGTTATAAATTATTTTAAATTACAACTTTATACATGGAAATATTCTATAAAATGTGGGATTTGAGTGTCTAGCTTGTTTGCTGTTTAGACTGCAGCACACCATCTCATGCTTTCAGTTCTCAAAGTTTACCTCGATTGGGTTGCTTGTACTAGAGATAATTGCAGGAGAAGATGTTCTTGATCTGTTGAATTAACTATTATTGCAGATTATCTTTGCAAAATATGTGAAATATGCCAAAATAAGCCAACTATTAAAAAAGGAATAAAGGAATATGACAAGATTTTATTAAAAAACAAAACCAAAATGTTTAAGAATATGTTTTCCCTTAGAATTCAAATTTTAAAGGTAACGAATTAATAGTTTCATATTTAGATTTTGATTAAAAGAGAGAATTGAGAACTACATTGTTATATGTCAGAAAGCATTGAACAACAAAAGTGCTGGCACATGTTTCCCTATTCTGTGCCTTCTCACTTCCCCAACCTTTCTGATGTCTTTCCAGTTTGGAGCTCCTGCTTAGATAAAACAGATGACTTTCTGGGCCTGCTTCTGCTAACAGCAGGCAGGAGCAACGGTGACTGATTGGTTGAAACATGAGGATTAATGGGTATTTATATTTCATTAAATTTTATGCTCACTGGAGAATAATGTATCACTCGCAGATATTGAAACATATGTCAACCCTATCCACTTACATATAATTCAATTTGACTTAAATGCATTGATCAAATTTTATTAAAGTCCAATATATCTTCCAAAAAGGCCTGCTAACACAATATTGCTGCTTCACATTCATCAGATAAAAGGAGGCAATTGTGTTGTAATTCCATTTATACCATTTTTCGGGAAAAGGGAGATTATTGTGAAGTGAATACTCATTACAAGGTGACTGGTGTTGGCTGAAGGACTTGAGACTGAGATTATTAAGTGAATTCTCAAGTGGTGCCCTTTAGTTAAAATTACCCCAGGGTGGGTCATGCCTGTTTTCATCCCCAGTGGAAAAGAGAGATCAGCATTGTTAACGATATTATCCAGGAAAGTTTGCCGTGTGAGATTCTGGAAAACACTAACAATTTTTTTGTTTTGGTTTGGTTTTTTTCCCTTTGAAGCTCAGTTTATGAAACATGCATAACTGTGATTGAAATACTACTTTTATGATTTTATTCCCCTTTTTCCTTCTCTACATCCCTCCTTTTCATTTAACTTTTGCAGTTATTCATACTGAGATGATTAAGAAAAATATAAAATGCTTATTTCTTCACTTCTTCTCACAGAAAAGGAGGATGTTTTCTATAGCCCCCATCTTAAAACAACCACAGAAATAATGGGATGCTTCTTAAGTGTTTGAATTTAGACTCTTTCTTGCAGTTTGTACTGTGCAGAATAGAAGAGGTTTTAGCCCTCTTAATGAAAGGAAGCAAAGATTTTAGCAGGATCATTTAGTCCTCACTCTCAAACTATCAGGGTTTGGGACAGTGGGGTTGATGCAATGTGTTTTAGCAAAATCAGTTTGTTTCTGGTTCACGTTTATTACGGGCTAAACTGCCTGCCATTAAAGTGAGCATCTCAACACAGGCTTTCAAAGAAAAGGTTCACTTCTAGACTGAAAAAAAAAAGGAATAGCCAGGAAAGATGTGAAAGGGTCAAAATAAAGGAGTCTGAAATTCTAGGTACTCTCAGGAGACATAAAAAACTGTATTTACATCATATGGGATTTGAGCACATCACCTGGATTAGTATCTTATCTCACAAGGTTGAAATAATTTTATAGTCACTGTGACTCTCACTTCAATAAAAGCATAATTTTTCTAATGTGAGATACCCTGGAAATCTTCCCTCAAATAAGAAAAGTCTTATTTTAAACAAAAATTTCTCTTTTTAGCCATACTTTTTTTCCTCCAGAAGTGTTATTTTGCTCTACTCTGGCTAACAGATTTATGAACACAGTAAAGATTTTTGTACAGGTTTATTATAGTGTTTGTCCAAAACAATAAACTATTTCAAAATCAGTGCTTTCACTCAACTTGTATTATATGATCCAAATTTATTACTATAAATAAAGAAGTGATATATCAAAGGAAGTAAATCTTTCAGGAATACTTCCTCAATAGATGTTTTTCTGATCAGATGTCAAAAAGTTACTGTTCTGATTTCTAGTCATTGAGCAGGATTTAAATACAATTTTTTGTCATTCTTGAGGAAAAAAAAATAGACTTTTACAAACACAGGACTTCTTAATAGTACACAGAGATGAATTGAATATATTCTTGAACAGAAATTTTAAGTAACATACAACGCTGACAATATCCTCCTTTTATCAAAACCCTTGCAAACCCATTTATGGGCTTTATGCAAATCACCAGATTCTGTCAAGATGCTTGGTCCTACTCTTCTAAATATGTGATTTAGCTTCTCCCTAAAGAAACTGAAAGTCCTGTGTTGACTGGTGAAGAAAAGTGATTGCTCCTTTTTTTCAGTCTGTGCTGGTCAGGCCCACCCCAAACTGAGAACATTACCGTAGTTTGTATATGTGAAAATAATTTTCTCCCTTTTAGATAGTGAGTGAGATAATTTCTTGACAATTAGAAAGTTCCTTCATCTGTATACTTTTAGGTTATTATGCATTCTAGGCACCAGGACTTTCACAGGCACACTTGCTGTGTTTCAGAGATTAACTCTTTTTACCCTACCTAAATTCCTTTCAAAAATATCTCCTAGGTCTTTACATAGTCAGCTGGTTTATGCCAGTTATATGAGTTCACAGATTTGTAAACACACACATTATCTTTAGAATACCAATATTTTTATAGACGCTTCAGGAATGGTATGAGTTTGGGGGGAAAAAAAGGAAGAATGAAAGGAAAGAGCAAGTTAAATATTCTATTCTTTCATTTCAAGAGATTCTGCTCTGAAAGTAGTTACCAAGAACAACTGATGCACAGGAAGTTCCACCTGAATATGAGGAGGAACTTTGTGGGTGAACACACACTGGAACCTGTTGCCCAGAGAGGCTGTGGAATCTTTCATTGGAGTTATTAAAGAACTACCTGGATGCAATTCTGTGCAATGTTCTCTAGGATGACCCTGCCTGAGCAAAGAGTTTGGACCAGATGGCCCACTGTGGTCCCGTCCTGCATTACCCCTTTGGTGAGTCTGTCATTCTGCCACTTAGTCTTCTCTACTTCACAGGGCAACCACTCTGACACACCTGCTCCTCTGAAAGTGTCCCTATCACATCTTATTGTGATGCACCTAGAAGATGTGCAGGAAGTATATATAAATGTGAGATGGTCTTGTCTCTATTGCTGCCAACTTTGTGCTGAAATATTTAAATAAAATCAGTTCCAGACATCTATTACATAGACATTCCTTTAAACGAGGTCACCTCTTCTGAGATTCCTTACCTCTTCTGAGATTCTCTTGTACCTTGGGGTCTGTGCTGTTATTGCATTCAGGATGAGGTACCATTCTGGCAAAAAAATAAAATTTTTGCCTCTTTCATTTTCTTGCTGCACCTTCATGACTTTTTTCCACTCCCAATAACCAGAGCAAACCAAGCAAGTCAGTAAGTCTGCAACAACTTCTGGAGAAAGGAATTCTGTCTTCCAGTTCCTACCTTCCTCTCCATTTGGTTTCTGGTGGGTACACATACACTTTTTACAAGAAGAGAACTCCACAGTTATGCATCTGCATAGTCATAATACTTAACTCGCTCATGGTGGCGTTTCTGCTAGACATACCTTTCACTCAGTGAATCAGGAACCAAAAACAGTAGCATGTAGCTCATTTATGGCACTCCATCGTGGCACATGCAAAAATAACATTCAACCAGCCTTAGACTCTCATCACTTCCAGAGAACAAATATGGGATGTTATGTAGGCATAAAGAATTACCTGTGTTCATCCCAAAAATTAGAAGTCTTGTTGCTGCTTTTGAATAGCATATAAACATTCAAGGAACATGATCTTCACATTGATACTTCTCAAAGAAGAGGGAGAAGGAAAAAAATTTTAAAATATATTTCTTGTCAGTTATTAATTCAAATGTAATTACATTGCAATAAGATGACATTTTAATTGAGCTTCACCTTTCTAATAATTGTGGGAAGACTCTGCTCTTAAATTTACTTATTGTCAATTTTTTGTTCTAGATTCACTTACTGTCATATGACCCATGAAAAAAATCACTCCACTGGCTCATCAAAATTACTGTAAACTTCTGTTTTACTGTAATGCTTTCTTTGGTGTCTAGCACAATGTAATACAATCCTGTAATGATTTAGGGCATTTTTCCCCACATTTTTAGGAACTTTGAATGAAAACCTGAGGAACCATTGTTGCAGACTTGACAAAGGCAGAAGATGGTCTTCAACATGTAAAACAGAGTAGAGACCTAAGAGGGGCAGGAGGCAGGTGGTGCTCTTTGAAAATACAGGCTGGTAGGCAGAATGCAATCAGTCAAGAGGACAGCCAGAAGGATTTTCATACAGCTCTAGGTATCAAGTTCTTATCAGAAATAATTATACATCATTTCACATTATCCTTATGATACTTCATTTTGTTTATACTTAGTTTCCTATGGGAAAAATATAAAAAACCAAATAAGCTCAGCTCTTCACAGACATCTGTTTTTCTCTTGCTTCTGTCCTAATTCTGGAACCTTCTGCTCTTCTGTTGCTTGCCTACTTGTTGCTCAATTCACTTTTATGGGGGTTTTTAACTTCTTTCCTTTTCTTTTTTTTTTTTTTTTTTGCTATTTCTTTTCCTCTCTAAAATTATTATTTTAAAAAAATTTTTAGTAAAGCTGTGGCATAATTTTTGGGGTCATGCTGACTTATAGTGGGGGTAGAAAAGAGAATACAATTGTTCACACTTGCCCCTTCCTGTTGTGAAGCACCAGATGACCGCAAGCAGGCCATGAGTGTTTGAAGTGGCTTTCTAGCAGCGTCATTCCAACCACATACTCTGTCAGTTACCAACAAAAAGTCGCAGAACCCTCCCTGGTGTCACCAAATCACTGGGTGCAGCTACAGACTTCTTTCAGCTCTTCATGGATGAAGAATTTTACTTCTGTTGATACACACAGAGATTGCTTACTCAGGTGCAGAAATGATCATGCAGTTGTGAGCTGGAGGCTGGATGACTCCCCCACTTCCTCCTCTTTCACCAACACATAAAATTACAGGTGGAAGCTGATTTTTTATTGACAGGATGGGTCTGTTTCTGAGGTAGTGATCTCAAGAGCTGATCTGTAAGGAAGAATTACAGCAGCCCAAGAAGAGCTGGCAGACCACAGCAAAGGATGGAAAACAGAGCTGACTTCTAGCCTGGTGCCAGACACACCTCATCTCCTTTCCTTTCCCAGCTTTTTACATTTGGTGATAGACTATGCAAATGTTCCCCAGTAATGCTTCTCAAGCTGTTACAGGTACAAACTATCCAGATATTTAGATACTACGATATCTAATAGGATGCTATCAATCTTTTATAGTAAGGGAATACATAAATTATAAACAAATATGTCCTTTGGTCTAGTGGAACAGCATAATGATCAAAGACACACAATAGAAATGTATTTGCTTCTACAGTAAGCTTTATTCCCTGAGTGCTCAGTCCATAGTGATGGACAGGCAGTGAGCTGTCAGTTTTTGTTCTGTCTGTCACACTACACTTACCTCCTGTTGTTTTAAGTAATCAATATGGGGGCTGAAATCACCTACCACTACCTCTGCTACCTACTATTTTGTCCACTCATAAATTATGAATCCCTGCACAACGTCAAGTCTACAATTTCGATTGCATTTGCTAATCATTGATCAATAATTCAAAAGCCTCTTCTTCTTCTTCTTCTTCTTCAAGGGTCCCTAGTTTCCTGGAACATATGGCAAAAGGCTGACAGTGCTCACAAAACCAGTCCCTTATCATAAAAAAGGAGCCAGGGAAAACAAGTTGTTGGAAGTTTCTTTCTTTCTTCCTTTCTTTCTTTCTTGCTTTCTTGCTTTCTCTTTCTTTCTTTCTTGCTTGATCTTTCTTTCTCTTTCTTTCTTTCTTTCTTTCTTTCTTTCTTTCTTTTCTTTCTTGCCCTTTCTCTTTTTTCTTTTTCTTTTTCTTTTTCTTTTTCTTTTTCTTTTTCTTTTTCTTTTTCTTTTTCTTTTTCTTTTT
>JAYDZK010000113.1:88552088-88587533 GCA_034509185.1 Euphonia xanthogaster
CCAGGGGATAGACTTTTTTGTTATTATTACCTCATCTTTTCCACTGTTAGTGACTGCACAAGTACTTGAATGCAGTATCTTACAGAAGTATTTTCAGCTTCATACCCTGAGAAGATGTACCACTTAGCAGACAAACTGGCTAGTTTGGTTTTACAGTGATATTGATTGCTATGATTATTTTTACCGGGACTGGACTATATTTCCTTTTGCCAGAAGGGAAATATTAAATGTTTATGTTATAGTGTTTATTTGCTATAAAAGATCATGAAAATAAAATAAAAAATAATCTTTATTGTGTGTTCCTGTAAATGCATAATCATGAACACAGTGAGAAATAGAGTCTTTCACAAGTGAATCTGAAGTCTTTATCCATTACAAGAGAGTCACAGGATGCCTGCTCCAGTATTTCTTTCTCTCAGTTTGTTTTATTAGCAGTTTTACTGCTAGAGTAGGACCATGAATAATAAATATCATCATACAGAACAATTCTGATTACTTCTCCATGGAAACCTTTTAAATGGCCAGATTCTGAAAACACATACAAGAATTCACTTCATTAATTATCTCTGTGGTTCAAAGTAGAAAAGCTCAGGCATGATAGTGTATTTGATTATTTTCTTGATTACTATAAAAAAAGCCTCAAACTTTCTCAGTCCTTTGTCCTATGAGCTTAATTTTAGAAGAGATATAAAAAGGCTTATTTAGATTGTGTTGTATAAAAGCCTCCTTTAATAAAATAAACTTCTTTTTAAAATTATAATTAATTGGTCAAGGATTTAAATTAAAATAAATAAATAAAACCAGTATGATATGTCGCATGATTTTTTTTGAGTTTTATTGCAGCCTCTAAAATAAAGTATTTATCTATACCTCTATTTCCTATAACTTCATGTAATGATTAAATAATTTTTGGAAAAAACAACCCAGGACAGGACTTGGGCATCTAAATACTTGTTTAAAAACCTTTTAATAAATTCACTAACATAGTTATTGTGTTTTTCTAGGAGACAAGACACTATATGCTTATCTGGAGATTAATTGATATAGCAGCCATAAGTGTAGTTAATATCACACAGATCACCAGTTTTGTTATGGTTGTGTCAGATGGTTGTTAAACATTTAAAGGTGGTAACTTGCAAGGTGCTTTACAAGGGACATCAATGACCAAAAAACTGCACCTTTGCTGCCTAGTAAAGCTTGTATTAAAACAGAATTAACGGTAGTCATTTCTGTTAAAAGAAAACAAAAATCCTACTTTAAAGTTTAATCCTAATTTCAAAATTTGTAACCAATTTATGAATATGATATCCCTGATATCCTGGTTTTGGGGTTTTTTTTGTCCTTTTTTTTTTCCAAATTTGGTTTAAATGTCCAAATTATAGTTCTTCACTGATTTGTCATGTACAAACAGGAGCAGAATAAGAATAATTTATATAATATAATGTATCATTTAACTATTATGTGTCATTCTCAGATGACCAGAATTCATGTTGCATTGTCTTACTTGATTCACATCACTGAGTAAAGAAGTTAAAATCAAGGTGGCTTCTAGATGACAATATGGTTTTTTTTTCTGTATTTGGTGTGGTTTTGCCTGTCTGGGTAATAATAAGAAATAACTTCTACCCCACATTATATGTACATGCAGTTTTTTCATGTATGGGCGCGTGAACTTAGCAGTTGGAAGAACAGAGTGGAAGAGATCAAGAAGAATGGTAATGAGGTGATGCAGGTGCATAGAGTAAGACTTTTTTAATATAAAGAACATGGAAAGTTTCTTGACTAGTTGAAATTATTAAAGTGAAAAAGAAGGTTTAAGAGACGCCATTACAATCACTCCAGATTTTTGTATATTTTTCCTTTTCTACATCAGAAGGTTTTTTTTCCGAATTGTAACTCATTTTTGCATGGTTTTACTGTTAGAATTTTAGTCAAAAAACCCAAAAACCTTTCCAAAGAGAGATTGCATGATGATATGCTTTGTGTAGAGTCAATAGATGGAACTATAATTCTATATTTCTATGGTATCTCTTTTCTTAGCAACACCAAGGCTTCCAGAAATTCAAAATTTACTGTAGATAATGGAGATTTTGAAAGAATACCATTTTTGAGAATTATTCTCAAAATCACCAGAGATCTAGTAACATAAGGAATCTTAGTTTTACAATCTTAAGTTAATATTTTGATATTTTAGAAGAAATAAAATATCGGCATTTGTTTTAATAGTGAAACTAAATTGTGTTGAAATCAAAATATTCCATAGAGCCTTAAATAAAAGTGTCAACAACATTTTGGCAAAGGTGTTTTAAGGAGAATAAAATTATTTTCTGCAAACTGATAATTAATGACACTGAAGGTATGATTCAAACCTCACATTTACAAAATTTAAAATCTCTTATATAAAATAGCTTTACTTTGAAGGGCAAACTTTAATCTTTGCCTTATTTTACTTCCTTCTTCCTCTTTTTAGCAGCCATTCCTTTGCCAATTTGGATCAATCATGCTGAAACCAGTTTTGTGCAATGCATTTTGTATTTCTGGCAGCAACCTCCATCCTTTTCTAACATATTTCAGAGCCTGTGGTAATGGTGGTGGAAGGAGTCTGCCACAGAGCACAGCTGGACAGCTGGCCAGCATGTTAAAAATATCCAGCTGCTTGACAAAAATAAGTATCAAAATCTGTTCTTGTTCTGCCTTATTTGTTCCTTAACATGAGGAAAAAGATTTTTACGCTAAGGGTGACTGAGCAGCAGCGCAGGTTGCTCATAGAGGCTGTAGAGTCATAGAGGTTGTGAAGTCTCCATCCTTAGAGATACTCGAAATCTTCCTGGACATTGTCCTGGGCAACTGGCTGTAGTGGACCTGCTTGTTCAGAGGTCACTTTCCACCCCAGCCATTCCATGATTCCAAACCTGTGCTCTTTCTCTCTCCTCAAAGACAACAAAATGAAATTGTTAGCACTACCCATTACAGCTGTTTCAGAACCAAATTTCTGACACTTTTTGGATAGCAGCAAATATTTTTATGAACTCCGAATTTGTTTGAGTCCATGATCATAAATTCCAATAGCTGCAACTGAATTTGTGACAGTAAGGGTATCATTTAGTAAAGTCATATGTTTTTAAATTATGAGATGTCATTTCCCAGCACGATTACAAGATATGTTGCAGGTGAATAACATTTCTGATAAAACTGGTGTCAGAGATCTTACTGATCATAGCAAGTGGGATAACTTCCTGAGGTGAAATGAGCAGGAGCTCACCTGGCAATCATTATAATTTTTTAAGGCTCATTCTCTTCCTTTTCTCTCACAGAGAGTAACAGCCATCACATGGAAGTACAGACATGAAAACTAAGCATGAAATGCAAGTAGAAATTACATTACAGAAAAGAAGATCTTCATGTACTAATTTAAGCCAGTGTTCAATTGATGGGAGCTAATGAACTACAAAAGCTCTGACATCTTTTGCAGCCGACAACTCAGTGTAAACTAATCAACATTAAGTCAATATAATCTAACCCTTCATTGTTCATTGATCTTTTTTGCAGGCTACACACTGCCTGGCCATGTGAATGGTTCAGAAATATATGTCAGGAAGAGGACAAAGTTGTTACCACAAAGTAGGACTAAATTAAAATTGGCCAGCCTGAAAAGAACATGAAAATTATCTCCTGCCTATCTTCATTCTCCTCATTTAAAATGCCTATAATTTCATGAATGCCTGGTAAGAAGAACCTGAGCAGTTCATCCATCTTTTATGCATTCCAGATGAACCTATGCAATGAAATCACTAAAAATTTGGTATGACCAAAGTCTGTTTTCTCTTAGAAGAAGATTCACCAAGATTCACCAAGACTACAGGCTCACTACTTTTCTCATAAAATTTCAAAAGGGTTTATGAAAATTTGATTTTAATCTGTGAATCTCTGAGCTCTTCTGAAGCTTTGGAGACCCTTTCCCACAGCATAGCCTTTTCTTGTATACGTGGATATGCATGGAGGGATGCCCCTAGACAGATAAAGATGTTGCATCTCTTTTGAAACCATTAATGTTTTTGCAAAAGAGAATAAAAGCCATGTTTTCTCCTAAGTGTGTCTAAGACAGAAAACTGAGGAATTTTCATTGTGGACAAGGCAACTAGATATTTTACCCGGTAGTATGTATTTGTTTCACTAATAGAGAAATTCCTTGGGCAATGAAATGATACCATGTCACTCAGAGCCTAGATCAAATGTCTCTTTATGCTTGTAGAAAGAAAAATAAAATATTTGAAATATAAAACAGCATATAGAACTAATAGTAAAGATGTTTATTAAAATCCACATTTGAAATTATTACTTTTCTACCTATATTTGAAAACAAAAAGAAAATTTAAAAGTAATAATTTACTTGCAAAGATTTTCTATAGTTTTCTATGCTATACCTTTTTCCTATTGCATTTGTTTTTTCTGTTTAGAAATTTCAAAGAAACTTAAAGGTGCTAGAGACTTGACCTAAGTGGAATTTGATAAAATATATCCTTATGACTATTCCCAGCTCTCAGCAAGGAGATTCTTGAAACCAAAACTTTCCAAGACCTATGCTGGTCGCTTTGGTCACACATTGCCTCAGTGCAGGTAATAGGACAGTTTGTGAGAATGTGCCAAGAATGTCTTCACCTACAGAGAAGAAATATTTCATATTTTTGTGCTAGAAAACAAATTAAAATAATTTTCATTTCTCTTTGAAGAGGTAATTTACTAGCCATACTACATAAACAGTAGATTTCTGTGTATTCCAGCTTTTGAGTGTCTTTTTTACTGGGATATTCACAATAATTTTTAAGTCTCTTCAGGATCAAAATATGTTAGAATTTAGGTTAAAACTTATTTTTAATTGCAGAATCTGAAATAGTATGTCAGCTTCCTACGACAAAATTGGGAGTGGATTGCTGAGGAGGAATGGAATCACATTGAGGACATCTCCTAAATGTCTACATCAGAGAATGTTATTGAGTCATGAAACTGCTAGAGCACAAGGAGAAAAAGACATGGTGTAACTTCAATCCCAGCTTTTTAGTTTATTCAAATGAAGGACCCTCAAAAGGTTTAGTTAGGAATTAAGTTAATTGGGTTTGGTGTAAGGTTGGTCTACTTCCTGCTGGAAAGTTTCCCATATTTCCTCAGTATAAGTAGCGGCTGGACTCCCATGTCACCCTGTTAGCCCAGACTTTAATTAGTTCTGGCATTCGCCTCATAATGATAAATGCTGAGATGATGAATGGAAATGCAAATGAGTGTGAAGTGGCTCAGCCATCAGTGCTGAATATCATTAATACCTTCCTACTGTTAAATCGATCAATGTCATCCCAGGATCCCTCTGTTCAGCGGGTGCAGATGGCTGTCCGCCAGAATGCCTTCCATTATATTGGCAGTGAAAACTTTGTGGGTTTTTCCTCCCCATATGCTTTTATTCATCTTTTGCTGAATATTTGTTTGGCAGCTAGAAGTCTAATATATTTCCAGCTGAGATGATAACTATTTAGGGTCAATAAGCGAGTAGCTAATTTAGAGCAAAATAAATATGAATATGGATCTCTTCTCACATCAGGAAAGAAATTTCAAGTGCATATTCAATAAATTGGAGAGCAGTAGAATTTTTCAGGGTGCAAAATTTCATGTTGTAGCAACAAAAGGTAACATAAAAAGATGAAAAGGTGTTTAGTCATGTCTCAGATGTGTTGCATCTTTGTATTTTACAATAGTCTGGGTTTGTCAGCATGTCCATAGAACTACATTTCATAAGAATCAAAGGGCTGGATGACAACATGAAATTTCAATATCTAAAACATTTTTTGCGAATATGAAGAATAAAGCTTAAAAGCGTTGGGAATAATTGTTTTATCTGTTGGACTCTATTTTTGTGCATTGTTTGGGGGTCATCCACAAGAATGCACATTAGCCTTGTGGGGTCTTTCTTCATCATGGAAACTTTCCAGTTGAAGTAGATAGAGATGTTTTTCAAGGGAGTGGTTTTGGACGTCGAAACTTAGGATTTAACTCTGATGGTTCTGAACTCTTCAGGGATTCTTCTTTGCTTACACTGAGGGAGTATGGGTATTAGCCTTTGTGAATAACCTCTTCTCCATATAATTCACAACTTTCTAAAAATCTCGGAGAGTAATGAGTCAAGAGTGCTTTATTATGTTAGATCAGGATGGAATGTATTTCATCCATAAAGAGTCCAAAGAATCACCTTCTATCAAGGCATCGAAAGGTGGTTGAGATTCTAAATTCACCACTGTGTATCAGCCTGGAGTCTATTCTCTTATAGTTCATGCTTAACCATACATGATAACAGCTAAAACATATAAATTTCATACTGTGATCAGTGTAATAAAGTGTCCAATTGTCTATGAATCTGCTCATCTGTGGCTTTGGAAAGACTGAAGAAAAGCATTATGTGGTGTATATAACCCGGAACACTAAAATTCCTATGTGAAAGGTGTACTGGTTCTTCCACCCCCTTTTCTTCTTATAAATAACTCAGTATATCTTTAAATTCTCTTCATAAACCCTCTCATTTCATCCTCTCAGTAGGCTGGATACTCTCCCATGGATTGAGAAGTTACTGGAACGAGTCCAAACATAAATCACCATTATCAGGTTCAATTCGTTATATAAATGAAACTGTCCCTTTTTTTTTCTAAATGTCTATATTCCAAATATTGATTTCTATAAATCACCCTAGCATTTACCCACTGAATTTGTTTTGTACTGGGATTATTCTCTGACCTCAGATTAATTTTTTTTTCTATTAGCATAATGATAATTGAAAATAAAATCAGACAAACTATTTTGTTTCTTTAAAGTCTGTTAGATCTTTGGCATCTAGAGTAGAAGTGGCCAATTTCAACATCATTGGGATCACAAGGAAATAATTTAGACATTTTAATTATGAGATTATATCACTTTATAAGATGGCTAGGGAAATATGAAGCAAATTTTATCAACAAAACAGTAATTTAAACAGAATAGATCACACTTATTTCTGTGTTGTTTTTCCTAGGTTTTAAGGCTTAAAAACTATTATGCTTAACAAATAATACCACATGCAAGGAAGCTGCTATACTGACCTATGAAGTAAACATGGAATTTAATGATCCTTTTGCTTATGGTCAACATTATCACAAAGTCTGAGATAGAAAGTTAAAAATACTGCTCACTTTGATTTGAAGAAGAATAAAACTATTCTATGGAGAAAAAAAAAGTGCTTGAGACTTGTATCTACACAATATACTGCCGCAAGCAGATAACAGGAATTATGCCAATCAAAAGCTAGAGAGCTAACTACGCTTCTTTTATTAGTGCAAAACCACATTTTTATGTCATTCAATTTTTGTTTATCCTGATAACAAAATAACTTTGTTATAGTGATTCCCTTCTCTTTTAAAATGAATTTTAATTCTTGTTACATACTAGCTTTTAAAAATACCAGATGTTTATTTAGTACTTTTAAGAACAGTGGGCAAAATAAAAAGGACAGGTGGAGGAGTGTGTGCAAAACAGACTCAATTTGAAGTGACATTAAATGAGGTCTGAAGCCCAGAGATTAAAGTGGGAAGTCTGTGACACAGATTTCGTCAGAAGGCTGTCAGCAAATGTGGTGTCAGTAATATGACTTCATAAGCGTTTCAGATTCCAAGGCCCTCCAGGCTTCTGGTTTTAGCAATACAAAAACACTTACCAAACATCCCTTAAAGCAGCTCTGGTATGGTTTGAGATGAAGGTCGTCCAAACACAGCACAACTGTGTCTGCTCTGCATACTTTACTCCCTTTTATCCCAATGAACTCCTCATAAGCTCTGATAGCCTTGTCACATCTCATGTAATGAGAATTTACAATTATTCAGAGCTTGCTATTTTGCACAGACTTCTCAATTCTTGGATTCTCCATTTCAACTGACACTCATCTTGAACTGCATCTTTCAGACTTAGATATTAGATATTTTCAATTAGATATTTTCAATTATCCATACCTGTGCTATTCCACAACTATTAATGGATTCCCATGATCATATTATGCTTTTTAATACACATCTTATTATTTATCTTTATATGTGGTAAGTAATTTTTACAGAGCATTTCCCCACCCAGCCAAATCAGGTGGTGATTTTGCCATTAGTTTCACTGGAAACAAAATTAGTTTCTGCAATTTTCTTTTTAATTGCCATCCAAACTGCAAGGCCACTATGCTGATTGTAGCCATTGACCTGCCTTTTTTACTCACTGGAGGCGTGTGCAAAGGCAGATATCATACAGAATGCATATAACCACAATTTTATGTCCCCGAGAAAATACGTGTCTATCAAACATCGAGCTGATAGCATTATTCTACTTGTCATTGTTAAAGGCTGTTTTCAGTTACTTGTGGCTGTAAGAATTCTGAACCCTTGGGTGCATGTCTACAGCTGCACACATGCCTGTGCGGTTTTGCCTGCACATGCAGGGATAAAGTTTCATGTATAACTTCAGAAAAATAGTATTTTCTACTTATAGCTGAAAAGAGCAACCAGGGTGACCAGCAGTAGAGACAGACACCGATCAAGCAGAAAGAAGGGGATAAAGGGAAGTTAGTTAGATTCTAAAAGCAGGATTAGGACTGCAGTGAAGGACACTGAAGTAAAGGGTAAGTCTTGCTAAAGTCTGACTAAGTTGGAGATAGAAGACCTCTGGCTGGTTAGGTCAGGCAACTAAGAAGATTCCCATCAGATGCTGGGAAAGAATCAGGGCTCCCAGGGCCTCAGGTACATATTGAAGGTCAAAAATAGTTCTGTGAAAGCCCTTGGCAATCTGTAGGCCTCATTTAGCTCTGAGAACGTCTCTATGCAAAGGACAAAACCTCCCTACTGCTGATTGTAGCCAGATATGATAGAGGCTTGTGCAGTGGTCTAAAAGGTTTAAATTCAGCTAATGACAGACATAAGATCTAAGTCTTAATGCATCACAAAGATCTAGGAATTATGAGTGAAATAAGTGAACACAAAAAACCAGGCAAGAGCTTTTTTTCTCCATGCATGAGGAACCTTACCTAACCACCACTTTGTGTGATACAGACCAATTACTGGATCAGAGAAGATTACAGGAAGTTTTGCGGTTAAAGCAGCCTTAGAGAACTGGATTAAACCTTGCCTCTTGTCGTACTGGTTGTTAATGAGGCTGCTCTACTGATTTCAACCAAACTTTTTGCAGGTGGTTACTCATTCTGTATGCTTCATTTTATGGATCACTGATTTGCAAATTTGCTGGGTGCTCACATTTACATTGGTAATAGCTGTGCTCTGTTCGTAAGCAGCTAGAGAGCAGTGAGCCCATACAGAGAAACCAGGCCATATGCATGCAAACAGAACAGACAAGCAAAAATCAGAACATGAGTGTAGCCTAGGCGGACTACCAAGCTGCTGAAGCTGCCATCAGCATCAAAAATCTTTTTCACAGCTCCCTGCTGTTGCCTTTTGCTGGCCACTTGGAACATCCGCTCAGAAGTTCCACTAACTGTGAGAGACCTACAAACCTTAGTCTGCAGAGTCCAGAGCAAAGCTCCAATTCATGGCCCTACATCAATGTTTGAGTGGTATTACAGCATATGTCTGAGAAGAGTCAGCCTACACCTATAAAATTAATGCTTCTACGTATCAGCTTTTTCCATAAAAGAAAAAAAAATCAAAAAACCACTCAACAAACAAAATTAAAACAAAACTATACAAGCAACCACAACAGAAATAACTGCACTATTCTGCATTGCTTTTTTTCTTTTGATATGTTTGCTGTGTACTTCTGTTCTACAATGATGACCAGGATACATAATCACAAAATTACCATTTCTTTCATGTGGGCAAAGTTTGGATAACACCCAGTAAACTCAATGAAGGCTCATGAGCCTTCATTGAGTAACAAGGGTGAAAAAACCCACTCGGGATTTAATGCTTTTGGCACCATCTATCCATCCATCCATCCATCCATCCATCCATCTATCCATCCATCCATCCATCCATCCATCCATCCCATCAATTGAATCACAGAAAAACACAGTGTGGTCATGTAATTAAAGAACACAATCACACCCTGCAAAAGAGACAACCACATCTCCAGGTTTTCAATATCTGAAAGCCTGACAACAAACTTAAAAGTTCTTCTAATTAGGGCTTTCTCTACATTATGAAGGCTGGAAGGAAGAGACAGTGAGCAACATTCTGTTTACAAGCACCATTGATAATATGAAAGAAGATTAAACATTCATATAACAAAAACTACTCTACAGGGATCAATTTGTTAATGACAGATTTACAGACTTATACTAGTATAAATCCAGCATGGCTGCACTGAGATCAAAATACTGTTAATTTACATAGGTGTCATTTGTAGTTTGGTTTTATCCTTAATCTTGTGTTTCTCTTTAGTCACTGTAATTTTAGAGAAGCATGTCATAACTCAGAGGGAGATTTTCAGGACTAGAGCATCACTGGAATAATTTCTGCATATATATACTGGGAGATTTTAAATACATATGAAGCTGACTGGGAAGTCTGGCAGTGTAATTAAAATAAAAGACAATTGTAAGGTGAGTCTGGAGGAAAGCAGGACTATAAGAAGGTTAGGTTACTGCAATATTTTGCACACACATAAAAGTGGAGGCAGTTGAATTAACAACAAAACAACAAAAAAAAATCATAAACAAAATGAGGAATACCTATGGCATTCTCATGGTTACAGACAGATGTCTAAGCTGACTTTTTTCCTGAATCAACTTTCCTCCATACCTGTGAGCATGTGATTAATTTAACCACAGAGTACACGGTGTACTTTTCTTTCAGTAAAAAAAAAAAAAATGTTGACCTCTGGTATTGCAAAAGAAAGACAATCAGCTAACCTAATAGGCCCTTTATTTGCTAATCAAACCTCTCATTAACAATTAATTGGATCAAAAGTTCGCTGGCCATTATTGCTGTGTCAGTTCAACTCTGAGGGCCCCAGAGGATGAAACTAAATGAGCTGGTCAGGTTATAAATAATTTCCAGTGGCTACTCCTCTTACCTCAGGCTATTCAGGTAGAGGTCAATGTCCTGCCTACTGCAGGCAGAAAAGACAGTTGCTGTGACAAGCAAGAGGCATTCTTCCTTTTCTAAGAAGCTCATTTAGGCTTAGTAATTTAAACCTTTGTAAAAAGCCACAGTATAAAAAGGAGCTCTGTACTGCAATGTTTCTGCTTGTACTTGCTTATCATGAGTTAATCAAAGCAACATTTCAGATTGCTTAAAGCCTTTCAAAAATAAAAGAAGCCAGGAGTTGCTTTAATCAGGAAATCTGCTTCTTAAAGAAACCCTGCAGAGACACCTTTATGGCAATATAATTATTTGTTTCTATTCTTAACCTAATAATCCAGGTAGTGACTGACAGGGTTCAAACACTGCTCATCAAATAACATGAAAGGACCTGTCAGAAGTAAATGAAGAAACAAATGAGAATAAAGTGAGCAGGGTTTGGTCCAAAACATGCGCAATGCCGTATTTAACTGTTGGTTTCTCCATTTTATTAAAGAAATAAGGGAAGGGGGGAAGAAAAATTCATCCTTCTATTTTCCCTTTAGACAAAAAGTGACAAGCAGGTACATCAACTCTTAACATACACATATTACAAGTCAATATTAGGTAGGAGGGAAATGTGGTATGGGCAGGCCAAGTCTCAAAGACCCTGTGTGCTGAAAGTCAACATGATGACAGTACTATTTGTTCGCTATAATTGAATTAAAAGAAAAAATAGAGGAGGGGACACCCATCTAAGGCCATTCCATGTATCAAGCAAGGAAAAAGTATGGCATAAAATTTATGGACATGGTGGTGGGAGGGAGGAAGGAATCTAGAAAAATAACAATGTTGAAATGTAGCGCCATGCAAGAATTAATGGGTTTCGAGACAGGATGTGAAAGTTGCAGAACTCTGGGGCTTCTTGTGTTGGTTAATCAAGCAGAAGTGTTATTTCATTAAAAAGAAAAAAAAAAAGTGTGAGCTACTTAACAGAAGAATCTTAAGAAGTGATAGGTTCATAAGTGGTTTTAATAGGATTTTGTGAATACAGTAGTGTAATCTGAGCTAAATAAGGGAGCTGAGTATATAGAAACACTGAATAGTTCCTTGCAAAGGCACTACCTAACAGCTCAAGCTGTCACCTAGAATAGAGGGAAAATCTGAAAAGAGAGTGGGACAGAAGAGTTCTGCTCATTCAGCGATTATACATAACAGTAACTCCAGATACTGCACTAAGCTTTGTGTACAGGGTTTCTTTTCCTGGCAAACGAAATGGTCTCCCAACTGGTCAGAAGGCAGGGAGATGTGGTTAGGTCAGCATGAAATTAACATATTTATACAGCTTTGGCAAGGCTTGGGAACAAAACCAAATTTTCATCTGCTTGGAGCATGATCAGAGGGAGATCATAAAAAGATTGATAGCTCAGAGTGGCTGAGACTTGGAAACTTCTAGTGCATAATAAGGTTCTTAGAGGCCTCTAGAAATTGGGATTACAGTTCTGGATACAACTACTTCTGTTGCACACTCCTGCTGCTGCAACAGGTTGTGTCTACAGCATACCTTCAATTCACAACCTGCCTGTTGGGGGAAAAGAACAACAAACAAACATCATGCCTTCAGACACAGAATGTTCAGTTGCTGGCTGAACTACATAGCACCACTTGTAACTGATTTTAACAAAAATTAGGATGCATGGGGAGAAGAGGGTGAATCACTACCTAAAGAATGGTATCCCAGGTCTGGAGAAGAGCCAGGAGAAGGAAACATTGACCCTGGAGTCACCCTTCCTTATGAATTTTGCAGTTTAGTGAAAGATGCACTGGTCAGGCAGGATTTGGCTAACTCTGACAGGATTAAATATACATGATTCCATTTCAGTGACAGGCTGCTTTGCTGTCAGGCACATGTATCAAGTATGACGTAGCTGTATTTGGAGATATTTTATCCATTTAGTAATGTATATTATTATATATATGCATACTTCCCTCCCAATTACTTATTTTCAATACATTAGCAAAGATGTTCCCCAAAGGGCTACAAAAGGGGCCTGGGAACCGGATAAGACCATTCTCCGAGCTTAAATTTTTAATATTAAAATGCATTGAGATTTGCTATACACTTGCTCAAGATGTATTGCCCCAAGCAAAACAGTGTTTTATAGATGGACATGCAATTTTGTTGCTTTCAGCCGAGGGTCACATTTGTTTTAGTGGCTTTAGGATGTGCAAAATAATGAATGAAGTATAAATAAGCATTCTATGTTTAAATTAAAATTGGAATTCTAAATATTTTATGTGCATACACACAAACACACTTCCCTTTATGTTGAAATAGATCTTGAAGAAACACAAGTTATGTAAAAACTACTATATTTTCATTTTTATTTTTATTATATGAGACTTCATCTTAAATACTTTGGGTGAATCCAGCCTCTTTTTCCACTGACAAAGCACAATATTTTCAATTTAAATCATGCCAAAAGTAAGCCCTAACCTTCTTACTCTCCTACAAAGAAGAGACATCTGTTTCAGTTGGAACATAGCTGAAGTGAGTGTATGAGGAAGTTACATTAGACCACTTCTGTCTTCCTAATTTTAAATGACACCTGTATTTGAACCATACTTCATTAAATATTCCTGAGCATGTTCTATCTCTACAGCCCACTTTCATCAAGACATTCAGGGAAACCTGTGTGAAAATCTTTCTCTTTGAATACATCATGTAAGATTGCTAATCATGCAGTAATCTCATGTATTGATTTTGCATTAATCCTAAGAGGGAAAGAAAAGTAACTCTTAACAGTTTCATTGGTTCAATAAACATTTTAGCTAAAGTTGTGCTCTGACTACTGTAAAACCAATTTAATTCACACTAAACCCCAATTTTATCCCAAATTTTTATAAAAATATGCTTCAATGATGTATCAGTGCACTCACTTCAATAGGAAAATTAGGAAAATTACTTTTTTTTTTGCAATTTGTAAGAAACTGGGGAACCACTTTTCCAAACTTGAGCTTTTTTTTTTTTTTTTTTTTTTTTATGTGTGGGAAAACAATGTTCAAAGGAGGTGGTGGTAAAAAAGTGAGAACTTAGCTGAGGCAGGCTATATTCTAACTGCAGGTAGAGTTAAGATTTTGTAATATTATCCTTAAATTAATGTTGTCTGTGTTAATATTAGAAGCAGAGGAAATAAAACTTCATACTGATAAGTGTAACCATTTATTTAATGTGAAGCTTTATCTTTAGAAGTGTTGGGGAAAATTACAATAAGGAAGAATAAGGGGCGGTAGATAGAAAATGAAAAAATGTTTTGCATTTAAAAGCTGAAAAACCTCAAGCACTTCTCTATGCCATGAAGCAAAATTAAAATTTGAATTAATGGTTCAAAACTGTGGGTTACCTTTACTTAAAAAAATAAGAAGGAAATTAATGTTTACAAATTTTTAAGTCACTATGTAGAAAAAGAAATCATTTCTTTGTGATAGAGAGCTCTACTATTTGATACATTTACATCTTAAAGCAAATTTTCCTATTCTTGAGCTGTTGCCTTGAGCTGGGTTTAGGTAGACAGCGTGATTGCTGGGAAGGTATAAATGAAAGCATGCATCTGTAGCTGAGTCAGACTCAGAACTAATTTGGAGTAAGAGTTAAGGCAAGTGTGACTGCACTGTTTGACCTTTATCAAAGGTCTCTTCTCGTGAAGAACGGACTTTGAAATTTTCTCACTTTTCCTCTTTTCCTAAGTCATACTCTGGCAATCAGATGGGATGACACAGGTTTTGCTACAGTAGCCTTAGATTGCCTGAGGACATTCTCAACCTAAGATATCCAGCTTAAAAAGAGCTCTGCATGAATGGCACAAAAAATACCCCAGCGATGTCATAGGGCTAGAGTGCAATCCTTGTGGTTTGTTGTCACTTCTGTAGCACGTGGCATTGTACATCAGAAGATGCTTCCTCAAATGATGTAAGTCAGGGAAGCTTTAACAAGGACAGTTATCCATATTCATTTAGAACCTCTAAAGATCTAGATAACA
Organism: Euphonia xanthogaster; assembly: GCA_034509185.1. NCBI lineage: Eukaryota > Metazoa > Chordata > Aves > Passeriformes > Fringillidae > Euphonia > Euphonia xanthogaster. Next base: position 88,567,189 of record JAYDZK010000113.1, read on the forward strand.
ATTTGCAAAGTTAATGTTGGGTTTCTCTTTTCCTAAACCATAGACGAACAAATATTTTGCAATGTAGATGAAAATTTTGAGCATTTTAAATTATAAAAATGGATTGTCTTAAACTTCTCTTAAAACAGAAGTTATAGCTCTATTCTTTTCTCACAGGTTTTGTGTGGTAAGTAGAACTTCTAACAAGCTGAAACGCTTGTTACAGCCTTTTTGATAGCATTAACATTAACATAAACAGTATACAATGTATTATTCCCAAACTAAAAAAGACAATTAAAACTCAAAAGAAACAGAAGTTTAGTAAGTTTATGTGGTTTTGTTTTAATTTATCTTTTTACTTCAGTCTTGCCAAGAATAGATACCTAACAGGAAAATACCTAACTGGTGTTTATGTACAAGAACATTGTCATTGCCTCTGGAACACATGGATTTCACAAGGTATCCTTCAGATTCAGTGCTCACTGGTTATATAGGTATATATATTCAACAGCAGAGTCCTCCCTCAGCCATCATAAGGGTATTTCAACATATTTGTATGTCTTTCTACCTGTTCTGTTAACAGTAAAGTGTCAGTGCCTTGCTCTAAGGAAATACTTGCGCTATACAAGCACTGTACTAATTTGCAAGGTCTGTGTTAAAACCAAATGAATCCTACCAAAACACTCAGGAAATGGAACAGTCCTATCTGGCCTCATCATTCTAGAAACCTGCAATGTCTCCTGATTAGCCATTCGCTAGCCATAGAATGGAGAGGTGAGGCAGATCTGTAATATAAGAGGAGTGCTTTGTAGTTAATTTTTTATCTTGCTGTGTTTTTTTTCCTTCCTTCAAGCAGCAACAGAGTGAAGTGTTGGGAGCATAAGTCTGAGGAAAAGGGATGTTGCTTTTGTTTGAGTTGAGGGTCACTTTAAGTTATCTTTTCATCTATATTCTGCTTTATAACTGATCTTTTCATTAATGTCTTTTCTTGTGCAAGAGTTAGAGAAGGGGGAGAAGAGAGAGCGGGATATCTAAGCATTTTTCAATGCACATCAAGTAAAATTTCCTTGATATCATCAAGATTAAGCATTAAAAAACCCTGTTCAAAAGGAAAAAAAATGAACACATTTACAAAATTCAGGATCACATCAATGTTAAATGTTTTGGAACTCATTTCTAAGCAAAAACATTTGGGGTTCTTGTGCCTGGAGGCTTCCTTAAGTCAAGACACATACAACGAGAAGTCTTGGATATCTGCCCAGGCAGACTGTGCCAAAGTCATCTCTGGCAGTCCTTACAGTGGAGATTATAGTTAAATGTGAACTGATTCACATTACTTTCTATTTTCCAGTTCTGACAGATGGAAACAGATACCAAAGAGGAGTCCAAATCTCTCCACATGTTGATCCATCTCACTCATCATGCTCTATATACTGCATTCAAAGCAGAGAGCTATTGCGCAGACAACATTTTGAGAAACCTTTCATGCTAGGAAGGAAATAAAATCAAGTACACACAAGAAGATACTGGCAGGGATCTGTGCTCTGTTCCTAAACGACTGAAAAAGAGAAGATGTAGATCTACAGCACCTGACTTTAGTAAAACTTATTCAGACCAAGTTGAACAAGAGATAGGTTAATGACATGGGTCCTTAGGTCAGACATGGCCTTTGGTGTAGCCATATCTACCAGGGAACTTAAAATTCTGTGTCATTGTGAAGAAACCTTAGTTGCCTGAATGTTGGTTCTGCATTTTTTACACAGGGACCATGGGTGAAACAGATGCAGCCAGAGCTCCACTGCTGCTAGGCACGACAAGACAAAGTAGGATGAATGGGGCCTCAAATTCAGGGCCCTTTCCAGTATTTTACTTGTACACATGACACTGCTTTTTGGCTTTTGTATTTCATTCTGACCCTAAATGAAATACCACTAAGGCTCGTCAGGGTCTAAGAAGATAAAGCAGGAAAAGAAGGAGCAGCATGACAAAGCTTTTTTTCAGAGTAGTTCTGCTAATAAGCAGCAGAAAAACACCAGGTTTCTGAAAACTGAGAAGCCAAAAATAACTCATGTATAGAAAAAAAAGGGTGTGAATTCTAGAAATATTTTTTTTAATGTTGATTTCTTAAGGCGATAAGACTTATATTTATTATAAGCCATCTGACTTCCCCCATTATTTGTTTTATCAAATGAGAAAGAGATGTCTCAGAGATTCTGGGTTTGGGCAAGTATTATGAAAGCCTGTCACTAAGTATGGGGGAAAGATTCAAGGGAAAGTCTTGTTGAAGAAAAGGCTGAATCCTGAGCTCAGACGTATTTGTTCTTTGGCCACCTGGCAGCCCAGGTGCAGATACAGCCTGGCAAACACTGCACTTACCTTTTGGCACCAGCAAGGCATGTGCTGCCCATTTGCAGCTAATGGCTTTCATCAGGGAGAGATACCTGGGGTTTAAGTGCAGGGTTTGGTGGGAAGGTGTTGGAGGTATCAAGGAATCATGATAGGTAACAAGGGACAAAAATCTGTGAAAGGAGGTTTCACTGCCGCTGTGGTTGAAGGAATACTTACTAATTCAATGCAAAAGCATGCTCTACTAAAAAAACCTGCTATTGGGGCAAAGGCTCTTTCCACTCTGAAAGAGTCCAATTTCTCTCAATAACTGCTTGCAAAGATTAGAAGGGACAGTTTGAACTACTTAAAAGTAGTGTACACTCTTTAAAAATATGCTGCATAAATGTTATTGTTTTTACTTTGGAATACAAAAAGAATGGTAGAAATATATTTGAATATGAGGATGATGCTGTCCATGATCTGAATTTTAATAACACTCCCTTGAAACTCTAAGGAATTCTATTTCCATCAGGGATGACAAATTCACAAATAAGGGAGTGTCTGACAAATATTTTGTTCACAAACAATGCTGTCTAATAGTGGCAGTAGTAATCACGTTAAGTGTTTCAAATCCAGAGACTCAAGAGAACTGTGTAACACAAGAGAGATTTTCATCCTGTGAATCAGGCAGAGGATGATGTAACCAAGAAAGATTACAATCAGTATATTAAAGACAGCAAAACCTGGCTGGAGAGATCTGGGTTGTTTAATCAACTGGCATCAAATTTCCAAAACCAGCCTAAGTGATAGGAATGGAGATAAGAGAGGATTTGCAGCTCGTGGTTGTTCTCTTTTAACTTGTCTGAGCACCAGCTGTGTGAATCTAAACAGTTATACAGTAATATATTCATGTATAAGACTTCCCTGTTGCATAGAGTGCGCTCAGAAAGAACAACCGAAATTCAATTTTTAAAAAATTAAAACTGAAACTGAGGACTTCAACTGAATAATTGTGGATTTTTGATTGCTTTTTTTCATATATTTTGGTTGGAGAATTGAAAAAGAAATAGTTTCCCATCAGGATGAAATTATTCTTGAAGAGGTTTAAAAGTCAGCTGGGAGCTCACAGACAAATCAGAAAATTATTTTAAAATCTTTTAGACGTTCCTTCTCTTTCCGTTGAAAATTTTAAATAATTAAGATGTCTTGAAGTGTAAAAAAAACCCAATATTCCATTAAAAAGAGTAAAAAATGTATCTCAGATATTTTGTCTTCTTTCTTATTTTCTTTACCATAAATACCCAATGTTTTGACTGTAAATCATGATCATTCCAATTTCTGCCAAACTGCATTTTTTAGGAGTTAATCCACGTAGGGGAATCCAGGCACTTGAGTGTATCATAACACAGAGCTGCGCTGTCAGATTAACCCATTACTCTTGGGTTATGATGATGTTACTAAAATTTTGTCTATCCATAACCAGATGTCTTATGATTTATGTCTCTCCACAAGACTATTTGCAGTAGGAGATAAATGAAACACTAATGTTCCATATGTGGCTAATACAAAAGTAAATAATGAAGCTAAGGGAACATAGAATTATGCAAATTCCATGCAATTATTGAATAATGCACTGTTCAATTATAAAAAAAATTGAATTTTTAAGTTTTGGGAAACTCGTACAGAAGAATTGTAATCAAAAATCAAAGGAAGATAAAGATTTTTAAAATCATGCACAAAATACAAGGCCAGATATCTGATGCCACTGTTTGTTATAACAGGAGGAAATGAACCTTTACTAATCGACATGCATTGATTTAACGAGGCAATGCTGGAGGGGGAGCACAGTATACCCTCTCACAGAGCCATTGGCTGCACTAAAATATACCAAGTATAACTTTGCCATATCAACGTGATTAAGTGTAATTTAAAAAAAAAATCCCAAAACAGCATGTAAAAAAAAAGAAAATAAGTTTTAAGGAAAGCTTTTTATACACTAAAATCTTTTAGAAGAATTCATTTAGAACGCTCCAATTTCTCCAGTAGAAGCAAAGCCATGCACTGCAGCAGTTGTGTGAGTGATGATAACTGACAGATGTAAAGCCACTGATGGTAAGGTTTGAAACAGATAATTACTCAAAGATGTAAATGCCATAGCTCTGCCTCAAATCTGTAAGCATGGTAAAAAAACTTGAAAATTGCCTTCTTATCATGAAGCAGTATTTAAAGCAGAGTGCAAAGTGGGCTTTATGGCAAGGGCATATGTACATTCAATTGAGTCTAAAAGACAACAAATGCAAGATAGACAGTGACATTTCTGGAGTCTGAGGAAGTACAGGGCTGGTCATACTTTTTAAAATATGTTTGACAGCTGCTGTTCAGTTCGTACTCTTTATTTTTGAGACTCTAAGAAACATGATTTTGAAGACATGGAGTAATATAGTGTTGGTAGTAAAAAGGGACAACATACTAATTTTCATGGACTGTATAATTGGTCAAGTAAAGACATAAAGAGATCAAATTTAAACTGAATACTGAAAAACTTTGCACCTAAAGAATTTTTTTTTGGTTTTGCGTCATTGTAAGTGATGATGGTTGCTTCTAACACTAATTTTTTTATATTGTTCTTGCTCAAGACTTTAAAAATTGTTTCAAAATACTGAGGTTAAAATGAGCAAGCAGCAGAGATGAGGGTCAACCAGCCTCAACTGACCCTCCTACTCTCTTTAGAGGACCAAATACAAAGAGCAGCTGTTAAACAGGTAAAGGTCAACACTGATAAACCTTGATCCTCAAGTTTCTCCCAAGTTGTTTCACCGTCTGCTAAACTTTGTCTTGATATTACTTCATTTATACTGGTAAAACTTATGGTTTTGGCTGGAGCAGAGTTAATTTTTCTTCACAGGGTCTAGTATGGGGCTAAGTTTTGGATCTGTGGTGAAAACAGGATGGATAATCTGGAGATGGTTTTGTTATTGCTGAGCAGAACTTACACAGAGCTTTTTTGCTTTTCATAGGGTGACACAGGCAAGGAAGTTGGGGGTGCATGAAAGGCTGGGAGGAGACACAGTCAGGACATGTGACCTCAACTGGCCTAAGTGACAGTGCAGACCACATGACACCATGCTCAGGATATAAAGTTCAGGAGAAAAGGAAGAAGGTGGGGACATTTGAAGGGATGTTATTTGTCTTCCTCAGCCACTATTACAGATGGTGGGGCTGTGCTCTCCTGGAGATGGCTGAACACTTGCCTGCCCATGGGAAGCAGTGAAGCAATTCCCTGTTTTGCTTTGGTTGTGTGCACAGCTTTTGCTTTCTCTATTGAACTGCGAGTATCTCAATCCATGAGTTTTCTAGGTTTTGCCCTTCTGATTCTCTCCTGGATCCTGTTGGTGGGAATGAGAGGGCAAATGCGTGGGCCTTAGTGTCTCTGGCTGGGGTTAAACCACAATGGTCTCTGTCGGTTATTTCATGCCATGTGTTGGGATATGAGATTCAATCATGTGGAGCTCTGCAATCATGTGTTCAGGTTTCACAGAGCTGATAACCCCCTCTCTGTTGTTCATAGAACTGCATTATTTTTTATCATGATCAAATTTGACTATATTTATGAGTATCTTTTTGCTGGTACTTTGAAGTTAAATAATTAAAACTTATCTAGTACAAGGAGAGGGGCTGGTCTAACTTCTGGATTCTGAGGATTTTTTCACTGAATTGCCTTAAATAAATTTGGCAAGTGGCTGAAAGGCTGCCCTTGACCTCTTCTGCCATAGTTACATCTTAATATGTGTAAGTGAAATACCTGCTCTAAACAGGCACTTTCTAAAGAAGATCTAATTATTTTTTCCCATATCAGGAAGCAGTCTAACTCAAGGAATTCCATGGCCAAAAAGCTGAGACAATCCAAAACCCAATCAAAACACCTAACACTCTCCGTTATCAAGTGTGTGTTTTTTCAATAGCCAGTCCACTGCAGAAGCCCAGAAAGAAAAGCTCCACTCTTTCTCACAAGTGGATTTAAGTTTCTCCATTGTAGTGCAGGATGTTGATTTCTAGGCATTTATGCAGCAGCTTACTAAAGGGGAAGAAACACCCTGTTGATGAAGGATATAGTGACAAACTGGCCTAATCAGAGGTTCATGCACGTCTGAGACCAGATGTACACTTCACCTTCACAGCTATTTCCCAGTGTCTTGGTCACTACAACAAACAGCTCTGGCACTGACTTTTGGCAAAGAGGAACTAAATCAGCATCATTCACCTTGGAACAGCCGCAAACTCCTTGACTCTCATGTGGTTTTTTCTCTGGAATTAAGAGAGCAGGTCCCCTGGCAGCAGGACACAGACTGTGGTCAATAACAGTATGGCATTCTTTCCCTGTGCCCTCAGCTGCAATACAATTGATGCCATGAGCAGGGGTGACCTTGCAAACTGTCCATTTGTTCATCATTCCACACTGCAGTCATGACAGACTGTTGTGATAGTTGTCCTACACAGGCTTCTTCAAACACAGTATTACCAAGGTTCCTGCTTAAGTTGATTTAACAACTCACTGCTGCTAAAGGGAGTAATTAATATTCCTCTTTCTCACCCTTGCTTCCAAACACAATCTTCTGCATCATACCTTGTGCAAGTGAATTTATTTGTTAATCAATTTAATGTGTTAAATTCCAGAAAACAAATTCACCAAAACATTCTAGTGGACAAAGTCAGCACACTGATATGTAGAGTGAGCACAATGTGGAATTTAGGTCCACACGGGCAGCAAGAGAGAAAAGGATGAGGGGAAAGGACAAAGAGAAGGAAAGGACAGGAAAGGAAAGGAAGAATGGTGAAGAAATATTTTGCCCACTGAAATGGCAGGAGGTAATTAGGAACCCCCAGCTGCCCCTTACCTAGGTGTGCAGGTCATAACTCCAATATTCCCACTAGTCCTTTCAAGTGGGCATCAGATCCAGAGACACTGGTTTAGCACTGCTGAACTAGACCAGTAGTGAGGCAGATAGACAGAATCTCCATCTCCTGTGAAATCCACTGTATCGGGGTGTTCTAGAACATCCTGGATCAGGATGAAAAATAAAACTATTTTTTTCATGCATCTGGCAGAGACAAGGCCCTTCTTCTGCATATCCTCACATAGGGCATTTTAATTGCTAGGGCAGCTGTCTGTCATCTCCCACCCACATGGAGTAGGAGAACAGAGGTGAGATATGGATGGAACATCACTTTAAACCAAGTGAAGTATGGGAAAAACTATGCTAGAAATAATGTCAGGAAGCAAGGAAGAAGGCAGTGTGAGGCAGGTGAACCTGAAATACCTGTGTATGAATGCTGGGAAAAGGCACAGTCTGCTGTCCATAACTTCCTAGCATGGAGGCACACTGGCATTTCAAAGGAGGTTGGAAGCACAGTGTGCAGTGTAAAGTCACAGCAGGGGTTCAACAGTGTGGCCTTGTGGAACAGATCCAGTGCTACCCATGGACTGCCTCTTGAGCCACAACGGCCTGGAATCTATTGGCAAGACTGGATACTCCTGCAAAACAATGCATGGGAGGGTCTTCAGAGTGTTCCTACAGAAAATAGGAAGCTATTGCACCTGGAAGCACTGGGTGTCACAGGGAAATACCGTGGCTGGTCCCATATTCTCTGTGGATACAGTGAAATGCACAACACAGACCTTGCCTTTTCTTTGTAAATCTTTGCAATTTTCCTGCTGTCCATTAAACAGTCAGTTTCATTGTACAAAAATATTTAAAGAGTTGAACAAGTGCACGAACACTATGTGGTACTAGAACAGAGAAAGTGTCTTGAAATTAAGAAAGGGAGAACATGGAGAATCTAAAGACTGTTGAAAAAGCCCAAGTCTCCAGAAACGTGTAAACAAAGGATACAAGAATGTAATCTCTTCAAGGAAACAAGTGAAATAATAAAATAAAAAACCAATATGTGTGATCATTTGTAAAAAGATCCGATCCTGCTGAGTTTTTGTTTCAGATAACAAGAAACCAGAATATTTACCAGAGAATGCCACATTAAACCCCACCAACAACTGTTTTACAGGAAACAGTAACAGGAAAATAAACTTTTGAAGACTATGTATAGCTACTGAATTAAATATGCAACGGTAAAGAGATTATTTCCATTAAATCCCTAATTTGAAACCAGACCTTAGAAGACTTCAGAGAGTCAAAAACAAAAAGCTGACCACAAGGGGAATTGAGTTGGAAGAACTGGAAGAGCAGAATAAACCAGTTAAGTATAAAGACCAGGTGGCAAATATTGATGAAAGGACAGTGAAGGCAAAGAAAACATGGGGTCAGCCTCCAAGCTGCATACAGAGACAAAGTACAATGAACTTTCAAAGTGCATCAGAATGAAAACAAGACCACTAAAATACTCACAGCACATAAACGCAAGCTTTGCAAATGGATACCATTAATAGACACAATAAATATTTTTTTTCAGAAGCATTCCAACATGTGGAAAATGTATTTATTGAGAAATAAAACTACTATTGAGAAATGGCACCACAACATTTCCCACAGAAATTAGATTGTCCAGAATTAAGAGGATTTTGGGAAAGAATATTTCATATACTCTAAAAACATAAGCAACAACATTAAGGAAGAGGACTTGTTTATGGGAACTGTTCAAGAGAAACCATGTCCATCGACTGGAATACTATATTAAATATCTCAAAAGTTGGATATGAGTGCACAAATGAATTTGAATCTGCAAATGGTTTGGAGAGAAAAATCTAGTCTTAATAGGAGTATATATGAACTATATAGAGAGGTAAAACAAAAATCCTGACAGATTAATTATTGGATTTATGTTAGAAGCAGGATATCTATATTGAAGTGAACACATAAGAGACTGCAAGTTCCCTCAAAAGAATTGATATTGTAGAAGAACAATGAAAAGATAACAAATGTGTAGAAGTGGCAATGGAACATCCAAATCATAATAAGTATTCAAATGCCATAAAGAAAATTATAAATGAAATAATACAGATACTGCTAATAATGTGGAAATTTTAGGTTAAATCGATACAAGAAATAAATATATTATGACAAATGAAATGAAAAAGTCGTCTGGTTAAATCCTTGTAAATATATATATATATTATTTTCTCAGGCAGGGAAATGTATATACTATATGACAAGTACCAAGGCATAGATATCTTTCCAAAGCAAATTGAAACAAATAAAAATCCAGCCTAAAGAAAATGTTACACACCATGTGTCACAGAAGGAACAAACCAGACATGATATATGTTCGTCATATGCTAGAAAATTTTCAGTATGAAAACAGCAGCTGAAAAGAATCACACACTTGAAAGCCACAGCAAACTGCAAAATACTTCTAATTTCATGTAAATAAAATACCTTCTGCCTGTGTCCAATCTACTTCTATAGAAGGAATGTAAATCATTAATTGTATTGCAATGTAGTAAGGAGCCAGGTCATCCTAAAGCAGTAGGCATTTCTTTTTCTTCTCTCAAGACAATGAAAAGATATAAGAAGATTTTATTTCTTTATCTTTGTACATAAAAATTTTATTTTGATATGACAATACATTTGTGTAGTAAAAACTTAATGTACCTTTTCATTACTTAATGTTTTAGTTTCCAGATTATTTGGTTGGTAATTAACTAGCATAATTATATACAAAGCTACTAAATTTCTACTGTTTAGAAAAGCTTAGGAAGTCTATAAGTCTACTCAGTATTAAAACTTTTGCCTAAATATAAATGTACAATGACTTCCAATATTTAAGCAAAAAGTAGGGTAGACAAGCAAGGTAGTAGCTCACTAATCCACTGAAATGCATATATCATTGTTAGGTGAAAAATATGGAAAAGAAAAAGCAGCAAGTAAGCATTTTGCTTTCAGGAGCAAATACTTAATAGTGGTAAATTAAATTATCTGTACTGGAAGAAAATTAACAACCAGCATAGAAAATTGTATTAAGAACTCCCTGATGTATATAATTGTGTAATATTCCCCTTCTGCTTTTTCTCTGACACAGAGAAGTAGCTAACCATATCTTAGCCTTGGCATATATTATTTCTATTAATGTAATAAAAATGGCTATAATGTTTGCTCTCTCTTTTTCATGTATTCCCTAGAATGAACCACTGGTGGGCAGCAGCCAAGTGCAGTGTGGGTGAGAGGAATTGCAAGATATAAATGAAACTTTACCAATCAGTGCAAAAAGTTATATAAACTAGAGAGTTCACCCTGGAGAGTAAGGGTGTTTTTATTATCAGATGTTCTGCTTTAAAAATTCGTCATACTGCTTTCTAAAATTTGGGGTGGCCACTGAAGTAATTCAGTAATCAATATCACAAACATCAGAAAAAGACACCTAAACAGTAGAAACCAGTGTAAAATAGGAGTGATTTTAGTCACTTCAGACAGCACAGTTCTTCCATTTTTAAAGTTATTTTCACCAAAACTCTAGGTGTCATACACCAGCGACAAATCATTGCAATTTTCAATCATCTGTGCTTTTTGTCCCATCTTAAAAATTTAGAAGCACAGGACAAATCAGATAAGAAAAAAAATGTAAAAGTTTATGAATTCAAGGAAAAATGGCAAGACACAAAATGCACTGGTATGCCAGGCATTGCTCTCAAATAAAGGTGGGGAAAATTTATGATGAATGACATCAGGGAACTATTTGTCCTGCATATTTAAATTTAAATCTCCTGGAAACATGAGAGCTTTTACTTACTCAATTAAAAGTTGTCCTGTATTTGAAAGGGACTGTTGGAACCATAGCAATGTCCAAAGCCAATAGTAGCAATTACATTTTCTAACTCATACTATAAATTGCTATTGCCAATTTCTTTCAGTGTGTAGTTTCTGTTATTATTGTTGATACTGATTTGAATAAATTTACACTTGGAGGGAAATAAGTTTTCCTCCTTTCATTTCCTCTTTACTTGCTTTCTTGTTTTTCAGTTTAGGCACTGATGATAATTACCAAATTTGGTAACTTCACCTACAGCAGCCTATTTTAGGAAAAATCAAAGACCTTCCTGAGCCACATAAAGCTGAGTGTAAGAGACATGGCGTGTACCATAGGACTACCTGTTAAACCTAAGGTGCTCTTGATGTTAGTATGCTGATTCTGACTGGGATTTATTTAAAAGCATAAATCTCCTCTGCAATATATCAACATCGCTAGCACAGGTCAATACCTTTGATTTAAGCAAAAGTCTTTTATAACTGTGTGATAATGGTGTGAGTGGACCTTGTTTCTGAAGTGTTTATGATCACTATCTTCACTATTTATGATCCGAGATGTTTATTTCTGCTCCTGAACTGAAATCCCTCACAAACGTAGTAAAAGATGCAGTGATCCCTTGGACAAATTCTTCTCAAAAATATGATATCCATTAATTTAACCTATTATCTTCCAGTATTAGGAATCATTGCTCCATATAAACAATAACACATAAAATTGTACTTCGACTAAATAAAACCATGGCATATAGAAGATATCCTGTGAGGAAGGTTTAAGTGGGTTCCCTTACTTATTTTAATCATAATATACTTTAGAAAACATTAAAATTAAAACTGTGATACTATTATCTGGCCAATAGAGTGTATTAATACATTATCCAAAACTGAAAAAATAAGCAATTAAGCATTATCACATTATCAAATTCTGTCTCCTGACATAAAAATATTTTGTGTAGACTGATCAAGATTTATCTTAAATTATATTAATATATAAAAACTTATATATATAAACTTATATTTAAATATATGTTTATCTACCCAATTCTGCTAAATAGGGACTGCTTCCAAACTCTTTGACACAAAACTTCTTACTGGTTTGTAGACATATTAGTTCATTGACAGTTTATATGCTCATTGCTCCTTTGTGGACAACATCCTTTATTTTACCTCTTCTCCTTTCCCAGTGTTTATCTCCATCCCTTGCATGTCTATGCATAACAGTTGTAACTCTTCCTTTTCTTAAACTGCACATATCTAGCTTATCTTGGCTTTTGTTATGCTACAGGTCCAACATTTCCCTGATTATCACTCCATATGTTTTAATGTCAATATTTTATTTCTTGTTTATGTTGAAAGCGGCCATCCAGAAGAAGGCAAGAGTTTAAAAGTCCTCTCTGAATTATTTTTTTTTGCTTATTAGTGAAGAAATGTACTGAAGGAAACCTCTCAATATACACTGCAGGGAACCTTTTGCAAGTGTACCTCATGCTTGAATGTTATTGATGTGAACAACTTTTGCACTCATATATTTCTTTTCCTCTCTTATTTCCTGCTGCAGAATTAAAAGTTTATAGAAATTCTTCATATTATTACAGTTAAAGCATTAGGTTACTTTCTGTAATATTATTTCTTTCTATTTCCATTGCTTCTGGTCTCAAGGTATTTGAGTTCTCCTTGTAGGCCAGTTTAATCCTTCATCATGTTGACAGCGCAATATGCCATCAGCATATTTTCTCCTTGCTTCATAATAAAAACATTCAACAAGATCTGTGGTTAAAGGAACTCCCTTCAGCTTCAAAGGTTCTTCCTTTTTATTCTATGTATCTACTGCGGTGAATCAATAAATCTCAAGTCTTCTCAAAGACTTCTTCTCGGTGTCTTTATAAAGGTCTGATGCCTTTCCTTTCATTTTGCCATGGTTTTTTTCTTTAAAGAATTGATTTTGCCTTACCAGTCCTTTAGGAATTCTTTAATTTCAAAGATCAAAACTGTCTCACCCATATTAGGTCTGTGACTTGATAATATATTTAAGGGTGCCATGTTTCTATCCAAATTTTCTATTTACATCTGGTAAAATAGTCTGTCTCTGGTCCTGATGGTTGTGAAGAAATTAACTGAATGCAGAGACATCTGAGCCTGAAATCTTGAAAAAAATCTTTAAGACCTTGAGTTACTGTTTCCTTTGTGTTTAGTAGATACTAAACAAGTATCTTTTTTTAAAAAAACAACATTGTTCCAATCATAAAATTATCTCTACTCATTGTAGATAGAAGGGAGAGAACAGACTGTGTTATGAAGGACTCATATGATGTGTAGTGCTCAGCCTGGGCCTCCTGTGAATGATGTTCTGAAGAACCTCAGCACCTCCCTCATCTCCCAATCCCTCGGAAAAACTCGTAGAAAGGAAAAACCACAGGGATTACTTTGCAGAGCTCACTGGTGTATGTAAGCCAACAGAAAGGTCCCCCAGATCAGCATTTTATAAGTGACATCCAGACCCATCATAGAACAGTCATTACTGCACATTACTCATTGTTTATCACTTTTCTTTACAGTGAGATTGGAAATGGTCTCCTTTGAAAAATTCAGGAGGCTCTCAGCTGATCTATGTATGTGCCCCATATCCTGAACCATACCTGTTGAGCAGGAGCGAGTCTCAGGAGCCTAGAAAAGAGCATACCTTCATATTTTTAATAACAGTAACTGGTGACATCTCAAACAGCCAGAATTTAGTTTGTGGACAAAACTTGGGATGGTACCACTGTTTTCATCCTCTCATCTTGGACTCCAGCCCTCATGAGCATGTCCTATAGAACAACTTTGTCTTTATCTCCCAGAATAATGCTATGATTCACAACTGCCTTTCATATAGGAGAAAAAGGTACATCATGTCTTGAGCAGAAAAAAAGCTATTATCTTTTCCTCTTCGTTATTTTGTGGGATTTTTGTTTGTTTTGTTGTTTGGTTTTGGGATTTTGTTTCTTTGATTATTTGTTTATGTTTTTGTGGTTGATATTTTGGTTTTTTAAAGGAAGAAAAAAAAAAAGAATTACCCAACCCATTGAGTTGTGTTTTGCATCAGCATTTCACCATGAGTGAAAAATTAAAATTAAAAAATTGTGCCTGTAGTTTAAATTTGGCACCAGTTGATCAAATTCCATATATGCTTTTTCCATCCTATTCTGTCAATGGATGCCAGCTGTATAGAGCACACTGCACTAGATTGAAATTATGACAACATGAGGACAAAACATAGAATTGTGAATTTCTGTACCTCATATAACTTCAAATAGGCAAATTGCATTTTGTAGCAACTGAACTTTGATGCATATGATTTTCTTTAGGTAAAATAAATTGAAATTTTCTTATATAATGAAACTATTCCATCATGATGAAAAATTTTGTTGCAAGCTACTTCCAAACCAATAATTCCTTTCTCTCTAAATATACCTTTTTTGAACTAATTTATTCTTAATTAAATATTATTACCTATCTTGTCAAAAGACTAATACCAGGAATATTTTTTCAAGAGATTTGTTAGGATAAAGAAATCTGAAAGTGATTAATTTAGAGACATATATAAATACCTCCAGTCTATTGTGAACTATCACATTACTCTATAGAGATTAAGGGAATTAATATCAGATTTACGTTGAACATGCAATCATGTATGTCATAGCTGTTACCTGCTGTGTCTCTGGGGCGGGAGAGAAGAGCTACTAAAACTTTTTTCTTGCCAATATCTGGCTAGACATTTTTCTGTACTCCTACTAGCACCTTTGTTACACTATCTTCAAGTCAGTGAACCATCTGAACTGGAATAATTCCCCTGTCTCATCAAGTGTGGTTTCCACTTTAATAGAGAAGAAAATATCTGCACCCTTTTTCACATATTGTATTTTAAGCTCATGTTATAAGACCACTTTGTACATGGATAGTAGCAACGATGCAAAAAGCCTTGTACAGTCTAATGAATCATAAGAAATACTGTTGGAACACAGGATGCTGTGTACTTTTTGCATCTCTGTGTTGTTATTATTCAAGCTGTATACAAAGGAAGGACCTCAGCTTGGGAACAAAGTTATTCACTAGTTTTTTCTCTGTTAGAGTCTTATATGTCCTAATTACCTAAGGCTCACCTACACTAGGAAAGAGTCCAGCACTATAGGTATAAACCTGTTGAACAAAAGAATCTGTGCTGAAGAATTAACTACATGCTGTATCTTACAGATATTTTGGGATCATTTCTTCAGATAAACTCTATGACTATTGAGTAGTAGTGCCTGCAGCTTGTGAGTAACACTCGTAGAGTGGGCCTTCTGATTTATCCAACATCTAGCCCATGTTTTTTGACATATGTGCCAAAGTGAATATGGATGTTGAAGATTCGTTTCAGATCTACAGTAAAACATTAGTTTGACATAAGTTACAAAAAGCCTCAAGGAAAACCAAAGATGAGTGTAAAACATATATTCATTAAAAGATGCATGTACTTTTTCTCATTGCAACACAAATAAACAATAATTTTTTTTCTGGAAATCAAGAATAAAATATCTACGTTCTTAAAAGTGGATACACATTAGCAAAATTATTTAAATATTTGTCATAATCACTTGATCTACTATTTATTGTATTACATTAAGTATGCTAAACTTAAATATATACATATTTACTTCTGAAAAATAACCTGATTTTAGGAAGATTCAACTAGCTGAATCCTTACTGTTTTCCTGCTCAGTTCTGCTAAGAGTCTACACAAAGGAAAAAATATACTGTTAGAGTAGTTTATCGAATATTTAAATCTGACAGTGATGACCAGTTAAGCTGTAGCTTTAAAACACATGTGTTAAGCAAAGTAAATCTTACAGTTCATCTGTGATCTCTGCTGAAGACTTAATATATGATGTCACAAATTCTCATGGCTAACATAATGTGTGTGTATATGTATTTCCTCTCTGTGAGGAGCACAATATCACAAATTAGGCTTCCATAAGCTTCCTTGCACCCTGTGGTAACAGGGGAACAGTTAGCAGTATGACAAGGAAAACATTGCAAAAAGCACTTAACAACCTCGTACACGACAAATACAGTTCTGAAGATTTTAAAATGTCACAATGTTTTCAGAATTCCAATTATCATTCTGTTTCTGCTGATGCAGTTTGGATCACAGAATAACAGAACTACAGAAACCTCAGTGGCAAGAGTTCTGAGTCCCCAAAACTGTTTCATTCTTGAAACATGGCTATCAACCAACAATGGAGTAGATTGGCCATAGCTTCGTGCATCTAAGTCTTGCAAATTCCTTAGCAGGGAGCCTCTGTTCTTTCTCAGAATGCCCCGTCCTGGTTTCTGGGCTCCCTTTCACTCCAAGTCAACAGCATTCTGTGGATGGGGTGATGCCACCTCTGCCAGTGCTCTGCAGAGGTTGATCTGACTGCTCTTGCCTATCTGTGCAGCATCTTCAGCTTTATAGATTACATCTTAGTCCTTCACCTCCCCCTCTATCATTTCTAATTCTGCATTGCCTACTGCATTCCTGGTTCCAAAATCTAGAGTTCGGTCTCTAACCTGAATGGTGGTGGAGTAAGCCCATTTAATTTTCCCACTTATTATTAGATTATGAGATTCTATGCAGTTGGATCTGCCACTGGAATTACTCTGTGTAGAACTGTGACCAGGGTTCTAGGAGCATCCTTTAGAAACTTTGTGTAACTGAACAACTATGTATTGAGGAGGGCTTCTCAAGCAATTAATTATCTTCCCTATTAACAAAAAAAAATAGACTTCCAAATTAAATTTATTTAGGTTCATCTTCTAATGACTTTGACTTGTTACACATTTTTCAGAAAGGTTAAAGAACTGAAAACAATTGCTTCATGCATGTGCCAAGGTTACGTCTCATCTACATCTTTGAAAGAACACAATAGGTTGATATTTTATTGCTCCATTTAAATCACAGTCTGCTAAATCAGGCCTTGAATGTTTTTCTTTCAGGTGGATGGACTGTATCTTGCAAACAAACTATATTTTCTAACATTCCTCTCTCTATCCTCTTGTCGAAAGTAAATAGTTCATGGTTGCCAACTATGGCTAGTTTCAGCATCCAAAAGACATGAGATGGAAAAAAAGTCATTTTACAAAGACTTTAAAGAAAGATTTACAAAATACATTCCTGTTAGGACAACAAAGGTAACGCCTCCTTACTTCAACAGTACAGTCATATTTTTTCTAAGGTAATGGGTGGAGGGATTTAAGCAGAGCTATCCATTAGTTTCTGGCCTGAACAGTGCACTAGTAGGTTTTGGAAGTTTAGAGAGAAGCTTGCTGCAGAGCATTTAGGAATCACAGGGGCCTTTTGGCTTTACATCTAAAAATTGCACAAGTACATACATTCAACTGTGAAAGACATTCCATTTCTGTGATATAAATGAAACAGCAAGAAGGAAAGCAATACAATTTCTTCCTTTCCCACAAAAACTATAAGGCTTGATGCCAAAAGTCTGTAAGGATTTTATTGCTTAAATTCTAACTGGCTGCAGGCATCTGGAATCTGCAACATGTTTATTCTGATGAAAGCCAACAATGTTTTTTTTTAAAGCTAGGAGAAAGTCATCCTTCTCTTAAGGAAACAGTTAAATGCCCTCTGCCTAGAGTAGTCATAAAATGCTAATTTACACAAGGTCATGAGAAAGCAGAAGAGCGGAGCCCTGTGGGCTTCCAAGTCATTCCAATAAGGACTATCCAGTCTTTTCCCTACAGGAAGAAGCCTCCTCCTTAACTGTCACTGAACTTGATTTGTTCCAACACAAGCATGAGGTTTGAGGGTTACTTCCTGACTGCAGCCTTGCTGACATGTTTCCAGTGTCAAGAAAATGTTTGCGTTTCCATCTTTAACATTAAAGTATGGGGTCTAACAGCAATTTTTAAAATAAAAACTTAAACATAATCCAAGGTTCAAGAGGTAGTGTCTTGGGTTTAGGTTTTTGCCGTAACCCATCCAAACTCCAGAGTAAAAACAAATACTTCCATAAAGAATTGTGCAAATTAAGTGTTTGCCACTGGAATGGTCCACTCATCATTTGAGGGATGATCATATTATAAACAAGTCAAGTCACTTCAGTTTCACAACAAGGTGAACAGCAACTTGTAGATAAAATTTGGCAGAGTGTCTCTACCTGTTTTCTTTCAATACAAATCCCATGAGGAGAAAAATCTGATTCAGGACAAAATGGGTGTGGAGAGACTTTATAACTGTTTCACTTTTATTGAAGAGAATTCCACATTAACCAGGCTGTCATTAGTCAAAGTTCAGCAGACGCCTTCTCAAGTCATGTTTTACTGCTTCAGCCTTTAGATGTTAGTCACAAACATTTTTTTGTGCAGGGAATGTCTTGTAGCACAAGGCAGTCATCAAAGAGAATGACTTGGACATCTTTACAGACTGAAACAATTTTACTGATTGGAACTTAAGCCACTGCAAGTGGTACAGTCACTGGTCATACTGTTGTTTCTGAAACAGCTAAGTGGTATTTGCCCTGCCCTAAAGTGCTCACGCCATGAAGGAACAGGTCTTTGAATTCATAGCTCAAACAACTTCCACTATTCTGAGCTGTAATCTATACATCTACCCATCTGCACCTTGGGTTATAGCAACAGGACTACAGCCAGTAGGCCCAGGTAAGTTATATTTTCTCTTCAGTTTTCTTCAGGTGCACCGTGGGAACCACCAAGATGATCAGAAGTTGGAGCACTCAACCTTTAAGGAGAAGCTGGAGCAATAGGATTTGTTCAGTCAGGGAGGAGACAGCTTTAAGGGGACTCGATATTAATTCTACCTCCACCACTTAAGAGCAGCATTTGGAGGTGAACAAGCCAGACTTTCCTCAGTGATGTGCAATGGATGGATGAGAGTCAAAGGCATAGGTTGAAACATGAGAAATTCAGTCAAGCAAAGATTGTGCAAGCCAAATCCTTGAGCATTTCAAGACCAGTTAGAGCACTGAGATAACCAGCCTGACTTCACAGCTGACCTTGCTTTGAGCAGGAGGTGAGACTAGAGCCCTCCTGAGATGCTTTTCTACTGGCCTTATCCTGTGAGCCTACCATCCTGTGTTGAGAATCAGATTTATTTTTTCTCAGTTTCATCATACCTCTTATCTGTACAAAAAAGGAATAATTACACGTGAAACTGTAGTCTGATCAAATGGTTATAGCTACCTTTTTCACAGAGGGTTTCTTCATCAGACTAAATTTGGTTCCTGAAAAAAAGATATCAGTACTTAAAGGTGTAAAATGCTATATTCTGTTCAATATTCAGATTTAATTCCAGGTTTGGCCAACTTTTCTACTACAAAGCATAACTAAATTCCTGCTTCATGTATCAGGAGTTGTATGCAAAACTCAAACATCATCACAGATGGTGAGTATGTTTTTGTGAGCATTTGTGATGTGATAGTTTGTGGGTCACTCCACAATAAATGGGCATCTGGAATGGCCATTAAGGTTTGTCAAAATTATTACACATCTTCAAATGATGGTGAGAATGGGTGGGTTAAAACTTAACCTCAGTAATAAGATCCATCCATAATTGGCAGAGACTGTAACAATGCCCCAGCTGTGCCAAACCAAGAGTAAGAAACAGCCACAGTGCCAAAAGAAAAGCTTGCTGAGGATCTTCTCTCAGAGGAGGAAGTCCTGCATTAGGCAGGATGTGAAGGAAACTGAGTAGCCTTAGCAAAATTAAGTAAGTTTTTCAGTAAATAAAAACTGGTTAAGAAACATGACAGAGAAATTAAGAATGTATAGTCACTTTTCAACGTGGAGAAAAGTAATTTGTGGAGTTCAAAAGGGCTGGTAAGGGGACTGTGTTGTGTTCAGATTTGGGGTAGAGGAGAGGGTAAGCCCTGAAGGGACTTGTAGTTTGCTGATGCGTTCTGTCTCATGGGTGGCAGTATCCCTGCTCCCCCTCCTAGCCACTGATAGAAGACAGAATTCTGGCACTAGTCCTGTGGTCTTATCCAGTAAGATTCTAAGGATATATCATGGAATATAAATGGTAGAAGACAAAAACCACCATAAACTATTGCAGACCAAGGCCAGAAGAGAAATAAAATTGAAAAGATGCTCAGGTACATATGCTTTTGCACATTAATATTTTCATGTATACTGTTTTTTCAGTATTGAAAACTCTTCTGCTGCAGCTATGCAAAGTGGCTCCTGCCATTTTGGAAGTACAATATGTTATAATCCAAGAACATGGAAATCTTTATAAACAAGGGAAGACGG
>JAYDZK010000113.1:88598791-88623154 GCA_034509185.1 Euphonia xanthogaster
GAAAAAGAAAAAGAAAAAGAAAAAGAAAAAGAAAAAGAAAAAGAAAAAGAAAAAGAAAAAGAAAAAGAAAAAAAAAAGAAAAAGAAAAAGAAAAAGAAAAAGAAAAAGAAAAAGAAAAAGAAAAAGGGAGCCTGGGGTGGAAAAATAGGTACCAGGTAGTTAACGAAATGACAGGCAAAAAAACCCCAATCAAATCTGCTTGAAATTAGAAATGGATCATCAAGACCACATAATGAAAATCTTTCAAGGACTGTTAGGGTGGCTGTCTTGATCTGTCCCAGCAAGGTGTTCATCAGTTTAAGAAAACATTTGTTTGTTAAACCATCTGCATTCATGGCTGGAAAGAGCTGTTGTATTCAGTGTATAATGTATCTGGGTTTTACAGCTTCTGAAACAAAATTTTCTACCACATTGTGCCTTTTGAAGTGTAGTCCTGGTTCATGGACTGGTATTGTTTAAGAAAAATAGGGAAGAAATTTAGAAAGTGGTCTTGTAATAGTCATCAGGTGTCATCCTTATCCTGATAATCATACTGAATGGGAGTAAGATTGGGAAACTCCGTGCAGTAGATATGCTTTGAGCAATTAGGTGTGTCAGCTGATTACTAAAATCTACTTCAATTAATAGATTTTTACGTCACTCTTCGTATGCCTCGACTTTAGTTTCATGTAATTATTTCTTAAAGATTCCATATTAATATAGGAATAGAAAGTAGCGTGTAAGGTTTAATAGTGCAGTTCATGAATATATGTGAAATAGCCTTTTTTTGGTAACCTCTATGCAGGATCACTTCTACACCAAAAGTTTTTTTGGGTTTTTTTTCCAGAATGGCATAAGAATTGTCCTTTATAATAGTAATAATATATTTCACTTCTCGTCTCATTTTGCTCATCCTACTCATCCCTTCCCAACAGAATGCATGATATGTCCTTGTGTTAATCACAGTGCTTCCCAAGTGCATCTGAGCTGTGTCTTTTCTACCTTTTCTTCACTGTCACTTCTTCCAGTATCAGCTCCAACAAAACAATTAATAACGGGTTAAATTTCTTAAAGGATAAGTAGTTTTGTTCAGTGACTGAGGAAGACCTTTTTCAACCCACTAAATGTTATATTTGAAGAGGATGTTGCTGTGAATGAGGGTTTTGGCTGATTAAACAATCACCATAAATTATATTGGCAAATTATAAAAGCAGACTTTAATATGAATTTGGAAGGAACAGTTTTACCAAGTTCAATGTTGAGGTTCACTCTTTTATTTACTACACAGATGAAAGATGCAAAGGAAAATTGCACTAGAATCAATTTGGAATGATTCACATGGACACCTGGGATGCAAAAAGATAAGGATGCAAAAGGGTATTGTAGCACTTAACGTTTATGAAGTGATTCAATAGCATTAACTACAGTTACAACAATTACTTAATTACAGATCCAAGACAACTACATTTATGCTATAATCTATTTACACACACATAGGAAGAGAAGTGCATATGCCTTTATCCACAGGTGTACCTATCAAAAATTCTCAGGTTCAGCAAAATATGTCAAAGTCCTTTGTGTTTCTCAAAAGGCATGGGTTGCACCTTGATAAGTGTGTGTGGACAGGAGATAGGTCTTCAGATTAGGTCTTATCATCAACAATGGCCTTTTGAATATTACAAGCTTGGAGGGCAGGAAGATGTACCAGAACAGATATTTAATGGCAAATCCACCAATTGATAGAGCTATCTGATAAAATTTTGAGGTTTTGCCATGCCCACATGGCTTTGTTATAGGAACATAGCTTAGGAAAGGTTGTGAGGGAGTTTGTTCTTCCCGGAGCTGTCCATAGTCCGTGGCTGAACCTACTGCCAGAAAAATGTGATTTAACAATGGTTATTTGTAATTAATGTGAGCTCTCCCTACATCATTATTGTAAACTTTGAACCATTAGAGTATCATGGGTATTTCCTTCTTGAAGAATCATCATATTCTAAGATAAAATGTACCAGTGCAACACTAATTAAAAATCTTTATTTTAATTTATTTTGTAACTGCTACAGTGAATAATAGTTCATCAAGGCCAATCTATGAAATAAATGTGTAAGAAAGGTTTTACACTCTTCTCAGTCATGTTAGGAGAGTTTCATGCTGTTTTAAGTGCCATGTATTTTCTCACTGTGAAACATATTTTTTATAATAGTCTTAATTCTGGTTTCAACAGTATTCATAATTCTTTTATTCTTTCAATGGTATAATTCAATCTGTTATCAAAATTATTTTTATCAAATATTTCCAAGCTAGGAAATATCTGCTTTTTGACATACCTAGCACAAGCTAGGTCCTTGTGCCAATGCCAACTAACAAGTGATGGATCAACTACTATTGAAGATGGTTAGTTCTGATGGACTCTTCAGTCATAAAATATAAAAAAATTGTTAATTTATTACCCAAGCACCAAAATGAATGCTCTCAAAAAGGCCAAAAATAAGATGCAAATGCTTAATTTAAACATAATTTAAATCTTTCTACATGGAAAAGTATCTGACCTACAATACTGCTAGCTAATTAAATTCATCAAAAAGGTATTCTTAGCATTATTCATTTCTTCTAGTACGAAAGTAGAACATGTGATATATTAAAAAATGTAAAATTTACATTAAAAAATTAAATAAATGTAAATAACAGGAAAAGAAAACTCTTATTAGGAGGAAATTGTATAAATATTTAATTTGCTATTACAGAATGAGAAGGTAAGAGAAAACAGTATTTAAAGGCACATTATACGTCCCTTCGAGATGACTGGATTACAATTTCACCTCTTCCCTTGCCCTTCCTCTTCCCCTTCTTATCTTACAGTTTAACTAAGAGAGTATGATATATTTCTCAAATTCATACATATAATTTTTTTTCTGCTTCAGCCTATCCTTTACAAAGGCTGCCTGTGCTGAACTATGGTAGCTCTTGAATTGTTTTCCTTTTTTTTTCCTCAGGAGCAGTTTTTCTGCCATGTGAGGCTTCGATCCAAAAAAAAAAAAAAAAAAAGAAGGAAAGCCATTTAAAAATATGTGTCTAATAATGGCTTGTAGACTTTCCAGAAAGCCAGATTTTTAAAAGCCAGAATAGGACCAAAATATTTGCTGTAAATTTCCCTTTAGCATACAGGCAATTAGCTCATTTTTCTTTTATCTTCCATAAGCTCAGTACTCTTTGATGTTTTCAAAACTGTCAGGGAAGTGGCCTTTGATGTCTTCAAATCAAAACTAGATATCCATCTGGAAGATACGCTTCAGTCAAGTACACATTATTCAGCTCAGTGCAAGGATAACCAGGTGAAATTCTACAGCCCATGTTTCAAAGGTAGTCAACCAGACTAGCTAATGGGGTTTTTGCCATTACATTTTATGAAGCTATAAAAAATGAAGCACTATGCATCTTTATATAGAGCCTCAAAAGGGGATTGTAAAAAGAAGTATGAGAGAAAGCAGACATTGGTACAGAATGATGAATTTTAGATCATTATAGGACATAGAACATTGGGGAAAAATCAGAAAGGTCAGAGGAGGACAAGTTTTTATGCAAAAAATGTCCATTGCGGATAGAGCTGTAGAGCTTCCATTCTGTGGTTACTCTAACTCAGAGTAGCAACATAAAGTAGAGCAAAAGATGCCTAGAAGAACCATAACCAGCCAACAACAAATATTTGATCATGGCAGAGTCAAGTCTACATTTTCTGTTGCCTACATTCTTGTCTGGGCAAGCTACTAAGTTCCATCTCATTCTGATGAGACCTCTTCAGCAATGGAAGTATGAGCATAAAGCAGCAGGTGAGAGTAGAACTATCTCTTTGACAGGATAATGATTTTGAAATTTGCTGTCAGACCTCCTTCTTATGCAATCTGTGCAATATCAGTAGTCCCACTCTTAGAGGCAAAAGGCCTTCAGATTCTAAAGACTCACAATATATACACTAGTTATTTACCCAAGAGTCAACATAAGCCTGCTAGGTCAAATAGTCACAAATAGTCACACTAAATACTTTTCCATTTCTGCTCCTAAATATTTTGAAAGTAATTTCTCATCTATGCATTTTTAAACATGCCTTTTTCCAAATGATTACTTATGTTTTAAAAATTGTTTTATTTAAATAAGTCCCTGTAATCTTGTATTTTACATTGCTTAGTGAGACTTCTACCATTCTTTGACAAAGGTGCAAGTTCTTGGAACACAATGTTTCATCTTATGTTTCACTGTTTTCCCTTCCTTTTCTTGTTGTCATCAAATTGATCTATCAGAATTTACTGGCTTTGTATCTCTATTTCATTCTGAGATTTTGCCCTACACTAGAGCATATTCTGTGTAAAGGTGCAAACTAATGTTTCTGTACTCTACTATTCTGAGAAAAAGAGGCTGCTTCCAATGGTTTATCTAAACTACAGGAAGTTTCCTAAATGCTGAGTTAATGAAACATAGTTAATAAACAAAAGATGTAGTGACTGTACTAACTCAATTCCTCTTTGTGCTTGCTTATTGTTGTCATTGTTCCTTTGAGACAAATAAAACGACTTAAGTTATGTTAAAGAGCTTCATTTTCTGTCTTGGCTTTTCCCAGCAGAATGCTATCTGAGGATGAGTTATACGTACTTGGTGGAAAGTTTAACATGCAAACTAACCCTCTCTTCCAATTATACTAACAAACAATTTATTCCCCAATCAGGGAAATGCTTAGGCCTTTGCACATTTTGGAGATGTTTCCAGGGGTCTCCCAGTACATCCGGCAACCCTAGGACAGTGTTACAGAACAGAGATAAAAGAAACTTCTAAATGTGTTTGCACTGGCATACACATGCCAATATACATATGCCACCACCTAGATCATATGTAAAATCAAGCCAAATGGCTGGAATAAAACATGCCTCTCCACAGAATTCTATTAATTTCTTATATGTATATTGATTCACCTGTTATCATTCTAGAATTAAATGACTGTAACTAAGCAGAATTTAGTTGTCTTCACATTAGGAGTAAACTGGATACTGCATCAACATTTCCAGGAAAACTCAGGATATTAGCCTAAGTGCAAATATTTAAAAGTTTACACATAAAAACATATGCAAAACACTTGGGGAGTGCATACAAGCTGCAACTTCATACGAATGGAAAAATGTGCTTTCTGGATAATGTTTTTAAATATGCTGTCCACAATACATGTGTTAAACCTACAAATCTTAGGAATCTTTTTTAAGGAGTTTTAAATTACTAAAATTCTTCTCTAAAAAGAAGAGTTCTTCTCTATATAGAAGAATAAAAAAGAAAGAGCCCCACTCAGTTTTTCTACCGGCATTTTGATCTCTTCTAGCACACCTATACTCGCAATAGTTATGCCCTTTATAGATCCCTATAGTTTCTACAGGACTTCATTCTAATTCTGAATTTTAGTCATGTAATCAGAGAAGAAACTTATTTTTAGGGAGTTTCTTATCTAATTTATTGAACCAAAACAACCAACCAGCCGCACAACCTACTCCAGCAAAGTAGCTTTTATTAATGCTGAGATATGAAAAGCCCCTTTGTGAGAAACATTCTGGCACTCACAAGCCTCTCTAAAAGAGGCTGCTGTGTACATCCTTTTTGAAACTTTTCTCTTAATTTTTCCCTGTTTCCCCTGAATTAAGCCACCATATCTCAGGTCATAGCAAAGGCAGCAGCAGGCCAGAGTGAAGGCTGCTCATGCTGTTGCACATTGAAGAGAGAGTGTTGACCGCTGTGAGAATCATAAACCTCTCAGTTTGATGATCAACTGAGCAGTAAATTAATTAATCATCATTTTATGCCTCATCAAGCACTTTGCTGAGGCTCTCAACAGGGGCCAGCTCAATTAGCCAATGGGAAGCAGACTGTTTTGTTTAGCTGGGTGAGTCTTCCATAAACAGAGGAAGCTTTGACAAGCTAATAAATATGTCATCTGTCTGTGTCACTAGCTGCAATGTGGCTCCACCTGTAAAGTAGTGGGATTATGCTTGGTATGTTGGATAGCAACTTGAAAGAATGAGAGCGAGTTATCCTAACTCCTCAAACAAAGCACTTCTCATAGCTTACCAGGATCTTTAGCCAGCGAATTTAGGCCTGATTTTTAGGAATTAGATACTTATTTTTGATTACTTAAACATATATTTATTTCCTTCTACAAGAGACTTTTCTGTTTGGTACAGTAGAACCAGTCAGATGTGTTTATAATTTTAAAAGGCTTATTTCCATATATTTCCTCCCTAGATAAAAACAAAATGCCCACTCTCCACAATAAATGCTGATGATAACAAGCTTCTCAAGGTAAAAGCTTTTGATTAAGTTGCGATAATGCTTCTGTCAAAAGAGACAGGTTTGAAAAGTCCTTGTATCAAATCCTGCCGTTCCACTGAGGTCACCGGAATTGCATCAATCTGACTGCAGCCAGAATTCAGCTCCTGTCTCATTAAGCATTTCATCATTCAGAATGGAAAACAGAAATCTGTATTTAGAAGTTTTAGCCTTGAACTGAACCACTGACTGTTGCAAATTTGTGCCACTGACTTTCATGTGCCTTTATGGTCATAAGGACCAATTATGAGTTTCTAATCTGATTTTCTGCATAACATTGCCTATAACCTCTGTCTGAACAAGAAATAATCACTAGCATATCCAGTATTTGTTGAAAGATTTCAGGTGGTGGGAAATCCAGCACATCCTTTGATAAGCAACTCCTATAATTAATTATCATCACTGGTAAAATTGTGCACCTTATTTCAGATTTTATAACATCAAATTCAAAATATTTATTTATATATATTTTTCCCAAATCTTGTTCCAGGGGAAGGGTCCCTAGGTTTCTTTTAACACAGTTTTCAAAAGAAGCAGTTCTCCCAATTTTTTTGCACTCTCCTCTCTTGGAAAAACTAGCAGTATTCTTGGGAGACTGAATAACATTTTCATTCAGGCAGCATCCCGTAGTATTGTGCATAATACTGATGTATTGCCAGAGCTGGACAGAAGCATCTTCTTTCTCCTTGTTTCTGGCCATACACACTCAAATTTTAGTGAGATACATGTTACTTTTCTACAGTTTTATGGATTTTATTCCACTCCCTGGTTTTGGACCGCACAGACTGACCAGAGTGGCAAGTTGACAAGATCTTGGTACAATGGTGCTAGAAAGGCAGAAGTGATGAATGGATGACCTGTTAGGAAAAGTGTCTACAGAGCCCTTTTCTCACTAGTGTCAAGGCACAGCATGACCCACTGTAGAAAGCGTTTTGGTTTCTCAAAAAATAGGTGTAGAAACAGCAGCAACATTTATAAATGGTGACTCAAGTGCTCACACAGGCTAGAAACACAATACCTTACATTTGTCTCTCCAATCGGTAGGAATGGTAGGAGCTCAACTGGAAATAACAGCTTAAACATAGGAAACTAATTTATAAATCACAGCCAGACTTAAAACTTTCTCCTAGGGTAAGATCATTGTCTGAAGGAGTGCAGGTAATACCCAGTGTGACTCAGTTGACTCACTAAGAGGATCCTGCCAGTCCTGTCCTCTCAGCATAAAGTGACTTGTTTCATCTCACACATATTTAACCAAAACATTTAGGCTGCTCCCTGTATGAGCTCTTCATAGGTATAGCTCCACCTTTTTCTGAACAATGTACAAACATTCCTAGAAAAGTTATTCTATAATCCTTCCAAGCCCTTGCAAAGGCTAGAGTGTAAAAAAATCTCTGCATTCCCTTGTAAATGACTGCACACAGTGACGATTCCTTTTAGATGTTCTATTTTAAACTCAGTCAGTCTGGTTTTAATCCATTTAGTTTTCTGAAGTGATTTCACACAGGACTAACTTTTGGCTATGTGAAGTGACATGTGTTAGAGCCTTCCTGTAACAAAAAAAAAAAAAAAAAATAAAGAAAACCCAAAAAAAAGCTACAGGAAAAAAATGAAAAAAAAACCAAACAAAAACTGGGCCAAAATGAGCTCATCAGTATAGGTTGCTATACAGATATCATGAATCATGTCTTTTCTCAGACAAAAGGAAAAGAAAAATCAATGGAAATTAGGCACTGGCAGAAAAAATGAAAATATAAAGCTGCCACTTATGCAGCTTCGGATGGTAAGGGCTTTCTGAAATAGGGGAAGTAACGACAGGATAAACAGGAGCATCTGAGAAACCGTGAGAGGGAAAAGAGGCACACAATGACTTCTAACAGAAGACCTGTCAGAATAACACAGCTGGCCTAGAGAAGTAAGAATTGATCCTACCTTTTATCAGGATGATGAGCCCTACACACATGTACAGATACACCTACAGACACCTCTCTCTGCAAAATTCTAGTTCCTCTGGAAGGTACTATCAATTTTATTTGACTAGTCTACTTCCAATAGATAAGACTGATCACTGATCATCACCAGGTTTCCAGTATCTGGAGATGTGGTTTCATGGTTAG
The DNA here is from genome assembly GCA_034509185.1 of Euphonia xanthogaster. Taxonomy (NCBI): domain Eukaryota; kingdom Metazoa; phylum Chordata; class Aves; order Passeriformes; family Fringillidae; genus Euphonia; species Euphonia xanthogaster. The sequence continues at coordinate 88,607,245 of JAYDZK010000113.1, forward strand.
TTTTGAAGTAAGTTTCTCACAGAATTCATGCATGGAAATTAAGAATTGTGTTATCACATATGTCCAGAGGTAGGAATATTTGAATTCCGTCATATTTTTTTATATACCTTTGCAAGAAAATGTAAGCACACCTGGACTCTTCAAAATTTTGCTCCTGTTGCCTAGGTAAGTGGGCATCAGTATATATTTATTTCTCACAAAACATTTTATTATGCATAATTATTTTAAAGGATGAGAAGGTGCCAAATGATGCAGCAATAAATTTCATAAATTAAAAACAATGAGTTTGTTTTGCTGATATTCATGAAACTATTTTTCTTCCCTGACTATTCAGATGAATGGCTGATGTTTCTTCTAAATTTAGCAATTTTGCCTTACAAGGGTTGGTGTGAGCACTGGTTTCTGCTTCAGGTCATGTGGGTTCAGAACTCTAGAGTTTCACTTTGAGTTTGATGATTGCTTACTGAGAGCCATTTGTCTTCACTCATATAAATCAACCTACACGCAGCAAGAATAGGCCATGATTTCATCAACACTTCAAAACGTGAGTGGACATTTAGCATGTTTTTAATGGTTATAGATTTCATATTGAAAACTTTGCAGAGTCATACTCAAAAAATTCTTTGGAAAATATCTGTGTTTCTAGTTTGCATATCTATCACACTTACGTTTCAATGTCTCTTGGAAACTGCAGAGATTTTTTCCAAGCCTGTAACTTAAAAAGAAACCCAGTCTGAAATGGGCTTCTAGTGCACTCACATGGACAGACATTAGAGCCCGATCAGAGGCTTTCACCAACCTCAGGGAGTACTGGACTTTGGGCCATTACTTTGAATATGTTATTACAAATCCAAGATAAATTACATAAAGGAAGAACTTTTACCTTTGCTTTCTTCTTCTAGAAATCTTTGTATGCCACTAGTCTTAAACCAGGAGCAAATCTGAATGACTTAAGCTCATTTTTCCACTCTGCTTTTGTGGATTATTTTCAGTGATAATTTTTCTTTGTTCACAGTATGAAATTTGCTCTGCCTTGTTCTATTTTACAATAATCATTCTTAAAGATACTTTGAAGTGAACAACTCAGAATAATCATAAATCTCACTGTCATACAGACATATGTGAACTTTCTTTTGAAAGCTTCATTGTTACTCATCTATTCTGTCTGGGATTACCCCAACATCATACTTTCCATCCTTTATCACTTTTATGAAGGGCAGAAACTTTAAATATTTTACAAACTCTACTCACAACTCAATTACATTTTGACTAAGTATATCACATGAATTTTATCCCTTTTGTTTTTGTCCAAGATTAATACTGGAATGTGTCAGATGAGTTTATGGACAGTCCCTTTATTCATCCGAAGTGTAAAGCTGAAATGAAGAAATGTATAGCACAAAGAAACTTCACTTAAGAGCATTGGGAATATGACTATGCTGGTGATTAAAGAACAAGATCTAATCTGGTTTCAGGCCTACAGCTGAAAATCATCTTTCGTAGAAGTGTGCCTGCCAAGGTTATTGTAAAATTATCCCATGCACCAAAGTGATGAATAGTCCCAGCGTTTGCTGTGATATGGATGCCATCCCTGTGGGGCTTCACCAAGCGGGATTTTTCATGTGGACAGACTCACATGGAGGACAGATGGGAAAGAAAACAAAATTAGTTGATCTGAGCTAGAGTAAAAATCCATCTTTGCTACCCAGATTGTGCATTTGCCTTTTTTTTTTTTTTTTTTTTTTAGGCACAGAAATGTGTTCTTAAATTATACAACTTTTCCTCTTTTTCCTTTATGGAGTTATCTAAACCTTTTAAACTGACCTTGGGTTTAGTGCTGATTTGCATTCTTGAACTTTCATGCCAGCCTAATTTTAGACATGCTAAGCAGCAAGCCTAATATCTATCTAAGTTAGCGCAAAAATACTGTGTCTACAGTTGCATTAATAACAGCCTTAATCCAAAGTTGAAGGCAGGCATTTCTTAACAGCAAAAAAAGTTTCAAATGGAAATGATCAGTCAAACCTAGCTTTGTGAAAGTCCAACTAATGAGGCAGTCAAAGAGCAACAGAGAAATTTAACAGTCAGGCAGGCTTCCCAGGAGCCAGTCCTGGGATGATACCAACAATCCCACTGACAAAAACACTATAACCAGTGCCATGCAGAATTGGGGCCAACCATGGTTTGGGCAGCACATCTGAGAAAAATCAGGCATTTTTAAAGCTTGACAGCAAAAAGAAGTCTCTTTGATACTTGCACCATTATATGCTGGTGACAAAGAAGGAAGGAAGGAGTTAAATTATGCTTCCGTTGCATCTGCAAGTGTTGCTGTTTGATTCTGAGATAACTAAAAAGTTGCAAATCTTGTCTATTTGCCTAAAAAGCAGGTTCTGGATAAGTCACTATTAGACTGTTTTAAAATGTCCACCTAGTTTTAAATTAGGTGGACATTTTAACTTCACATCATTGTGAAGCGTTAACTTCACATCATTGTGTTTTGGATGTAGGAAGTATTATGCCAGTAACTGTTTCACAGGGGATAGAAGCACAACAAATACTTGGTGTATTTCTCCATCTCCATTTCTCTCTTAAACAGATTTCCCAGGGTGAGAGGTTAAACTCAGACAGTCAGCAGGGATGTTAGGATTATTTAACTGCAATATAAGTAACACCTTAAGAACTGATTTGTCAGAATGAATTGCAGTCCAGAGCGCTTTGAGTTTTCAACTAAATTTGCTCTTGAGATAAAAGGCACTTTTTAAAGAATCCCAGTTCCTGTTCTAACCATTCCCCCACCCTCGCCTCCAAGGCATTTCTTATAACTGATAAAATCACAGACCAGGTGCTCCAAGACTTTCAAAATAATAAATTCCAATCTGTCACTAAAAAATAAAAGGTTAAACAAGTTTATAGAGGTAGTCTGTTCCAGGTGTTATTTTGAAAGTGTACGCCTAATTTATCATTTTTCAGTAATAGTTACAAGTGATAAAGATCATGTAAATACTCTGTATTAGAAATAAGCTTTCATTTTGTCATGCAGATAGTACTAATGACTAAATAGACTTTAATCAGGAGATCTCCACCTACTAACATTAGGACTGAAGAGTAATGCTATAATCAGATTTTCTCTAAAATAAAATGCTTGTGCTATAAAAGCAAAAACAAAATGAAAGTCATACACTGATTATATAGCAGTTTTTATAAGAACCAGAAGCATGAAAACTTTTCACAAATCACCTACTTTGGAACAGACTCTGTGTAGGTTCAGTGGGTCTGTCTATCAAGTGGAACGAGGCAATGGAAACTGCTAACATCTTCCATATGTGGCAGCCTTTAAATTATAGTACTATTTTGGATACAGTGAACAAACTGTTCTGAAACAGAGTACATCAGATGGGTGGCTGGGTTTACCTGTAGTTCGTCTTCCACTGTTTTCAGTCAATCTTACACAGTTCTAATTCTGCTATCTTCCCCATTATTTATTAAAGTATATAACTAAAAAATACCCTCAGTTTTGCTCAAGAGCTCTGAAATGTGTGCTTTGGCCTATTATAAATCAAAGAAAAGGCTATCGTTCCCAGCCATTTTGAACTTTGGAGGAAAATCCAGGCCCCAGTTAAACAAAGTGCCTGGGTGTGTTCTTGGGTGCCATTCAATTCAGTGCTTTTCCTTACCTGCAGAATAGGTTGCTCCATCTCTGTCAGAGTCTGCAGTGTTTAAATCAAGTGTGGCAGCATTTGGGGTAGCATTATGCTGCAAGCAGGTACTAAAAGCTTATGGATAGGCTTCCACATGTCTATATATATATTTCAGGGGTTCCATAAATGATGAAAGGCTGCCTCACCCAAAAGTGAAAAAAATTATCTCCTGTTATTTCCCTCTATGACACTCTAAATTCTCTCTCTTTTTAACCTTGGATTTCTAAATTATTTTTTAATTAACCATTCTTTCTTTTTAGCCCAGCCCCTCTCTGTTCCCATACAAATACAGGAGCAGATGCTAACTGCCCTGGAACTTTCCTGTTTAACTAATTTTCAGGAAAGTCATAAACAAATCTCACTGTAAACTCAGTTTATAGAGATTACAGGTGATTTTACAAACTGTTAAGGTACAATTAACATATCAGCCTAGGATAATTTCCTGTATAAAAATTAAACAGGATGAAACTGTAAATTGAACAGAACCGAAAACTGAGTTTCTTCATACATGTTTAAAGACTATTCTTTCAAAGAAAAAGACACTCTTCCGCACAAAATATTCTGTTACAGTCTGAAACTCTGGGGAATGTTTAAAATAACCTCCGTCAAGAAGCAAAAGAGAAACTGAATGACTATAGCTATACAATGTAGCTTCATTGAGGTTTCTAAATGTGGCAGTAAAGTTGTACTGCTAACGCACAACTAAGCTGAAGTCTCCATTGCTTACGACTACAAGTTTCATAACACATAAAACAGTGAAGCTTTGCAGTGTTGGGGAGGATTCTGCTTGTTTAACTCTCTTGTAGCAGCTACCCTTAAGTGTGGAGTCTTTTAGCAAGGTAAGCAGATTACTCCAAATACTTTTAATTTTTTTAGGAACAGTAAAAGAATTGCTCTCCAAGTAAGTTGTGGTACTTCTTATTAAAGAGTAAGATACTAAATTATTTTATGTTAATTGAAGGGAGATAAATGAACTAATAATGTCTTGAAAGTAAAAACAAGTCTTCAATTTATTATGTGAAAACAACACTTAGAAAAGTTACTAAAATTTAATATTTTTAGTTGACGCTTAGATGTCATATCTAGCTGTGGTCTATTATGTACCATAAGAGTGTGTAAGATGCTTTGCATTGTTGCAAAATGTCTTTTACCCCTTCAAGGTAGGTTAGATTTCAGTGTTCTGTATTTGTACTGATTTTTTTTTCTTTTAGTCACACATGTAAACAATTTTTTTTTAGGATGAGAAATATTTGGGTACACTCAATTTTGCTTTCTTCACAATGCATTAATCCTGATAGATAACGAAAAGAGTCGAAAACTAAGAGTTTCCCAAAATGTTTCCTTTACAGCTAGAAACAGCTGGGAGGAAATGGTGGTACTGAGCTTCAGCACCAGAGAGCAGCACTATCTAAGAATTGTGATTCAAAATTCCTTCCTTGAACCCCAGTCCTGTTCTGGATGAAATAGGTGTACCCCAAATAGAATTTGGGGACATAGAGTATGTAATTTTCCTTTTGGTTAGCTTTTCCAGCTGACACATGTAAAGAAGGATGTCTAGCAATGCTCAACTTTTTTTTTTACCACTTTCATACACATCTAACACATCCATTGGTGAAATAGCACCAGCAAGTAGCCCACATTTTCACACTAGAGCGCATGACCAGTCTAGATATAACATAAACAGGAAAAGAATTGTCAACCACAAGATCGGCTTCATACTCCAAACACATGGATTTGGGTTAGCAACATCAAGCCCTTTATTTTATTTTGTTTGGAATTTAAAAATAACAATAATGTCAGAGTGACTAGTAGACATTACTGTTCTCCTTGGGAACAGTTCAGCAATGCCCTCTGGCAGTTTTTCAGCTGAGCATGGGAGCGCAAAAGAAAGTCTAAAAAAGCATGCAATTACCCCCAGGAAATAATTACGATGCAAAAAGCACTGGATGGTACAAGTGACATTCCAGTAAACTAGGTGAACTTGTATCATCACCCTACTTAGCCTCAGGGATATTCCTGCAGGAAGGAATATCAACCAGTTCCAAGAACATCCAAGGACGGAGGTGGGGCTGCACATCAGCCTTTCCAGGTCCAAGTCTCAAGGAGCCAGAAGCGGTGGGCAAAATAAACTCCTGCTAAGCCAAGTATTGTTATTGCAAGTCTTAAAGGCCAGGGCAGTAAATCTTGCTGGAGGTGTTTTTTTGACCACCAGGTTGGAAACCAAACCGCACCTAAAGCAGCCCTGCTTATTTGCCTATTCCAAACTTAATGATTAGGAGAAATATGAGGAAAAAAGTATATTTATATCTACTTTTCACTCTGATAGGAGCAGGATCGTTCTCTCTTCTTGAACTATGTTAAACTTCAAAGTTTAATCTAATGCTGGATTTCTTTCCATTTTAACCTTCTTTTGGCTCTTCTGAAGGAGCCTCTCTTTGTCTGCAACAGGTAGAAGCCATACCCAAACCACATTGCAGAAGCAATTGTTGGAAGAGCAGAAAATTAAGCTAGATGTGGTCAGATTTTATTCAGCAACTTTCCCACTCACTACAATCTTATAATCCAACTCAACTAGCCTCATGTGTGTACACGCAAAATCTGTATTTAGCCAGGTCGATTTTCTTACCTTGCTACTGTTTCCAGGGGCTCACAGAACAGCAGCAGCTGCTACATGATACTGTTCTCTCTCTTTGCTTTCAAAACACCTTATTGCAAACGCATATTGACCACTTAAGATTCGGGATCAACTCCACATTTTCTAGATATGTAAAAACACACATTTTCTGGGATTATACAAGATAATTATGATAGGACAAGAAATTAATGCACTTACATGCTTAGTTTCTGTTTCTGAATTACCACTATCATAAAAATGGAATTTAACATGAAAATCTGTGGTGTCTGAATACACTTTTGGCACCCTCAGGTGATCTGTGCTATGCAGCCTTGCAATGCAGTGCTGGGTGCTAGACACTTGGTCAAAGCGAACTCTCCCTCTGAGCCTTCCAAGGTATGCCATCAGTAATGCTTAGAGATGGAACTGCCAAAACAGCCAAATTATCTGCTTTCCAAGCAAAATAATTAAATATACAAAAATGCTGAAGTTGAAGCTGCCTCCAAGCACTTTTACCTCACACAACCAACACTTTTGGAAAGAGCCCATTGACCTTGGCAGCGTATTCGAACATGGCTGAACAGTTCTTGAGCAATTTTTCCAATGAATTAGGCACAAACAGGCGTGTGTCATTGGGCACACATGCAGTTTTTTCTATCTCCTCTTTCTACTTAAAAATTAATAGTTTCTCAAAACTGCCGTGCAAAGACAATCACAACAAGAAGAATGTCCTAGTGTATTACTGTCTCACGTCTGGTATGTGAAATTACTTAGCTAGATGCTTTGCAAACTCTGCAGAATTGGGTTCTGACCAGAGGCCTGTTAGTCAGATGCATTTATCTTTTCTGGCATTTGTCTTAATCACCAAATTATCATAAACTGCATGTGTGAACTGACTGTTCATGCTTTCATTACCAAAGAAGGAAAACTTACAAATTTGGAAACATTGACACAGTGTATTAAACTCAGTCAATGACTTTGAACAAATTTAAAAGCTACACCAGTAAAGCAAAGAATAGTGAAAAATGTATTACCTTCTGTGCACAAAGTCTGTCTGTTCACTAGTTTAAAAACACTTCAAGAAAGTGCACAAAAACTATCCCACTTCTAGAAATTTAATCTCATAGAAATCTTCACCTCTTTCTTTATTGCCAGGAGATTTCAAGGGTTTTCTCTTTTGCCTGACAATTGGTTGTCAGATATTATTAATTCAGTGCTATCCTTTCCTTGGCTTGTGTAGGGAATCAGCATTATATTGATGCTGCTGCACTGACAAGTACCCCCTACTCAGCTGCCTTTCTCCATTTCCTTACCTGTCCCAAGTGCCATTTTTCATTCACCTCCATTCAGTCCACCAATCATTCTTTTCTGCACACACTCCTTAACTCACAAGATAGCCTTCTTTATTTCATGACTTCACCTTTCTCTCCTCTTCTCATACCTCTATTTCTTCCTTTCCCCCATGGTTCATGTGAAAAAAAAAAAATCTAAAAGTTTCAGAGGATAGAGATGGAGAGAATAAAACACACAGTGTTATAAGGCAGCATCTCAACTAGAAAAAAATATTACTCATCCTTACTTTTCAGCACACATCTTTTTTGTACAGTGCTGTGACTGGCATGAAACACAGCCATCTGCTGCCATGAAAACCTCCACTCACCTTGTTCCTTCCCACTTTCCCATATAGTTAGCATATTCCAAGAGCTTTCTTGCTTTAGCATCATGCATTATGGAAACAGCTTTGGGCCACTATGAAACAGTCCACAACTCAACCAAAATGTGACACAATCATCTCTATACTTTTGTCTGCAGATGTCAGGACGCAGTACAAATTTCAATGCTATTATCCGACTTCACAAAGGAAAAGGCCAAGAGAAACTGGGCAACCCAACAAACCAGTACAGAGCCATATGTTAGCCAGGTCTTTCGGGTTTTTTACCTGTCCCCTGGTCAGTGCAACCCAAGGAAAGTAGGAAAGCCACCTACAGCCCGAATGGAAGTCCAGTGCCCTCCTCCTTCAGCTGCAACTTCAGCAACACAAATAATGTGGCACTAGATTCAATGGGGGCAAAAATAATGAGCATTTAATAATGTTTTCTTACTTCCACATAATACTTTAAAATGAAATGTTTCTATAAGCCTGCTTTCTTATTGTTTAGAAAATATCCAACAAAACTTAGGACTGAGTATAGATCAATATTACTTTTAAAGACTAGCTAGACACAAAGAAGTTTTTTGGGAAATGGTTAAAATAGAACTATGCCATTTTTCTCAGTGGCATGCTAAACTAACAGGTTTCCATGGTTTATTTCAAGCATCCCTTTGCAACATTTATTTGCTTTGTTTTTAATGGAGCAATAAGTTAGTAAACTACACTATTCCACACTCTATTATTCATTAGCAGAAGTGCAGACAATTAACTATCTTGGAACTTTTATTTAAAATTAAGAGAGGAGAGAAACATGAGGGCAGTTGAAAGCAAGATTTCTCAGAAAAAAAAAAAACCAAACCTTTTTAATCCTCTTTAATGTTTATTTCTATTTGGTTTGATGTTTATTTGTTTTTTTTCCAGTTTACAGTAAGTGCCTTGTTACGGTCACATGAAAAGTTATTAGAGAAAAGAAGAAAGCTTTGTAGGGTTTATTTGTTCCAACAAAAGCTGGGGGAATTAAATAAAAACAAACTGAACATAAAATATGTAAAGATAGTACAGGTTGAAAATTAATAGCTTGTTTTTAAAAAGGAAATTTAATAAAGCAATGCCTTTAGCTATTTCAAAACTAGAAAAATGATACCTAAACATGTAGGGAATGTTGGCAAGTTTTCCTACCTGAGTTGGAGTGTGAATAACTGGTTATTATACTTCTATTTTCTTTATTTTCCTTTATTCCTCAGGATGAACTAGATGACAATGTTATTCTACTATGCAAATAGAAATATAATTTTATTTCCAAAATATCACATGGCATCAATAATATAGATTTTTGCTGTAGGATTTTCAAATCAAGGTGTTATCTCATGTTCACTGTGTCTGTAATTCCACCACATAAACCTAAACAGCCACAGTTCAATGTGAGTGAACTCTGATACAACTTGGCACTCCAAAACCTCTTTTTTTTTCTGCTGCAATATACCGAAAGAATTAAAATAAAAATGATGCTCCAAAGAAAATGCTCGTCTCCACAATAGATAATTGCAATTAAACAGAACGTAAGATCAACCCATAATCCTGCAGTCTCAGTATAAGTAGTATAATGATAGCACAGATGCTTGATTTTTAAGTGTTTTCAGTGAGAAGATGCATTTGGAGTGACAGCCACTGTGGCAACAATGACTCAGTTTCAGTGCATACTTGAGTATACAGTTATGTAAAAGTTGTTGATGCATGAGAGCTCACTGTGACAGCCTTACAATGTATTTTTCATAGAATAGTTTTATTTCATTCTTAAATGGAAAGAAATTTCAAGTGAGTAATGTTTATCTATCTGTCCTAAAACTTATGTTAGTTTATGGTGGTGTTAAGATCTTTTAATAGCCCTGTGCACAGAATAATCACACACAGAACTAATGGTGAAGGAGTCAAAGGTTTCACTTAATCGTATTTTCACACTTGGCATTTTTCTAGATTCTGGACTGCCTAAGCAAATTTGTGGATTTAAAATTATTTTTAATTTCTTGCTAATTATCACTGGGGGATTTTTTTTCAAAGTTTTGCTTTGGACTTTCCCATTTGAGTATACCTATAGCATAACAATTTCTAGAAGAAATACATTTTTTAAATACAAAATTTACTGATCATTAGATGTGTCTTATCTAAATATCATAAAAAGTCTATGATAACTTTGCTTCTAGGAGGAGAGTTGCAGTCTTCAGGGGATTAATAAAAAAAAGCAAGATTAATGAAAAAACAAGAGTAGCCAAGGAATCTCAGAAAATACCCAGAAATTTATAGAAGTCTAGCATGAAGACCTCTTAGAAGTTCCATCATTGGCAACACAAATAATATATTAATCTGAAGCATTAGTTAATTTTGCAAAATAAAACCTTTTTTTTAATTGAAAAGAAAGGGCTTTTCTATCAAGAAAGAGTTTGGTGCAAGGTATAATGAAAAATGGTTCTGGGAAGGGCCAGCTGAAGTGCATGAATACCCTATCTAAGCGCCAAAGTAAAAAGTTTCAAAAACACCCAAAGCCTTGTTTCCTGTTATGTATTAAAACTCATAAGGGGAGCACTGATTTTACACCAGAGAGCACCCATCCAAATTTTCTTGTCTCGTAGTCACTATTAGTGGCAAAGTGGTGTTCACTATGTCAGTTTAGAAGCTGCTGTCAGCTCAACTGCCAGCATCCATGTTGTGGGGTGCCAAGTGGCTTGCAGAATGTGATACACTCAACAACACACTCCTGATGCTTGAGTTTTCGTTACAGAGGTGGGTGATGGAGGTTTTCTAAGAGAGAGGAGAGAGTAAGAGCCTTCCCTAACCATTTAAAGAGCTGCCCCAGAACTACATTGAACTGTGGCACCCAACCAGAATGAATACAACTTTTTTGTGGCTGATACACCTCTGTCTGTCGCCTAACACAGTTTAATTTTAATTAAACTGTGGAAGTAAGGGGCAGGAAGGATGGTGCAGAAGCAGTGGGAAAACTCAGCCCTATCTGCTATTTCCCGGGAACAGCCTGAGGGCAGCCCTGAGGAGAAATACTTGGGGGCGGCAGTGGATGAGAAACTCAACATGACTTGTCAACATGCACTAGCAGTCTAGAAAGACAACAGCATCCTGGGCTGCACCAAAAGAAGCATTGCCAGCAGGTCAAGAGAGGTGATTTTTATCCTCTTCTTTGCTCTTGTGAGAGCCCTCTTTAAGTACTGAGTCCAGCTCTGAGGTCCTTGGCACAGGAAAGCCGTGGGCCTGTTGTTCCAGGTCCAGAACAGGATCACAAAGATGAGGAGAGGCCTGGAGCACTTCTTCTATGGCAAAAGGCTGAGACTGTTGGGGCTGTTCAGTTTGTAGAAGAGTAGGCTCCAAAGAGGTCTTGAAGCAGTCTTCCAGTACCTAAAGGGGTGCTTAAAGAGAGTTAAAGAGGAACTTTTTACAAGGGCATGTAGTCATAGGACAAGTAGCTTTAAACTGAAGGAGAGTAAATTTAGATTAGTTATAAAGATGAAATTTTTTACTTTGAGGGCAGTGAGTCATTGGAAGAGGTTGCCCAGGGAGGCTGTTAACACCCTGCTCTTGGAAGTGTTCAAGGCCAGGTTGGACAGGGCCCTGAGCAACCTAGTTTAGGAAGGTATCCCTGCCCATGGCTGGGGGGCTGGAAGTAGATGATCTTTAAAGGTCCCTTCCAACCCAAACCATTCTATGATTCTACAGACACACCCACATCAGACAGCTCTGAATTAGCCTAGGCATAGCCAGCCATTCAGGTCACATTCCCTCCAGCTCTCCTACCCTGCTGCCTGAAGCCAGCTCCCTTCATGGTTATGTGGTCTACCTCAGGTTTAGCTCATCCCAGTTATGTGTGTGTGTACCTGCTGCACAGTGCCTGAACTGTGGAAAGATGGAAGTACTGGTGGAGGTCTGGAAAGCTGGGGCACAACCTGAGGCTATGTTCTGGAGAAACTAGCAGTCTCAGGTGCCACCCCAAGGCAAAGACGCCTGTCTACTGCCTCCAGTGCCTTTTCCAAGGGGCATATTGTGGAGCAGGGACAGTTTAACAAGTTTCAAAGTGTGTAGTGATGAGGGGAAGGCAGAGAACATAATGTAAGTCTGCAAGAAAAAATTGCATATCTCCTTTTAGTTCATATTGCTTCCTCTCCCGCAATCTCTGAAGCTCATAAACTTTCCAGAAGGCTATGCCATGTTTGAATGCTTTGACATATTAGATAATGATATGTGGGTTCAGTTCTAAGAGCTTCAAATTTTTATGATCTTATAAAGCTAAGATTATAATAATTTATTTTCACAGATGACTGAATCATTTTGTGTTGTGCATAATAGTTCTTATTAATTTCTTCATTCATCTATGTTTAGAAAAGGAAATAAAATCTGAAATTCTGTGCAAGACATAGGTCCTTGTGTAAACAGGGCTCTGACATTTACTCTGCTGGTAGTCATGGCACCATTTTTTTTAGTAGAGACATGAGATATCCTTCATGATGGCTTCAGGTGTATCTCTGTTGCCCCAGCTTCCTGGATGGTGAAGGAAAAGGAGAACCAAGCAGAAAGTAGACCTGAATTTCATTAGTCTTGTCAGAGAGAAGAGAAGATATCTATATTCCCAGCAGGGGGACTTCTATAAGATCTGAAGCCAGCCCCTCTGATGCTGATCTTTTCCACTGTGCTTCATCACTACTTTTCAGTAAAGTCAAGATAGAAGGGCGACAAAGGTCACCCATGAACACAGACTGAAGAGTACTCCTTCTTGAGGAATAGCAGGTATCCCTTCCTTGCTATAAATTTAGGTGGAAAATCCCTTCCTTGCTATAAATTTAGGTGGAAAATTCTCTAACCTCAAACACTATAATCGCAGCTGCTTGGCTACACTTCAGCCATTTGGTAAAAGCTCATATAAATTGTCACTAAAATTGTGTGGATGCAATAGTAGTTTTCCTAATACATGAGCTGCACTCCCATGCCCAGAATGCAAAAAGGTAAGAGAAGAGAGTTACCAGACAGGTCCTACAGCTAACACAGCATTGATAGCATCATGGAATCATTTTGGTTGGAAAAGACTTCCAAGGTCATCAAGTTCAGTTCTTGTCAAGTCCACCAGTAAACCATGTCTCTAAATGCCACATATACAGGTCTCACCAGTGCCAAGAACAGTGCGATGACCAATTTCCCGGTCCTGCTGTCCACACTATTTCTGAGACAGCCCAGGATGCCATTGGCCTTCTCGGACACCTGGGCACATGACTGGCTTACTTTCATCTGACTGTCAACCAGAATTCCCAGATCCTTTTCTGCTGGGCTGCTTTCCAACCACTTTGTCCTCAGCTTGTAGCACTGAACGGGATGTGACCCAAGGGCAGGACCTGGCACTTTGTCTTGTTGAACCTCAAACCATTGGCCTTTTCTCACAGATCCAGCCTGTCCAGATCCCTCTGCAATGTCTTGCTGCCCTCCAACAGATCAACACTCCCATCCAAGCTGGTGTAATCTGCAAACTTACTGAGGGTGCACTCAATCCCCTCATCCAGATCACTGAAGATAATTATCAGGCCTGACCCCATTACTGAGCCTTGAGGAAAAACACTTGTGACCCATGGCCAACTGGGAAACCCGCCAGCCATGGTAAGTGGTGTCAAAGGCTTTACTAAAGTCTAGATAAAGAACATTCACAGCCTCTCCTTCATACCCAAAGTGGGTCGCCCTGTGACAGAAGGAGATCAGATTACTTAAGCGCGATCTACTTCTCCTAAGTCTATGCTGGCTAGGCCTGATACCCTGGTTGTCTTGTATGTGCCAGGTGCTGCTACTAAAGGTGATCTGCTCCATGACCTCCCCCAGCACTGATGTTAGACTGACAGGCCTCTAACTCCTGGATCATTCTTCTGGCCCTACTTGCAGGGTTTCCTTTCCTTTTGCAGGGTCTCCAAGAGCTCCTTGCAGGATGATGTGACACAGCTTTTCTCTCTTCTTTTGTTCAGAATGTGTCTTTCAGATTGACTTTTCAGGAGATATATTCACCTTGTGTAGTCTTTCTTTAGTGATTATCGTTGTCTTTTACTGTTAAGGATTCTCCACAGTTATAATGTCCAATCTGTTTCCTTGTGAATAACCCCCAATAAATCACTAGGACTACCATGTTTTCTACATGGATATATGATCCATGGCCAAGAAGCTGTGAAGGGAAAACTGACTCACAAAAATCTTCACTCTTGTGACCAGTGACAGGACTTGAGAAAGCAGCATGAAGCTGAGTCAGGGAAAGTTTAGGTTAGGTGTCAGGAAACTGTTTTTCACCCAGAGAGTGGTTCAGTACTGGAATCAGAAGGGGTTTAGCTCCAGAGATGCTCCCATCAGCACCCAAGAGGCACAATATTTGACCCTCCTGTAACAAAAGAGTTTGACCCTGCTACATAACACTTAAGTCTGAGAGTCACCATACTTGAAAAGACCGTCTGCCAGAAGAGACATGTCAGACTTTCTTCCAGCCTTGCAGCTATCTCCCATTTTGACCAATCCAGCAAGGTCCTCTGGAATGCTTTGTGGACAATTGTTATTGCTGTGGGATTGACAGCCTCTTTTAGTTTTCTGATTTTCTTAACTTATGCCATTCTAAGGATAAATTATTATTTCATGTATCTGTCAGTCCTGAATTGGAAAAAGCTATTATTTACACTAGCCTACAAAGCATGAAGGTAAAGGCCTCATGGACACACAATTTGACTGAAGAGTGATGCTATAATTAAGAGAACAGTTTGAAACTTCTTCATAGAACTTAATTTAGCTCTTAACATTTCAGCCTTTTTTTTTAATTGAATAATATTTTAAAATATTTACCAGTTATATTGCTCATCTCTATTGCTAGACCTATTAGTAAAAATTGTTTATTATTTTGAAAAAGAAATTGCTACAATGACTAGTGAGAAATCCAACTGAGAAACCACTTCAGTTTGAGAAAGCTACACGTCTTTTCTGATCTTCCTGAAAGCAAAGAAATCTGACAATGAAACAACATAATGAAAGGCTTAATCATTACTATCCAATACACCCACACCTGAGGCCCTAGGCTGGAAACTGTAAAAAAAGGGTGTAACAGGCAGGTACACCAGTCATTGCTAAGACTGTTACATGCAAGCATGCTGCAGAACAGGCCTACTTGGGTGGTCATATGAATAAATCAAATCCCTGGAACTTCTAATTTTGCTGCTCTCGAATTTGACTGCATTGGGATGCAGAAAAAATTGGGATGGTTTTCCGACTGCAGTATTCGCTTTATCATGCCCCTACATCAATGAACTGCTGTTTAAAATGGCAGCACAGGTTTTACACATGCTATCATAGCTATGTGAATGACTGTCCTTTCCTGACATTCAGATGTAGAATTGAGTGTATGGAAGCAATTGCTTTATCAAGCATAAACCATGGCAGGTTACTGCAAAATTCTTTCAAGATGTCAGGTTGGGAAGTTCAAGAGAAAACATAAAACACTTGAAAGATTTAAAAGTCTTCCAGTCTAGTCCTCCAGAAAGTTATTGTATTGGCATTTTAATGAATAAAACCAAGGCAAAACAGATTAGTGGTTAATCTCAAGTGAATGTATTTCAGTGCAGCTTCTTTCAACTTGTAGAACTGTACTCACTGGCAAACCTTACTGCTGTTTTTTTCTCATGTACAAAGGGTCGTGAAAAGCTGACCAGCTCAGCAGAAGTGTGTAGCTGGATATATTCACGTGGCAGCCAGCCCAAGGAAACAGTGAAGCTGTTCTTGCAAGCAGTGAAGATACTACCAATAGAACTACTTATTTCAGAATAAATGTCCTGCTGTTAGCATAAGTGTCATCATGTGGGCATCCTCCTCTCCTCTCCTCTCCTCTCCTCTCCTCTCCTCTCCTCTCCTCTCCTCTCCTCTCCTCTCCTCTCCTCTCCT
>JAYDZK010000113.1:88629207-88642785 GCA_034509185.1 Euphonia xanthogaster
TACAGGACCCCCCTGCTCCAACAGAACCACATCTGACACTTCAGGAAGACTGCAGCCACTTTTCCAACTGGACTGCTCCCAACACCCTGACCCACAGGGTGTCAGGCTGAGTTCTGACTCTGTCAGGGTTGTTCTAGCATATCGCATTGTTTTATTTTATCCTTTTATTATTTTTTTTCCTTCCCTATTAAAGAACTGTTATTTCCTGCTCCCATATTTTTTTGCCTGAGAGCCCCTTAATTTAAAATTCATAGCAATTTGGAGGGGTAGGGAGGGTTTGCATTGTCCATTTCAGGGGAGGCTCCTGCCTTCTTTAGCAGGCACCTGTCTTTCCAAACCAAGACAATAAGCAAGAAACTTGAAAAACAAAAAAAGCGGAAGAAAAATCCCACAAAGTTTTTGCCCTGTTTTTTTTTCTTTATTCTGCTGGGAAAGATGAAGACTAAGATAATTTTTTTTTATTAAATCATTTGAACAAATTATTTCCTCTCTCTTCTCTCAGAGAAAATAAGATTTTAAATATTTTTTTGAACTTTTTTAAGTTAAAATAGGTTTCATTTAAAACCTGCCACTTCTGACCAAATAATCATAAAAGTACAAATGAGAGAGAGTGTATTTTTTTAAATGGTGAAAAAAAATACATCTTAACCATATAACAAGAAAAGAGAAGATATTTCCTTTATACACTGTGGTTAACTCCCAAGTACATTAGCATGTGGGGCTGGGGGCTGGGAAGGACCATAAGTCCGATTCTTGTTATTTTGCCATATACACTGAATCGTCAGAAAAGTTGAAGCTAAGCATCCAGGGAATAGACCCCCCTGTGATTTGTCCTGGCTCCCACATCCCAAATCTCAAGGGAGCTTGTGCTCTCTGTAGTCTCATCAAATACACACACCTGAGTGCTGCTTTTGGAGCAACTGGTGAAACTGGTAATAGGGGAAAAAACACAGCAAATAGGAAATCTGCAGCAAGGGTGCAAAGCCAGAGACATGATGTAAACAGCACAAAGAGATAAGTATCAGGAGTGAATGAAAGAAAAAAAATGTTTCAGCACACCCAAGGGAATATGTGGAGTCTTTCCAATCAAAGAAGTCAGAGGTTGCTGCTGCGTGAGACCTGCAACTCAGGGACACGGTGGGAAGGAACTGCTTTTCCAACTGACAAACTACGTTTGCACCTTCAGGAAGTTAGCTTCTAGGTAATTCTGTTCTGTACTTGTAAAACTTCATATGGGACACTGGATGCCTTCTGAACAAAGCACTGCGGTATTGAAGCATTTTTTAACAGCAGCCATGTCACACCTGGAAAGTACAAAACTCACAACAGTGTCAAGAAAACAGTTATGATTACAGATTTTCCTTGTTTTTCTTTCACTGAAGATCATGCCTAGATATTCATAGGCAGCTTCTCTTTAAAGCAAATGATGATTCATACCAACATTAACTCAGTGTTTACTATATATAATTATATCTATACTCTATGTGGTTATTGATGCATATATAAAATTATGCATATATATTTTTATATAGCTTTATATATTGAAATTAATATTCAGCAATAAAACATAGATTCACTAGTGCCAATATTTACCCTATGTTCAGTGCATGGTGCCTTTTGATATGGAGAATTTGTCTGTTTGAAATAGGAGGATTGAAAATCTTACTGGAACAGAATCTTGTGTGATAAGTTTAAGAGGCTTCTCAGGCTGTGGTTTGGAAACCACTGAAATTAATGCCATGAAGCAAGTCAGGCCTATTTAAATGAAGAGCCTTCTCTATTTCATTTGCATTAGGTATCTTTGTTGGTTTCAGTTATAAAGAGTGCCCTGGAACTATTATATATGTTATAAAGAGTCCCCTGGAAGAGAATTGAGTTCTAACAAGTACCAGTGTTCACCGTTCATTTTTATCAGGGTTTAAACTTTTAAAGTATCCTTGTGGTTAAAGAAGAAAGTCAGAACCTCACATGCTTCAAGCAGAACCCTCAAGATAAGATTTAGGCCTTTGGCACTAAGGTTTGTTCTGGTTAGTAAATTATATAAGTAGCTCACCTTACTGCTTATTTCTAACATAGAAGAGGTTCTTTAGTTAAGCAGAATTATTACAGCTTCTTTTTTGTTGTGCAAATATTTTAACCATCTATGTAATTCTGACAGTAGCTTATGCATGATCTCATAGAAATATGTTTGAAATCTTTTTTTCCCCTTTTTGGTTCCTAAAGCTTTGAATTCAAGGCCTGTCAAACAGATTCTCTTTTTTTTTTTTTTTTTTTTTTTTTGAAAAGGAGAATTCAGAGCTTTTTATAATCATCCAGGCCCTTTAGCCTATGAACCCCTCTGAAGAAAGTGGCATTTTGATATGCAATGGATATTTTTCACTAGTTACTTGAATATGGTTTCATACTTGTTACCCATCACAGACTTAAGCAGATAGTATAAATTTGAAACAGGCCAACTAGCAATAGGTCCATTCACAATTCCAAACATAAAGAGTATCTGTGTATTTGCTAGAATATTTGGCCCTCACATTTACTTCTGGGCAAGAACAAAGCCCAAGATGATTTTTTTTTTTTTTCTGAAATGTCAATGCAAAGCTGCACAAACAAATGTTTCATCCATAGACCACTAAAACTTAATAATGTTCTCGGCTGTTACTTAGGGTTTTCTCCAAGGACATCACAAAGTCATTCAGGATCAGGAACTTCAAAAAAATGTAATAGTTTGTTATTTCTACTGCTCCACAAATCTTGGGATGTAGGTGCAGCTTTTTGGATCTGATTGCATGTTTCTTTGAAATTTTCTTGAAGCAACTGAAGTTAGACAGACAGATCTGCTTCTTTTTGTGATGTACAAACAGCCAGAAGGTTGGCTTACACTTTGGATTACACTCCCAGGCACATGGTGTGACCCTCGGGGAGTCCTGTGCAGGGCCTGGAGCTGGACTTGAGTCTCCTGGTGGATACTTTCCAATTCAGCGTCTTCTATGGTTTTGCAAAATGCTGCTCACAACTAAAACAAAACTAAATGAAAATATATAATGTATTCAGGCACTACAGCATCTACAAGAAATCATCTGAATTCAAAAGACACAGAAACAGAGAGAAAAGGTGACTTCAAGCAAGGGATTCTAGACTGTATTTTCAAATATAGATTACAAAATTCAGTTTCATTAATGCATGCTTAAGGATTAATATCTCTATTTTTGTTAATACACATTTAAAGAGCTCAGTAATCTAATTCGTCTCAATAGTCCTAATTAGCAGCTTCTCTCACTGCCATCCAGAATGAAAATAAATAGAAATGCTTAACTTAAGCACCTCTTAAAATACCAACACTGGTTTTTCTACTTTCTATTGCAGAAAAGCACTTTGAGCTTCATCTTTTTAGGTACATCTTTATCTTCAGCAATATAATGTTGCAGTGTTTGATCATGGATGGAAATATTTTTCTATGGTGGAACTAGTTTGGGGAAGAAACTATGAACTAAATATTTGCTGTGTGTAACTCAGTGTTAGGAAACTCCTTTGGGAACTTGGAGATTTGGATTCCTTTGAAGAGTCGTATCAGGCTTCATTTCCACATGGTAGGTGACCATTCTGTGATGGTAGGTAGAGTGGATCTGAGCTCTGAAGAAGATCTGAACTGTACAACGTCCACTATGACAAAGAGGAGCCAGATATATTTGGACAGGATGTTGATTAAGGTTTACACTGGTGCATATAATTTCTGTGGATCAGACCATCTCACTTGAGCCGTTGGCAGAGGATGTCCAAGTGGCAACAAATGCATACAGACTTGGCAGCCATCCTCAGGCAGACATTTAGATTAATCCTGCCTTCACTATGTTGGAGTATAACCAGCAGACAAGAAATCTATAATGAAGACAGCTACAATCTGCACCAGTAACTGACCAGTATGTACTCTGCTCTTGAGCAGATCCTGAGAGCTGGGCTAATGACAGTGTATGATTGATAATTACATCTGTTCTTTCTCTTCTGTCTGCCTGTTCAGCAGAAAGTGTCTTGGCTCTCTGCGAAGACAGGGAGAGCTTACTTTTTACATGCAGCCACACATGTTTTCAAAGGTATCATTTCTCCTACTGGAAGGGTATAACATTCTGATGAAGTCATTGACATACAACTTGAAATATGACACCATATGGAATCTGTTCTTTAGATTTCACGCACTTGTCACAAGAATGACTTGTGACTTTCTGTTAACTTCTGTTTTCAGACTTGTCAGTCTGAAAATAAAGTACCAACACAGTGGTTTCACTGCTTGTAACTGATTTAAAATGTCTCTATATTGCATCATTTGAATTATCTATTAGAAACAAAACACGGTGCTGTTTGGTCAAGTATGTTCAGATCCTTCTGTTCTACAGTGTAAGACTGCAGGCTGATAGGCATTTATCACTTCAAAAGAATCTCTTGTAAATCAGACTGAACACTGAGATCAGCCACCTAATTTATCATTGAGTACAATCAAAGATTACAGTTCATCAAATAGCAAGAGCAAAGCTGGTTTTCTATAGGTTTTTTCATAGCTCTCTTAAATTAAAGGAAACTTCCTTCACTTTGATAATATGTAAATAATAAATAAAACTGTCTGCTTATACTTTTCTTACTAGCTTTTGTAACAACCCCATGGTGATGAAAACAACTATCATCTGCTAACTTGTAGAACTGGCATGGTTTTAAGAACTCTGAAACCCTCCTTCAAGGCATAGCTAAATGTCAACAGAAAGACATATTTCCCACCTACACAAGTAAGGTAATAAATTTTGATTGGAGAAATACTTGGAGTATATTTGTTCTCATTGACAAGAAATTCACAGCCTTCCTATGAATAGATCATAAAAAGAAAGAAAAAAAGTTTGAAAGATTGAGGTACATAAAGCTGGACTTACACAAGAGGCTGTTATGTCTTCATCTGTGGATGAATTTGCCGCCACCTGAAGACTTCTTCTCAGATGTCATTAAGACCACTTTGATTGTAGTGGATGACCTCAAAGTCTGTAAGTTACATAGTTACCTAGTTATTCAATCCATCTATAGGAGTATGATCCCTCTAATATGAGGCTGGTCACTGTTGAGGTTCCTTGAGTAGTCTCAGCTGCCCTTGATGTGCCTGATCCTGCTGATTATTTGGAGCATCTGTTCTTGAACCATCTTACATACTCCCAGCAACACACAGCAACCATCTGCCTCTGCAAACAGAAAGACATGAACCATTTATTAGAAAAAACATGGTGCTGCTACTCTGTGTTTCATGGTAATGGTTACTCACAACATGCAAAGGAGGCTTTACCACTCCTCTTCAGAGGACTCCAAGCCTGTGTCTTTTAGATGCCGAAGATACATTCTGCTTCTTATCTACTTACAGGCAGTCAGGCTGGAAGAAAAAAAAAGGACATGCTCTTCTTCCTTGGCCTCATGGAAGATACAGGATTGAGGAGGGAAAAAACCCATCCTCTACACAGAGAAAGCATAGGGATTATAAACCAGCAACTAAGAAAACAGGCAAAAGACAGGTTTAATATTTTACTGATGACTGTATATTTTAACCTACTAAACCCACTTTCTTTTGGAAGAGACTTCTGAACTCAAAAATCTAAAGGACAAAGGCTCTTTCCTCCATGATGTTGTGGGAATTTCAAACAGGCTGCCTGTACACTCAATGCAACTTTTTCTTGTTGCCAAGCCTAGAAATCCAAATGGTCCCTTTGACACATGCTTGTTTCTGTTCCTGAACCATCCCACATGCCAAAAAACTCCCTCTCCCCCCAAAACAACCACCCAAAAAAACCAAAAACAAACAAAAAACCCCCAACCCAAAAAAAAAAAAACCACGAAAAAAGAGACAAAATATAAAAAGCAGGACAAGAGCTAAAAAATTCTTTTCACTTATGCACCAAAATGTTGCTGATAGCTTAAAATGTAGTAATCTAATACTTATCACTTTACAGTTTAATGAATGAGACCATAAATTACTTGTTCAAGATCACACAGGAAGTCTGTGCCAGTAACTGAAACCCTCTCTTCTCATAGCCTAGTGGTTTACCTGACCCTGAATTTACTTACTAAAAGCAACAGCAGACAGTTCACTTACATCACTACATCTATGCAAAGCTGTGGTATATCACATTAGATTTGCATCCACAAGAAAGACTGCAACCATCCCTGTACTGTATCACTAATATATGTGTCCATGAACGAAGACTGCTTGAAGGGAAAAGAAAATCCACTACATTCCCTATGAACCCTGCTGAGAATCCCAGGTATTGTGGAGTGTGTGAAGAGGCTTCTTGCCTACAAGAACTGGAAAGAAATCATGAAACTAGTTTAATGACACAGCCGATATACTCTTCCTGCTCTCCACCCCTGCCAGATTGCTCTATCCTGATCTTCAAATTAACTACTGTTAGCCAGCAAAGATCATTTTTTCTGAAGCTTGAGTTCTTGAATAATGATGTAAGAATAAATGGCTGACAGGAACGAGACAGTGACAACATTCTGGTAGCCAGAATAAATACAGATGAATGAAAGAGCGTCCACCTGAAATATTTAATATTGCACTGTGAGAAAATTCTGGTTTTCATTTCAGCTAATTCCAAAAACCCATGGCTTCCTCAGATGATTCAACCAAAAAGTACTTAAGAAGGCTAGGAGGAATATGCCATAAATGGTTGTGAATAATGCCTAAAATTCCATCCTTTTCAACATATGGCACAGGCATAATTGAGGACAACCTAAACTACATGAATGGGATTTGCCTGTACTACTCTAAAAGCACAACAGGTGCATTTGTCTCTATCTTCTCAGTTCATGGGAAACTAGGTTTGAGTTATGCGTTTGCATGCAGAATTTCCTGAGAAGTTGTTTCACGGAAGACGTGGCTAGGTGCAATGGACTTTTTTTTACACTACTGTTTGAATTTTTTCACTTTTTGTTTGCTTTTTATGTCATGGTTAAATAGTGACTGAAACAGGAAAAGGCTCCCCTGTTCAGGATTTGAACAGTGAGTTACATTTGCTTCTCCAACAAATATATAAAGCTGTAGTATCTCTCTCCTAGCAGGAATGCCTAATCTGCCATGTGTATTTCCTTCCCCTCGCTCCGCAAACACCGTTCCTTACACATTCACTCTTGCATTTACAAAGACAGAAAAATTACAGGGGAAATGCTGTGGTGTCAATGAATTTTGAGTGACCTGACTGTTAGGGTACTGCCTGGCCCCATAGATTTTAGTCCCACCGAGCAGGGGACTTTGGGGAAATTTCTTAAAATGCCAACTATTATTTAGCCTGATCAGAAACTCCTGAATCACGCACAGCATTTCAAGTCCAGGCCTCCCTTGAAAGTCCTAATGCTCAATTGCTGCAAAACTTCTTCTTAAGGTGCCTTAATGAATCTAGCTCTGGCATTAGTAACTGAAATTTAGTAAGATTTTTTTGTCACCAAGTAAGTGACAGATATTTTGACAGGTAAATGACAACTATTTTACATTTTAGCATAACACTTCTTTGTCCTTTGGAGTATGAAAGCAGCTGCTCTTCTTTCAATATCCAGATGGGCATATGTCTTACTAGAGAATTTGGAGTTATTGCACAGCATATCAGAGTAGCAAAGAAAAAAGGAAAATTCTTAGCTAATTGCTCCAGTTTTCCTTCCCACTTGCCTAACTCGAATCTCTTCTACCAAAAAAAAATTTTTGATCAATCTTCAGACTGTGTTTGGCACAGAAAGGTTGTACTAGAAATGTTTGATTTTAGAAGTTTTCTCTTTAGTCTTATATGGGAGTTGCTTTGTGTTATTACTCACATATACATGCCCAGGAATAGCATTTAATTTTAGCATGTAATGAGAAAATAAACCTCCTGTTTACTTTTGTTCACCACTAATTAGATATAATACTTGCCTCAACATTTGGCCAATCATAAATGCATAAAATTAAGGAAATTGAGAGAATGTTCATAAGGAGGCAAACACATAATGCAGTGAGAGTCTCTCCTCTGTCAGGTGAGTAAATTCCATCCATCTACACACCCAAACAAACTTCTCTCAAAATCAGTGGAAAGGCCTCCCTTTGGCCTCAGTGGCTTTTGGATCAGATCCAGCCTATTCACATTAAAGTCAGCTCAGGACTTGAGCTAGATCATGATGTAACTGAATTAATTAGCATTAAGTTATGAGAAACTACTCTCCATTACTACAAATTACTTGTAAAATAGCCAAGCTTTACTAGCATTAATGATTTCAGCAGTGTTAGATGAAAGTTTCTTTCCATGAATATTACTAATTGCAAATTTAGGGCCAAGTTTGGGCTTTCAAATTCCCATTCCCATTTTACATTAACAAGTATACAAAAGCATGTATGCCACCTCATTGCTACCAGCAGCTTGAGATGGGCAGAATCAAACCCATTACCATGGCTCTTCTCTTGGACTACATGATTTATTGTGTTGGGCCAGCGTGAAGTTCCTATTCCTTAGGAATTTTGCACAGCCTGAAAATCCTCTGCTGTGAACTTCTAGTCTGTTTGGATTTGGTGCTCTGATTTCATATATATAAGAGAGTTTCAAGCTGGGAATTTGATGTTAGGTCTGTACTTCTGGCTCAAGCCCAGCTGTCTACATTTGGAAATGCATTTGATTTTGGAACACAATTTTCTGGAATGGAATGTCAAGAAAATGCATAATCAAGAGGGCATCATAGATAACGAGCTACAAAAACCTGTTTGTCACCCTCCTCCCACAATGGCGAAGAGCCTTCTACAGCTGCTAATTAGAAAATTAGAACACCACAAATAGATTATATTTTACTGGCAGCATAGCATCTTCCCCCCAGTGTTTTGAAGTACTTTTTGAATTGTTTGCTGTCAGCAAAACAAGTGCGCTACCTGCGATCCTATAGACAACAAAGCCCGGCAGCAGGATTTCAGTCAGGTGATGTCACCCAGGTAAAATTGTACTGACAAGCTTTTAATTAAAGTTTTCCCACACATCTTTCTGCTGGTCCCCAGGAGCTATTATTCATTATGTGCCGACTGTCAGCCAATTGTGAGTCGGGAGGGAAGTGTTTTATTTTCAAAGCCCTTGCTGACAGCTAGAGAACACTTTGTTATACAATCTGTTTACTTTTTTCACACACACAATCTTGCTAAAGGGGAAATGGTCATGCAGTAGTGTTTACAGTTTATGGCAATAATTAAATGCATCTGGCAGAGCAGTAGCTGAAAGGAGGTCCGTGTGGGTGTGGGTGAAAAGCCATAAAATTCCTCCTATAAACAGTTACCTTCACCTTGCAGAGCCCCTAGCATTTTAAGACAAAGTTTCTTTGGGAAAGGGCAGGTCTAAACAGGTGCACATAGTCTGAAATGGGAATGCATGGATCTAGCCATGTCGCACTTGATGCTAGGAAACTCTGTCCAGTAATCACAGTAACACGGTTCTCATCAATTATTAGCACCGTTTGAACCTGTTATAAAACAGCTGCTTGTCCTTCATGATGCTAAATCCCAAAGTACTTACTTTTGTGAGAACAAATGTACAAGGAGAAACAACTTGCCGCTAGATAAAGGCAGAAGGTAGCGTGGAGTCCTATTTCACCCAAGGGACAGTACTTGATGCTTAATACCTACAGAGAAACAGCTCTTTCAAAACTGTTAATAGCTTAGATAAAATTCTTTTTATCTTTTATGACTGATGATGATAAATATTTATTTAGAGTTATGAAAAACTTTTAAATTATGTTAAAATGTTGCAAGCAATAGTCAGTGCATCACCTGAAAGTATTTAATACTTCTGTTTATTAAGAGTAATAGGAAGTCACCAACTATGTTTAAAATGTTAGTAGATTAATTTAACCCAGTGCAATATTCACATACAGAGGTAAAAAAGAAATTGCAGGCCACTCACTGCCAGACTATTGGGAATTCTGTGGAATTCCACTGCAAAGCAAAAAGACTGGAAAATAAATTAATTGATCAAAATTTAAATACCATCTTTTACTGATATTATCATAAATGACTATGTAAATTATTTTATAGATACACAGTTCCATTGCCAATGAATGAAAACTTTCAGTTGCCGTTAAATGTCTTTAAAAAACTATATTCTTAGAAAAAATAACTCTGAGATGCAAAAAAAATAAGGAAATTAACAAACTGGTCCTCTGAAATGGGCCGTTTTTGTGGTTATCAACATTAAACAATGGGCCTTAGTTGTCTCTGAACAGGGATGAGAGGTGGTTGTTGTAGACAGCAGTATGACCACTTTAAGAGGCCTTTTCTGTTTGGATACCATAAAATGTCTTTAGCTCAGCAGCATATAAACACATCAGTGCAGATTTCATTAATGAAAAGGAACATACCAAAAATTCTGATTGCAAATTTCACTCACAGGTTTCACTTTGCAGACTGTGCTTTCTCACTATTCCTGTACTTCCTTTTTTTCTCAAAAAAAAAAAATCATTCTTTTGGAATTTTGCTAGATGGTAGCAAGCAGCAAGATTACACTTTTTTTCTGTCAGAGACAGAAAATAAATTCTGAGATACTGCACAGTTACATTCAAATTAACATATTTGTGATCATACTGTTTTCATCTTCCCAAGCTTAACAAAATCAACATAGTAAGCAGTCATTAAGAAGTTTATATTAATCTTTAAGATCAATGTTATAAGGGAGTATTATCATTTTAGGTTCAGCATTATAAGCACTAACAGCAAGATTTATTAGAGATTTCAGAAATCAAAGCATAGAGATTAGGTGATTTTGCCTGAGATTTATGGGGTAGAAAAAGTGAGGAAGATTTTGCTTCAAGGTTCAAAGCTGCCCATTCATTTTAGTCAGTGACTATGGCATCCAAAGTTCTCGGGGTTCAATGCTAGTCTTCTAACTGATAAAGAGAAAACGTCTCTTCAGCCACTATGACCATTTCATTCTCCTCTCCTGTAGGTCTTCTACCCCAGAGAGGTTGGGAGAGCTGCAAGACAAAAGGAGCCAAATATCTTCAGACAGAGCAGGTACTTCAATCCAGCAGGGATCATTCCTTCAGGCACAGAGCTGTGCTAATGTGATTGCACATCTTCCTGCTGGAGCTAGTCCACACCTAGGTGATCTGGAGTGATAGCAAGCAACTGTCTGCAACTGGCTTCCCATCTCCCTCCCTTCCTTGGTGATCCTGTGCTCAGGGCTCTCATCTGACAAACAAAAGGTACAAGGAATGCCACTGGCTCATCAACTTTCACATGCAAAAGGAAACTGTCAGTCAAAAGCAACTCTGAAAGATGAGTTGGAGAGATGCTTACAAACTGATATATTATGAGGTTACCAGGAAGTTGGAGAGAAATACAATTTTATGAAAATTGTATTTTCAAATAAATCTAATATGGATTTTTCAGGAAAAAAAAAATCAGATCTGTCTGCCAAGGTGTGATCTTACCATATGGACACACATGGGTGGACTCCTGTGGTGGCTGAACACCAACTAACCTATTTTTTAACAGTTTGCTGAAAGGATCTATCATGGTTTTTTTATCAACAAACTGATATTATCATCAAAGTTCTGAAAGGAAGTTAAATATGAGGGTAATGCAAAAAGAGATGGACTTACATAAATTCTTAAGACTCATCAGTTATGCAATACCATTGTATTTCAGGTTAAGAAACGCAGTAGACATTTTTTCTTGTAACAGAATTATTGGATTTTAATAATGAGCACAAACCACCTTCCTTCTTCCAGAACACACCTTCATTTAAATATTCTTCAAATTGCCTGCCATCACCCAGAAATTTTGGAAGAATATCTGAATCTTTCAGATCTTGGCCCTTATTTTTAATCCATGTTTAAATTGGGGGAAGAAACTTGAAAAAAATTAGATATATTTTATTGAATATTTTTCACATATTACAGACACTTACAAAGATACCTCCTAGACTCCTGCCCAAAATGGTCCATTTAGAGTGCAAAACAGGTCTGCATCTAAAAAACACCCACAACCTACAAGGCAGCTGAACAGCTTTGACAGTTTTGCCTACCTTCTCCAGTCTCACCTCTCACCTTTCATTTCCAGATAAGATCTGAACAGCCACCAGAGAAACCAATCATGCTTCTTTTTCCAATGGGTTATCCCCTCTGGCTATGTAACTTATGTCTGGCCTAATAAAGGGAGAACTACTTATGTCTTGATCACACCCAGTCTGGACTTGGAATGTTTTAATCTTTAACTGCTCAAAAATAGGGTTTTGTCATAGCATATCAAGTGATTACTGCTGCATCAAATAAATTTACTTAGCATGACAGAGATCATAGCTGGACAATGATCTACAATTTGGATTTCTGCCATCTTTTGGACCCCTATTTGTTGTCTAAGAAAGTGAATAATAACTCTTATCTTTTTCTATTGGTGTCTTCTTTGACCAAAAGAAAAAATTCATATCAATACATTTCCCATTCCTTTCTTGCCTTTCTTATGGACTGGCACATCCTTTTCCTTCTGTGACATGTTTTAGCTGATTTGGAGTTACCAAGGAGCCTTTTTTTTTACTTTTGAAGTAAGATTTCCAAAAGGCCCCTTTAGAAATTGACAGTGCCCTCGAGGGCTCTTGCTCCAGGCAACTGAGAAAGCTCATGAAGATATTGTAAAATCTTTTGTTTGAAGAATTCTTCCTTCCTCACCTTCAGCCAGGTTATTTCCCCAGTAAACTGCACATTAAACTGGCAGCTATCATGCCTGTCTTTCTCTCCCTTTGGTTTTTTTTGCCTCTGTTTATATTTTCCATGAACTGATGCATCTCCAAACATACCCATTATATTTTATTCTGCATTAGTCAGTACAGGAAATTGCTCTAGTTGAGGTCTCTCGCTCACAATTCTCTCTTCAGATGCTGCAATAGAAATTTGTCTTCATTTACAACTTGTTTCTCTTTTAAGCTGTTGTGTTTGTGTTCAGGTTTTTTATAGCAGAGAAAAAAGAAAAATACTGCAGGTATCTTTCAGTAGCATGCACCATTCTTGTCCCTCTTCCTTTGCTGCTTTTACAACACTATGAGTGAAATAAGGGATAAGAGGCAAGCTGCACGAGGAAACTCACAAAGAATTATGCTGACAGCTGAAGAGGTGCACTGTAACTCACTGTTCATGTCTGCCTACCTGCTGGAGCTGTGCGGTCGCTCCTGGTTTGTGTCTCAGCAATGCAATGCAGAAGGGGAGTCAGCTCTGGATGTAGCATTTCTCTTCTTGCACTCATCAGTGTGGGTCTCCCTATCATCAGCTCCCCATAAAGCAGGCTTTGTGCTGAGTCCTCAGTCTTTCTGTGCCTCCTCCTCTCCATGTTAACAGTGTGAATGGAAAGTAAAATCAGCAGAAATATCAGGTTCACTCAACAAGCAGCTGACGCATGGAATCTTATGGCAAGCAGGACTTCACATGGCTCAACCATTTCCCTTGAATGTAGAATAAATACAAATCTCATACCTTGTTGTATTGCACTAAATAATTATTTAGTTGTTAGCACTGGGTGTTGGAAAAAATGTTATTGGGTCACATATTCCCCTCACATGGTTTCTCCCTCAC
>JAYDZK010000113.1:88648318-88683972 GCA_034509185.1 Euphonia xanthogaster
ATTATTATTATTATTAATAATAATAATAATAATAATAATAATAATAATAATAATAATAATAATAATAATAATAATAATAATATAGCAGCAACAAGAATAATTTACTTTTTATAAATCTGGGTTGATGCTGATGATAAAATAAATCCTACCTCTCCATTTAAAGCTATGGTCCCTGAGCTGACCACTGTCACTAAAGTATGAGGTCTTGGGGTTACAATGGAAAAATCTATGAAAATATCAACTTGACATACTCTGGCAATCAAAAACTGGCAAATCAACCATAAGTAATTAGAAGGAAAAGATATGTATTACTATGTCACTCAGTGAACACATATCTGATTCACATCTTGAACAGTAAAAGGTCTCTCCTTACTGTCTCTCTTTCTCATGGAGATCATTTTATTGGGAAGGGTTCAGAGCAGGGTGAGAACAGCCAAGAATATGGACTACTAAGGAAGTAATTCAGTTTCTTTAATTTAGAAAATTAAAAAAAAAAAAAACTATAACAGGTATGATAAAATCATGTTTGGGATGGGAAGAGTTGGCAGAAGGGGCCCAATTTGCTGTCACTTGCCGAGTAATAACCAGGAGCTAAGAGGAAGATTCAAAGAGAATACAATCTTTCCAAAATCAATGTAGTTAAAAGTGGGATGCCTTGTAGCAAAATGATATAAATACAAGGAAGCTACTAAATATTCAGCAATCACAACTGAGTGAGTAACTCTCAGATGACTGGATGAAGGTGAAGCACCCTTTCCTTTTCTTTGGAAAGGGTTTCTTCCTGTTACAAAAACGCAAAATAATAAAATGTATTAAAAAATCTTTCGAGAGTATTTTTCCTGCTTCGCTTCTATAATTAATTCTATTTTTTATCTTTTTCCTTCAAATTTCATGGAGATACATATAATATTGTATATTCCTTTTTATTGTATATTCCTTTGTCTATCAGCAACTGTTCTGATCTTAAGTTCCACAGTATAATATAGCCATCTGAAAATAAATAATTCCATGCTTTTCACTTTTCATATTTGTTGGCAAAATATGATAATAATGAAGTAGAAACAAAAATATGGACTTCTGGCAGTACAGTTTTTCAAAGAAACATGGTAAGGTTGGAAATCTCAAATACATAAGAACATGTTAATTTCTAAACTTCCCCTAAAAATGTTTAAGTGCAATAAAGAAAATGTTTTCTCATAGAAGTTTTTTCTAAATTGACATTGGCTTATTAATAGGATATGTTTATGTTTGATGCATTAATAGTTGAATCAAAACCTCAGAAAACTGAGCATTTTTCCATTTCCGGAATGGAAAAATATGTTTACTGTATATAGCACAGAGAAAAAGTGTTTACTCTATATATATACATATAAAAGTTTATACTTTTTTACCTATTTTACCTGATTTTTAAACACTGAGCTAATTTGATCTATTATTATTTTTAAAGTTTTTATAACCTTTATACACACATTTTGTGAATAAACATATTTTGAAAGTATCATAAAATCGGCAATGAAATTTAAGATAGTTCTATTTTTGCTGCATAATCTGTAAAAAAAAAAAAAAAAAAAAAAAACAAGGTGAAAAAGCAATCCTGCAGTCATTTAAAACTGACATCAGACCTGTGAGGGTCTGTTGGACTATGGGGACATGAGGACGGGACAGTGAGGGAAATAGTTTGATACCTGCATTGCTTTCCAGGAACAATGCTCAAAATGTAAGCAAGCAGACTACAAAGGGAAAACCTTAACTCATTCCTATCTTTTGCATTATGTAGTTGCACTTGTTCCTTTGATCATCAGTTCTGCTGGTCCCAGGCTAAACTAAAACTGCCTGGCTTTCATCCAGATATTTATTTCTCCTAAGAGAGTAATTGTGTGAGTAGACACTAGTAAAAAGACCTTTATTTAAAAAGGGGATGATATGTTTAGTTAAGTATTCTAAAACCTTGTGTGAGCACTTCAGACCTGACTGTCCGGCATAATCATCAGTTTAATAGGGTGCTACACAATCTGACAAACTACTCAGTACTGTTCTCCGTGGTGAAGGGCACCTGTACCTTGCCACTTTCAGAGCAGTCTCAAAGAGTGAACCACCTGCAAGGAGGTAACCATGACTGGTTTTCTATCTGAGGCTTCTAGGTGGACATTTGTATTGATGTATGTTATCTGTGAGTGGAGACTGAATATTTGATGGAATATTCACAACCATTTTTCTATTAGTAAGGGTCAGTGAGAAATCACCCACACCCCAAGATCTTGTTTCTGCACTCTGATTGGATCATCTAATCTTGCTAGATTCTTTCTATCTCAAATAAAATAAAATTAAGCTTTCTTTTCTTAATTAATTTCTTCTCTAATTATAGCAAACACTTAAAGGAATAAGTCTTAGCTCAAAGTGGTAGTCACACAGAACAAATATATGAGATATAAGTGCACCAAATTCAAACTGCCATTTGTTGGTTTTTTTTAATAATTGCGAATATTTTTCTTACAATGTCAGTTAATATCAGCGGGGATGATTTCCATCAATAAGGAACAGAATAGTCTGTCTGAACAGTGAGGATGGAGGAGGCATTTGGAAGTTAGCACGCAGGAAATACTTAACCACGCTTTTACAAGCCTGATTTTGCAATGACTGTACTTAAGCTCCAGGACTCCTAGGAAACAGATCAATCAGACTAAGTGGGACTCTGTTCTTAAAGAAAATGTAGGAACTGAGGTGAAATTATTTATAATTCAGACTTACTATGGTCAAAGTCTGAATCCACAACAATCCAGTGTGTGTTTGGAAACTGCATTGTAAAACCCAATGAATATCAGAGTGTTTACTGAGTCTTGGCCAGAGGCTAAAAAATGTGTTCTTAAAAATTACAAGTCTTCCCAGGACACGATCCTTTACAGAACCAGAACTCAGCTTGAGGTCAGTTGATTTTTTCTCTGAGGATAATCATTCAGAGGTGTTAGGAGGTTCTGATACAGCTGACTGGACTTCTTTGAAATCAAATAGTATTTGAGCAATTTTCCCCCTGGGTCAGAGTTTGCAAAAGTACATCATATTTTCTTCATTTGACCTTGCCATGAGTTATTTGAGATAACAACATGATGAAATATGAAAAAAATGACAGAAAATTCCTATGCTAGGAATCAGTAATATAAATTAGACCTATTTGTACTTCCACAACTTACTTAAGTCTATTTAAACACCACACTTCTATTTTAAAATGTAGGTAAATACTAATGAACTGCTCCAAGGAATATACATAATAGAAATGCTTTCTTTGCACAGAAATGTAGTAATGACCAACACTGAACTGTAGTCAAATCTCACGCCATCCTGCAGAAAATGCCATGGGAAAAGCTAAGCTTTTCAGCATGACTCAAACACTAATACCTGCAGGTAGGCCAAGTTAAAAAGTCCAGTGTACAAAGCCATGGACAGAGAGAGACTGGTGTTCTACCCTGCTTCTTTTAGGCCAAACCCAGAGCCTTACACTGCACTTTGCATCAGGGGCACAGATGAGCTGGTGGTGAAATACTGGTCTCTCAAGCCACATTGAATACAAGATTCAAAACCACCACACAAAATCCCGTGGAGATTGCATCTTGGTGTGACAAAGGGAGAGATTACTGTATTGGGGTCTGTATCTGAGAGAGAGAGTCACAATCTTCTGAGAAAGCACAAAGACCCAAAAGAAATATTTGGAAATCAAATCAGTCCACTTATTTGACTTGTGAAGGAATGGGCCTTTTTTACATGACAAAACACATTCAAATTTAGCAGGAAATGTGTTTATTTAATTATGCTATATGCAATTTTTCTGCAGCATGTACTATGAAAGTAATGAGGTTGCTATTACAAGTTACCTATCACAGCTCTCTGCTATTAAATCAGTTTATTATTTTTGTGTAGATCACAAACCAGCAAGTAGTAGAACATAGCTAAATTTTTACAGTTTTCCCAAAGAGTAAATACTGTGCAAAGGGTACAGTAACCTTTATTCCAGCAGACTGATTATAAACAAATGTGATATGCAACAAAATCACCAGCAGGGAGGAATACTTGGAACAGAACAAACTACTCTTTTGTCAGTCATTTCTTTTAAAAACACTGAGTAGTGTACTAGAATCACATTTTATGTATGTGTGTACTAGTAAATTCCTCTTTAAAATATTGTGGTTTATTTTGACCGCAGTATTTGATGGCAACACAAAATACAGTTACTTATAAAAACAAAATACCAGAAAATAGCACAAGAGGAAAATCTTATTTTATTTAATACCTATGAAGGATGTCAGCTGACTTACATTTTAACACATTTTCAAGAAAAACGCCAAGAAAAAATATTAAAGAAAAGCAAGAAGATTAAGTTGAAAGTCATACATTAACTGCAAAAGAATCTAAGCCTAATTGTGAATATTAAAAATTTTTCTCATTAATCAATTATTTTGTGTGTGAGAACAAAAAAAAGGCAAAGGTCAGGAAATGGGATATTTCTTTGGTTTGCAAACAACAGGTTGCCTATAAAAACTTGGCAAGCACTCAAAGCTCTTCATACCAAAACCTAATGCTGAAAGTAATGGCATCAAATGCTAAGCATATTTCTCTTTGAAAGTATACATTCAGAATTTGTTATAATTTGGTACCATAACCTTTAATCTTCCATCAGTTGCAAATTTCTAGCAGAACTTAAAAATTACCTTCACAACTAGAAGTTTTAGAAGCTTTGTGGTAAAACTGCAAGCACCTGTTTAAGACCAAAATGCCTTATAAAATTAGGACTTGTATTTACACATATTTTTTATTTGTTGTCTTTAAACACAGGAGACACAGGTTACATCCGGAGAGATGACAACCACCATTTTAGAACAGGTAAAATTCAAACTGCCAAAGACAAGATAGAATTGAACATCCATACAAACCCCCTACATATATGCACATCAGTGATGTCCTGTAGGCTCAGCTCCAGTATGTTGCCTTTCGAAAACTACAGAAGTAGTGCTCTGACTCCTTTAGCAGGCTTGTCTTGGGCCTCCTGCAAGGCCCTGCTCTCTGTGTGCTTCCTGCTCTTCCCAGTTATGGGCAAACTCCTTGCTGTCCTCCAAATGCCCAGCTGGCAAGGTTGCCCTACACCAGGAAAAGGGCAGCTCCCAGCCCCAGTCAGCTCTTCTTGAAGAAAAGGTGCCACAGTAAATCCACAAGTAAAGAAAATACTATCAGCCATTTTGAGCCATAAAAAAACCAACCAACCAACCAACCAACCAACCAACCAACCAACCAAAACAAACAAAAACAAAGCAAAAAACCTACAAAAACAACAAAAAACCCAACAAAACAAAACAGGGAAAAAAAAAAAACCAAAGCAATGGAAAAAACAACCAATTCCCACACTTTTCTGGTAGAATCCACTTGCAGTAAAATTGCCCATTACACAAAATTTCCCAAATGGTAAAAGAAAACCATGTTACCTAATTTAGCTTCTAGCGTTTTGTCTGAACTTGATATCATCCTGTTGCTTTGCCAAAAAACAAAGCTGCCCATCTGAAGCAAAGCAAACGAGCTCTCAGCTAAAACAAAACACTAAGTAACTGTGATAAATACATACATACATACATTTCCAAAAAAGAAGTGTGAGTGAGATATCATGCTTGTTCTGAAAAGAAAGGCATAAACACCAATGCTTTTCTGCGTTTTAACTTTAAAACATATGGTTTCTCTTAATCAGACAGAATAACAACATCAGACTTTCATGTATAAGCCATTAAAGATGAAATATTAACCTAGAATTTCAATGCCATCTTAGAATTAAGGAAAAATATTTTTAAGACAAAGTAGATTTTTAAAAGCCTCAGAATTGGTATTAGCTTACACTAAAAACAGTCAAACTGAAATAACTGGAGGTGAACAGTACCCTAAATTATTCTGGTGGCCTTTTATGATGGAGTGACTGCAACAGTCAATGAGTGAAGACCACCTACAATTCTATTAGGTCCCACATGACATCCTTCTCTCCAAACTGGAAAGACATGGATTTGAAGCATAGACTATTCAGTGTATAAGAAATTGGCTGGATGGACACATTCAGAGAGTTGTGTTCAATGGTTCTATT
The DNA here is from genome assembly GCA_034509185.1 of Euphonia xanthogaster. NCBI lineage: Eukaryota > Metazoa > Chordata > Aves > Passeriformes > Fringillidae > Euphonia > Euphonia xanthogaster. The sequence continues at coordinate 88,654,428 of JAYDZK010000113.1, forward strand.
TCCAGGTGGAAATAGAGTTCTCGTCAGAGCAAGATGAAAGTTCTTGGGACTGGTACATTTTAATATCTTCATTGAAGACACAGAGAGTGAGACCAAGAGCACCCTCAGCAAGCGTAGATATGACACAAGGCTGAGTGGCGGAGTAGACAACAAAAGCAAGAGAAACCATCCAGAAGGACCTTGCTGCACCTGGGTTGAGGCAACACCAGACATGATCACAGACTGGGAGAACTCATGGAACACAGTCCTGCAGAGGAGAACTGGGGGTTGTAGTGGATGAAAAGGTGGGCATGAAGCAGCAATGTGTGCCCACAGCCTGGACCTGGGCACTACCAAAAGAGGAGTGACCAGTAGGTCAAGGGAGATGATTCTTCCCCTCTACCCTCATGAGAACCCACCTGGAGTGCTGCACCCAAGTCTGGGGTTCTCAGCGCAAGAAAGAAACAGACTTGTTAGAGTGAGTCCAGAGAAGGACCATGAGGATGATGAGAGGGATGAAGCTGAAAGATTTGGGACAATTCATCCTGGAGAAGAGAAGGCATCAGGGAGACCTTATAGCAGCTTTCCAATACCTAAAGGGAACCTACAAGAAAACAGGAGAGGAACTTTTTACAAAGGCATGTAATGATAGGAAAAGGGGGAGTGACTTTAAACTGAAGGAGGGATGGTAGGTTGAGATTAGATGACAGGAAAAAATTCTTTACTCTGAGAATAGTGAAGCACTGGAACAGGCTGCTGTTCAAATACACCTCGGAAAGTATTTGAGGCCAAGTTGAGGCCAGGTTGGATGGGACTTTGAGCAACCTGGTCTAGTGGAAGTTGTCCCTGCCCACGGCAAGGTGGTTTAAACCAGAAAATCTTTAAGGTCCCTTCCAATTCAATTATAAGATTGATGCTATGATTCTATGATTCTAGAACTATTCCTTGCATTAAGCACAGGTGTCCTTAAATTTGTATTAAGTTCCATTTAAATGCCATTGAACCAAAAGGAATGAAGCAGTATATAATTAATAGATTTGTTTAAATTTTAACAGCAAGTTTTATTTCCCTACTGTGAGATAAGGCAACATGGACTTTTTTGGATACTTCATAGATATTTTGCATACTGTGCAATTTTCTTGGAGAGATTTTACTTTAGATACAGTTCACTTTATATGTTCAGAGGTATTAAGGAATTTTCAGAAATTGATTTGTATATGTCTCAAGTTATTTCTCTGCTATTCATACCTTGCTGCTGTACTACTCAGTTGCATAATTATGAATGAGCTTTTTGTTAAATAAGTTAAAAATTAATAGAGGATAATTCATTAGTTCATTAAAAAAAAAAAATAGCTACAGCTGGAACACCAAGATTCTAATTCCAAAATAATCAAACTCTCATATGTTGAAAATTTACTCAAACCACCTTACCAGCTACTCTACTCTTTTCCCAAAATTAAAATGAATGTAGCAACTGGTCTTATATCTCCATGCCTAATGTAGACTTTATGGCATTCAGTCTGAGAATATTTTGACATGGTTATTATGTTTTCCACTAATCAAAACACGAATGCCTTCCCTTCAGACATATCTCCTCACAGATATCTCTATAACCTTGTACAACAGCCTCCTATCACAAGGTACTACTTGTAAACGTAGATGTCTAGAGTCAGGCTCCTAAATCCATTGTAAGGAATCTATTTCTTTGTGGCTGCATCTGAACTCAAAGTGCAATCACTGCAATCTCACCTTCTTACAAATATTTTTATTTTATCCATGTGCTTGTATATGGACTTAGAATTTTTTTTTTTAGGAGACATGGTTCGGTCACTTTGGATTATTATTTTGTTTGATCCTTCTTAATCATAAGAACATGATTTTTGCAATATGGAACAGTTTGGTCAACATACTTTAAACTTCCTCCAGTAGATTTAGATTACAGATTCAAATTATTCTTTGAACACTTGAACATCTGCAAGAAATACTTACAAATTTCAAGAGAAAATGGATTTGATTTTTTTCCTTTCTTTGGTTATAAAAGAGAAGCTTATTGTGGAATTGAACCATTCTAAAATCAGAATGCTGTAGAAAGCAGTCATCTGCTTCCTTAAAGTGGTTATGATATGGTGTTGCATGCTCAAATATTATACTTGTGTCTACATCTCCTGTTCAAATATTTCCCATGGGAAAAAATTCTGATAACACTCTTTGATGTCTTTTAAATGCCCAAGTTGGCATATTTTTGATGAAAGAAAGATGCAGAAGAAATGTCTCTGATTTGTAATTAACATTCTTAATTTCGGGTTTCCTTTCTTCATGTGGCTTACAGCACTGAGACCTCTATCAGTGTTTTGTAATCCAAGAACAATGTTGCTTCAAAAAGACCCTGGAACTCCTGTTGGGTTATTTTAATTACTCATCCCAAATCTTCAATCAGATTCTTCATAACATGATGTTGTCTTGTTTATTATTTGAAACAAAAGAGACCAAGCTAAATACTTTGAGTTTATTTGTCATTAAGGCATTCTTGAATATTTTGTTGGTAAGGCAATGCATGTAAAGAGTTATTATATCAGCTGATCTTCAGCATAGCTGTAGTCTAAACTCCACAGAACTTCAAGTAGTTCTTGAAAGTTATGTCAGTGTGGAAATAAAAAACCTCAAATAGTTAAGAATAAAAACCACAACCAGCTGATCCATTTCTTCCTTCAGATTCATTGATCAAATTCTATTAGATACACAGATGTGAAGCTGAATTAATTCAGTGATGAAACTGGCAATATATTATGAAACATTGGCAACATGGAGATTAATACAACAGAGGCTTAGCCTGCAGAGTCTTTGGTCTTAAGGTATACATATGTAATTGAACTCCTAATTTTAGGAAAAAAGCCAAACTATATGTCACTCTGCTGTTGTATCACATCATGATTTAATCTACCCTTTTGTAAATCTTTTATGCTCAGTACTTAAACATTCTCTTTGGGAAAATATTTCTGAAAGTCTGTTTCCACCAGTCTCTCCAGAACTGAAGCTCCCTTTAATTTTATTTAAGTGTGTTTTAAGTGCAACTTCTTGCTTAAGCAGTGCTTTGACTGTTGTGGTGTAATTTCATTCACCTCTTTCCTAAGGGCCATGTTGAGAAGCTTTTTTCTTTATTTTTTAGCCTCAACTTCCTCCCCCTTGTGTTCGTTGTCCATTTATACCACCCACATCCATCTCTTTGAACTAATTCTCCCCTTCTTTCCTTCCTCTTCCTTCTGCCTTTATTTTTCTATTTAGACCATATGCCATTCAGACCCTCCCTGAAAGTCTCTTACTTTGTTTTTGTAAATCTGGGTATGAAATGAACTGTTGTTCTCTGTTTTCCTTGATGCATGTAATTGAAAAAATGTTATTTTGTTCTGAGGAGTCAGGTAAAACAAATGCAACCTCAGCCTAAATATTAGGACTCAGTATTGGAGCAGCAACAATACTGCACACCAGACAGAAGCCACCAAGTAGAGCACACAAGAATGCTGGTATGCACATCATTGCACAGTGGTGGCTCACATCAGCCAAAGACTTCAGATCTTCTTAACAAACAAATTTGCTACTTCCAAGACAAACAAGAAAAAATCAGACTAATCACTAATTTGAGAAAAACTTAGATAATTTGTCAATCGACATGGAGATAATTGTGTCAATCAACTGTCCCCTCCACTAAACACAGTGAGACGGAGCTGTTTGCTGCATGTAGGTTCACCTACATTCAAATTGTGTTGAATGACTATGTCAATGTTCGTGGAGAGGTGGTTTCCTGCATTCATAGAAGTAGGGGAATTTTCTGCTGGGTTTACTAAGTGAATATGGAATTAGCATCAGATCAGACAAGGAATATGGACTAGATTTGTAAAAAGCTGTTGTGCTAAACAGAGGCAGGATTTTGATATAGTATAGAAAGCACATCTGCCTGCTGGAGAAGTTCCACCAGAGGCACCTATGTGTCTTACTCTGAGTCAGATGCTACACTAAACTGACCAGTGATAAATTCCTGCAGCATATCCACATGGAAAGCCCAGGTGTAATGGGCTGGACATATGGCTTGAATCAATGATGTACATATGTTCAAGTACCTCCTATGAAGGCAACTGGAGTGTGGAAAGAGGAAGCAATGGTGATCCAAGAAAGCGCTTCTAGGACACCCTAAAGGCAGGATTGATTGAGTGCAACCTTCTGGCAAAATCTTTTGAGTTCTTTGCCAGAAAGATACAGCAACGGATCATCAAGGTGAGGGAAGGCATAGGCCTCTTTGAACAAAAGCAGATGCTGTTGGGCAGGATAAGCATGTGGGGAGAAAAAAAGAGCAGATTTTGTCAGCAACAGCAGCAGCAATAGATCATTCCTTGCAGATAATGAGTGGCATGGTGTCAAGCATGGTAAAAAGTAGTTATCCTTCACAGGCCTCTACAAGCTTTAGTTGCACCCACTGAGTTTGACTCACCCATCAACTGAACAGGACTGCCTTCCTTCACTTGGAGGGATAAACTGTGAGTGATTCAAGTTACACGCACATAAAAAATATCTGGGGTGAGATATTTTGGTGTGTTTTTTTTCCTTCCACTTTGATATTGAAGCCATATCCAAAGGAATATTAAAACAAAGTGAACCCAAAAAACCAAAACTTTCTTTACTCTAAAAAATTAATCATGAAAATGCAAACATTTTATCTTTATGACTCCTATTATTTTTTTTTTAATTTTGCTAACCTTTTCAAGGCCTCTGATATCTCTCTGTTATTCTGATAGTCTTCTAATTGTTAAATCTGACATCTGTCAGGTCTTATGCAGCCTGGGTATATCAACCAGTGGCTGATTTTAACGACATTTGTATCTTTGTTCCTGGAAACTTTATTCCAGGTGGAAATCTTCCCAGAAACCATGGAACAAATGAGAAGGGAAGTTAACCTACCCCAGAGACCCCTGCAGCTCAAGACAGAAGTAGCCTGGAGAGGTTACATGACTTGGTCTGTGCTTGCATCTTCTGAGGGTGTGACTAGAACCCAGGTCTGTAAAACAGCACACGTGCCTTCAGTGCTTCTCTGCACATCTAGGAAACTGCTCTTAAGTCCTCCAGCTTTTATCTCAGGCTCTAGAGACACAGTTTTTCTCACTACTGACTATAGAAGGAGCTCAGGGTGATTATCTCAGATTTTAATGTCTGCCAGTCAGATATCAAATGTAGAACAAAAATCTGTGGGGATCTGAACTTCCTGAAATGGAGCTTCCTAGACTTCCACAACCCTGCTGTGCACACCAAAAGCTGCCTCCTCCTTGGCAAGACACAATGCTTAATCAGAGGTGATAAATTTAGCAAAGAGTTTCTGGAAGTTTCACAGGAACCACTTACCTTCTCAATATGCATTTTGTAAAATAAGGAGTGGCATCTCTCTCCATCTGTTTTTGGAAGGAATGGCTCAGTTGATAATGACAACTTGTGCTCTGGTTTGCAGTTCCTTATTTGCTGCTGTCACACACCTGACAGAGTGCTCAGCACAGCACGTATCTGCACAAGTTAAAAGACTCTTTTCTCTTTAACATGTTCCAGAACAGATTTTTTGGTCTGCTCAGTGGCTGCAGTTAGAAAGGAGACTAACTATTCCACTCACATCTTACAAAAAATTCAGCACCTGACTAAGGCTGCTAAATCTCCTTCAATTCCTTCAGGGATCCAGCAGCAAAACTATTTTTTCTTTTTTTCTTTTCAATCATTACCATTCATGTTGCTTGAGAAGTTTTCAGAGAAGCAGAAAGATACAAAAAGGAAAGACATATTCAAAAAAATTTCTGCATTTTTTATCTGTCCTGTTGGGAAAGTAAGGCAGTGTTCTATTCTGAGAACATCTAGGCTTTAGCAAACTGCAGGTGACAATTTTGTAGTTTTGTAGCTCATCTATGCAGTCAGCAAGTCTCCTAGCTTTATATCCTTATACCATCTGATCCTTGTAAGCCCTCATATCTCTTCAGGGCATGAAAGCCCATTGAGATGAAACTACTGATTAAATGAACAGCAGCAACAGGAAAAACTACAGCGTAACAATGAGATTTGAAGAAAAAAGAGAAACCTTGAGTAAATACTATTGCATTTCCCTGCAATGCTCATCTTTGCTGCAAGTAGGTAAGTAGAAGCTCAGTAACTGCAACAGAGAAACAAATGTCTATGCAGTAGTTTCAGACTACTGCTAGTGCCAACTACCTACTGTCCCTCTTTGCTAGACTTGTTAACAAATTTCTATAAAAGCATTGGGTTAAAATTTCTGTCTCCACCATGTAACAGTGAAAAACAAAATAAATATCAATATTGTTCGAAAAATAGAAAACCCTTCTCAAACACCTATAGTCAAGAGCAAAGCAACCCCAATAATTATATATAGAAAGCTAAAGAGCAGATGAGACCACAAAGCTTACAAAGTGCATCAGGAGGAGATCAGTGCATTATCTTTGAAGTTCCTTACCTAAAGCTCTAGCTAGGATGAGGACCTGGGCACCTTGCTTACTAACCTGGCAGGAATCCCAAATTAGTCCTGACTCCCCTGAGGAATTCTGTAGTAAGTGCTTAGCATTTCTTGCCCCTTGAATGGGTCCGTACTGGCTGAGCTGCCTGACTCAGATCCCAGCCCACAGAGTATGTCCAGGAAGCGCTAATAAAATCAAGCTGCCGGCAGCATCATGAGAAGCTGTGCTTCGATTCTAAAACCCCAGGGCAAGGCAAAATGAATGCACTTTTCCCCATTAATTAGCCTATGCAGTAGGAATACAGTCTACAGCTCAGTACATCCCACTCCCTTGGTTCAAGGGCTTGAGGACACTGAACTGGGACAGGAGCTACACAGCAGAGAGAAGGAAATTTGCAAAAATTTGCTGGCTCTGCAGCTTTTAGGCTGTAAGCAGATAATTTCTGTTATTGAAAAGACTGTATCCTGCTTATTCTTCCAAAGAAAATCAGAAGCAGCCTTATACTGGAGAGAGGACACAAATATGCATTGTCCAAGTGGCCACAAATGCCTGGGCTGGGCTGCTTGCACCCCAGGGATGGGCAGGATTTCACACAGCCCTGCTCGTTTCCTGGGCTGGTGGATAGGTTTTGATCCTGTCCTGACATACCTAAACTTCTCTGTGGACTGTACAAAATGCTAAATTCTGTTTCCAGGGAGAGTTCTCTTGAATTATAATCAAATTGGATAACTGTCAATTTTGCAGCACCCTATAGCCAGACTCAACTGTGTAAATAAGCACAGCTTAGCAGAAGTCCGTATAACTTCGCTGATCTATGTCAGCTTAGATTTTGGCCCTAGAATATTGATTTATTATTTGGTATCTTAGCACTTAGTTTCATGGGCAATAGGCCTGATTGTTCATACTATCAAATGGATCTATTTAAAGTCACTCTTTGGTTGTAATCAGTATTTCTTTTTACATTTAGTGCATAAAAATTGCTCGCAGCTTTAAAACCACCATAAGGCAGTCATCTTGATCTTTGACAAAGACTTCTTAATGCTTCAGAATTTTGTGTATGAATCAGAACAGGAAACAGTTTTCCAGGAACAGAGCAAATAACTAATCCATCATTTTTATATACAAATAGTATGTTAATTATATCTCCCTCTTCAATCTATTTGACTACTTTAATTTAAAGTTATTTAAAAAAAAAAAAAGAGAAAGCACAGTTGACAAAACAAAGAATTTGCCTAAGTTGATTACTAAAATCTGTGGAAATTTTTGTGTGTACAACATGAATTTAAACATGTCAGAATTTAAGCCCATAAGTCATAGAACCCCCTTTGGATTTAGATTCTAGTTAAGGAATAAAATTATGAAAGTATAATTATGTGGCAGAATTATGCTGAACACAACTGAGAGTTACCGAGGATTGAATTCCTTGTCTTTCTCCACCTTGTCCTCAGCCAAGTGGCAGGAAACAGCTGGCCAGAATTTTTTAGTGTCTTTAATGAAGTGAATACTTAGTTGTTAGGATTTGGTGATTAAATGAACTACGACTAATATCCCTGTGTGGATTTACTGAAATATGATTGTCCTGAAAAGAAGGCAACTCTCTATGTGAGATTTAGCTAGGGAGCAAACTTATACAAAAGTTTAAATTATGGAAAATATTCTTAGGCAGTTCTGTTTCTTAGTGCTATTAACAGTATTACAGGACTCCTTAAAGACACCGAACCAAGGCACAAATCAACTGATTTATTTTGATGTCTCACTTCAGCCAAGTACATACAAATGCCTAAAATAAGTAAATAAGCTAAGTGAATTTTTCTGCTGTCAGGACCCTCTTAATGTTCTATTGTAATATAAAGCTCAGAAGGTTATTCCAGAGTGGTGGTACATTAAATAAAGTTCTTCAGAACAAAATTTTGAAGCGGCACAATATAGAATTTTCAATATATGCGGAACTCATCCAAATGTTGGTAGTTTAGGTACAACAATGGGCATCAAAAAGTAACCAAAAATATTATGTTGGACATTTTGCATCTGTTTATGTTTTACTAGAAGAGACGTAAGACATTCCAGATTTACTTTCATCATTTGGTACTCACAGTTGATCTATATTCCAGATTTGCCTAACAAGAAATATTCACTTTGTGTGAATTCACCCTCCCTCTTAGCTACAGTTATAATCATTTCATAATGTAAGCCATGAACTAAGTATTTTTTGTCAATGATCAAACCAGACTTACCATTCTTTTGCAGGAAAGAAAAAAAAAAAAAAGAGAGAAGAAAAATAAAGCAAACAAGCAAAAAAAAAACCAAAAACCCAAGCAACAACAACAAAAAAAAAAACCTAGGGTAAACTGAGTTCAACTAAAACACCAAAATGCTGTCAAGTCACTTTGATATCCAGTCATATGGTTCTGACAGGAGTTTCATTCTATAAAACAATATATTGAATAGTCACATTTTTTCAGATTGTTGTTTAAAGGTGCTAGTAAAGCTATTTAACAAGCAATCTCAACAAATAATAGCATGCATAAACACCTTTATCTATCATTGACAAGTAAAAAGAGTTAATTTGATTGACTATATTATCCTCCTGAACAGTTGAAATTCTCACAGCATTAGCCACTTCCCATTCTAGAGCCAAGAAAGGGTTTGAAAAGTCACAACTCAAATTCTTTTAATCAGGCCTTTTTAAATATGAAAAAATACTCCCACTCACAATTTCATCCACATCTCAATTAAATAAAAGAGAGATTTTCTGACAATTCCAGTGATCTTTTAGTAAGGTCTGTGAACTGGCACAACCCACTTGACTTTAATCAGTTGATAGAAGTCTAAAGGGTCACATTTACCTACTGCACCTTATGCCTCAGGTTTGCTAGAGGTTTGCTGCTTAAGCTGAAATAGGGAAGAACTCAATTGTATCAATAACAAAGCAGACTGTAATAAAGTAATTAAAAAATAATACTGTCAACAAATTCCAGGGGAAAAGCACAAAATACTGTATCTGATTAAACTTTTTTTTCCCTTTTGCTTTCTCAAGGCTTCCAATATTCTGATGATATATAAGAAACTTTCTAACAGTATTTGAATTTTTGTACACGTTGCTCAGCTCCTCTTATTTTTCATTTTTTGCCTATAAGTGGACATCATTACAGCATAACCCAAACATCCACAATACATGTTAGGATCTTTGAAAACCTGATGAATAATGTTGAATAATGTCTACAAAGAGAAACCTCTAATAATAGACACAAATAATGTCTATAAAGAGAAACCTCTAAAATCTAGAGGTATTTAAGCAAAATGTTATAGTGGATGCTTATGAGACATTACCCATTGTTTAATAATTTTCCATCTTTTTTCTTTTTTTAATAAGGCTGACAAAGGCAAAATAAACAGCTGCCTGAGACTGAGGATTGTTAAAGGAACGCACTTGGGATTGTAAAAGTGAAACTGAGAGCAACACTGCTGCAAATGATGCAGTCCTAACCGCCCCATCCCTCTGGATGGAGCAGGTTTTGGATGCTTGTCTTCCCAGAACTGGGCCCCAGTTCCCCTTGTCAGGCACAAGCTCCTTAGACCTGGGAAGGCAAAACTGTATTTCCCCCTGAACCTCAGTCAGACCAAATGATGATCCTTGGGCATCTTGAAGAAATCCTCCAAATTTCTGCTGTGAATTCCTGCACGTTTTAGATCTCTGTGCCCTTTCGCATTTGTTGTTAATGCAACCAAACTGTTATTAAAGCTACCAACACTGCCTGCTTAGAATCCAACCTTCTTTCAGGAGCAGGAGTTTTGCTCAGCCAAAGACTGCTGTTTTCCTAAGACTTCAGTAGAAAGAACGACATCTCCAGGCAGGAGTACCCAGAGATCATTGTCCCGTGTGACACAATCAGGCACCCAACAGGTCAGATAAACTATCCCTAAATTTGTCTTGCATATTATCTCAATGTTTCCTGTACCCAGACAACCCCTTTTTAAAACATATGAAACCTTATTATAAAGTGTCAAAAAAATCCAATGCATGGCTATTGGCAAGACCAGAGCATATTACAGTAAGAGGTTTTTAACTGTAAATTCACAGCCTGCCAGGCTCAGGCCTGTTCAAGCAGATTTCAATTGCCTTCCTAAAACTGGCATAATTTTTAGACAGTGGTGCTCTCCTGATCTGATACATAAATTATTGTGATTCATGGCATTCATATGGTATAGTAGACTTCTTTAGTCCTGTTGGTGGACTATTGAAAAAATTGCTTTGATATAATTCTTTTGGCTTTAGAAATACTAATCAAAAATTAGCAAACATTCTGAAACACAGCATCTGAGGTCAAAATGTGCTGGTAATTTGAATAAGAATCGACCCCCATTATGTTAGAGAGAAGTGTCTGTGCACATGTGTGTCAGCATTTGTGTAAAACACCAGGAGAAACAGGGATATATGTATACATACATAAAAACAGAGATCTGAATTCTTGCCAGTGTGACTACTGATCAGCATAGTTGTGAACTGCAAGTTTCATAAAATTTTACTTCATATGATTCCCTATTTTCACATTCCCTTCTTGGATCTTATCAAGTATTAGATGTTTGTTAGTTCATATGTCAAGTCTTATTTCTCTGGAGCAGCTGAAAAGAAGCAAGAGGAAAAAAAACTCCTCTAACACATACCCTTTCTGCTGCTAAGTTCTTAAGCTTGTTTTCCTTTCTAGGAGCAATTTTTTGGTGGAAAGAATCACTGACTGACTGACCAACTGACAAGAAAAGCATTAGATACACTCTGAATACTTTGGCAGGACTAACACATTTGTCAGTTTAGCCCTGACTTGTCCATATCCCTTTCCCATTTAGGAAGACAACGAATTAACCAAGGCGCAAATCCTACAAATATTAATGTAAATCAGTAACTTTAAACTTACAAATGACTCAGTGCCTGCAATGACACTAGCTATGTGCATACATTCCTGGACAGATATGGAATTCTGTATGTGTAAATTTAGCATGGAACCTTGCTGCAATCAGTTAGTTACAGCACATTGCAGCACTAACAGTTGGAATGAACAGAAAGTCTCCAAATAACTACAGTCTGTAGTTGCAATCCTAGAAACTCTCACATCTGAATAACATCAACGTCACAAATTCTCATGCTGGATTTGGCAGTCCTCACTCAAATCAGGTAAATTACTTCACCAACACAACTGCTTATAGGATCATGTAATTCTCTGCTACCCATTTTTTAATCTTCAACCCACAAAAAAGACATATGAAGAGAGAGAACACATACCTCCATGTGTATGTATATATATGTATGTATGTACACACATATAAAGCACATACGTGTGTACATTCACTCACACACAGACATACATGCATTTAAATAATCATAGTATGGATAAGTGACAGAAAACCACTTGTCATTTTGTTCTAGTGCTTGCTGCTTGATTCAAGAATCAAGTTTACAATAGGGTTACAAGGCCAAACATTCAAAAGTTAGGAAATCCACTAGTGAAGGCTGTTTTTTGAAACAGTGCCTCATTCTGGGAGATCTGTCTATTCAGCAGACAATCAAGTGGGATGATGCAAGGCCTAGGGAAGAAAAAAGATAATCACTTCTTTGTTTCTCAGTCTGACAAAAATGTTAATCATATGAAATGTTTCCAATTCTCACATTATGGACTACAGCACTGGAATCTGAATTCCAGCAGATGATTTTCACCTGAAACAAGGGAATAATCAGCAGTGATTTTGGTCCCACTGACATAGGGAATAAGATATGTGCGCTGCCAGTGACACCCCAATTATTCAGTAAGTAGAAGAGGAACTCTGAAAAACAGAAATCCTGGGTCCTAGCCCAGGTCCTGAAAGATGATGTTTTGGTTGCCATAGACATTTCGCAGTCTTTTCTAACCTGTCATTTTCCGCTTTTGTCTTTTCCTCTGGACAAGCTGTTCTCACCTCCCTTCTTATTTTTTTATTGTTTCTACTGCTTGACCTTGTCTTTGACCTCTTCTAGAGCCAGTTGCCTCCTCCTTCAGATCCCATGTCCTGCAGACATCTGGCCCTGTCCCAGCTCTGCTCCCCACTCAGACTTTGATTCAAGGCTGATTAATCTGTCCTTCTTCAGACTGCCCTGAACTGATATGGATGGCAATGAAGGAAGAATGAGAGCAGAAAAAGAGACAGTTTTCTTGCCCTCGCTTCTAGAGTTGCCGAGGCACAGAAGAGAAACAATTATAAGGAATGACATGCTTAGCTCTGCTCTGAGATTGCCAGCCTTGAACATCCACACTACAGATAAAATCTACAAATAATTAAACTCTAAGCTATTATATCAAGTATACCCAATGAGACCTCTGCCAAATAGGTGTGTATTTTTATGGGGAAAGAAAAAAATGCACCTCCTTTTGGCCTCGAGATACCTTCTTCTTAAACTTAGATCATTTACTGTAAAGCAGTTTATTCAGTAAGGTCACGCAGATTTTTGACATTAGCAAACCAAACAATTTCTCCCTATCATTCCTGGAAACAGTTAAACTGTTTTGTTGAAGCTTTCTTGTTATATAAAAGCAAGACATGCATTGCGAAGATGACATCAGACATAAAAAATTCTTGTCTGAAGGATTACAACAATAAGAACCACATCGAAATCTTATATAAGAAAATGTTACCCATCTTTAAATAAGGATCTTACTTTTAGCTTCATCTGCAGCATACATATACATATAAGCGTTCATTGAGTGCTATTTTTAACAATCTGCTAGCATTGTTATTTTGCATGCATTTCAAGGTTTTTTCTGTTTACCTATATTTGCATGTAATCACGTCAAATCCATGATCTGTTTCTCTTGTTAAATTCACATAAAACTAATCAGGCCAAAATATCTGAACAAATTTACCAGTCTCTTCTGAGTAACATGAGTGATTATTTTCAACCAAGGTATGCTTTATACTCATGTAAAAATGTAAATGCATTTAAGAGTTCCGAGATGGAAATTACTTGAACATCTTACCGTGCTCCAAGTTCCTCTTCAAAGTCATATATTGAATGGACTTCTTGAAATCCTGCTGCACATAGTTACCAATGCAAAGCCTGACTTACTGACAGTTTAAGAACAAAGAAAAAAACCTGTCTTATTTAGAACTTTTCCTCAAATTACTATAAAATCTATCCCATTCTCTTTATACATTGCAATAAAGCCTGAATAGTTGAATAAAGAATATATTTTTTTTATCTTCATTTTTTTTCTTTCCCTAGACAGGATTCATGTAGGAGAACCTTACAGAGTATAACAAAATTTGTAAGCATAAATCTTAAATGAATTGATGGAAAGCCTAATCTCATTATGGTTTATCTATTATACCTCTAAATGTGTTTACATTCTTAGATAAAGGCAACTGTATTCCCTTAAAGTCAACTCGTAGATCCTTCTGTATTGATTCATGGATTATTAGCATATTTGAAGAGATTAATATGTTTAACATGTAAGCATGTAGAGCTACAGTAATGTGATGTCACATTTTCAGTGTAAAAAAAAAAATTTACAAATATATAGTTTCCCTTTAACTTGGGCATTTCCAATGTTATGTTACAAGTCGTTAGTTCTATCTCAGCAAATGGACAAATCCTTGCTGAACATTATAAAGCTCCAATTTTGGTAAAACTGTGGTTTCCCCCTGCACTCTCCTGCATATAAACAAACCACATTTCTCTTGAGGGTGTAGAGAATACTCAGAGGGAAAGTAAAGGAAGGCCACAAAAATTGCCCTTCTGTACTCCCCACATCAAATAATTGCTGTGATGAATAAGACTGCCTAACAAGGAACAAGGAGTCTATCTCTGCCACAGGTAGATGCTGTTCCAGAAATATCTGATGGCTTTGACAGATGAGGTAAAAATAAAGCAGTCAGGATAAGCTCCCAACAGTCAGCACAGTCCCAGATCCTCACATCTGACACTACCTAATGTGTCATTCATTCAGTTCAGTTGATGGTGTGTATACACAAAGCACTGAATCCTTGCTGAGGATGATAGGTGGTAAAAGTTAGCTACAGCCTAACTTATTTTTATCTCTTTTTTAAAACGTGGAGATAGCATACGTAAGGAAATATCAGATCTGACATATTTCACACCATTTGATTCCCAACATATTGCCATTTAACAGTGCTTGTGCCTCACACATTTGCAAGGAGTGATTTCTTTCTCTCTCTCTTTCTCTCCCCACCCATCTCCTTCTCTTGTACGTATGGGTCTTACATATGACCGCCACACATCAAATGCAATTGTCTGACCTGATCTGTGATGTACTAACCAGCTGTGTCTGCAATCACAGACTGAGAAAGAAGCTATTAACAATAAGAGATGGAGATGGAAGAGTGCACCACAGCAGATTTCTTCCAGAAAAACCCAGAACACTCCCAGGCCCAGATAATAGCCTTCCCTGTCACATGCCCATCATGCCTTGGAGGCATGATCATCACAGTCTTGAATTCCAGAGGTAGCTGGAGTTTGGCCACTGCATGACCCAGTTCAGGGAATCCTATGTACTACAGTACCATAAAATAGACAACTAAAAAAAACGCACTTAACTTTTTTATTCTTTCGGTGCAAGCAGTTGATAGTGTGAATTCCACATAAATAGTGGCTGTGGGATCTTACTTTATCCTCTTATCCATATGTTTTACAATAAAGCAATTATTTCTATGACTACGCAGGTTTTATTACACTGGACTTCTCTTCATTCTGTACAAAGGTGGATATCCATGGTAGCAACTTTCCACCAGAAAGATGGTATTTTCTGTTTAATTTTTAGGCTTGTATTCAATCATGCATTTTAGATTTTGAATTTTAGAACTGGCATACTCTTCTATTATCCTTAAATGTAAAAATAGCTTATTCATAATTAAACAATACTAGAAACTTTTCCCATATTGATTGATAGGTGATTTCACATATTTTGAAAGAGGCTGCTTCCCACATAAGATTTTTTTTACAGCCTATCCAAAATATACTTTTATTATAATAGTCTAATAATACTGAGATAATGGAAGAAGAAGACCGAAGCTGTATTATCCACTGAGTCACACAAACACCTAATGCATTCATATTTAATACTCCTAGGCATTATGGAAGGGATTACAATAAAAGAAAGGGAAAAAAAAGTGAGAGACAAAATGTAGATTTATCTGTTGTCCAATCCTAATATTAGCTTGAAAACAAGTTTACTATGGATTTACGCTGCAACTTATTATCTTCAGAATCACAAACCTAATCCTAATCCACTAATAAAAATAATATTATATGCATGCTACATTAAAATAACTTAAGGATGAATTGTTCAACTTTACCAGGTTTTTAGGACTGGATACAATAATAGAAATTGGACTCAGATGCATGGATTTTTCAAGGATATTATGGACCACATTTCCATGGACATTTTTATTGTTTCTAGCCCTCTAAAACATCCCCAAAAATGTGCTTTTAACTGAGTGGTTTCTTCTGTTTATTATTTCCTGTAAACATTTTTTTCCTATTATGTCAATTGCAGGACTATCATTTCATTCTTTCTATTACAGATAACAAAAAAATTCCTTTTAATGATACTTCTTGAGTATTTAACTCCCACTGAAGTTAGCTGAAGTAGAATTATGTGTGTTTGTAATTCAGAAGGGGTTTTGCACAATGGTGGTTAGGATGATTCTACTATATGTTCTTTGTAACTGTTGTAAAAAACAATTAAAACAATTTGTTTAGTATGGCAAACTTTCAATGTTCAGATAGGAAAGATAAATTGTGTGTACTTACATGTTCACCAATAATATTCTGCAATTCAAATTATTTACTATGAAAACAATTCAAACAAGTTAGATTTTTATTCCTCTACAAGCACATTTTGCATCTCTAACAAGAATTTTTTAAAAAATGTGTGGGCTGATAAAAAGGGAAGATCTAGCTTACAGACATTAATATCAACTAAACAGAGAAACAGAAATGTAATTATGCAGTTGCATTGCTGACAATAATAATATTTTAATGTCAAGTGAGATTTTAGTGTTTTAAGGGAAATCTCATATTCATTTTGTGGGGGAGTTTTTCACTTCTAAGCCGCAGATTGTGGAACTGAGTAATGAGGTAAATATTCCACATTTCATGATTTTATAAAGTAATATCTCTCTTCCAAACTTAGAGTGTAAAATTTAGTGTGAAAGAAGTTTAAAAATCAGAAGACAAATGAAACACCTCCCCCCTCCCCCCCCCCCAAAAAAAAAAAAGTCTCATCATCTGTAGAAAGAAATAGATCTAAGCACAGCACTGGAGGTTTTGGGTTTGGAGCGGGTTGTTTTTTCCCAGGAGAAACATGTGCTGAGAATAAGATTATTCTCATGCAGCAGAAGAGCAAGAAGGAAGAAGAAGGAAGAGAAAGACAGGCATTAAATCCCGCAGCTTTCCCCTCGCACTCCCTCTTACAACCCCATCAGTGGGACTGGGCCTCACCTGCATTTCAGCAGCTGCCCAGGAGCAGCCCTCTCCCTGAACACGAAGCCACCTCGCCTGTGTGCAGCTGTCCCATACAAAAGACAAAAAGTGGCAAAATGTGGCTTAAATCTGCTCCCATCACAGGCACACACAACTCCAAGCTCAGGCAAGATAATGTCCATATACTGGAGCCCGCCTCTCCAGGGAAATCTCTGTGCCCCCTCTCTCAGTGCGGTAAAAAAGGGGGAAGAGGTGGGAGGGGGCTTGCTCACTCTCCCTCTCCTAATGGGGCTGTGCAGAACAAGGCACAGCTCCTCAGAGGGAGAGGCAGCGCAGAGACCTGGCTGCATGGCTGCGAGCTTAACTCACATTTTCTATCCCTGCTTCAGAGGTTTTGTGTTGGGTTTGTGCTGTGCTCTCACCAGCAGGAGCAAGCCCATTCCCTGCTGGAAAAGGCAAGGGTGACCACCTCCAGCAAGGGGCTAGGGTTTGAGGCTTGCTTGGAGGGAGTATACCAGCTGAGCCCTTCAAGCACAAGGGCTCACCTTGCTGAGGTCAGCATCCCAAACTTGGTTAGGCATAGTCACCTCTGGTAAGGCTGAAGCCTTTCTAAACATAAGGGAAGACAACACCTGATTTCTTGGGTGAGTTTAAGGTCAAAAAAAATTAAAGTGCTGAAGCCAAGTGTTCTCAAAGATAAGAAGCCAAGTAAGAGCTTTCTATTCCAATTACACCTTGTCTCCTTCTTGAACATGGCCTTTACAAGCAGCAAAGGCAGGTCCTGATGCCTGGAGGCCTGTCCTTTATGAAGATAGTTTTTTGGGGTTTTCTATTGCAAAGAGCAACAAAAAAATAAGGTACTACACTGAAGCCCACATGGTTTACAATATGAATCCAGAACATATGGGAAAAAAATTGGGTCCTAAAGTTTATCGAGATCTATGGTAACCACCCTCGATCCAGAGGCTTGATAACAGCTTTGCAGGTCTCTTGATACCCACATTAAAGCTCTGTTTCTTTAAGAGACACTGCAAATGCACTAAATACCAGGTACATCTCTACAGGCAGGGCGAACCATCATACCTGAAGTAGGAAAACGGCTCCTATTAAGAGGTATGAAAATCCCTTCCACTTCCTTAAAATGTGTGAGAGAAATGCTGCAAGATATTGTTCCCCCTTCTCTTGCAAAACCATGCCTGACCGATTTCCACCAGGACAGCACCAGTGAACAGCTTGTCGGGAGGAGGGCAAAGCATTCCTGGCCAAAAGCAGTGGGTAGGTCGGTGCCAGACCGATGCCCTGATGCAGCACACGGCCGGCAGCCGGCAGGAACCACCTCCGTGTGAGTCACCTACAAGCCTGCAGGTGCTGGAGGCCTATGGAAAGTTGAATCCTAGCCACTAACAGCAATGTAATCATGTTGCTTGCTCAGATCTCCCGCTGATAAATGCACCCAGTTACTCCTAACTGCCTCCCGTACAAAATAACACCTCCCAGAACACCTACCTCTTCAATAGATTTTAACCACACTGCAGCTGCACAAGAAAATCCATTCATCAATTATAAATCAATTGAGGAAGAGAAATCTGCAGCTCGCCTGATTGCCCTTGCTGTCCCTGCTACTCACTGATCCAGCCCGCCAGGTACTATTATTATTATTATTATTATTATTATTATTATTATTATTATTATTATTATTATTACTGCTATTACTATTACTGTTATTTCAGAGGCAGGATGAATTGAACAGATAATTCCTTCCTTCACTGATAATAACTACAGGAGTAATTCCTTAGCACAGTGATCTTCCCTGTGGTGGGAAAGGGAGAGAGAGGAAAACTGAAAGAGAGAACGAGTCTGTTTGTGTTCCACAAGAGGCCATGGAAGCAGAGTGGGCCAGATGCAACCACGGTCCCTGGCTGCAGCACTCCCGCCCTGACTGCGGGAGGCTTCTTTAAATAGGTAACTGCTCCATGAGAAGGAGCTCTGCTCCTCCTCTCCTGTTTACGCTGTCAGTTCCCAGCCCCCTCATTCCAGGAAAAGATTTGCATTATGCAAGGCTGCTTTTTGCAAGTAAAGCGTCGGCAAAAGTTTACTTCAGAGGGAAGGATTAGGGGGGCTTGTTGCTCGATGACAAAAAAAATGTAACTGTCTGGATAAGGGGAAGAAAAGGCAGGCTGGAAATGTTAAAAAGGCTGGAAAGGACTTCAGGAAGTTTTATCCACTCTCTGATAAACATAGCTGCATTAACGGACATTGGGAATGAAGAGGGGGGAACACTATATAAATGTCTGAAAAAATATTAAAATAAAATAATAATTTATAATAATAATGAGGTGGATTTTTTTACCCTTCCCTGCTGAAGCAGTCTTGCAGATATTTTCCTATTGTATTAAATTAATCACTCCAAATACGACAGTACGCTAGTATTTCTGGAACTAAACAAGTAGCAGGACGACTGGATATTTTACTCTTTTTTTGGTGTTGAGTGTTCCGAGGTGACTAAATTTGCCTTGTTGAGCCTTGTAAAATCCTGACTTAATCGTGTAAACTTCTGTGTAAGCAAAATAGACGAAACTTCAAAGGGTCAAAAACCCTTTAGGGATTTGTGAGGAGACGCCAGCAATAGATCCTAATCTGCCTCCAGAATCCTGGCTGTATTTGTCCAAGAAACTGGTACCAGCAAACTCTCGAAGGTAGAGATAGTGGGTTGATTCAGCCTTTATCCCCTTAGAGAGTATTGGCTTTGTGAGGCTCTAGGCAGCGCTTCAACGCCAGGGGATCTTGCCGAAACCCTCTAAAAATGAAGTACAGGAGTAATTTGAGATAATGACTTTGTAACAGGCTTGGGCAGACCTTGGACAGAAGAAGTGAGAGATGTTATCACCCCAGCATTCCTCTTAAAATGCAGTTTTTCCCCCTGCTTATTCCCAGTTAGTCAAAGCTACATTAACATTCCATCCAGGGCTGCTAAACAGAATCTTAATTAGTCCTGATACTCTTGTGCAAGGGGTTTATTCATTGCACTCTTAACTAATGGTTGCTGTCAGAGTATTTTTTTTCTTCTTTGGGTTCTTTGGGGATATCGTGTTCTTCTGCAAAGCATGACAGAAATGTAATGTGCATGAAAAAAAAAAAGTAAAAAAAGAAAGGAAAGAAAAAAACCCTTGCAGATCTGAAATCTTCCTAACTCCAGCCTTGTCTAATGGCGAGACATTGTTAGGACTAATGATAATAACTTCACCAACAGAAATATCCCTGCATTTTTTTTAATCTTAAATTTCAATGGTACACGGTCTCTTGCTCTTTTTTCTTTTTTTTTCCCCGTGACAGAAAACAGTACATACTTCTTAGTGTTTTGAAGCATTTCAAGCAGCTCCCACTCAATTTCCAGCCCTCTGTATTTTGCATTAGCCACCCGTGGCTCAGTGTTTAGCAAGAGAGTCTGTAAGTGGATAATTAACAAGTTACCAAGCGGCCCGTTGCTCCGGCAGGACCCTTCTCTCTGCATTAAATCGTGTTTTTAACCCCGCTTTACATTCGTTCCTCCCTCCACCCCTCGCCTTCATACCCGTTTCTGTTTTACACACACACGCGTGTCCGTCCCCGCAGCGCTCCGCTCGGGCTGGCTCCGCTGGCAGCAGGGCAAGCTCAGGCGCCCGCAAGAGTTCTGCACACACGCATCATGTGAGGTGAGCATCCCTCAAGGTTATTTGTGGCTCGGGGCTTTATCGTGACAGTGAGCAGCCACGACATGCACCACTAAAGCCAAGGAGAGGCGAAGCGGGGCTGCTTGGCCATCCGCGCTGGGCTTTTTCGTTGATCAACCACGGCAGAAGCTGCTTTTTGCCTGTAAATCTACGTTCAGCTACAGCGATCTCGGAAACAGATTTATAAGTCTATAAATTACCGTTTCTTTCTTGGGGCTTGGAGGAAAGAAATAAAGAGGAGAGGGAGAGAGAGAAACAGGGACACAGAGAAAGAAAGGTGTTTCTTTAAAATAGGAGGTCCGTGTTATTTAGCTGCGGCTCACCCCTATTAAAGCCTCCTTCCCATAAGCTTGCGTAACATTGATTACTCACAAAGAGTTCACAATAACTATCATGTAGCTAAACTAATTGAGACAATCATGCTAAGTTATAGTCAGCCTAAAAGGTACCATTGATGTGGTAATGCCTATAGAAAGTCAGACATGCGACTCACTACCATTTAATTGCTCCTTTAAACCTGTTATTACAATGTTAACTGGCTTAAGTATATATCGCTCCCTTTTATTGCCTTGATGTGACAAATTAAAACATACACTCTGGAAGCGGCATTCATTTGCGGACGTAGTTGCAGGAAAAAGGGAGCCGGGCGATGTCAAACCTGTCAGGATGAATTAATTTTAAAACTTGCATTTTGCACTGCAATTCCCAGTGCAGTTTTGTTGCACTGGGAAAACATTTTTTAATATAAATGTATAACTGTTACATATAATATCATATACACTTATTCCATCTCGATCAGAGCTGCCGTAAAACGAGCCCCATCGCGCTAAAAAAAAAACCAAACAAAACAAACAAACAAACAAAAAAAAACCACCCCTTTTGGCTCGGAGATTTCGCCTGACGCTAAATTAAGTAGAGGTGTAGGAAAGAGGGGAGGGAGGCAACAATGGAGCTTCTACCTCGGCTCAGCGCCACACGCCTCTGGGGAGAGGGGAGGAAGGGGAGTTTTCCGTAGTTACCTCCCCCGGGCTGCCGAGTCCCAGGCCCGGGGAGGAGGGGGTTACCCCCCGCCCCAAGACACGGGGGCAAGGCGGCAGCCACGGTTCCTGCGGGCTGCTCTTTTGCTGCTTTTCTTCACGACGAAGCTCTGCCGAGCTCCCTCGAGGAGGAGGAAAAAAAAATTATTTCTTGCTTCCCCATCCTGAGGGCTGAGCCGGGCTGGGGATCATTTACACGCACCAGGCTGCGCCTCTGCCGCTGCCAGGAGCTGAGCCAGCCCCGCACCGCGCTGCTCCTCTCCCCCTCTGTCCCCCGAGCATCCTCCGCGGGCTGGGCGGGAGCTTCTCGGGCTCCAGGTGAAACCCCTTCCCTAGAGCAATGGTGAAGGCATTAATTCCCCCAAACAAGAAATATACAGTTTCCTTCTTCCCTTTCCCTCTCTCCCCTCCTCCGCTCGCGGGAAGATGTCAGAGGGTTAAAATGCCCTGCTCGCCCTCTCCCTTGATCTCGGGGAGAGAGGTAAAAGTTGCTGGCACCTTTATGGGACTCAGACCTGCGGCGGCTGAGAGAAGCGTCGGCCCCCGCTAACTTTGATCGGCCTTATTCATCCCAGCTGCGCTCTATTTGTTTGTCATTTTGCCTTTTTACTCCCGGAATCGTTATTTATGGTCTGAAAAGTGAAACGCGCAGTGATTTGCCTTTACATGGACTCTTTGCAAAAGGGGGGAGACACCTCCTCCTCTTCCCCTCCCCCTCCGTGCGAGGGGGGGGGCTGCCAAAAGAGAGGGAAAAAAACCCTGTCTCAATCATTATCAAATCAGCTTTGAATTCATTACTCCAGAGCATTAACTAATTACCAGATCAGAGAGAAGAAAAAATAAATATCCCTTTAAATAACTGAAGGTAATTATAACCCTGTTGTTGACACTAACGATTAATAATTGATCAGAAGTTATACACAATAAATTGTCAATTTATCTCCCTATAAAAATGCACATACTTATTTTTATTTTACTTCCTAGGCATTCTTTAAGAGCCCGAGCAGCAACAGTACCCACGCAGTCGCCATGCGAGAAGCAATAGGAGGTGGGATTCTTTTTTTGTCCCCTGCACAAATATTCGGGAGTATTTTGAAATCCCTCGTCACGGATGACACAAGACGAAGTGGAGAAGTGACTTTTTCTGCCTGTGTGCGTTCCTGCCTTTCCGAGAGCGGCTGGGCCGGAGTGACACCCCCTGGCCTTTCCTTTTAGTCCTTAAATCCCAAAAGGATCCAGGTTAACGGAGGCCACCCTCGAGGACGAGTGGCCGCGTCCCTCTGTCCCTTACTTTTTGCTCAGGGAAAAATGCAGCCGGCTCGGTCGGGATTGGATGTGAAATGGTGACATTATTGCATGAGTCACGGCTCGGGAGGGCGGGCACGGCTCCAGGCTGCGGCAGCGGTGCTGTCACCTCGGGCAGGGCGCTCACAGGTAAAACACTCCCCCAGAGCCCGCCTGCCTCCAGGTCGCTGCCTGCAGCTCCGAGCTACCTGTGTGCCGGCGTGTCCCGCCGACACCGCTTTCCCTCTGTACTTTCAATAAATACTCTGCTTCAGACACGCCGAGTAATAATCAGGGATTAGATGCATGGGTGCCTTGACTATGCACTATGGACCCCTTTGTTTTTAACTTTTTTTCCTCCCCCTCGCTTTTATTTCTTTAGAAGCTGGAAACATACCTAAATTATTAGTTACTGGATTAAAAACAAAGGGATGAACATCACATTACTTAATGTGGAGTATTACTCTAATAACAGTATTTTTTTACCGTCATTATTCAATTCCTACAATGGAAAGGCTCTTTTCGACTACCTGGATCGTGGGAAACTTGCCTAAGCACCCGAGATATGTCTGAATGCAGAAGGCAAAAATCGACCTTTGTATAAATTCTGTCTGGGGTGGTGTTTGTTTTTGGGGGGTTTTGTTTGTTTGTCTGTTTTGTGGGGGTGGGGTGGTTTGCTTGTTTCAAAAGCCAATAAGCAATAAAACCCTCCCTGTATTGATTACATTCCTGCTACAATCTCTCAGAAGAGCACTGAGTCTGACCTGCCTTCAAGTGAGATGTAACATGTGACAGAGACAGAAACTTTCCGCGATGGGAGGGTTGTTGGGGTTTTTTTTGTTTGTTTATTTTTTCTTTTGGTTGTTTTGTTTTGTTTTGTTTTTCGCCCGTGAGGATGGACACGGAGAGGCCACCACGAAGCGGAGGGCAGCGGGTCGGGCCGGGCTGCTTCGCTCCGATCCGGGCTGGCCGGTCCCGGGCCACTCCCGCTCCTCGCCGCGGGGCTGGGGGCCCGGCCGAGTCGGGAGCTGATGGATGGCCCGTTAGGGAGGTGGCTGCCGTCATGTAGGGCTGAATCAGATAGCCAACCTTACATCTTTCTTTACCTGGAAGATCACCCTTCCATCCCTCCCCAAAACCTGAAGACCATCGACCATCTCCGCGGGTAGAAATCCGTGGGAGCAGTCCTTTTCGTTCTTGTGTTGGTGGGTTTTGATACCTTTTTTTTTTTTTTTTTTTTTTTTCCTGCAGCCTGCCTCTCTGTTATGGGGCTGAGCAAGTCGGGGGCAAATACGTCAATGGAGCGGCGAGAGAAACGCAGATAGATGCCCATGGCTCTTTCCATTACCTTTCCCATTAGCCGGGCCCGTTTCCCTCCACGAGCTGGTGAGCAGCAGCAGCAATTCCCATGTCTGTCTGTCTGTCCTCTGCTGGCCTGAGCTGCGTGTTACCTCCGTCCCCATCCCTTCCCCCAGCTTCCAACCAAACAAAGGTGGGCGACGCTTTTTTTCTGCTCCTAAAGGCAGTTGGTGAGCAGCTTTCCTGAAACAATAACTCTCTTATTGAGAACAAATGTTGACATTCGCAGGGAGCGAAGAAAAAGGCAGCCCAGGAAGTGTAAAGTGGAAAGCGACCCTCTTCCTATTTGACGACAGCGCCAATTCCTCCGGGATCCCACCTGAGATTAAAGCACGAATTTCAATAAATCAGCTCTAATGAAACCTCTGGCCCCGAAGAGGGAAGGGTTTGCCTTCCCCGCTCCAAAATGAGAGCAGAAACGAGGGGCGGGGGGTGGGGAGAAGAAGGAGTAAATATAGAAAGGGGTGAGAGATTTTAATCCCAGCGGGCTCATTAGCATCGTTATGAAATAAGCCATACACAGAGTGATGTATTTTATCGTTCATCCCTCTTTCTTGCCACACTGAAATAATCACATTGTTTTTGCCAACAATCTAGCAAGGCTACACTTTCCTCCTGCTTTCAATTTTGATTACTAAATCTCGAATGATGTTGAATATGCAGTTCTCGCCCATTAGTTTCGTGTTTAAAAAAATAAATTCATATGCCAAATCATTTCAGTGGTGCCCATCTGCATCCATGAACCGTTTGTGAATTTCTCAGAGGATGAGAGAAGTCCATTGGGTTTTACATACATAGTGAATACTTGAAAGCGAGTTTTCCGAGTCTTTCTACTTTTCTTTCCAGAAAGAAATCCAGGTCTAAATACCAGCAAGGGTGGGTAAATTATGGAAATCTTTTATAAGTCTTCGGGCGTATAAACATCAAAGGAATGTCGTCAGCCTTTTTTTAATCTCTGCCACAGCTTTTGGTTTTTACCAATTGAAATGTACACTTTGTGTCCAACAGAGACCTGGGATGTATAACATGGGTGGTGGGGGCTCATGGAGTAGGAGCAAGAGTGGGGGAAAGAAAGTTCAGGTATTCCCCCTGGCATAAAAATCCCTCCATAAAACCTTCCTGGACTGCACGGTAAAGATGGTCGAGAATGATTTCAGTAAATATTTGCAATCTACATCATATGCTAAACTGGAGGGGAAAAAATTAATTACTTCTTAGCTATTTGCCTAATTACATGTACTACACACTACACGCAGATACAATTGAATTCTACCTCAGCGAAAAAGAGGAAGTAACAGGAGCAAAGAAGCATCATTCCACAAACAGCATAAGAGTATGAGTAGGCCTCCAGCTGCAAAGATCTTCACTGCTTTAGATTTAGCTAGACAGATCCCAGAGTATTCCAGGATAACGTTATTAATTTCTGCCCCTTTCAGCTGAAAAACACACGCATTTTCTCAGTCAGTTAGATGTCTTTATAGGGGTAAATTACAAAGAGTGTGAGGGGGGTGTGCAAGGGAAGATGGATCATGGGAATTGTGTATATGCATTCAAGAAAAACAGCTTCCTTTCCCCCTATGTAAAATAACCACAACATATTTCCGGACTCCAGACTAGCAGGGCTCTTTATCCAGTTAACCTTCCCAAGGCTGATGCCTGGAGTATCTAAGATCACTTTCAAATGCCCTTTCTAACAAGACCTGAGCAAGAGGCCACTAATTTTCACTGAACAAAAAGCCACTGGAGAGAGATCCGTTTGTCAATATCAACTGGTCCAGCAATTTCCCATCTTCAGACACATCAGCCTATCTGAGCTGGCAGATGTTTAGACAAGATTTTATAAATTGTTCAATATCAGACCATAATGAACCCCAACTGACCATTCCAAAGCAGCTAAAAGCATTCAGGATCTCCCCTGCTGGGATCTAATAATGCTCTCACGCTGGAACATTATTAATCATGGAATAAAATAGATGAGCCTCTTGAAAAATAAGTGTATGATTGATTAAAGGGCAATCTAAGAAGCTATTATTCTTGTTTTATAACCGTAAGTTATATTCACTCAATTTATCTTTTGGGGAAAATAAATGGTTGTTCATTTCTTTTCTGGAATTATATTATATGAGGATTCCCATTATTTTACTAAAAAATAAAATGATGAGTTGGCTAATTTTATGATTCAAATTAAAGCGGATTTCCAATGTAACTGCAAAGGTATGGTTTACCGATATAAAAATGGAAAACCATCAAAAAACCCCCAAACAGGTATTGGACTTTTAATCTTTTTTTTTTTTTTTTCCCATTGCATATTTTAGCCAGAAGCCAAAAATAAGTAATTAGAAGTAAGCCATGGTTGATAATATTTTTTACCCTAGAATAGTGAATTTAAAGAATGATAAATAAAGATCTACTTCACACCCAGTATAAATAGTTTATAAGAAACATGCATTATTCCCATCACCCTTTCTATGCATATTCATGTATATATACAAATACGTATTTGTTCATATGAGTGTATTTAAAGCTTAAGTATAACGGAACAAGCCAGAAGGAATTAATTTATGCAAAGTATATATTTGCAACTTGCTTAAATTGCTTACTCATTTTATGATCTTAGCTCTACTATTGAAATTACAAATTTCCTCCTTTTCTAAATAATAAATTAGTATTTTGAGGGAAATTAATGAAAAACACAACGTTGTTGCAGACTAGTCTGTTTTTATTTACAATTAGAGATATAAATTAGTAAAGAATTCTTGTTAAACAACCAAAGATTGTATAACCATCAACGTTTCAAATAAAAACCAGGCAAAATTTATTTACAAAAAGTTCAGATTTCATTGCAATACAACTTGCATAAATTACTAGAAGCTTTATATTGTTACAAAAATAAATATCAAATTTGTTTCCACTTTGTAAGGACTCAAGTTCTCCAATCACGTCTTTATTATCTCTACTGTATACATCTTTTACAAATAAATTTTACAATAAATCCTATCACACCTATCGAATAGATACCGTGGCAATGAAGTGATCAAGATATCCTGAGAAAAACAGATCTGTTTTCAAAAGTCACACATACATTGGGGAAACTATACTATACCAGCAAACTCACATATGTCCAACAAAATTCTGGTTTAATAATTAGATTCTGAAGATTTAATAGTGCTCTGTGGTCTTCTTTTATACAGTGGCACCAGATGTGATCCGGATTTAGAGATTTGTTATAAATATTAGCTCGGGGAGAGATGATGGCTTGCTGACTTTTTTCAAAGCAATTGTGACACCTACCTGTGGACCAAGGAAAAAACCAGATCATCCAAAAATCCTTCAATTAAACTCTAACACCATTAAATGGGGTGGGCGGGAAAGGAAGTAAAGCAAAATTCTTACTAGTCTAATTTCTTCTAACAAAAATAAAAGTTAGTTGAAAATATCGACAAGGTGATTTTTTATTGTTGTTGTTTATTTAGCTCTAAATAGTGGAAGTATTCAAAGTGCCTTTGCTAGCTAGGCAGGAGCCAAGTCACAGATTACCTTGTTTATGATTCATGTCGGTTTCTTACAGTTGCTCTTTTTATTTTAAATACGCAGTCACTGCGTGAAGCCCCACTCAATTTTAGCACTGCCACGTGAGCACAAGCACTCTGTTTTTAAATAACAATACCCTCAAAGGTTTTTTATTTTTTCCTGAAGATTTCTTTCCATAACTTTTAAGTAGTCCCTACGGCTTTGCCTCGCACAAGCGAAGAGTATGCAAAGTGAGGGAACTGTCTAACCTGGCTTGAAAATTAGGACAAACCCAAGAAATAAATGTAGTCATATGAGGTTTCCAAAAACAGCAGAAAAAATAATGTATTACTTTGTGACCAAACTCTCAAGTAATGAAGCAAGAAATTAACGTTAAGAGAGTCTAGAACTGTGCAGCACGTCTCAGACCTGATGCCAAATGATCAGTGTAATAGAAAATGTTCTCACTTACTTGCATTGCTGTGTGATTGCACTTCTATAGGTATGGTTGTACTCCTACTGTGCAGACTTCAGTGGGATCTGTCAAGATATAACCGTCAGTTAGTCACAGGACACAGCCAGCTAACTAGATTATACAGTCTGTGTAGGTCCCAACCCTCACTGGTGCACAATTCGTAGCTGGGTCGTTTAAAAGACTAGCCAACATCTTATATTTGCCTGTATCTCGAGTAATTTTGTAGGATAAGATGACAATCATATTAGTGCAAACTCTTTCTGGAAAAAAAAAAACCCAAAACCCAAACAAACCAAGAAGCAACCAGTTACAAAAAATGTCACGCTCCGCGTAATTTCACATCCAAGGTCAGCAATTATCTGAACCCAAAGCTGAAAAAAACCCCGTGAGAATACTGGAAACAAAGAGAGTCAAACCAGTTTGTCAGGAAAAAAAAAATTACAGGCAATGACACCAATGCTGTCTGGATAGCTTTGTGCGTAGTTTTCCTTTTTTTAAAAAAAACCTACTTTTCGAAGCTGCATCTGCAGCCTGTGAGACTGATCTAAAAGTTGTATTTCACATTTCCTCTCGCAGTTCTTAGGGGAAGGTACCCATATGACGGCGACACCGCGGGTTTAATCCCCAGGTTATATGAGTGCCCATCTTCACTCTGGCAGCGGTGGCACGGAGCTCGCCGTTTTTTCCAGAGACGGTTTCAGTATTTACAGCGCGCAGGGGACGTCTACAGGTCGGGGGAGAAGGACGAGGGAGAAGAGGGAAGAAAGCGGCAGAAACAAGTCACCTACCTTTCTTAGAGTCATAGCTAGAGGGCCTGTAATGTTGTTCTAGCTGGTTAGTGATCGTTTTCAAAGAGTCACTGCTCTGTTTGTGGACAGAGCTGGCATTTAGGACAGTCTGACTTAGTCCCTCGTTTGAAGTCACTGCTGCGGAGTTGTATCTCAGGATTCCCTGGCTCTGCAGAGCGTTAAAGTTCCCATAGTTTGTATAATTGCTATAAAAAGGTGAGGTGTAATAAATATGCCTCCCCAGGAGGGAGGAGGGCGAGTAGGCAGCGCTGTGCGGGGCGGAGGCGGGGGTGGCCGAGGAGAGCGGTGCAGGCTGGCAGCCTTGGCCCAGGGTCTGACTCTTGAGGTCCGAGGTGGCGATTTCGGCCAGAGACCAGAGCTTAGGCTTGCTGGCTGGCGTCGGGGGGCCGGGGGAGGCGCGGGGCCCCAGCGCCGCCTTGC
>JAYDZK010000113.1:88701940-88745009 GCA_034509185.1 Euphonia xanthogaster
TTATTAATTTTTTGGGTTGAGGCAAACTCTGTACAGTCCTCTCTGATCCCTAGGAAGTTTTTTTTCTGTCACCAAGAGAGCCTGGCTGTGCATATGTTCCCCGCTCCTTTCATGAACCTCTCCTGAACAGCAGGCTTCCATCTCCTCACTAGAGCTCTCATTCTCCTCTCTTCTCCCCAGCAGACCCTGAAGAAGCCTGGGAGCTCCTCCTATCCTCCTCCTCCCACTCAGTCCTCAAGCATGCTCGTCTGCACTCCAGGGAAAGGAGGAATCTCTGCTCCTTCCAGGGGGTCCATCTGACCTAGTCACTCCCTTTTTAAAGGAACGGAGAATAAAAAGTAAAACAGATGCTGTCCAAAATAAACCTTTTCACATGCCAGAAGAGAAAATCAGTACATCTCCCAGGCTTGGTTCTCTCAAACCCTCATCATGTGAATGCTTAGGCCCTCCAGCTGTTTGTTTCCTGTGTATGGAGCAATGAGACCCTGTTATGGTAACTTCTGCACAAACTGGCCAAGATCCATCGGAATTTTTTGATCCAAAGCTTTTTACCCATTTCCAGATTGCAATTTGCTCATTGCGTTTTATGCAACACATGAAAGCAGAGAGAGTTAATCCGAGATGTTTGTTTCTCTTTCAGGCTAATGAAAATAGTAAGGGCTGCATGGCCATCATTGCCTAACATGGTGTGCCTGTGCCAAAAAAAACCCCCTTGTGCTACCGTGCAGGGGCTTTGATAACCACGCTGGACTTTTTTGTGCACCACCATCTCTTTCTTATTCTCCCCTCAAAATGTGCTAATTGCCTCGACCACGGTAGCAAGTGCAAGTTCGGGTCCTCTGCAGCAGCCTGAGAGCATCTCAGTGTCTGTATGAATGCAGGACAATAATTCATGGCAGAATTAGAGAGGGAGAGCAGGGTGAAGTTGAGAAACATTTTCAACATTTTTACTGCTGTGTCTCACTGTCTTGCTATGTTCAGGTGTCTTATTTTCCTTCATGGAAGATTAATGGAAGTGACTGATGATGGTTTCATGCGGTTTAGGGCCAGAAAGGATTATTAGATCATCTTAGCCTGACATCCCATGCATTACAGCCCATAAAAGGTATATGCACATGACACGGTGCAGTGCCGTGCAGAGATACACATGCTACCTCTGAACAAATTAGCTCAGCTACAGGAAGCAATAAAGCTGCATTAGACTGGGAGCAGTGCTGAAAGCGCTACAGCTAACGGAGTCCAGGCGCGGCAGCTCCTGGCTGTGCTCTCTCCAGGACCCAAACTGTCAATGCCAGACATGGCTCATATGCCTCTAATAAATTTCCTCAACCAAGCAAGCTATTTAGATTTAAACTTTGCAGGTTTTAGGGATGCTAAGATGCGTTTCACAGGAGAGGTGAAGACCATGGCACCACTGACTGGAGGGGATTTCTCCACCAATGCTCCTTACACTATCACTATGAGGACAGCAAAATCTCATTAAATCTCTGCCCGGTCAGAGGTTGGTGTGAGATGACCCACAGCAGTGCAGCTTAGCTTTATGCTGGGTGGACCCTGTCACAGGCTATCTCTACCCCCAGTCTGTGTGGAGGAACCTGGCAGCCGAGATTTTTGGCTTAGAGTCCTGTTTAACTAGTCTCACAGCCAGTGCTTGACAGCTAAGGCAGTGTGTGGAGACAAGACCACCTCTCTGCTTCCACTCAATTATTCTTGTTTTATAAGACTGTGGATCATGTCAAGTCTATTTTTATTTTTTTCCATAACTTGCGCTGGTAGTGGAAGTGGTTAACCTACAGTATCTTTAAATTGATCCTTTTGCCGTAGTTTTCTAAAGCAGAACTGCTCAGTGTATAGGCACAATTTTCAATCTTTATTCCTGAATATATTACTTGTTAACATATTAATATTAACAAATAAATTGGGGGTGGGAGGATGGCAGATTTTTAAGCAGATTATTAGGATCATTCTTGATGATCCTCTTGGTTATCTTTCGCACCAATCTTTGAGTTATCTGCAAAATTTATTTACAAAGATTTTTATACCATCTTTTAGATGACTGCCACATGTATAAAATAATATGGCTAAAAGAAATTCCCTAAAGAACAGGAATGTCTAGTCTGAGATCTTTCAGTGAGGTAATTTCAACCTGATCTGTGTCATCTCTGTCAATTTTAAAATGTCTTGCATTTTGGAGAAATCCAGATTTATTATGCTAGCACACATTGATTAAACTTGTAGTTTGACAAAAATGGTTGTTTGGTCATAATTTTTTACCCAAGCTAATCTGGAAATATACTCCTAAATTCAAAATATTTTAGTTAAATGAAGTTGAATGGTCTTCCATCAGAATTGTATTAATACAATTGGAAACGTTTTAATAACTTGAAAATTCCCCATTTTTCATGTATTTACAAAACATAATGGTCGTTGCTCAAAAGTATGACTAGTTTCTATACAGCTTTTGCCTGCAAACTATTTTCATACACTATGTTGGTTTAAAATTATACCATCTTAGCACATATTTCCTCATTCCATCCTCTGAAGGTGATAAACTCAGTCCCTGGCACTTTATTGAATGTGATTGGTGTAGTGATTTGTTAAAATGACACCCCCCAAAATTTCTGTGGAAAATACTTACCTAGCTACAGATTGCAATCTAGAATAAGCATTAGTAACCTAGAGATTTTCTTGGTCCTCAACATTTAAATTCTTTTTGTTAATTTGTATGGCTGTAGTCATGGTTATCTGAAGGTACATTTAGTGCAAATTTTGCAAGGAAAGAGGGTGTTTTTACTAAATTCATAGATGTCACTGGAAAAAACAGACAAGGTTTTGGACATGCAGTCCTTTCTTCAGGTTGAGTATACTTTAACTTGAGGTTCATAATGCTTTGTTATTTACTCAGGTTTTATATTAATATTTTATATTCTAGTTTGTTTTCAATCTTCTTTTAACCAGGATATCTTCTTGCTCTGTAAAATCTGTTTTACTTCTGAACCAGGCTTGTGTGTATTAAGGATTTTATTTTTTGACAGGTCTCATATTTTGAAAACACTTATCACTTTAAATATGTGGTTGCAATGACTGTTTCATTGCAAAATATACAAAAACTGGCCAACAAAAACTATATATAGGTATGTATGTATGTATGAATATATATATATATATGCATGTATGTAAGCAAATAATATGGTCCTATGGTCAGTCTGCACAAGATAAATGCAATCAGATCATGACATCTATACCTAGAAACAGTTTGTTTTATGTTAGCATTTAACTCCTATTTAATTTAAATAAGATCCAAAACAGTTATCTTTTTTGATCTCAGGAGTTTCTGCAAGAAGATATTAACATTTATTATTTTTAGAAATGCTGGAAAATTTTTTCATGCATGAGATGATAAGCAAGCTTCTTCCAGGATGAAGTCATCCCTATTAAAATTTTTAACTTTGTTACACATTAAGGACAGATGTTAAAGAACAATACAAGCTGTTATCTACCGTGAATAGGTTTTGTGTTGTGGATTCTACAGATTGGCCCATAGATTTTTCTTGCAGTTAATTCTATGTAGATGCTTTATGCATAACATTTGCCTCCCATTCTGACCTTTCAGGAACAACTAAGAACATCTTTGATGTGGAGACACTGTCTGTGTATTTTTTCTCTCATTTTATGCTTATGGGAGAAGCTGGAGGTTTGAAAAGCTGTTTTAGTCATAACAACTACCTTACCTTATATCCAGTACTAAATGCAGAATATTTCTTCTCAGACAAGAGTGTCTCTAGCTGCTGTTTTTATTATCTAGGATGCACTGACCAATACACAAATAGTTAAAATTGTGTTACTTATCTGACCCCTTTTGCTTACATTATTGTGCAGAGGATACCATAAAGCTGGTTTCAACACTTGAGGATATCTACTAGGATTATCCTGTTACCATCCTCTGCCTTCATGGTTACATTAACAGCAACCTAATACCTTACCTGGAGATTATCCCATCCACTGCTGAGATGGTATCCATTAGAATCATGCAATCTGTCCATAGTATTTGTGTACACTGAGTACACTGAGTACAAGCTCTACCTCTTTAGACTACTGGTAAAATTATTTACAAAGAAAAGAAGATATATTGTTATAAAGAGACCTCAAACTTTAGCAAACATTGTTTCCAGATTCCTGGGAAAAGGACAGAATTGCCACAAGAAATGGAGAAAAATTAGAAACTTAATGATATAGACCAATAAATAATTGCTATCACATTTTGCCATCAAAATGTATTTCATTGAGTTAATAGAACTACAAGGGAATAATTAAGCAAAAAAAAAAAAAATCTCCAGGTTCATAATGGCATAAAAGCTTTATAATGATGAAGTAAAATGGTCTCATCATTACAGAAGCACATGTAAAACCACTCATTAAAGCAGTTTCACTTTCCTTAAGGTGTACTTAAATCCAGAAACAGGAAATACAAAAGTTTTACATTTTAGAAAGTGGCTAAAAATGATGATATTTATCTCTTTCCATACAGGATATAAATAAGTAATGCCACTGGGAAAAAAAAAAAAAAAAGCAGATATGTGTTTATTTTCTCAGATATGTAATGGCACAGACATGCCTTAGAAGCCATAGGAAAAATGTCTGAGGGAGGTGGCTGAAGTAGAAGCCGTAGAAGCAACAAATACACAGATCAAAAATTTAGACATTACGCATAATTAGGTGGTGCTAAATAATGAAATTGTAGCCAAATATAGCTGACTTTGACATGTTAAAGAGGGTGTGAAACACCCATCTATTTATTGAGTACCAGGTTTGGAATGGTGATGGTTCTGAAAAAGAAAAAGAATCCATGTTTGTCCTTACCTTCCTCCTCCATCTTTGAAGTTTGCATTTCTGCTCAGTGCCTGTTGCAACCATCTTCAGTTTCACCATACTGTGCTCTAATTTTCTCCCCCATATCTGTGCCATCCACACAGGGAACAGTAATAGTCAGGATGTCGCACTTGGAGAGTGCAGCAGCTGTGCAGTTCTACCATTTCTTTTAGCATCTGCAAGAGGCAGAGCACAGGGCATGGGGTGGCCTGCCTGTGCTGGCAAACACATCTAAGGACACAGCAGCTGCCTCACTTCTGAGCTCGCTGTGAATCATGATGCCACTCTAAATTCCTGCATGGGTAGGGCAGTTTGTCTTCATCCCCCAACACTGAGTTGCAGTTGTAGGCCATGGTTTCACTCTAAATAAGTAACCTTTATATTCCTTTTCTTCTGCAAACAATCAACAGAAATCTAAACATGTGCATAACAGAATATAGTAAGAACAGAGCTCTAAATTTAGAAGTCATACATTTGGGATTTCAAAGCTGCTTCAAGTGCTGTTAGTACTTTTGGCAGCTCAGATTTATGTTAATTACATGAGGGTTGCTGGAGATGTCTCTTAGTGTCTGGACATTTTTGGTTGTACTCTGTCTGTTTTGGTTTCCTGCACGCCACAGTCTTCAACCGAATGTCAAATTTTTTGTTGCAGCACTGAAATCACAATTCCACACAAATTCTCAGGGGCTGGAGGGAGCTGTATTGCATAGCTTGGGTTTCTGCAGCAGTATGGACTCAGTATTAAAAACCATTTAACATGTGACTACTGCTGAAGGAAGGAGGCACAGCTGGCAGCTGCGTGGATGAGCAAGCACATTGAATGAGGACATTTTTCAAGCACTGGTTGGGGAGAGAGAAAAAAATGCAAATAACTTATTTGGCAGTGTTTATTTATTTATTTTGGAGCTTGCCCTATTGTTTATCATCATGATAGTTTTTGACAGATCATGTGTTGTGGTTACTTTGTAATTCAGAGGCGGATGTTCTGATATAAGGGATTTTGCCCACCCCACTTATTAATAGCAAGGGATAATAAACTTTCATAACTGCACAGTTTATCATATCATATGTTACGCCTTGTCTAGGGTGAATATTTTCATCCCTGAAAAGATAGACAATAACTCATCATAATTTGTGACAGCCAGAATGTCTTTGCCAGGAAATGTGATGACCAAGCTGGGCAGACCACTTGGACTGTGCTACCCAAAGCCACCTGATTACTGAATGTGTTTGAATAAGAATTTGTGAATGCCCAATCAGTGCAGCCATTCTCCCCCTACAAAAAAAGGTGGCAAATGAAAAGTCCATTGCATTTCTATGCAAACCTTCTCCTTCTTGTCCCAGGTGTTTTACTTCACTCAGTCACATATGGCATCAAGGACAGCTGATCAAAGAGATGCAGCAAAAAATCTGCTTCAGTCACAACATCAGCCTTGTAATGTCCAAGCCTTGTATCAAATCTTGCCTATATTTATGGAAGCTTGCGTTTCCAGGAGAACTTAACATAGACCATCATCCAGGAGGTGATGGTCTGTGGATCGTGGCCTTTTTCACGCCACCTTCCCTTAAGGTCAGTGGTGACAGCAGTCAACCACTGGCAACACAGAAAAGCAGTCTCAGGGCAGGATTAAAGATAGCAAAATAGCATTGCCATATTATGAGTCCGAACAGAGAGGACATTAGTGTCCAGTTAGTAGAGCTTGGTTAAAAAAAGCCATGAAGGCAAAATGGAAAAGTCTCTTTTAGCTAGAAGGTGGCTCAGAGATTCTCAGTGGCTGCAGAGAGAACTCAATTTTTTTGGGATACAAGGACCAGGAGAAGAGTGGGAATGCTTGCAGTGAAAGTGAGATGGGGAGGGGAAAAGAACAGAATTAAATGAAGAGCCAAGAGGAAAACCCTGGAGAGTTTAGGTAGTTGCGGTTATGTGGTGGGTTTTTTTTCGGTTTGGTTTTTTAAATTTTTTTGTTGTTGTTGTTGTTTTTGTGTGTGGTATGTTTTGTTTCTTTTTTTTTTTTTTTTTTTTTCTTGTGTTTTACTCCTGCCCAAATGGGTTGTCTTCTTTGGGCAAACTTCTTCTGTGGCAGGGAATGCCTTGCCTGCATATGAAATACGATCCCTCCACAGTACAGGCTCACCAGGAAAGGGGAAAGTAGACAGAATGCCCAGGACTACTTTCTGCCTCCAGGAACTGCCTACTTCACCATGTTTACAGCCAGCCCTGTTACGCTGTGGGGAGTTATACCATATCATACCTATACAAAGCACTGCTTTCTACTGATGACATGCCTTCTTTAATTTAACCTGGCAGAACTAACTGTCTTAAAATTCTTCTGGCTGCAAAAAATACTGTCTGTGGCTGTCTGTGGCAGCTGATTGGAATATTCTCTTTACTCTTTAAGTGCTACCCGGGGTATTGGAAGCAGATCTGAAAGAGCTAGTGCTAGTAACCCCAGCAGATGCCTGAAGCAGAGCGTATTCATAAGCTGAAGTTGCCCTTCCGCTAGTTCATGTGCACACCTGGAAAGGGGCATATTTTCCAGCAGGGGAACTCCCATCTGCTCTGCCCTTCAGGTCCCATTTCTCTAAGGCAGCTAAGGAAATCACTTCTGAGGAATAATACATTAGCATGTGTTTTTAACCTGGAACAGATCTAGATCTGCTAGTAGGCATGTTATGAAACTCATGTGTGTGTGTGTACGCAGTTCTCTGGATATAATTTGTACAAGCAAAGCCATGGCTTGATTCTTCAGTTATGAGCCTTTGGTTCTTGGATTGGAGGAGCTGGCCAGGATGAATTTATAGAGGCGGCTGAGGGCACTGAGCCCACCCTCTTTCATTCATTCTGTGCCTTGCAGTGAGTACTCTTGCCCTCATAGTGCCAGGGCTGGGCTGCACCCTGTCCTTAGCCTCGCTCCCCGTATAATCAGGCCTCTGTTAGCTCCATGCTTATTTGTATGAGACTTCATTGTTCAGTGATTTCCAAAATATGGTCTGGAAGCTTGTAATAATAGCAGGTACATTTATTTATACACAAAACCCTTTACAAAACTGAGGATTAAGAACCATGTGATTAGTTCCCATTCAAAGTGTAATCCAGCTACCACCCAAATAATTTTCTTTTTTTCTAAAGCTCATTTCTCCACTTTTACAAAAAATTAGGATATTTGAAAATTAGCAGCTAAGTCTACTTCCTCTCTGAATGTATCTCTTTATAACTCAGTCTCCCTACACCTGTCTTAGACTTGCCTCCCCCCATCTTCAGTCTGCAAAAATATGTGCAAAGGTCAAACCAACAAATTGCTAGGAGATTGCTGGAAATAGAATATTTAAATAGGAAATGGGGTTTTCTAATCTGTGTTTTCCTTAGTCCCCATAAGGGCAGAAGGCTTTATGATGGTGAAAGCAGAAGTCAGTAGAACTTTGCCAAGTGGCCTCTCTCTAAACTGGAGACAAAAGGGGTAAAAATAAAGCAGCTGCATAGAAATTTCAGTACATTAATTATGTGTGAATGTATTGCTGCTAAGTAAATTGAGCAGCATTGCCCCAGTGTGTTTGCAGTGTTGAATCTCCCAGTCTGTGGCACAGAGCAGGGCACCCATGTAGCTGACTTCTCCTGTCTGGCTGTCGGCAGAGCTCACCCAGCTCATACAACAAATGGCAGAAAACAAGTATAAGCACTAGCTGCTAGAGGGGAAGGATAAAATATTTCCTGGCCAAGACTTTTTCCTGAACAAAGAGGTGAAGAAAGTCAGGGGGTCTTTAGTTGCTCCTTTTTGTTCTTTTCCAGAATGAATCAATCTTTCTGGGCCAGCCACAGATGATGTCTTGGGGCACTGTGCTGTCGCAGACAACCACAAGTGTTAGCGGGGAGGGATGCTCTTGGAAAATATGCATGGAAGTCAAAAGAATAAACAATATTTTTGGATATGAAAGCTCACTTGAAAAAGGCTTGGAATCTTGGAAAAGTTTGGGAAACTACATTTCTTGTCTTAAAAGCTGCTGGAGTTGGTATATCAGGGGAGGTGAGTAGAATAACCTCTGTAGGGACATTACAGGCTAAAATAATTACAAAGTTTAATACGGTCAGTCTCTTGCATCTCTAGTCTGGCACTGACTTCCTCCACTAGTTTGCTATGTATCTCATCCACCATTCTGTACCATGACAAAGACTGTAATATCTTTTTAGGCAGCAGTTGCAACAAAGGATACTGAGCTTGATAAAGACTACTGGTGTCCAGTTAGTGCTTCAGGCTGTTTGAACAGCATACTGAACTATTGTCCCTGCAAACCCCAGCATTTATAATTTGTCAGGTGTTCTCCTATGCAGCTGTATTCAACGTGAACAAGTGACATCTCAGACACCCTCCTGAAGAAAAAACCAAATACCAAATATGCCTACCCTTAAAAAGAATTTTTATATAATTATTATGTGTTTAATTATTATAAAATAAAGAATATCCTTAAGTGCAGCCTTTAAATTTTATGTTTCTTTATTAACTGGTTTATAATACAGTAAGTCTACTGCTCACATTAAATTAATTTTATAAACATTCTTGCAGTGCTTACGCAAAAGTAAGACTATAAATGATCACTGGGTAATTTATGAGTATGGAATATTTTAGAATGAGTAATAGTTTAGCTTCTTAAGGTCTTGTGCTCACAAAATCTAATGTTACATAATTCAGCAGGTTTCAACCTTCTCTAGTGTCAATGGATGATGAGTAAGCCAAATGAAATCTACACCCTCTAACCTTGTTGAATAAACTCTACTATTAATCTTCTCATAAAATAATAGATTCTTTTCTTTCTACAGATATGGAAAGAGAAAGAGGAAAGTAAAGAAGAGAGAAGAAAAGGAAAGTTGTGCAGAAACAAAAATGAATGTTTCATCTGTCATTCAGATACCACTAACTTCAAAACATATTATATTGCTGGTTTTGAGCATATTTTGCAGCCCTCGATTGTAGTGATATCTTATTTTGATCTATTCCCTGACAGTTATGTTTCAGCCACAGAAAAATATTTTTTCTCATTATATGACATTTATATTGTTATATTTATATTATATTAGTAGTACTGATGCTGCCATTATAATGTCTTTTTTTCCTTACACATCTGTTAAATAATATCTAACTTCAGCCTAGAGGAATTCTGTAGTTTGACCCACTGAGAGACTGTGTCATCATAGACTAACATTTAGATGTCACAGGTCTCCAAAATTCCATCTTAGCTGTTGCCTGAGCAGATTTAATTGAAAAAGCTGTACATTTATGTTTAACCCTTTCAGCTGAACTGGTGGGAAAATCCTGAAAGTTGACAGTATGTGGCAGAATAAGTGTCACAAAGTATTTTTATGGGGGTGTCACTCTGTGATTTGGAGTTATTTATGCATTCATTTCTAGTTGATATTTCTTGCTAATGGCATCAATCCCAAACATGTTTTTTCACAAGAACATTTAAAATTTGAGGAAAACTCTTAAGAACCTTCCATTAAAAAGTCTTAAAAAATTAGTTTTTCTGAACTTTTTGGATATTTGAGAAAAATGAATCAATTAATTTTTGTTTGTGTAAGCTTTGATTCCTTCAAAAAAGTTCTGTAAGTTTGTCAAACATCATTATCTGCCGCAAAAAATCTTCTCTCCAATATTTCATGTTAATCCACATGCCAAATCCTCTGAGGCCCATCTTCTGTTCAGATTAATTTCCTATCCTTTATCAATCACTGATTTTATCAATAGTTTCAGATTATTGATAGAAAGACTAAGTAGGAAGGAATAAGAACTGATCAATAATATTTCCCATTTCATATTTTTGCTGGACAGTTGGATTTTTTTCTTTGTTTAATGAAAGTTACTTAGGCTTCATTGTTAATTTGACTTCTTCATTAGGATATGTAGCATTTGGTCAACAAAAAAACAATTCTTCACTATATTGCTTGAAATTCTCTCCCACCACATTGCTATTCTTTCTGTATGGTATGTGTTTCTGTATGGTATGTGTTTCTGTTTTGGGTTTTTTTTCTGATTGGTTGGTTCGTTGCTTTTTGTTGTTGTTGTTTTCTTTTCTTTTCTTTTTTTTTTTTAAGATGTCTTATAGAAAAATGTATAAAGCAAATTTCAGTAAATCCATATTCAGTTGGATCAGTTATATTACTCTTCCTAATTATTTTTAAATAATATCATGCTTGATTGGTCTTTGTCCAGTGTCAGGTTAGAGGGCCTAAAATCACTATGGTCTTCCTGTTTAATTTTCTAAAATATGGAAACAATAACATGTCCATTTGGGGGGAACATTTCCAAATTCCTAGAAAAACAGCCCTAATAATCTAAGGTGTTGTTTCATAAGATCTTTTAAAAAATGCATATTTTCTAGAGTTAATGGTTTGAAAATGTCTAGCTTTAACAGATGCTGTATAACATCCAGGTAATAAATTTTCCATCAGCAAATGGTTTATCATCATAACACTGTCTCCCTATATAATGTGGTTTTCTTCCAAACGGAGTTTTGCCTTCTTGCATTAATTCTTGGCAATTCTACAGTTTCTATTTTTCAGGATTTATTTTCTTTTTCATAATATTCCAAGCATCTTGCCTAATTGGTAATTGAGTAATAGCCCAATGGGACTGTGCTTTAATTTAAAGAATCCTTCAGATGAAATTACTCCCAACACATTTATGCCTAGTGCCAAAGTACAAAAAAGGGAAGCTAACATTTCCATGCCCTGAAAGACTCATGTAAACATGATTTTTGATATTTAGGGAAAAATTATACTCAGAGATCAAAAATATAATTGTTGAAGAGGGGATGAGGGGATGTGATGAGGAATCTTGCTTCTGCATTCAAACAAGGCAGCATAACAAAGAAACATCTTGTCTGTCATGAAATAACCTCAAATCTTGAAAATGGTGCTTTGACCAGAGCTGGTGATTGCAAGCAGATGAAGGGCAGCTTAATGCTGTCCTGGAATATTTTCTGTGTCATTGTCCTAGGGTTTCTGGAAGTGACTCAGATGCCTAAACAGACTCCAGATATATATGGAAGTCCTATGCAGGGATGTCAGATATGATATGAGACCTATAGAAGTCCCATGCACTTCTGAAACAGTAATTAAGGACCAAGTAGGATGATGGAAATCATCCATAATGGGCCATATTTAGACACATTTGCATAGCTGCCCTTTTGCTAGGCTGAAAAAGATGACCAAAATTAAAGTGCCAGTGGTATGCACTACTTGTGTTTTTCTTGTCTTTTAGATTTTTACTTAACATCTTGGGTTCTCTTAACTCAAAAGAGCAGACAAAAATTAGAAGTAAAGATACAAAGCAGTGCATTTTACTAAGTACCTACAGAAGTCATGTCCTAAGCATCGTAAATATGTAAAATGTTTGAAAACTTTTCATCCTAAATGCTATTTATAAAATAAGTCACTAAAATGTTAAAACACGTGCTGATCAAAGACTCTCAGAAAAGAATAGTAGGCTCTCATGCTTCTACTGACTCACATTTAATCTGTAATGTGGAGTAAATAATTTCATATGTTTGCAGACCCATTGACCTACTTGCAAACTCAGACTAGTTATATTTGCCACTTCTGCTGCCTGTGGATGAAAAGGTCTATCCATACCAAATAATATTTTAGCTTATGGAAAGGAATTTGAGGTAGAGAAACACTGAGTAACTTTCTAAAATTTGTAGTTCATTCAAATTCTTCTTGAGGCAGAGAATTTGCTGTGAACACACTAAAACTCCGAATCTGTAATTTCTTTAGCAAAAATGTGCAGTGTAAATAAACTAAAGTGAAATGAAAAGTTCAGTGATGTTTAACCTCACAACAGTCAAAAAAGTTATTTATTTTAAAGTAATGTGTCTAAGATATATGCTAATTAAAGTTAGATAATACAATGGGGATGTTAGTGCATCTTGAAAACTAATTTTTTTCGTATTTGAACTTTTTTGCTATGGTTATGACACACCTTCTGATGGATCTGTGACCATTAGCAAGTGCACAATGCCATATGTCCTCATGCACATGGCTCTGATTCAAAAAAGGAAATAAGAAAAGTCTGAAGGACACATATTCTGAAATGAAACAGGCAATTCTCACAAGATGTCCGTCCATATTTTTCACATCCAAAACATTTGTACAGTTCAGAAGTCTTCACGCTTATATCCAGAGCAGTAAACTGAAACTTCAAGGTTTTTGAAATTTGGCCATCTTTACTTAGTAAGCTTCAATCATGAACGTTTTAGTACTGACTTCCTGTTTCATTTGAATAGCAAAGACATATGTTATTCTTCTTACATGGCTGCTTAAGCCACCTGTCCACAAAAAAAGGACAGGTAGAGTCTTCACAAACCTGTGAGTGAAATATTTTGCCTTAGCACTTAGGATTTACTTGAAAAAAGTTGTGTTCTATTCCGCAAAAAAACAACATTCCTCCACTCTGTGATACTTTTGCAAAAGGGCTGACCTCGATCCTGAAGGTGCGCCTCAAGCAATATATCCACTCTGTCAGGATTTTTATGCCTTACAGTTTTTAAGGAATATTATTGAAATAGTTCCCTTTTATTATATTTCATGCATTGAGAGAATAATAGGATACAGGTACCACCTTGTCTCTTTGGGAAGCACTCAGAACTGCAGACTTCTAAAACATGCTGGCTTTCCTAGTTACCATAGTGTTTATCTAATTCGAATAACAAAGCTTGCAAACCTTTAATAACACCGAAAAAAGAAAGAAGGGGAAAAAAAGAAGCTCTGATAAAAGGATTTTGAGTCTGCTATAATAGTACAATTCAAACCAAATTGTTTTAATTCAAGTATTTAGAATGCAGTAACACATTTCAAAACCATAATGTGTTTGTAGATAACCCAATTTCTTTATGCGTTGAAATCTCAAAAGAGAGATGTGAGTTTGTTACTTAGTTTTGATCATTTATTTTGTATAAGTAATGACTATAACCTAAAATACAGTGTGTTTCTTTTTTTTTTTTAATTTCAGTAAAATATATTCTATTCCATGTTTAGCACATGAAAAGACAGACTTTTTTTGAAACAAATGCAGAAGGGCTTACAGTAAGTAGATTTAATTTAAGTACCATACAGTAGAGTCTGGATCTAGAGCAGAATGGGTACTCCCCCCTAACATCCCTTGATGAAGCTTAAATAGGGCAATGGGACACCTCTGGAATAGTAGATCTGAGGATGATCCATTCCAATTGAGGAGAGCCTTGTCTCTGCTCTGTATTCCACCATGCAAAAGCCTTCATATGGGTCTCTCATGGCAGACATCTGCAGGGAATACCTTTCCTACCAGCCTTTTCATTTTTAAAGGTGAAAACAACAATCCTCCCATTTTCTCTCCCATTAAAGTACCACAGGTTTGGATGGAATATTTTGAAAGGCTTAATTTTGTCCCAGACTCAAACAGGAGAAAAAGGGAACAGTGGGTGTTTTTCTTATCTTTTCTTGGGGTAGAGATTTTTCTTCCCTACCAAAATTTTCCAACATGTTCAAAAGCTGTGAAGTGAAGGTGAGTCTGAGAGAGGCCAGGAGGCACATTAGCTAGATGGCCTGTTAAAAAGGAAAAGATTGGGATATGGAGTAAATCCTTGGCCAGAGTATATTTAGCAGCAGATGGCAGAAGAAAGTATCTCTCTTGGATCATGTTATCTGGAAGTGAACTTTTCCCAAGGGTTTTTACACACCCTGGCACAAGGCTGTGTCCATCAGGGTGTCTGTCTCTCAGGCTTTGTCATGCAGCTGGGAGCTGAGAGGAGAAGAGAGGGGAAACTGCCTTTCACACATTCAAAGGTAGCACAAAATAAAAGACCAAAGATGGCATATGTGGTTATCCCACCCTT
This sequence comes from Euphonia xanthogaster, assembly GCA_034509185.1. Taxonomy (NCBI): domain Eukaryota; kingdom Metazoa; phylum Chordata; class Aves; order Passeriformes; family Fringillidae; genus Euphonia; species Euphonia xanthogaster. The sequence goes on from JAYDZK010000113.1 coordinate 88,716,674, forward strand.
CAGAAATGTGCTCTAAGGGTTTCCTGGTCCTAGAGAAACCTTGGATGGTGTATTTCTTCCAAGCACAAGTCCATAAGCACTTGGTGGTAATGGATGTGTGGAATGTCATTCCAGCTCTCTTGCATCCCACTCAAAGTCTGACTGAATGGACTTAGCAAAGGAGAAAAACAATGACAATTTGAAGGGGAGGGGGGTGGAGGGGGGGAATTGTTTCCCTGCAGCCCAAAGCTCTGGTGCGTGGAAGTTATGATGCTGTAACCAACCACTACAGAGCTCTCTGGTGCAGCGGCTCTATGGGATGCAGAGACATAATAACAGTCTAACTTTCAATGTGCTTCTCCCAGCTCCCTCTCTGCACCCTTTAGGAATGATGAAAATTGTGCAATAAAATTCAAGGACACACAGAATTAGAGGCTTCGTCTGCAATTCACCCCATGGCACCCTTTTAGCCTCTGGATCCTTATGCCATGAGATTTAGTATTTGGCATAAAAAGATGTAAGGTTTGAGGGGAGTTTACTTGGGCTTGTTTAACAGACATTTTTAAAGCTTCAGGCAGTAAATACAGACTCATTTGGAATGTTTATATGCCTGGAGTTTGAGAAAGAACTGTATCAACTGAAAAAATACATTTAAAACATTATTAAAATGTGCATTTACATAAAGAGCAAGTTTGTTCCTGTCTGGGTACTTGGTTGCCTGCACACGGAAAAGACCACTTTAAAGTAAACAAATGAGTATTTTAGTTAAATGATCACACTCAGAAATGTAGAAGAATAACTTGACAGCTAGGATACCCCCTGCAAACTTGCTCATGGCATTGCTCCTGGCTGCTTGCTCTGACTTCTCCCACACTCTGACTGTAGTAGAAGGAAGTGTAGACTCCAGACATGGCTATCGTAGAGCTTTTCTTCTTCATTTTTTCATAGTGACTGCAATAGGCTGAACCACAGTCTTGTACAAATAATGGCATTGTTGCTCCAAGTGTAAAATATCAGAGGATAAAGAGGAAGCTCCTATACAGTCAAGCTTCTAAATACAAACTAAAACAACATTCCTGTACTTTCTGCAGAGAAATAAATGCCTAAGAACAAGTCACTTGTGCTTTTCCACTTATTGTTTTGTGAGGCTGACTTAGAGCTATGAACAGTGCCAAGATGGACTTGAATCACGAGTACATGGAAGAAAGGTGGGATGTTCTCTGTGAAGATGGATTAATTTAGGACCTTCCTCTTCCTCAAGCCACTAATACCTATTTCTGTTTGCCTTCTTCTTGACACATTACAGTGTAGCATAATGTTCAGCTGGTGCATTTGTATGTACAACAGAGATGATTACATAGGTTCAAGTCCTACAACTGAGCCTATCTGGACAGCTTGCACAGGGATAGCTATGTCAATTAGTAATGTCAGGTCAATAATTATTGGAGTGTTCCAACACTTGGTACTGAATAAGATATCTTTAATTAATGTTAAACATGAAGGAATCATCTTTACAGTCTAAGATTTGTCCTTGGCATTCCCATATGGTAAATAGCTTTATAGCTACATTTGCTATTCTACCAGCCTCCACAGATTTATTCCTCACAATTCTTTGATTGCAATTGCTTTGATTGTGAGACTTTAACAACTAGGATCTAGAGAAACTTATTACAATAAATAAGTTGTCATTCAGCTCTACTGTTCAGTCACATAAGAATATTTTCCAACAAAAAAGAGAATTTTTCCACAACAGGGAATTAACAAATGTTATTCACCATCACTTAAAGAAGCATTTCCATCTGAAAGCAATGTTCACCAATCTGAGAGGAGAGTGCCCATCATCAAGATTGTCATTTTTACCCATGATGGGGGTCATTGTGGAGCATCAGGGGAATTCAAGGACAGGCCACGGTAGAAAACTACAGCAAAGTGACACTGCGTGTGAGTACCTTGCACTGGAGCACACTCCAGTGTGGTACTACAAGATTTTAGGCATCTTCATCCTTGTGGCCAGGCTAAAACAAACCACTGTGAACATTGTGTTCACAGTCCAGATATATTGATGAACAGATAAATGCTCTGACTGCTAATCTATTCTCTCTGCTGGAGTTACCCCTTTGATATTTGGTCATCAGAATGATCACTTTCAGTCAGAGTAGCTGGAAGAGGAGTTTCTGAGACATTTCTCAGCTACTTCAAGCAGATTTACACATGCTATGGCACAAAATCATATTAATTGTTTAAGTAATATATCTGATTTTCCTTGAGATTGATTGGGAAAGATCAACATGATTTGCTCCAGCATTTGACTGTCAATGTTGGTAGCTTCCTGGTGGAAAACACAGTTTGGGATCATAACAGTTTCAATTCTTACAGCTGGATGGAGAAGGCAAAGAGTGAAATCAAAGAGTAATTTTGTGGACATTAGTAGAAACTAGTGTCCAAAGCATGCATCTCCATACTGTGTGATGGAGAGTGGCAGAGAGGACCTCAGTCTAGCGCTAACACAGAGAGTCGTGAGCAATAACTCAGATTTGAGGCTTAGTACTTGCACCTGAACCACCTCAAAACTGAAAATGGAGCCCCAGAAAATGAAGCCTGTTGTGCCATCACAGAGGCCTACCTTTGAGAACTACTTAAAAACCCTAATAAATTTTTGCTAAGAAAGTACATTTGCACCTTCAAGGATACTACATTTTATATACACACTTACTATATTTTCAAATATATCATCTGTTTTTTAGGGTGATGCAGAATGTGATAAAATATTTACAGTAAAAACAGCAAAAACCTGGGGTTTCTGCTTTCATCTCAGCACTACTCAGCATCTCAGAAATATTGCTTTTTTGGGGGGGGGGGGAGTATTAAATTTATAGGTAAACTTTCATTTACTAACCAGAAGCATATTTTAATTAAATGATATTAATAGAAGCAGAAAAACTCCACAAGTAAAATATATAATTTTTTGATATTAAATGAATGCATTGTATTTTCTGCTTTTCTGCTACAGTCCAAGTAGAAAACTGTTTGCTTACTAATAAAATACAATAACCATTCTACTCATGGGATTAGCCTGAGAAATCACTTGCTGTTATGGACCAAGTTACTCTGTTAATCCATACACATGGGATTAACAGCGATTATATCCTTTGGGAAATCATGCAGCTTTCTAAATATATTTCTAGTTTTCTTCAGAAGTACTGGTAGGAAAACAAGAAGTGAATGGAATATAGAGAGTGATTTCCCATGGTCTTTGAAAATCAATTCATCTAATTGTATTACATTTACATAACTCCTAGGACTTTTGCTTAAAGAGTGGGCTTCTTTTAATCCATCTGTCATACTTTATTCTACTACAGGATAGAAATCACAACATGCTTCAGAGAGTTAATCATTAAAGACTATGAATTGCAGTTTTATGAACAAAAGGGCACAGGCACTGGCACAAACACACATTATATCATCTTATCACACTATCTGCTACACACTTAACCGCCTTTGATCTTATCTAATAATAGAGATATTGCTGAAATAATCACCATTTAAATATATTAGGTTGTTTGACATAGGTACTACAGACAAGGAAAATCAATAATGATTATACAATCACCAGATACAATGTAAACTGCATTCCACAAATGTCTTTACAGGGTTAGATAACATCACAGAAATCCTAATGAACGTCAATAGCCATTAGTTTTTAGAAGCAGCACTTGAACTTTTGGGATTTTTTTTACAGTAACTAGTCCAACCTTAGGTGCAAGACTTTGAAACAAATGAAGATCAAAGAAAGAATGACAAGTAGACTTAACAAATACATCTCTGGAACTGGTCAATATTTGCTGCTCTTTTGAAAAACTAGTGAACATATATTCACCTCCTGTAGTAAGTGGAATCTATGCTAGCAAGATTACCTAGAACTTTCAGGTGAAAACATTATTCTCACTTTTTTTTTTTTTGCGATGATAACTGAGCTAAGAACCACCACCTGTTAACTCTCACAATTTGAAGGCAGGTCATAAGAGGTAAGGTCAGTATATGGAATTCCTTAGCAAGACTCTATTCCACAAGATAAAAGTTCAACCAAAAGTACAACCAAGTGTACAACCACTATTAAATGTGCTCAAAATCAGAACGCAGTTTGTGAATAATGCTTTCTTTAGCTCAGCCCCTCTGAAATTGACACTCTAATATTCTAGTTTTACTTTCTGAAGCTACATTCTGATATAATTTCAGTATGTGTCTATTTGGCAGGATTTAGTATTAAACTGCAATATGATATCTGGATTTGAAAGGCTCAAAAATTAATCCTTTTGTATGGAAACTGCAGTGGTCATTAGAGAAATAGACAAGTTTTTGTCAGAAGTTGAAAATTAAAAGGGTTTTGCATATTTTGGAATAGTAAGAACACAAGGACTTTCAGCAAAAGGTGCAGAATCCACCTTTAATCAAAGATGAGAGCAGTTTTATCTCTACACAAAATCAATCAGTAGTTCTTGGTACTTTCCAGATGTAAAAGAGAGTGCCCAATATAATTACACTGACATAAAGGTCCTGCTGCTATCCTCACCAATGAGATATAGAAAAGATTTTGTAGATAAGCAGGCTTTGAAAACACTCGCTGAGCTGTAAAGCAATTTTGTCTCAATTAACTGCTATTTTAAGCAATATTCAGAAGGCAAGATAGTGTTTATTTTGTATCTCCAAAGCTTTGAGTCAAACAATTTTCAAATCTCAATTTATAAATAAACAGCAAAAGACAATTTAAAAAGTTTCTCAAAAATATAACCCACTCATTCATGCCTTCTTAGAAAATTAAAATATTTTGGAGGGATAGAACCAACAGTTTATAACCCTTATCTTCTATCTGCTCTAACATGGCTGTCAAATTTACTGTTTAAGCTTTTCTTTGTAATCACACTATTACGCACTTCATCACCTTCCCCACCCCCATCATTCGATCTAATGGTTTTAAAGGGAAAGGAAATTACTTGTCTTCACTGCCAGCACTTGACACTTTTATGGGTCATTTGTAATGAAGCTATTCTTTGGTTTTAATGGAGACCTTGATTTGGACCAGTGTGAATAATTGTCAAAAGGTGATTAATTAAATAATCACCACTACCCTGTAAAATGGATCAACATATTACATTACACTGATCCAAAAGTTATTTTATTCCTGCATTAGACTTCAAATTCTATGCATTTAAACAAGCCTTAAACTGGGCAATATAATTTACTACACATTAATTATACATATCATGTGGCTAAAGTATGGAAAAGTGTTTTACACCTTTTTTAACTCTGCAAAATATGCTGCCAGTGCTTATTACAATGAAAGATCCTTTGGGGGAATAATATTCTTGAATGACAATTTACACACACACCCGAACATATATAATGTTCTCTACATAAATGTAACATTGAGAAAGATCCTTGTGTTTTAGAAACACAATTTTAGGTGAAACATGCATTACAAAAAAACCAAAAAACAACCCCACACAACTTCACATTTAGTTACATCTGAACAAGAGACAAGAACATGGTTAATAGCCTGTACAGGAGATGGATAGATATGTACTGTTAAATTGTGAAATATTGTTCTTCCGTTTAGACAGTCATGTGCAGGTTCATGTACTGCTATCCCTTCCAAGTAATAAACTTTCTTAGAGCTATGGCTTTTGTTATATATATTATTGCCTTCAGTTCCTTCTAGACAGCTGAAATAGTGTTAGCAACATTTATAAATTACGAGTGGTCTATATAAATGAAATGCCAGGATTCTGAATCCCAGTTTTTGAGAGAAAATAAGACAGGACAGTGTATTATTGCTGAAACTTTCCAGAAGAAATTAAGCTTAAAAGTACTGCCGTTTAAAGTATAAAGAAGCACCAAGAAAAGTGCATGTATAAATAGTCATTGTGGGAAACTGGAGAGAGAGAGAATTTTTTTGGAGCACATTTTTGCACTTGTTCCAGTGTCTACAAAATACTTCAACAGACTGACAAGAGAGTCACATTTCAGGTAAACATTAAATAGCACCAACATGTTAAATGATGATAGAAAAGGCAAGAGTTCACAGAAATATGTATGTGTCTGCTGTACACAAAAGGCAAATAGCTGTTTTGAACTGTGAAGACTATTTAAAGGTTTAGTGTACACCTTGGATTCCTGCTGCCTACATAAGTACAGAGACCTAAATCCACTGCATACTGGGACTAACTGATCAAAGCAGTAGTTAAATCTATCCATGGAAAATCTAAGTAGTCTTTGGAGGCAACTCTTTGAATGCAGATTAGTGATTTCATTGAAGTAGTCAATCAACTGTTTTTTTCTGGTTGTTAAAATGTCACTGAGTGAACAGAGTAGATAAAAAAAATGATGAGCAAAAAATAGTATTTCAACTTGAACAAACTTGCTATTTGTAGACTGGATCACATGAATCTGCTTCAGTCAAGATCATTTCAGAGGTAGCTACAGGAATGAATCCCACAAAGGGACTAAGTTTAATCATCCAATCCCAGACTGTATTGATTTTGGAACTACTTGCAATGACTATATAAATAAGCCATTTCTTTGCAACTGTATCTGGAGTCGGTCATGAACCCAAAACCTTCACAACCTGGTCCAAAGTGAATTATGCCCTGCAGAAATAAATTAATAAAACTAACACAGCTAGGCTTCTCTACCAACTTATTTTCACGTTTCAAGAGCTTAAAAATATAAAATCAATAATCATTTAGTCATAAGGGTAAATGAAGCGACATAACATCAAAGTATACCCTTTAGCCATTCAAGTCATTCTAGGTAATTTATCTCATCAAAAGGCACTGGTAATAATCCTTTCCACTCTGAGACAAGCCGCCACACAGCTGCTGTATTATCCTAGAGTAAACAAGTTTGGAGAAAATATTAAAAATCAATATCTGTTTCCTTCTATCAGGCCAGATGGCATCCATCATAAATCTGCCTTTGTAAAGAGTTCTTTAGATTTAGCAGCAAGAGTGTGAAAGACAACTGAATTAACAATATAAAACTAAGGCCAGTTTAATAGGAATTGACAGCTAGATTTCCTTAAACTTATAATATTGGGGCGACTGAACAATTTGCTAAAATTCAACAGACATGTAAAACAATAGAGTACATTAAAGTGCTATTTAAAGGAAGCTTTGACTAATGTTAGACACTCTGAACAGTTAACATTAACTTCACAGAATCCATAATGGCACAAACATGAAAGACTCTGAGTTGTCATTTTTTGCATTCCTGTGGTTCTCATGCCACAAAACACAGCAATCACCTCTCCTTTGAGGGTCTGACACACAGTCCTGTTGCTGTCAGGCTGTACTTATAAAAAGTTTTGAAAAAGGAATCCTATTACAACATCCTGAACACAATAGTTGCAATTCTCAATCAGATTTTTTTACTAGCTGTTTAAAGCACTGCTGTATTGAAAAACAAATCTGAAAATTCATCTCAGTCCTTTACATACAGCTTTAATACTGATTGCTTCATGGAGAAGGCAACAGCTCCCTTCAAAGTTTGGCACAAAGTAGGGCCTCAAAGTGAAAAAGACTGCTGTAAAGATTGTCATATTTCATTTTTTATATTCTGCCAAGGGATTTTTCCGAGGAATTGTAGAAAGAGGTTATGAGGTGTCCTTTTGTAAACCTGCAGAATGGGGTGCGTCATGCTGGAGGGGGCTCTTGAACATTTCTAGCTCAGACTCCCTATTGCTGACATGTGGACTCCTCTGCTCAGTCAGCCCCTTTCATCCTCCCCTGCTGTTTTTACTTAAACAATCTTCTATTCCTTGGGTGCATTCAGAATGTGGGACTTCTAACCCTAGACTTCAAATGTGAAAGACCCAAGAAAAACCCACCCTGTCAGTGTTCAAGGTGACATCACTACGTGTGGCTTTTGGAGGGATTTGAGAATCTGTCTTCAAACAGAAACATTGCTGCAAGCTTACTCACAGTGTGGCTAATCACCACACCATGATACAGTTTGATTCCAACTCAGTTTCAAGGTTTGAAGCCAGAGGAATCTAGGTCTCTTCTGGTTCACACATGACACAGATATTTATTTGCTGAAGGGGCTTCAATTTGTCACTGACTGTAGTATAACTTACTTGTGACACTGTATTTCAAATTTCATCAGAAACATATGCTTTTTAATCAATCCATCATTTATTCTCAGTCATCTGTATTTTCCCAAAGTAGATGCACATTCATTTCTCTGTGCTGAAGAATGACTCAGATTTCACAACAGTACACTTCTATATGCCTATATAGCCCCAGAGTGCAATAATTTACAGTCTTGCCAAATCTGTGGCCAGAAGCAGATGAATTATTTGTTGAGCTTTTTGTAATTCTGTATTTGGCATTAGCTAATTGATAATTTCCATATTTCCAGCTCATTTACACAAAATCATAAACATCAGGTGATAAGGCAACATATCTTCTCTCAGGAATACCTGAGAGAAGGCATAGCCTATACAAATCTTTCCAATCTTAGGGAGAGTAAATGGGTGAATACTTGGGGTACCAAGAGAAGGATTTGCAAATCAAAAACTGACTGGAGCCTGGGGCTGAGGGCAGCTCTGTTTTATAAGGAATGGGGAAAGCTGCTAGGACATATACTGGCTTGCTCGTTGGTCTCTGGCAGCGCTCCCCAGCTTCTGTTTCTTTTCTTAGGTACAGCAGATGTGATGGGCAGAATGATCATTTTTCTGGTTGCCCAGAGGAGCCACTGGCTCTCCTAGAGCAGCTTTGATAGAACTGCGGTAAATTCTTCATTTTAAACAAGCTAAAAGTGTGAACCCTTCAAAAATAAAACATATTGGTCTGTGTCACACAAAGTACCATACAATACAAATGCCAGCGCTCCTGTCTGCCACCAAATTGCCTGGCTGGCAGAACGAGCAACTATCACCCATCCTTTAGTCTCAGCTGTGTATGACACGGCTTAACTTATTTGCAGGAGCCCACGTCTTGCTATCAAGTAAGCAATCATCTTACTTGATAGCAAGAGAGATGAGACTTGGAGGGCTTCCAGCTTTCAGGATTCTTCTCTTGCTCCCATGCTAGCTTCTCTCCTTCTCACGAAGATTCCCCCTTCCCTCTGCTCACTGATCACTGGGTTCAGAGCAACAGCGACTTTGTAGTGAAATTTGTTAGCATAATAAGTTTCAGTTAGTAGTTGAGCTGGAGGGCAAAGAGAGTCTTGTGATATGATAACATTTTCCTATGAAATTGCACCTACAAAGAGATCTGGGACAGAAGTGCAAAGCTGTGGGAGGAGGGAATAATTTTGAAGATGCACCCAAAGAAAGCAAAAGAAAAAAAACCCCAACAACAAACTGGTCCTCTGAAGAAGCCTGAGTAGAGATTGGCAAGATGAGTTAGATGTTTAGCACAGATATAGATATGTTTCTGGGAATAGGATCTGGCTATCAGATGACTGGAAATGTCTACTTACTCTATGGCATTCTTGTGATTTGAGGCAGTGTTTCCTATGCATTTCAGGGCTCCCCTTTTCAAATTTGTATCAGTTCTCATTCACATAAAAGGATAGAGAATGAAGGACTGATTGTGCCAGAAAAGTCATTAGATTTAAGTTATTTTCCCTTCCCGCAGATCTTTCATAAGATAAGATGGTTACATTGAAGGTAATTACATAATATATGATCATTTAAATAACAAAGATAGCGAGACAAACATGTCAGTTATTTTCCCTTAAAAACTATAATCATTATACAAAGCTATATTGTCAATGCTAAAGGCAAATGAGTTGTTTTCATTGAGCAGAGTTTTATAATTACTCTGCCTATTTTATTTTCTCCAAGTAAAGTTACTATTGATGTTATCATTCGTATGAACTTAATAAAGGTAATTATTTCTGTAAGTATTGTCAGTACTAAACAATTTATTAAGTCAAGTAGAAAGATTAGGCAAAGTTTCTTCTAAAATACAATAGCTGAAATAATACTCTTTTGTATTTTTATATATTTTGACTTGGTTAATAGCTACTACTAACTTACATGGTCACAGTAGATATCATGAGTTAAAAAAGTTTCTAGTGGCTCAGTCTAGAGGGCCTAAAGTCTTGCCTAAATATAGCAACTTACAAATGACTAGTCAGGCCTCAAATGACTCCTTTAAAAAACCCAACATATTGCTTGCTCTTGGAGCTAAGTTCAAGAGGTAGGAACAGAGGCCACAATATTTGGCATAAATTAAAGATCTTTTTAGAAAAGAACAAGTAATCTACTGTAAAGGGGTTGCAACTACCCCACCTCATATTTACAGTTGAGAACCTTTGACATTTTGCTTCATTTTGTTTGATATGGACTGAACTACAAGTACTGATTTCACATGGACTTCAGAAGGTGAAAGTATAGTCATCCAAGTTAGATGGGAGAAAGATGCACACACTGCAGCCTCTTATATATGAGAGAGGTGGCAAATGACTTGACCAGAACTTCTCATATTCCTGTACAAAACTGCTATGGACAGATGACCAAATTCTCAGAAAGGGAAAATACTTCTACTTAATGAGGAATTGGAGATGAGTTAACAACATTCTGTGGCCCAATGGCCAAAGAACAAAAAGGCTGCTAATGGTCTAGAAACTCAGTATCACACAAGTTTACTTTCATCGCTGAGGATGGATACCTCTGCTGCAATTTATCATTCATAGGCATGATGTCTAGTCCTGGTGCAGTCACACTGTGTGCTCTCTGTGGTCAGTGGAAGAAGACAGGCATCTCCAGAGTCATTAAGACAAGCATTTAAAATAGGACAGCTGGACTTCCTTTAAGGAGCACTTCTCTCCATTGATGGTAACAGCAGTCTAAAGTAAAGAGCTCAAATGCAGATGTAAAATTTGAATTGTCTAAAACTCCATCAGAGTCTCATCATGGGGAACTGATGTTCAGCCTAGAGATCAACTATCTATCCTTGCCACATCACATATAATCACATATAATCTTAATCAAGCTTAATTTTATCCCTATAGATAAAAACTCAGATAATGCTAAAATTCATAAGGAAGATATTTTCTGAGTTGTCTTCTTACACAGAAGACTATGAAAAAAGATCATTATATAGAAAATAACAATCTTTATAGTCACAAATATTTATTTATACAAGCTGACTCTGTTATGCATGAGACTTGCTTGGACACTAGAGACCAACATTTTACCAGAAGCCTTTACTTCTCTGTAGACAAAACTGACCAAAACGTCTGTCAAGAGGATGTTGTCTTGTCAGCCTGAGACTTGAATGTCTCCCTCTGCATGTTCAAGTCACGCCATTGGTACATTGAGGAAGGCATAGTCTGGAGTAGTTAGATAACAAATTGTACAGAAAGAGTCTTTGTCATGGCAGAAAGACTTCAGAATGTATTCCTTCCAGAATGATTACATTTAAATCCATGTTAAACTATTGTGCTTCTCTGGGAAAAAAACCCAACAAAACAACAAATCCAACCCAAAATTCTGAACTCCAGCCCTTAACTTGACATTACTGCTCTTAAAGAGAATTTACAGTCATTTGTTTACCGTGCTTTCACTTAGTTGGGAAGTTAGTAATTTATCACATGCTTACCTCTAATTTGTTGAAATACAAATCTAGAATGGGTTCGTACAAACTGCACATGTTCAGTTTCTAGAGATCAAAAGTAATCCTCTCTGTTCCTGTAGCATTTGGGAAAAAATATTTCCAAACTTTAAGGACAGACTGATATTTAGATACATAAATAATATAGACCTTAACATTAAAGCATCTCCTGTTTATTGTGCAACACCCTCAGTTTCAATTAAACTCAATTTTGGGAAAAAAACCCATTGCCTACTGTAATCTACCAGTATTAATCAGTCACTGAAATAATCAAAAGCCAAAAGAACCTAGGGTTAAAATCAGGCACACATTTCTTCTTGCAAGGAAATACTAAGTACCTATTCCTGGATAACGCTTGGCAATTTTAACACCAGTTCCCTTGATACAAGCACTTTTCACAGCTCCTACAATCCAAGATTTCTTAATTTGCTCACCTTAGAGCATACTAAAACCATGGTTAATAATTTAACAGAAAAGTTTAAATTCAATTCATGCATGCACAAAAAAGCGCATGTATATGGCACAATCCTAATTTTCAAATGGAAAATAAAAAATTCATATGAACCCATAGGAGGAACTGAACCTTGCTATTTTTAGAACTTTTTTTAATGAGCATGAACTCTTTTGTTTTTTTGATAAGTATAATGAAAAATTGAACATTCTTGATTTTCACTTGTGGTGATTCTTTCATATTAGACATTTATTTACACAAATTATTGGTCTTAAATTGAATTATATTCCTGCAATACCTCTGATCATTGAATACTTTTAATCTTTAATAGAAATAGAACAGCTTTCCATTTACACAGCATACCTATATTATGAAGTCGGGACAGTAAAACAATATTGTTTTCAGATGGAAGAAAAAATTAAATGATTTAATATAAAAATATAATCTATAACTATACTATATGTGAATAGATTAATATTCTTTATTGGCACATACCTTTTAAATATTCATTTTTTTGATCTTGTCAGATACATAGGCTACACTCTTTCAAAAAGATATGAAATTCCATTTTAGCATAGATATTTAGAAAAGTCTTACGTTTGCTTATTCTGTTATTTTAGTTGGGATTTCTGTCTTGTATATGAGAAATGCCTCCTTTGCTATTTCCAGCACGTCCAGTTGTGTTGGAACTGTACTGAGTGAACCTCTGCATCTGAAGAGCATTCAGCAATCTGAAATAGTCTGAAAGTTTAAGTATGCCATTGCAGGACTAGATAAACAGTGTATGTCCTCTCTTTGAAACACAGGATGCAAAACTTTACCAATAAATTTGATCATCCCATAACATGACAAACCTTTACAGAGGAATGAGTAAATAATTAATAGCAGTAAAGCTAAACATGCTCTGGTTGAAGCCTAACAGCTTCAACATACAAAAAGATAGTTGGTCCTTAGAATGTTCTAAGCTTTTTCTACTTTTCATGATACCTAGCCAAGCTCAGCAAGGGCCTCCCAGACACAGATATATATATACTTGATACAGTGCTTGGGCTGTGACTGGAAGTTAGGCAACTGATGTATCCTGGGATTTAAAGCTATTCCCATGTTGCTGAGGAGTTTCATTTGACAGTCCCAGCTCAGAGATCAGCAGGGATGTAGGTGTAACAGAATTTTTTTTTCTTTTGCTGATAGGCCATTCTTTCCAGGTTTTGGAAATTTGTTGCTATAATCCATGCTTTCACCCTCTGTTACAGTGACTATCTCTTGTCTTTTCTCCTGCTTTTACATCTGTAGCTCGTTTTGGTTTATCTGCAACATCTGAAGTAAGTGCCAAGATAATTAGAGTAAATGAATTTCTGGCTGAAGCTATTTACCTTGATTTGACCTGCATCTAGAAATATGGGGGTTTTTAACAGAAAATCACAGGCACCTGCATTCCAAAAGAAATATTTCCTGTTGTTGTATATTTTTAGCTAGCTAATGTTTTGCTAATGGACATTTGAGCTTCAGAGCTAAAAAATATGATGACATCTTAATAAACTTTGTAAACATCTTTCAGAACTCTGCCACAGGGCTTATAGTAATTGAAACATGCAGAACTTTCATAGTACTGGTTAAAAAAATTTTTTTTGAACTTGTCAGGTTTAAGAATTTAGCAACTCTGGAGTTTATGAAACTAAGTAGCATTTTTTTTTTCAAGAGATCTGTCTTAAAAAACACAGTTAGAATTGTTTTGAAGCTCTATACACCAAAAAAGTTGGTTCAAGGAGTGACACATGCATTGTTTGAGTAGTTCACAAAGCCCTTAAAATAAACAGCTCTGATTCCAGAAATCTAAAAGTTAGTAACTGTAAACTTAACTGAAATATTTAGCTTAAATATTATCACTTAAATATTTATAAGCATAGTTGAATGTTTGATAAAATTAGTCAAAATCTTTTGGAAAGGTATTCAAAAAGTGAGAAAGTAGTGATCATTCAGTTGAATGTATATGTGAGTTTATTAAGACAGGACTGGTCCTATTACATATTAATTAATCTCGTGTTTTACAAGTCACAAACATAGATTAAGAAAAGCACTATAAATTTTGCCACAGTTGTGTTCTGAAGAGTTCTCATTCATACTGGTTTTAGGTAAACAAAACAATATATATGTTTTAGCAGACCTGATAAAATATCCTCTAATGCCAGACATGAGCTACTTTCACTTCAAAGGATTCAGAAGGATGCAATAGTAATAATTCCTAATCTAGAGAACTGCATTAAGGGGCAGACTAGAGAAGTCAATCTGTTTTGTTTATCTGATAAAAAGTTGTGTGACTATGCTTCTGTATTTTATGTGTAGCTGAAAATATTTCAGATGGAAGGGTCCTTCATCTAACTTGAGAAAGTATGATGGTCTTTCAGTTGGAGGTTAAAGATAAAAAAATTCATATAAAGTATGTATTTTTAGCGGTGAGGGCTGTTATATCAACACAACTTGTTGATTCTAGTGATGGCTTCTGCATTACTTGAAGTTTTAAAAGGTTGGTGACTGTATAAAGGACATGTTCTGATTACAATTTGTGGAATTTATGCAGGAAACCTTTAGTAGAAATCTCAGGCTTCTGTTATTCAGGAAAGTCAAAAGTTACTGTTATAATGGCACACTCTGATCTTTAAATCCCCTTTCTCTTTTTTTTGGCTGAGATTCAGGTTTGATTTGGTACAAAGGATGATGAGGTCTGCAGGCCTGGAGGGGTGCACAGGATCCTAGATGATTATGTATAAACCCAACAAATTTGAAGAACAAGTATACATTGTTTTCTAGCTGGCATTCTAGCAAAAAAGTGAAGAATAGCATGCCTATCATTAAGAGAGTTTGTAAGGAAATTTTGTTGCAGAATGTGTTGCCAATCATTGAGTAGGAGCTCTTCCACATGAAAGAGATGAAAACTCATAATTTTTTAATCTTATATTTAGGCCAGAAATTTCTTATTACTTTGCTATATTTGGACAATGATGTGCTTTGAACACTGTATTTGGACATTCGCTGCAGCAGTTTCACCACAAGCCAAATCCATTTTTCCAGCATCTTAGGACCTGGAACACCTGCTATGAACATTCTGTACCATGACTGCTCAGATACAGCTGATGACTCTGCATTATCTGCTGTCTTTTCTGGCAAACTCAGGATCACAGCTGCTTATCTGTTTTAGGATAATGTCCTGAAAGGTGTTTAGAAATCCGATACTGATTGTTTGCTAGTACTAGAGAATATAATGCTCACAGGGACAAAGGACACTGAAATCACCTCACTTCAAGGAAGAAAATACAGGAAACAATATGTAGCATTAGTTAGAAATGAATGGATCACAGGACTAGGAGACACTGACTGTCCCATTGGCCCCAGGAATAACAGCAGAGTGTGCAGCCAGGATTCCTACCTCCCATTGCTCTGGGATGCCCCTGCAAGTGTTTAAATGAATCTTACCCAGGGGGAAGATGAGACTTCTATCTTGAGCAAAATTGAAGCTGTCAAAAATGTGCAGTACACTAGGTTCTGGGTGCCTGGAGTGCCCCTGAACTCAACGCTCCTGGGGAAATCTTTGGGACCATAGGCACTGAGTAATGATAGCACACGTGGCACTTCTCTTGACTTCTAGGTGAGTAGAACAGCTGGTGTCCTACCACTGGTTTGTTCAATGTACCTGAAGGACTGCACCTTGTGGAAGATGCAGCAGTTCAAGGAGAATGTTGTCCATGGGATGGACTCATATTGGAAAAGGTCATGGAGGACTGTCGTCTGTGACAGGGACCCGACACAGGAGCAGGGGAAGGACTCCCCTCCCTGAGCATCAGCAAAAACAATATTGAGGAACTCACCATAACCCCCATTCCCTGCCCTGTGGCGAGGGAAGAGATAGAGCTTGAGAAGGAGGGAGGGGTGGGGGGAAGGTGTTTTTAAGATTTCTTTCTCATTACCCGGATTTAATTTCTCATTACCCTGATTTTTTGTAATAAGTTCAGTTCATATCCCCAGTTAAAGTCTGTTTTGCCTGCAATGGTATTTGGTGAGTGATCTCTCCCAAACCTTATTTCAGTTCATGAACCCTTAGTTACATTTTCTCTCCCCTGTTCAGGTATGGTGCTGAGTGAAGGAGTGACTTTGGTCAGTGTCTGGCATCCAGCCAGAGTCAGCCCATTACATTTTCCTTCTAAGATGTACTGATACCATAAGTGGGAGTTTTTTCTAGGACATCAGGCTCTGCTTTGCTGCCCCTTGCTGCCACTTGCTCCAAGTTCCCTGGATTTGCATGTGACATCCCAGCATGGGACACTGATGGAATCTGAAAATCCTGTTGGTGATGAATAAAAACTGTCTTCAGTTTTGCGCCAGAGAGACACAGCTAAATTAAAGGGCACTCTGTTGGGGATGAATATAACAAATACTTTCTTGGTACACTGCGTGGAGAGTCAGTGAAGGAAGGATTGAGTTGAATCTTCCCAAGAACCAGACATAGGTGGATATCTTACTTTCTGTCCCATGTGTCTTTGTAACTTTGTGAAGCCCTTTCAGATCTGAGGATTTGACTTGTGTAAGCAGCATTATGATAGATATACACGTAGACATTTTGCACAGCACCTTTACCCAGTCATACAAGCAATGCTAAATAGACAGTAATCTATTGTCTATCTTTGCTAAAACATACTATTTATTGTTTGTTAACAGCAAGCTGTCAGGATATTGTTCAAAAGCTTATAAAGAGTGAAATAAACAAAATATCAAATAGTTGATTTAAATTTTCCCTTTGTCCTTGGTTCTGTTGTCATGATCAAAGAAAACTGGTACATATTCTGAATGACCTTTGCAAAATTACTCTTTTTGGTTGCCATTATGTTGCATAACTTTTCTGTCTAACCTGATTTACTTGTAGTTTAAGTAACTTTCAAATCTGTCATTCCCATACGCATGCTTGATGAAATAGACGTATATCAGCTTGTTGATGTACTAGTTCAGGCAGTTAGATAAACAGGGTATATGCTTTGGACAAGAGCTTAGACACACCAATATTAAATTTCTTCAGAAATCTAAGATAAAAATCCTAGAAATCATCATAATGAAATTCAGTTTACTATAGAATTTTCTCTTTTGTTGCTTTTGTGTCTGTGTTGCCTTGTATCGACGTCACAAAAATAGGTCTGTCATACATAACTCCTACCAATTTAAAAAAAAAATCCAGTTAAATTTGTTGATGTCTAAACAATGTCCATATTCCCTTTATAAGCTAGTAGTGATAAACTAGGAGTAGCACTAGGACAATGAAAACAATTCTGCTACGCTTGAAATATTTCATATTCAGCTGTTATTTGTCTTAGTTACTGTTTTAAATTTAAGAATTTATGTTTTACCAGTTTTCATTGATATTTTAAAAACCGACTAGATAGCATTTGAGCTTTATAGTATAGTATTGGTTGATAGTATTGGTTGATCTGACCCTTTTTGTGTGTGGAATAATCTGGCCTTTTTTTCTCTTGTATACTTCACTGCTGATAACTCTTGAACAGCAGTAAAGTACTCACTGGAGAACAGAAAATTTTCACGTGATGTTGGAATGTTTTTAGTAACTGTATTTAATAACTGTATTTTCTAGTTTACTTTTATGATGTGAAGATGAATTGGAAAAGGAGAACTAAGGAGGCACTAGCAAAGCAGACTAGTGTGGCTGAAATTAGGGTCACTTATAATTTGTGAGTGATATGGATGAAACTTGGCAATGCATGTTGGATATTGTCATGGTCAGTCAGGCCTTGTTATGCATTCAGAGTTATGTATTCATATCGATGTTTATATCAGAGCAAACCAGAAGCTTTCACTGAACTCAGTGGTTATTGTTTAATATTGACTATGTTGTTGGCAGGCAAATTTAAACTGGAAATCACTGGCAAGTGTTGCAAAACATACAGCAAGTTTTTTGTACTTTCCCAGTATTTCTCAAAATTTCTCAAAATATTTTTCCCAGACCTTCCTCATTTGAAAGAAATTTATGTGCAGAGAAATTCTACTTTGTGGCAACAAAGTATTTCTTCTGCTGATCAGTATTTGAGGAAGCCTTTCAAAACATCTATTACTTCTTCTGAATGGCTGAAGTTTTGAATGCTAGCAGTGTCAGTGATCTCAGCTGAGATACAGTAATTCCCCAGTTTCTGACATCTGTGACCAGAAGTTTAATATTTGCAGTAGTAGTCAAATAGCATATGGTATCAGTCCAAGAGCCAAGAGCACAGAGCAAAGTGGAGCATCACAAGTGTCATGGTATCATGAGCAGAAAAAACATATTGGAATAAGGGGACCGGGTCATAATAAAAAAAGTCTAACCACTTTCCTGTTGCAGTACGCCTTGGTGGTACTTGAATTCCCTCTCTGAGTTACTCTAAGCACATAGTTCATGACTTTAGTTTCAATGGCAGCTTAGGCTATCCAAAGCTGAATTTTCTTCTTCCTGTTCTTGACTAGAGTTTCTGTTCTCATGCTGTGTTTCTCTGCCAGCACAAGATTTTTTGAGCCCACAGTGAAACGGACTGAGAGACTTCTCTGTCTGCTGGTTTTGTTTGGTTTGGTTTGGTTTTTTCCTTTAATTTTCTATCTTTGTTTAGCAATGAACCTCTCTTAGTCTCCTCTGGGCAACCCTAACACATTGAATCATAGAATCATTGAATGGTTTGGTTTGGAAGGGATCTTAAAGAACATCTAGTTCCAACTCCCTGCCATGGGCAAGAGCACTCTGAGCAATGTGGTCCTCTAGACCACATTGCTCAGAGTTCCATCCAACCTAGTCTTGAAAGCTTACAGGGATGGGACACCCACGGCTTCTCTTGGCAACTTGTTGCAGTATCTCACTGGTCTCACAGCAAAGACTTTTTTTCTAATATGTTATCTAAATATACCCTCCTTCAGCTTCTAAGCCATTCCAAGTTATCCCTCTACTGCATGCCCTTGTGAAAAGTCCCTCTTCTGCCTTCCTGTAGGACCCCTTTAGGTACTGGAAGATTCTCAATGGTCTGCCCAGAGTCTTTTAAGGCTGAACAGCCCCCTGTGCTCTCAGTCTGTCTTCACAGGAAAGGTGTTTCTCTCAGGCCCTGAAATCAATTTACTGGCCTCCTCTGGGCTCCTTACAACAGGTTCATGTCTTTCTTATATTGGGTGCCCCAGAGCTGGATGCAGTACTCCAGGTGGGGTTTCACAAGGGCAGAGTAGATGGGCAGAATCACCTCCCTCACCCTTCTGTCTACATTTCTTTTGAAGCAGCTAAGGATGCACTTGGTTTTCTGGGATGCAGGTGTACAGTGCTGAGACTTATTGAGTTTCTTGTCAACCTACACTCCCAAGTACTTTTTCCCAGGGCTTCTCTCAATCCATTCTCCACCCAGCCTGTATTTATGCTTGGGAGTCCTTCAGCAGACATGGGGACAGGCTTACCTTGGGACAGGCATGGGAACACTATCTACTGCTGTGCAGACCAGGACACCAACACTTTCTCAGTGCTGTGGCCACCTGCAGTATACTGCATGATAGCAGTACAAAGTCCTGAAAGCAGATCTGATGAACACCCCTAAGTTCCACCTTTCCAAGCACGTATCTCTCTCCTTTCCTCTCTTAGGCTGGATGGTGTTGCTGGGGTCAGATATATCTCTGTGGTGTCACTGCAGAAGGTTGGTATCACACAGGGAAAATTCCCTTGAGGGAAAGTCAAAACACACTCAGTGTGTTTTGTAAGAGTTACTTTTGTGTAAAATCTCCTAAGCACATTTTGCTAAGTCAGCTCTAGGAACTATGTAGACACTTTGTCAACCCAGCTAGGAAGTAGTAAATCTATTGATTTAAAGGGGTCTTAGCCTGAACCACTTACAAGACTAAGTGCTCTTTAATATCAATAACAGTTGGAAAATTGAGTGCTATATTTAAAAATATGCAACAACTGTCTTAATGAGAAAATTTCTTGGCTCTTTTCAGCTCTGATTGAGAGTTCTAGGAAGTAAACAACAGCTAGAGCTTGTACATAATAATCTGCTGAAATGTTTTACCAATGGAAAACCCATTTTTTTTCTCCTTGAACTGATTTTTTTTTTTTTTTTTTATACTCTAGGATATACCAGCCTGATACCAAAAGTACAGATACTTGATCTTCTCGATAAAGATTCTAGGTGATGAGTACAGGAAGATGACAGAAGGTCCTAATCACCTGCTCCTGGCATCTTTTTCTTCCTCCAAATCTGGATGCAGGACAAACAAGACACTTGTGGAGTCCTATATTTTTGGTGTCCTGATTCAACACTTTTTTTTTACTTCCTAGACAATGTAACATTTTGCATGTGCAGGATTTTCCAAGTTATAACTTTGGTGTCAGAATGTTTGCCATGTCTTATACAGTAGCAAAAAAAGAACATTTCTGTTGTAGCATCTGTAGCTACAATGGTAATTTAGGTTGGAACTGATATGGAGTAGCCACATGCTTTATATAATATTGTAGAAATTCATGAACTGGTGATCCTAATTGCAACTTTAGCTTTAGCTACCCACGTTCAACTCAAAAATCTTAGAACAGGCCATAAAATTGAAGCAGCAAAATAGCACTCAAACTTAATAAGTACAAATTAGTAATACAGAATCACTGACTTACTAGTTTCAGTCTCACTTATGTACCCTTCCATACTCCTGACTTAAAAACACATTCAACACGGTTAGAAATATTTTTGTGTCTATGGGAATCAGGTAGAAACAATGCTTACTGAAAATTCAGCCTACTGCTGCAGTGAAAAAAAAAATCCCAGAGAAGGATAATAAAAGTGAAATAAAAAGAAAAGAAAAGAAAAAAAAGCAAATTAAGAAAAAGCAGTCTGAAGAGTTCAGAATATTGAAAAAAAATTACTTCTTTATGCTTCTCTTAGCATATAGGAACTGTTATAGGAAATTAAATGGCATTTTATTGATTTTAACCTTTTGTTTAAACAGAATCATTGATATTGTATTGATATCTTCATATGTAACTACTGTTTAAGGCCATGATCCTATTTATGAAATGTAGTTGTTACAATAAGGCATTTTAAAAGGAAAAATAGATCATTTGTCTAAGTAAGGAAAGGTAACCCAAAACTTGTCTAATTACGTTATTCAGCTTTTGATCTTTAAGAACTTTATTTTCTAAAGAGAAAGTGTGGGTGCTGTTTAGCTGTCCTTGAGCTAAGATCAAACCATGGAAAGAGATGCAAATAACAATGGAATGGGTGGCTTACACAGCAGTGGAATTTGTCAATGACCTGAAGCTTAGTGTTATTAAAAAATAATTAAGCACTTGAAGCATAGTCTTTTACACTTGCTAATTTTGGTGACTGTTTACATGCTACTGTTTGTTAAATGGCAAAGTTTATTGATTTGGCAAATTCAGTACCACACTGTATTTTTTTATTCAGTCAGTGTTCTTACATGCAGTTCAGCATTTTTAAATGTCAACTGCAAACTATTATTGATCTGTAATTAAAAGCGCAGAGAAAAATTAACATAGTAGAAGTTTATGGTCATTAGTACAAGTACTGTTAGGCAATTATTTAGCTTGCTATAACTACTTTTTTTTCCAGTTATTGACATACAGTACAATGCTCACCTGCACATTTTTATTTCGTTAAAAAGACAAGTTGAATAGATGCTGAACAGTGGCCCTTTACAGATTTTTTGCAATCAGAACTTTGTGAAATTATCTAAAAATCATTTCTCCTAAGGGTTTTCTTAAATGGAATAATGTTAAGGGGAAAAATAGCAAGCATTACAAGTGCACTCACTATCCAGAAACATTTGTTTTGTGAAATAAGAATTGCTTTTCCCATATGAATAGAGATGAAAAGGGCATTGGACTTCTTCTAGCTTGACACACAGATACATTGATGAAGTACATATTACGTAGCATATATACTTTCTTTCTCTAATAATACTTTTTTCTTCCTTAGATATAGCACATGTCCTTTGAAAATCATCTAGGGCAGATTGTTTTGGTTCTGGTTCACCTCAAGATCAGGTGAATAATAGCTGGAAGTGACTGGCAACTCTTCAAGTGACCTGAACAAAAGGCCTTACATGTCCAAGTCCATTTTCCAGTAATTATCACAAATTGGTGATCTTGCTGTCCCCTCGACAGAGGGGCTGAGTGACTTGAAGAGAGGACCTGCTAGGTTGAAGGGAGGAAGAGTTTCCAGCAGCTGTTGCTACCCTGCTGTCTGCTATATGAGCAGATGAGAGATGGGGTCCCAAGCCCGTGCCCTGGGTCCTTCTATAAATATTCATTTATTAGTATCCCCACTTTATGTACAGTGCCAGCTCATTGATGTTTGAGAATAATTTGGAATGTATATGGACACTTGAATTGTTGTCTGCTGGTTTTTGTTGGTTTTAGGGTTTTTTTACAGGTATGCATCTTATAATTTTGAGATACTGGTACAACCCATTTTATATGCATTTTAATTAGATAAAGGACAATTACTGACCTCCAAATCAGTTCATCAAACTGTATTTCCTGGAAGTGCCTGCTGGCTCCATATGTCTCTCATGGAGCAGTTTCCCTGGTGAGACTTTGTGGTCCACCATGTTTCTGAGTATCTTTCCATTGCCAACACTGATGGCCCCAACAGAAAGGTTATATGTCTCAGAAAATCACCTTAAAGGGAACAGTCTGGCTGCTGAATCTGCCCAGAGAAGAGGATGCATGTTTCCTGAATGTAAGCTCCTGTTTACATGAGGTATCAGGCCAGCATAGGAAACAGTTTAGAACCACTCAACTGTATTATGCAACTACTAAGGAAATAAATAAATAAATAAGAATCTCCATTTTTGCTGACACTGCATTATATTCCAGCTGCTTTGGCTTCTTTGTTTTCTGATGGTGTCTGGTTTACAGGTGATACCAGGTAAAATATTCCAGCAGTTAAATATAAAGCCCATTAATTTTGCAAGGCCTGCATGAGGAGTCTTATGAAAGTCCTGATATAGGAGTCAGACATGACTTTGATAAACAGTCTTTTTCTCCATTGTTGACAATGCTTTTGCTGAATCCTTACCTGAACATGAGTTGTTATATAAATACTGGGTTTTCACTTCTAGAAAAAAAGAAATGCTTTACAGTCTTAGCTACAAGGTGTCAAGGAATTTGTAAGGAATTACAAAGAAAGTTTTGAAAACTGGAATTAAAAATTTACAAAAAAAAAAAAAATGCAAAGAACCATGTTTTAAATATCTACTATGTTAAAGCTATGACTCCTATAGCATGTCATCACACATGTTGGTGAGGAGAGAGGCATGTACAACGTGTTTCCATTCAAAAATTCAAAGCTGCCTCGACCTGACTTTTTAAATCTGCAATATGACAACAGGGCAATACTTTTATGGGGTAAATAGATGTTAGCAAGATAGTACTAACTTTGCAAAATTTCCTAAGGCTGTTTTCTTCCTCTCCATTACTTCAAACTATGGATGATACTTTTGGAAGGAATGCAAATTATTTTCTTTTTGCTTTTGACACCATGTAACTGAGAACAGAAGAGTCCCTTCAGGTTTGAAGAGTTCAAAGATCATTTAATAGTAAGGCCGTGTAATCATTCATGGGCCATGTGTATGTCTTGCTTTGTTCTATTTTCATGCAAGGGTTTTCTGTAGTGGATTATTTTACAGAAATTGAGTACTACTGTATAATGTTTGTTGCACAGCACTTTTTGTTCTTTTTATCTATTACAATTGTGGCCATAAGCTATATGTGTGTGATATTTGCAGTCAGTCAAGCTAAATAAAAATACAGACATTCATTTTGACAACTAAAGGTGCTAAAACCGAAAGCCAGACACTCCCACACTTATTGGTATGATCAAGACACAATTACGCAGTGAATTAGAAACAGCTGAAACTTTTTAGGTCCCAAATTTTAAATACATGTTTAAATACATGTACATGAAGTCAACACAACTGTATGTAATGATGACATGAACTTTTGTTTTCTTTTCTGGTAACTATAGAAAAACATTAGAAAGATATTTTGAAAAAACTTATGTCAAAAGTTTAGTCATGAAACAAAAGACTGTGCAATTTATGAAATGTGAAATTATTCTACGGAATTGTAAGGACTTATTCATCCAGGAATCAGAGCCTTGTTTCTGAGTGCTAGTATAGCATCAGCTAAAATGAAAAAAATATTGTCTTGCCTTATGAGGTGAAATTCCTATTTTTTAAATATAGATTTTAGTCAATTAGAGATTTTATCTTTCTTAATGAAAGCACAAAGAACAAATGTTCAGTTTCACTAAAGCGAAGGTAGTGGTTGTTTGTTTTTTACTGCTGACAACATTGAAAGCAGCAGTGCAATTTCTGTAAGAGCATAACACCAAGTCTTTTTTTTTTTATGACTTGAAATTTAACTGGTAGTTGAACCAGTTGGTTTGTGTGAAAGTCAGAGAAAACAGGGCTGTGAAATTTTCACACAACTTTTGTTTTTGTGCAGAACAAACATTTCCTCTGGTGCACATAGTAAATATAATATACTACATGTGCACCAAGGATGAATATGGACCAGAGGATCAGGAGAGATTCCTGACCCACAACATGGAATACTGCAGATCTTTCATGCTTACCTTAAATCAACACAATTTCTGGAACTGTCACCTTCTCTCTGAACCATTCAATGGCACTACTGTATGGGACAGGAATGAAAAATAAACTTGGAGTAGAATCCCTGGCCCAAAACAGGTTAATCTACATAACCTAGCTCCTGAGCAGAGACATCCCTTTAGGACAGTAGGACTACTACACATGGGAAGAGCCATACCCTACACACTTTTTAAGTTTTGCACTGAAAGATTACTTCTTCTGTAGCGTCAGATGGTGAGGAAGTATCTTTCCTTTAATTAGTGTACTTTTGTCGTCATTTTTTTTTTTTTAATCTCTTTGATAATTTGTCATTTCAGCTGTAGAAGTGTGGTGGTATGGTGCTTTGTTTGTCTTCCCAACTCGTCAGTGTGTAACACACAGCTTTTTATCAATATATAAATCTTTGAAATACTGTAAAATAATACTAAAATATGACATGGTAATATTTTTTAGGGCTTCATATTCAGATGCATTTTTCTAGCTTCTATAGCATGAGAAAAGTAACATTAGGTGGTACAGCATGCGCAATAAATTCTTCTCAAAAATCCGAGAGTGTTTAAATATTTCTTTATATTCACAATATGTTAACTGTACGACATGACTATATAGCAGACCATTTCAAATCACATTATATTCTGTTTTCTTTTTTTGAATGGCATTAAATAAAAAAAAATTCTCAACAGTGCAATGTTAGAGGCTTTTGTAGAGCCTTTTGAACAGTACTCCGCTACTTTCGTAAAATACACATGCACATACACATACACAGAGAAAATATCATCATAAGCATTTCCACTGTAATAGTAACCTTTCCATAGACTTTCCAACTTGTCTGGTCTTCCTTGAAGGTCGATTGAGTTTTCAACTCTGTTATCTGCTAGGTGTTTGATGGAGTGGTCCAGATAACAGAGGAGAGAGCAAAGGAAAAAGAATTTTTTGAAGATCAAAAGTGTCTGTTCATTTTGTTATCTGACCCTATCTGTTGTCATAGTAACAGGTTTCTTTTAAACTCTGCCATCAGATGATTTGTCTCTATCTGCTATGAATTCTGCTTTGACTGAGTAGCTGCTGCTATGGTATAAAGTGGGTACCGTGTTTTCCGGTTTCCTACTGCAATATTAAGAAGTGAAAGATAGAGGATGAATTCTATTTTCCTATTGGATTGTTCAAGATTCCCCTTTTCAGAAACATTGAACTGTCATCCTAATTTAACCAAATAGATAATACTTCCGAAATCGTCACAAAGTGTCTCATTTCTAGGGCTGATAGGATAGAAATGAAAATCCAGGCCCAAATCCTGAGAAGAAGAGTGCAGTTCCTGTTTAAGGCAACAAAGCCTGAAGTTACTCATTAAACACTCATTGACTCCTCACAAAAGCAGGAGCAGGTTGTGAATGGTTTAGTCACAAAGGGATCCAGAAGAACCCTATTCTGTGCTGGATGTGCATAATGGCAGGTCACTGCAGTAGCTCCTATTTGCATGGACTATTAATTCTCTCGTCCCTTGGGTGACTTAATCATCAATCAGCATATGGAAGGAGAACACAAGATTATAGAACTTGCACTGAGTTGCCATACCTTTTCGTCTGCCACTGCAGAAATCACAACATATTGCTCCTTTTAAAAATAGGACAAAGTGATCAGATCCATCTAAAAATTACATGCCTTTTTTCCCCCCTAAATTTCCTCTGCTAAAAGGCACTTCCAGAATCTCATGACCATCATCAACAGACCCTACACCACCTTATTTTTGTCAGGTTCTCTGCCAAGTTATTTCAGTCTCCTCTTGTAAGATGGGCTCTGAAGGCAAAGCAGAGATTAGAAATTGCAATTAGAAATTATACCAATGAATTAGTAATTAAAAATGGTTAGTTAAATCTAAGCATACTAAAGTATTTTAAATAACAACAGGATACAAATATTTTAGAAAACTGTGATGGCATGGCCAGGCACAACGTATAAGGACTTTACATATGTGAACAATGGGACCATCAAAGGGAAAATGATGTGAGAAGTTGCAGGTAAGAAATACACACACAATAAACAGCTGAAGGACAAACAACAAGCAGATGGACTAGCTGAGGACAGCCCCTTATGAGAGAGTGGTAAATAGCATTAGAAATAGAGAAAAGCAAGGAAAGTTGTAGAAAAAGGGAAACTAGTCCATTTCTCCAGCTAAGCATAATTGCAAGATTATTCAAAAGTGAGACTTTTTTTTTGTTTATGCAATATATACATGGTAAGTGAAAGAAAATTTTTAGAGCCTCAGATTGATTACTATACACAGAGTAATTTCTTGAGCTAGATATGTCTTTGAGTTGAGCTTTCTGACAGCAATGTATGAAGCTAAGCTAAAGGACACCCTGTGACTGGGTTTCCAAGCAGCATAAGCATTCCCAAATACAGAACAGACCATTACTAATGAAAATTACAAAAATCGCCAGCTGATCAGAATAACCACTGACTTTTTTCAATCCCTAGATGGGGTGATCTAGATGACTAACAATGTTATTATTTTTAACTAACAGGAAATTTGTAATGAGAAGTGAGTGCTTTGAGAGGGTTTACAACAGTTATAGAGAATCTACATGGGAAACTTTCCAGAGAAGCTGTTCTTCATTTTCTAAGAATAAATTCTAAGTGGTTAAGTGATAGGCTTTCCTAAGATGTATGCACCCATGTATTTTGAGTGTCAGAAGTTAAGGGGAGGATTTGAACTTGACTTATATTAATGTTAGAAAGGATTTCACATCTGTATTTATGTGATGGCTGTTCACTCAATATTAATCTGGGTGCCTGATTTTACTTTGATAATTGATTAAAGTTATCAGTTTGATAGCCTTGTTCCTAGAATTATGGTGTTGCATTGGATATTTGTTCTTTAGAAGTACAGTTTAGCAGTACCAATATTTTCTTCTGTAAGAGAGATAGTAGTAGCTTTGCTGTAGGTATTTGTTTTGTTTGAAGAGCAGACTGATTTTAGGCTGCCTGCTGCCTGAAGATCCTACCTGGCTTTGTCATACATGCCACAAGCTTTCTGGAATCACCTTGAGCTACATTATTTGCCTGACATTACCCACATGACTAGGTGACCTGGGCAGCTGCAATATGCAATGGCAGGTGGAAAGTGTGCTCTGTCACTAGCTGCTATAGGTAGGCATGCAGCTAGGAGTGTCCTGAGTGGTAGTGGAAACCCAAATTTTCCTGTGATTTACCTAAGGCCTTGTTGTCATGATGGGAATGTGAGATCAAGTTTTAATATCTATGGAGATGCTAAAGGTATAGTGGACAGACACCCACCCATGCCTCCAATTTTCTGCTTCATCAGCATAGCTATTGCTGGCAGATAAATTTTCGATTTAGGACTTTGTATCTCAATTCTGCAAATACTTATACATATGTTTAACTTAAGGAATGCAGATAGTTCCACTGTGGTTTATGAAACTAGCCATGTGCTTGGAGTTATGCATGCGCATAAATGTCAGGATTGCTGCCCAAGGACATAATTTACCAATAATCTGTAGGAAAAAGAAATGTCTTCTATGGAGGGCAGCTATTTCTTTCAGAAAAGCCTACATGGGATATTGTTTTTATAATCACTTTAGACAAGTTACTTTCTAAAAATCCT
>JAYDZK010000113.1:88745041-88755447 GCA_034509185.1 Euphonia xanthogaster
GATATATCTTCCTTTTTATTGAGGTATTTTCTGGCAAGAATTTTAAAGTAGTTTTCAAAAGCTAGTCAGGCCCAGCTTCTTCTCTTTAGAGCAGGCGCGGGTGGGCCTGGTTCCTTTAGATCTGCAAACTGGGGAATCTACAGGCAGGTCAGATCTCAGGAGAGGAGTTTGTCATATGGAAATGTTTAACGGTCCAGCTTACATTCTGTATAGTCTCTCTTTTATCTTTTCAGGGTTTGAACATGATCCTTTCAAAGCCAGATAACCCAGAAAAATCCTCACGACTGCTTTGCTCGCTCCCTGATTCCTATAATCACAGTCCAGGAGGAATAGGTTACTATGACAATATCATTGCAATAGTTTTGTAAAGTGCTTTTAAATTTTTTTCAAGTTCCTCTCAGTGCTTAAGTCCTTTTCTGTTCTGAAAAATGATATTTTCTGCCATTTTACTTATGTTACAACCAAGAAACAAAGGAATTAGGAAAGGATTTTGCTACATGAACAAGCATTGCCTCTCAGTATTTACATAAGCGAAGGAGCAGAGTCAGACACCCATTTAGAAAACCTCTTCAGATACACATCCAGCTATATGCTGCTGAAATACCTTTAGACAACTTTTGTTTGTTCCCATATGTCTAATACAACATAAGGATCATATCCTGTTATTCCTTTGTTATACTGATATGACCATAATCAGGGACTGCAGACACTGATCATGCCTTCCAGTTGATTTGTGTTTTTGAAAACATTATGCTTATTAGCAATAATCATAAAGTAGATGACAGAGAACCATCAGGCAAAAAATGCTATCAGTTGGGACCCAAATGTATTAGGTCTATCTTATACATGGTTTCTTTTCATACATGTTTTATAAATAAGGTAATATTATTGTATGTGAGAATTAAAATCACGGGTATGGTTTGATGTTTAATGTTTTGATTTTTGAATTTTTTTATCCTTATTTTCATAAGGCCATAGGGATAATGTGTTGTAAGGTTGTAAATGTGTTAGTAAGGTGTACTGTACAGCCCCTTGATCAAAGCATGGTGTGCTACAAGGTTAGATCAGGTTTCTCAGCGTTTTATCCACTTTGGTGTTGAAATCCTCCATAGATGGAAACGGATCGGCCTCTCTTGACAATCTGTTGCAATACTTGACTATCTTCATGTCCCAAAAGCCTCATCAAATTTGTGCAAAACTCTGAGATCAACATTTCTGTCCCTCAGCTTCACTGTGATATTTTTAGCCTGGGTCTGCTTTAGTTATTTATGTGAGGGTACAAGACCCAGTATGAAAAGAGGCACCAGTACATTGAAGTAAGTGGACCTCTGCCATGCTTGAAATTATGAATCTTCTTGATGCCTTCCTATCTCAGCATCTGATCCTGAATGGTAGAGTTACATGGTACCGGAAACATTTTTCAGATATTGGCTATGATAACAAATTTTTTAAAGAATTTCACTCATGAAGGTGGCTGCTTTACTAGGGTTGCTATAACTTTCTCAGCTCAAGGCAAAATTCCAGGTTGAAAAGTGTGGTCATGCATTAACATTAGATTGATATAAAGAGAGAATATGCCTCTCTGCAAGTAAAAAAGACTGCGCAGAAATAGCTTGCAATGTCATGCGTATTTTTGGAAGTATTTTGCGAATAGCTGTTCTGCATTAAGAAATGCTGCTGAGAAGCCAATGGGGTGTTATCCTAGCAAAACATTATTTTTTCTTCCTCTCAAGATGGGCTAGTCAGGGCTCTGAAGGGAACTAGGTAGTATGAGCCTTGCTTCTACCTTAAGTGTAATCCACTCAAAGTGATGTTTGGCTCATAGTGAAGACATATATACTGATGATTGATTACAGGATGCATAAAATGCAATTTTAAAAATATGACAAATACAAGAAGTGTTTGGAAACAGTAAACCATAGTTTATATTACTAGATAAATCTTAAATGATTATAAAGCCTTTGAAAAAGGATGGTAGAATAGAGAAGTCTGTCTAAAGTGAAACAGAATCAGATAAAGCATCATATTGAATTATATATTATAATATTAAGATTATAATGAAGACTGGACTCCAACAGCAGAGAGTGGTTATAACACCTGCATAGACTTCAACATTACTGAAGAAGAAGAAAAGAAAGAGAGAAAGAGATAAAGAACTGACTCTGTCTGGTGACCAAGCTTCCTCTGTCAGCAGACTGTTTTTGAAAAGAGTCACTGGACCTCAAAGACCATATCTTCCCCAATCTCTTTCCAGCAACAAGTATAGTATCAAGATGATCAAAAATCCTCTATTGTCTGATTTTTTTTCATCTTTTGTATTTTTTATTTTTTTAGTCAAACAACACAGGAACTTTCCAGAAAGGCTATTTTTGCTGTAGCACCACAGAAAACTGGTGCCAAGCTTGGCCAGCTACCTGCTAAGGATAAAACAGAGATGGAAACCACCATTTGTACCATGCCCATATAACTTGTAAGGTAAGCAAGGATACTGAAATCTGGTTATCTGGTAGATACAGGGAGATCAAGGCATATGGGAAAAAGGGCCGGAAACATATGGGGTGCAGAGACCACATGAGGAGTGGGAGAGCTCACAGGACAGCTGGTCCCCAGATGATACTGAGATCAAATGACTGAGTACTTCAGCATGGCTTAAATAGCTAAGAAGTGTGGAGATGGAACTCTCCCTCATACACAAGAATGTGCGTGTATTGCTGCTCTAATTAAGTCTCTTTTCCTGAGCATCAGAAGAAACCAAAGTCACTGAGATGGTTTCCCTGTAAAGTTCAGGACTCCCTTAACTGAACTTTAAAAGTCCCTAAAATATCCTAATCCTTGGAGAAACCATGTGATTTACAGGCTATGAACCTGTAGCTCATATTGGATTTATTCAGTCCAGACAAAAAGTTGATCGATTCTACCTGTTGTATCACTGAAGACACGAAGTGGTGTGGACCTTATTGCACCTTAGTAGGCCAGAGACTTTCCAAAAACTGTGCACTAATAACTAATACTGCTGTTGCTTCATTTCTCTTCTGGTTTGTGTCCTTTGTTTGTGATGTTCACTGTGAGTATGATTGTTTTCATATGCTTACATATACTATCATCACATCTTTCTTATAATACAGAGGCAATAGAGGAGGTAGAGTTGTGAGCTACTGTGTTTCAGTCCATGGTGCCCTACAGAGGTTGTTCCTTTTAATAAAAACTGCTGCAGTGTGTTTAGGCTGAAATATTGCCTAAGTCTCGTTGTACTTTTCAAAGACAAACTTACTCAGAAGCTCTGAAGACAAAATCACAGTACATGACATAGAAATCTCACCTTCCTCCTCTTCCTAGTACAGTGTTTTAAATCTGTTGTTAGTGTTTGTGGTAATGAGAAAAATTCCTGTATCAAGTATATTCAGTAAAATAGAAAAAGCAAAGAGATGTTGCTGAAAAGGAAAACAAGAGGTCATCAAGCTGGAGATTTACCTCCCAAACATGGAATGTTTGTTCCCTCTTAAGCTTGTTATTATTATTATTAGTGAGTTAGGTTTGTGGGCATTGTAGTTGCTGGAAATGGGCATTTCAGAAATATTTGAAATCACAGGAGCTACTCTATACATCTTCAGATTGTGAAATTAAGACCCACAGGGAAAGCAGCTTTCCCAAGATCACATGGCAATGTAGAGAAAACTGGAGACAGATCACAAGACATCTGGACGTCTTTGTCAAGAGCCTGTCCACTGGCTCATGCTGTTTCCTCCAGGAAGCCTTTCTCATGCAAATCTTATGCTCCATATCCAGGCCTGTGTTGGGTAAATGCATCTGAGCAGGCATCATGTTTGCACACACCTAAGCCCACCCTTTCTCCCCATCAGCCTTTCTCTCTGTCCAAGAAGAAAAGTTCAACGCAAGGCTGTAATTCACACCTCCAAATGTCAGCAAAACACTCCCAGTAATTTAGCTATGGATAGATTTTGCATAGAAAATTTCATGTGAAAAACAGATCAGAAAATTACATATCACCAGAGAAGGACCAGGAAAGAAAACAGTTGGATAAATACAAGTGTGAGAGTCTCTGTCTTACCATTACTCTAACTGCTATAAAAATATTGCCGATGGGGTGATGAGATCAGTCTGGCTGCAGCTGTCATTGTCTTTAAAAGCAGACAATAAAGCATGTTTGTTTTTACCTTTCTGTGATTGTTATTAAAAAAAACCCACTCTAAATTGTACTCCTGAAATGAGAGCAATGGATGTACATTCTACATTACCTAAAGAGAAAACAGAATCTGTAATAAGAAGATTATGAATAAACCATTTTTATTCCATTATTTTTAGCCTCATCAAAGAAGATGATTTCATACTCTTAACAACATTCACTCTAGTATCTTCACATCACAGTTCATAACACCCAGGTGACTAGTCTTTGCAGGAAGATTTCACATGCTATCCTGTTACAGCCTATTTATTTGCCCTCTGGAAACCATGTTCTCAGTTGGCGGGATTCAACTCCCCCAGGAGAAGATGTGCCTGGCCAGCTGACACAGACAGGCCTTAGTCTGCAGGGAGGGTTGAATTTCCTTAGCATGACAATGGGCAGGGTTTTATTGGCACAGACGGTTTGTGTCAAGCATGTGAACATATGTTCTTGAGGTCTGCAGGAGGAGCAGTTACAGATCTCTTAATACCCATCCTGGGTTTTCTGTCGGCCTGCTCCTCCAGCTCCGGAATGAGTCACTATGGGGCTGAGTTTAGCAGGGCTACCTACTCCAGAGAACAAACGGGTAACCACTGAAGTGTGTGCCAGCAGCTTCATACCCCGTGGTTTAATATTTCGGATTTACGTTGAGTTTAAAATTTAAAATAAAGTGCCCTAAAACCCTCTAAGCTCAGAAAAGAAAGATGTGTCCACGTTCTCAGTACAATATGCAGGTCCATTTACTTCTACTGATTTCAGCCCAAACAGATGTCTAGGCCAAATTCAACAAAACATCTGAACATCTGAAACCAAAAATTCTAACATTAAGAACATTAAGTACCAGTTTTCTGGTTATAATTAAATCAAGACTCACAAATAACTAAACAGACTTCTCAGGCTGGATGGAAGTTGAAAATATAAAGAAGCCATATGCCTGAAATCCTGTCCAGTTCAGCTCTAAAGGTCACAGAGAGCATCATCCACTCAGGATTGGCAGCCTGAAATGGTCTGAATGACCAAAGCTGGGATTTGTTTCACTGAACTTGTTTATGTAGAAATAGAAGAGATACATAAGTCTAAGCCAGTAATTCTGGACTACCCTTGTGGTTAACAGAAAGGAACAGACACTGTCAGAGGACTGTCTCCTGCTCAGAGAGATATTTGAAAATAGACCATATGAATTACACTCAATAGGTGTTTCTTACTGTTTTGTTATTCCCTTTATTGGAACAAAGATCAATTGCCATGGCTAAACCAGTGGATTCAGGAAGACTTGGGTCACTCATGCTTGCTCCAGTGTACTTGTTGCTGAAGGAAGGTATTCAAAGAACAAGGGTTTTTTTGTCTAATAAATTAAACCCTAGGAAATGCAAGAATGATAATTTATTTCCCTTTAGACTAAGAGATGAGATAAAATATTGCTCATGATTTGAATCTGAAATGTACAAAAAAATAACAGCAGTCAGTGAAGGATGAAAGACCAAGTCTGTCATCCCTCAGAAAATGGTTACTCTGATTTTTGAGTATTCAGATGAGGTGGAAAAGGAGAAAAGAGGTGCCAAATCTATCTCTATCCTGCACTATGTGTGACATGTCAAAAGTCTCATTTTATCTCTATTTTGCTTTTTCACATCTTACCGTTAGGAACCTTTAAGTCATGGAAATAATTTTGGGCTTGTGAGATGTCCTGACTCAAAGAAGCTGTTCTCAGATAAAATTTCTGATCACAGGTGTAATGTTTCCAGGGCTGAGAATCTGGGAAATTTAATTTAAAGAATAATAAAAGAAAAATCTTAAATCACCCCAAACTTTGGAAAAATTCAATGACATTGTGATTAAAGTTGAATAACTCTTCAAAAAGACATACAGCAGAGATGTATGATTGGAGGTTTGTTGCAATGATTTTGTGTAATTCAAAGGGAATATTTACTTCTGTTGAGAAATATAAAAATTTTGCAATAGGCTTTTTGAGAAGCTTATCAGAAGTTTTGTTTTACAGTAGACATAATAAGGCCATTAACAAATATAAGCTATTACAGTCATATTTCCTTTTAGAGTTTCCTGTTGACTTCCACTGTCCTTTTTTGCAATTTTATTTTTGAAATATTACTTTATTGAAATCAAGCCCCTGATTTTGAGTATAATTTCTTTAGAACAGCTTTTGTCTTGCACTCCAAATACCTTCAAAAAGTATATTTTAAGGCTGTCATGAGAGAGTTAATCAAACTTGAAATTTAAAGATGTAGGAGAGAGATGGGATTTAGGTAGCATTTGATTACTTTAGCATTTTCCTACAGATGAATGGACTTTTCTGAGATGAGGATAAATATTCTTGGATTTTTCTAAAAGGCATCTGAATTATTTATATTTTCCATGAAAATACAGGATTGTGCAATGAGGGGCAAAATAGTTTTATCAGCCTTGAAATAATACAAGTTAATACAGCTTATTTCTAGCTAATTGGAAGCAGCAAACCTGTTAAAAATATTTCCTTGTATAGAACGTGGCAGTTAAAGGAATAGTTCTTTTCTCAGACCTTCACTGCTAATAATTTGTAGTGATAATTTGACAATATCATTAAGAGAGAATGTTTTTTTTATGACACCTGAATGTCTAGAAAATCTGGTCACTGTACACTTGCTGGGACTAATTGAGATTTCTTATTAAATCCACTGGATATGTTAAACATGTACCCAGAAGAAAATGTTTGCAATTTAATGTGCAGATATAACAATAAGGAGACTCTTTTTTTGCTTTTATTGTTAGCTTAAGTTATCGAATAATAACTATGTTAGGGAAATAAAATAGATTTGTTTTTTTAAAGACAAAACCAAAAATATTGTTGCTGGGCAACTATCAATGTAATTTTGTAGCATTTGAAAAACTCTCCAGGTACTTTCTGGTCTTTCCGTTTTTCATAGCATCCTAATACCATTTTGGCAAGTTTGATATTTCATTTGAAGGGAAAATAATAAAGTGTTTTCTTTGTATTGATTGAAGAAATATAGTGCTTATTTTTTGCTTGGTTTTCTAGTACTTATTCAATAGGTTAAAGGGCAATACCATCTGTTTCCTAACAGGACATTTTGTGTAAGATTTGCAAGTCCTACAGGTACCTTTAAGCATGGATAAATATGCACTCATGGTTTCAGCTGGATAGTTTTTCACCACCAAAGGATGATTATGTTGTGTGCCTTGAGACATAGGCTATAATATATTTCCTGTCCCTTTATTGCATTTTGGAATCATAAACAATGACTGTTTGGCTCAAAGCCATTTATTCAGCCCAAAAAGACATTATTTGCACAACAAAAATCAATAAAAATGTTACTAGGTCTGGCTGGATACTTTGCTTAACTGTGATATTTGTCTGTCACTGATGGCATGCCATCTCTCGTAGGAGACTGGGGCCAAAACAGAGCTATTGATCCAGTCATCAGTGATGGATACTGGCATTTGGAACGGGCTGCTGCAGAGAATCTCGATTAAAAAAAATATTTCTATGTTTTGCCTGCAGCAGAGGCAAGATAACCTGAATGAGGAGATTTTCTCTTTTATATTGGGTTTCTCCTCTTGTGGTTGTTAAATGCTCTGGACCAAAGTTCATTATTGAAAGAATTAAGTCAATCTATGTTTAGCCAAAGGCTTTGACATCATATCAAGCTCTCTTGATTTAGACACAAGGTAGTTGTCCTTTTCATCACCTTAAAAGCATAGGGGAAGCGTTTTATACACACCAGTGATAGAAGCGATATGCTGGGATGTGCTTACACTTTTTTCTACTGTAAAACATCAAATTATGTCTAAGAAAAACAAGACAAAAACTGATTCTCACACAATGTTATGTAAGCACTGACCTATCCTTTGAGGCACTCTCTGCTCTTGCTTTATCAAAAGTTAAAGATACTTAACACTTAGAAACTCCCAGCGTTTAGGTTATCTAATTAGGAAACATACCTGCAGCTACTTAAGAAAACAAATAGCAGATGAAATAAAACAATTTTTATATTTTAAATCAGTCCCTTTTCACCAAATTAACTGATTTTAAGAAATATTTTATAGTAGAAAGAAGAGCACAAAGCAGCCTTTTAAATCAGTCTCTGAGAAATATCTTTGAAGTAAAGGAGTTCAGATTCCTCTCACTGAGTTAGATTAGATTTAAGGAATTTACGTGGGGTGGGTGCTGAAACACTGGCACAGGCTGACCAGAGAGGTGGTGGATGCTCCAGCCTCAGAAAAATTCAAGGTCAGGTTGGACAGGGCTTCAAACAACCTTGTCAATGGAAGGTGTCCCTGCTCACTTCAGTGAAGCTGGACTGGATGACATTTAAAGGTCAGTTCCAACCCCAAACACTCTATGATTCTACAACTTTTTCTCTCAGAGGACAGAATTTTCACACAAAGTCTGGTCATGAAAATATTCCAAGAATAATTGACAATAGTGATGGGGATTTAAGAGTCATTGATCATTTATTCAAGCTGATTTGCATGTTATGATGTTAGTTCTGAATAACACAGGCAATAACAAAACAACTCTGATTTTGACAGGTCTATCTGAACTGCACAAAATCAAGCACACGTGATAGTTGATCATGATCATCAGAACAGTGGCCAAAAACATGTAGGAAGGTTAATATTTGGTCTGTCTTTCTATGTTGCTAGAAATTCTGAAAAAAATTAATCATCTTATCTATATAGGGGAAAATGGAAATAGAATAAAAAAAAGTGGAATCCCCTGGCTGGGTTTTAGTGTGGCCATTCAGTGCCTGATGACCTGCATTGCCTATTTTTCACTCAGACATGGGAGCAGAGGGCAAATTTTATGAAATGCAGGTTGCAATAAGCTTTTTATTTTATTTTTATTTTAATACACCTTTTCCTTCCAGATCTGCTCAAAAGAAGCAGCACCAAAAGAAAGCTGGTATATGACTGGTACTCTATGACACCATCCATCTCCCTTACCACCTAAATCCACTTGCTGTTATCCTGCCACAAATAATAAAAATAAAAATCTGATTCTCAATTAGCATAATTTTATTCTCTTCCATGTCAGCAAACTTTCTCTAGATTCACACAGAGCTTTTACCACACTGAATTCTTTATAATTGAATGAAGAACAACAGAAAATTTCTTCCCTTTGTTTTCTCTTTGAAGAAGAAGTTTGGGGGTAATTTGTTCTGCTTTTTTGTTTCAGAAACTTAATTATTAATAATATAAATTTCAGAAATAATATGCTATGGTTAGTAATTCTTGGTCTCCTAATTTTTTTTCATACTCCTACAATGCAGTTAAGGTTAAAGAGTCTGTATCATATGACCTGTTTCAGAGACACAATTTGGCTGGAATTAAAACTGCAGGCATGAAGTGTATTGGGAATGAACTTCTAGGCTTGCCATCCTTCTAGAATTTCTAAAATATGATTCACTTTGGAAATTAGATTGCATGAGTTCTACAAGCCACCTCTTAGACAGGCTTATCAGGTACGAAATCTTAGATGAAATTATAATTGCTGGAAATCACATAATTAGAATTTTTTTATTCTTTCTTAGATAAAAAGTAAAATCTACTAGCATTAAGTTTTTACATTTTAACCATAATGAATTGTATGTGAGCTTAAATACTTTCCATATTCAATGGAAATTTATATCAAAAATTATACAAATTATGAATATGACAGTATATATATTTACACATATGTTTTTACATTACTTTTCTGTGGAAATATTTTATTATTTAGTTTTTTTTTTCTTTTGTTATGGTGTGCTAATTGTGTAGACTAATATAAGAATCATGTACATTGGCTGAATTCAGCTCTTCAAATGGAAATCTATTCTAGCATAATAAGGTAGCTGAATTAGCCTTATCTGTACTAAAATGTTCAGTGAACTGAAATTACTCTTGTAAAGGAATGAGACTGTTGATGTAAACTCATTTTTCTAAAGAACAGATGTGCTTTCAGTGGCAAGACAATTATTTCCATAAAACCCAATATTTATGACTAACATAAGAAATAGGGCCAAATCTCTAACTAATTACAGAAATGCATTAAATATTTTTAATTTTATTTTCATCAAATAGTTGAAGTACTTTAAGCAGGTATTACATACAGATTATGCTTAAGGAATCTAAAGAGGGATTGTAGCACATGGTAAAGATTTAGTAAATACTTTTCTAGTCCAAAATCAATGCCATTGATTGTCATTAAAGCAGCAAGCTAAAAACA
>JAYDZK010000113.1:88755547-88809564 GCA_034509185.1 Euphonia xanthogaster
GCAGCAAGCTAAAAACAATGAAGTGGTTTCTAATTTTCAGGCTCCTGCTGGAGTCTGCTCTATCTCTTCCTTTTTCCAGTTAAGAGCATCATTAAATGGTAAGAGCAAACAGCATATTGAGAGGCCAAGTGTTTTATTAATTCATCATCAGAATTATCTCAGCACATTAATATTAATAGCTTCAAATTGGATTTCATTTAGGAGGTGAAATAAATATGCTGATAATAAAAGCCTACATAGCCAATGAATCTTTTGAAATGGCACTTAAACATAGCAATACTCACACCAGATTTGATAAGTCATGCTGACTTAGTTTAGTGTAGCGGCACCTTCCAGGTAAATTTCATTCTCATCTGGAACTCACTGAAATTTCAACGTCTGAAAAAACTTCGTTTTGTTTTAGGAGACTGTCGCTTTAATGACTGAAACACATGAGAACATTTATTCCTCCCTTTATGTGACACCTTTTTTGTTCCCTTCAATGACTGCTGTAGTCATCCCTAAAATACCAAAGTTTTGATTTCAAAACATGGTGTGATTACATATTTAAGAGTATTACTTTGTGTTTGCATTTGCTTTGACTCACTGCTAACCAATTTTT
Source organism: Euphonia xanthogaster (assembly GCA_034509185.1). Lineage (NCBI taxonomy): Eukaryota > Metazoa > Chordata > Aves > Passeriformes > Fringillidae > Euphonia > Euphonia xanthogaster. The sequence goes on from JAYDZK010000113.1 coordinate 88,756,149, forward strand.
TGTCCTTTTCATTATTAAATTTTCTAGAGGGAAAGAGTCATAGACTTTGTGGCTGTTTGTAGGGAGAAGTCTTATTCCTAAGTAAGTGCCAAAGAACACAAAATGTCCCCCATTTGCAGGGGTATCACATGATCCAAAGAGGAGATGATGGGAAGAGTAGAAATGAAGCTGGAGGTGCACATGAACTTTAGACCATAAACACTTCCTTTATCTGGTGAGTCAGTGGTGATAACTCAGGTCTTCCTTCACCCCTTCCTTTCTTCAGTAAACCAGGCTGTTTCTATACCTTCATTTTACCAATGCTAACCTGTTGACTAATGCCAAACCAGAAATAAATGCCCACCCAGAAAGAAAATGCTCTTTTTCTTTTTTTTTTTTTTTTTTAATAAGATGGCACAGTTTCATTCTGGCAGCCTATATAACAAAGCCATTTTGCTGGAATGACAGATACAGCCAGATTTAGATGATGCAGGCAATTCCACTGCCACATTCACCACTCAGTTATTTCCTGTTCTTTGTGGCTTTAAGGGCACAATTACATTTTTTTAGGACCTTTATTACACAAAGATGACCCAGTCACAGAGCCATTCAGTCATTCAAGGAGCCTGCCCTTGGAGCCCAAAGCAACCAGAAGGTTTCCTGACTTCAGGGTGCTTCTTATTGTTAGCAGGGAGACACAGATTAGTCATCCACAGCACAGCATGTGCTTAAGGGTGCAGTTAATGGAGACACTGGGTAATGAAATACCAGTTTAAATGTTCTATTCTACACTGCTTCTCAAGAAAACTCTTAAAACAAAATTGCACCACTGAAAATGTAATGCTGCACAGAACACCGAAGCCATGTTCTGAGCCACAGCAAAGGAATCATTCACTGCAGGGAGTCCTCCACTTTGTCACCAGCATTTGGGTAGACTACTCCTGCAGAAATGTGGGAGACCGTGAGCAGAGGCTGGAACTTGCTAATGTATCCATTCACTGGTGTTTATCTCTGACTGTGTGCAGAATAGGGACAGGGAAAGCCTTCTCACTTTTCCACCCTGCAGCTTATGGCAGAAGAGGTGGAGAACACCGCCAGGGCAGTAACCTGGTGTGGCTTCTTCCTTTAGCCATAGTGTGACAGCAGGATAGTGATGGTGGGTGAAAATGTTGGGGCTTGTGCTTGCATCTGCCTTGGCAAGTGAAGCAACTGAAGCAAACTGGAAGATGAGGTTCAACTCATTTGTTTCTCTGTGGACTCTTTTAGACCTCTGTGGTAGTTGGACTTCATAAAAATGTAAACACAAAGAAAGTTTCCTCTTTGCTGTTTTAATATTTTTCAAATGTATTTAATTAAAATACTTCCGAGCAGGAAAGCAACAGTGACCTAAAGAGAGCAAAACTAGCCATGTACTTGGACTTCTCCCAGACAAACAATTGCAAACTTGCCCTGAACCTGCCAGGAATATTGTGATCAGGAGAAATGCAATTGAGTATTCTGCCTTCATCTTGCAAGCTCCTCTACTACAGCAGCCATGCTTGAAGACCGAGATGTAACTGGATGGATTTTGGCACCATTGAGCACTGAAGAGGCAGCTCTGGCAGCTGTGAAGTGCCCATGACACTGCACACTGTGCGGTGTCTGCTTAGCCACCTTTTAACTAGGCTAACAGAAAGAATAGCTTCAGGAAGGGCTTGCCCGCTTGTCAGATTAAAGTTGGTTTTATAGCCATGGAGCAGCCTCCAGCAGCTGAAGGTACTGGCTGTCCCTCCAAGCAAATGAGATGCAGGAAAATTTGTTAGTGCTTGAGAACATCTGCTAGTGAGGAACAGTCTGCATATTGAATCAGCCCAAAGTGTGGCTCTCCAATTTCAAGCAGCCCAGCTTTACATGTTGCATTAGTGTTTTGTTACAAGCTCAGTTCAACAGTCTTCCACAATCTACATAAGAAAATGGAATGTTTTTGTTTCCATGCATGATGAAATCCATGTTAAATTGGGAAGTTCTCTGTAAGTGACTTTATGCCTCTCCCCCGCCCCATTTTGCTACCAGAAATGTAGAAGGAGATTACTCTTGTGGTTGTGGCTGTGGACTGAGAATTACAACACGATTTCCTGGCACTGCTACAGATTTGTTGTCTGTTCACTTAATTTGTCCATGTTTTGGAACCCAGCTGACCTCACAGAAGGATTCTTTCTTTTATGCAACCACAATGAAGATGCTTTCTTTCATGTTTGTGAGTGGCCTAGAGTGAGCAGAGCCACGTGGGGCTTTTGATACACTGAGATTATATAAATTTTATGTAAGTCATCCATGTTACCTCAGAAAATCTGGGCTTTTCCCCACCAGCAAACAAGCCTCGCAGGCTATGGATTTTCAGAAGCGATAATGAAATTGTGTATTCAAAGTATTTATCTGCCAGTCTGTGTTGGCATAAGCCTCAAACATTGTTCTCAAGCTAGCACTCCTGAAATTTATTATGAACTAAAAGACATTCCCAAAAGCCTGCCACTATTACTGGAGAAAGAATGTACAACAGGGACTGCCATTTAGGCCACCATTTGGAACGGCATTTAGGAGCTGCTGCCTGGAATTGACATCCAGAATAATGAGGCTGACATTCAGAGGACCCACCCAGCAAAGAGCGACATAAGTGATCTAATTGTTGCTGCTTTTCTTTCAGAATTCTACCCCCACTCTATCTTTTCCTGGCAGTTCACCAAAATAAATTATTCTAATTGTAGCAAAAGTCTGGAATGGAGAAGAGTTATTCTGTTTAGTTTGTGAACTGGTATTTTCAAGTTTCCTTAATGACTAATATAATGGAGAGGTTATTATCAAAATCTGCTGGGTTCGGAGTATATTACAGCTCTCTTAGGACCTGGTTTAGTATCTGTTACCATTCAGTCAGCCCAAACACAGCATGATCAAGTCGCTTCTTACTTTTTTGGTGGCTATTTCCCACAGCTCAGCAGGGAACCATATACTCAGTAAGGCAGTATAGCCAGTCTGCGTTGCTGCTGGTCAGAACAACAGCAAAACATTCATATATCACATTAGGAAAATCAAAAGGCTTCTTTTTGTCTGTTCACCACTCCTCTCCTGAGACAGAGAGCAAGACACCAGTTATCTGTGAAGCTGTACTTATCACTGGCTACATCTTGTCCTTTCTTTTGTCTCATGAGCTCTTCTGTTGTATGGAAGTTTTCTTCTTCCTTTTGCTGCTCATTTCTTCACCGTGGTGAGCAATATCTTCACTGTTACAAGGCAAGTCCATGATAATCCCCTCCATGAAGTCCATTCATGCCAAAACTGATACTGCTGGAAAGTCTCTCTGGGCTGCCATGTTTCATCTTTATGCAACAGCTCTTGGATGCTTAATGTTAAATAATAAGTTTTTATCTCTCCTTATTCTTCATTAATAGCTGTGTATCTTTTCCAAATGTTTTAAAATTGAAAACTCTGTGCCTGTTACCAGAGATTTTCTGAACAACATTAAGAGGATTACAGTTTCATAAATAATAAGAAAAATAAACCTGATTGATGGGAAATGATTCTCATTCAGATGACTTAAAAGATCTTTGAACTGAATGAACATCTGTTTAAGATGAAGAATAAAGTTTCACTCTGAAACACACAAAATTTAACACTCAAGTTAAATGCACTCAAGTTTGAGGTTTCTCTTCAAAATAAAGAGTCCTTGCCCAGCTTACTGAAGCTGGTGCAGACAGGGCTAAACTTCTCAGCAGACACCTTTTGCTTTGGGGGACGAGACCCTGAAGCTCCCACTTTAACAATTTATTCTGATTCTCATTGGCATATTGACAGTTTGATATATTTTGGCCATTGAGCAGACATTTATGACCTGGACACTGGACAGGCTGGCAGTTTCAGAATCACGCTATGGCCCTTATGTTGGTTGATGTTCCCAGATTTCCATGTATACTTGTATAGTTTGCAGAGAAATTTCTTTTGTTTCAGTCATACAATTGTGGTGGCAGAACTTAGCTGAATGGGTGTACATGTTTCTGCCATAATCAAACTCTTTCAGGCTGTGTAGTTTCACATTAAGAGTACATAGGAAAACCAGACCTGATCTTAATCGTATTTGGAATGATTGAAAAAATGTAAAAATATGCATTGGTGTAAGGGGATTAAAACTCACATTTTCTGTCAAAAAGCTGTAAAATAGCTCTGATTAAACAAATAAGCAATCAAACACACAAAAAATACGAGGAGCTATGTACCCTAAATTTCATTCACAATGGACTTTAACAAGGAAGGACACTGACTGAGAGAAAACAGTGAAAGAGAAGGGAAATAATGGTCAGAAGGAAGGAAGGAATAGAGAAGGAAGTTGATAATGGACTATCTGAAAAGGTGTAATGGGTGCTTAAATATTTCCATGGATGAACTATTTGAAGTGCTGGAACAGCTCTACTGTGTTTCTCAGATTGACCGTGACCTAGAATAAGTCAATAGGACTATAACAAATCTTGGGGAAATTTTAGGTGTCAACAGGAAAATTTACCCTGATCTTTGAGTTGATCCCATTCTTTAAGGATTTTTTTTAGTTGAGTGCTTGACAGTTCAAGAGAAATTTCTAGATCTTTGCAGCTCAGTGAATATGTTTCTTCAGTACACTGTCACAGCCAAACAAAACAAGCACAAGCAATATATTTAGTTATTGTAACTAGAGGATATACAACACTTCAAATATTAGGCTTTTAAATATATATATATACATATATATAAATAAATAAATATATATGCATGTATGTATATAAATATATATATATTATATCAATTAAACATGTGTGCAGTTCAAATTACAAGTGTATATATATAGTTTTGAAATATATTAATATAACCATTGCTTGCTTTTATTTTGGTGACCACAAAGATTCTAGGAGATATTTTCACGTCATCTTTAGTTTTTGTGTGTTCTAGGCCTCCACTTCATCATTCAAAAAACCACACAAGAACTTCATTTCTAATGGGTAAAAATGTTCTTTTCATTAGCTGAGAAGATATATCCATAACTAATTTTTACATTCTTTTGATCTTGTACAAGCATATTTAGTTTTGACAGTCCTTTCTTTTCATTGTGTTTATCAAATAAGTATATTTATAGAAAATAATCATATCCTGCCCCAACTTTTGTTTCACTAGTCTCTCTTTTAAGATTTGTTCTCTAAAACCCCTTATCATCTGAGTAGGCTGGTTTTGTATTGAAATTACAATTCTAAACATAGCTAATCAGAAGTGAGACTGATATTCTAATGAAGTCTTAGTAAGGAATTATACAATAGAATTAATTTTTTCTTCTCTTTACTTAAAATACCCCACCTGCTGCTTCCTCAAATTAAATTTCTTGGGGATAAATAGCATTTAGATTGCTTTATCATCAACAGTTATATTCTGTTCCCTTTTCCTTTTGTTAGTGAGACCCCAAATCTGTAGCAGAGTTTCTTCTAATTTGTTCACAAAAGCTGTGATCTTGGACTTTGTCTTAATAAAACAGCTAGTAATATTCTCCAAGTCTTGCTGCAGCTGTCTTGGTCTTTCCAAATACAAGCAATGAACTGCAACTTGGATATCTGAAGGTTCATAAGAATCTGCCCTACTTGTTCTTTGGAGTGATTTGCAATCATATGAGCCCTCATCGTTAGATGTTGTTTTCAGAATCACTATTGGGACCTGCTTTTGCAATTTTTACACACCTCAGAAATGTAGGCTCGAATTGCGAAGAACTGCTGAGGAAGAAGAAATACAGGTGTGTGACACAGTGATTGGCAGAGCAAAACTAAAACATTGCAAAATGCTTGTGCTAAAACTTTTATTCTAATACAGTCACAAAACCCAATGAGAGGAACTAAAAGCCAAAGGAAAGCCAATGATATTTTGATAATTTTTGGTATTCTATCATGCAAATTACAGAAAGTGTTCTCTTGCATTGAGACACTGATATAAACAAAATGTGAGAAAGAATCTATATGTTGAAAAAAGAACATGATTTGAATCTCATAGGCAGAAGATGCCTATTTAGAGAGTTTTACAGTTGACCTGACCATTAAAGGAGATGAGGGAACTGATGATTCTGGTAGAGTTGGAGTATCCTGTAACCATTCATCTCAACACAGGCACAATAAACACAAACACTTTGTGCTAGAAACAATTTAGAAGAAATGTGTCAAGACTTATTAACAGCAAGATGATGTAAGAGAATCATCTTGTTAATTTGTTTAGGAAGGCAATCTCTGCCACAAATAGATTAAAAACTTTTAGCCACAGTAGCGACAATCTGATGTACCGGCATTTCTCTAAGTGTTTTTTTTGAAGACTCCTGTGTGATGGATTAGAAAATGAAACTTGAAAACCCCATTATCAGTAAGGGGCAAAACTACCACATAGTTTCTGTTTGTTTCTATTCTTTCTGTATTGAAGGGGGGCAGGGAGGGGTGTCTGGAGGTGGACGCCTCTGGAAAAGGAATGCAGGAGACATTTCTTGATTGTTTCCTAACTGGTTTAATATTTTATATGTTTCTCCCCTACTATACTAAAAAATATGAATGTTACCTTTGTCTTCCTCAGGAAGCTTCACACTCATTACATGGCTAGATAACACAGGAGAATGATCACTCACTGGCAGTAATCTGCGGTCCTGGAGCTGTTTTACGACGTGGACAGAGAGGAGTCATGATAAGCGGTTCCACTGGACAGGTGGTGAAACTGTGCAATGCAATATACTATTTTAGATTTTTTTTTTTTCCTATCTGAAACTGATTCATTTTAAGGTGGAATCCAGGGCCTAGTTAACATCACATATGAGATGGGGCATTATGACAAAATATTCACAGTTGGGACTCTAATGAGCAAGCATTGGCATCCTGAGAGGCAAGATAAATTTCTCCTAAAGGAAGTTACCCGCAAGTTCTTAAACAGATGAAGAGCAGATCTTTTTCTTCTTGTTCCAGCTCTTCCTTTGCTCCTTTTTCTTAAAGCAGTCAATCTGATGAACAATTTATAACGTAATGAAGTGGGAAAATATTAGTTTAGAGCATTCAGGTGGTTCTAACTATTAATCTAAACCCATAATTATTCATTTCCTGTCAATATACAGCAGTAATTCTAGATAAAACCCTGAAAAAAATCAGACCATTTGAGTCTAAAGGAAGATCTCTTAACTTTGTACACTGATGAGTATATTTAATTTTTGCCATGTTTCCCACTGCACTTAAGCTAGAATCAGCATCCTCAAAAGCTAGTGAACACTCAAGAACTGTCTGAAGAAAAAAAAAAAGTGAGTAACTGACTGGTCTGGTGAAGCTGAATATTCATAGAAGATAAGAACCAGTTAGTATTTCCAATGACTCAATTGCTGTGCCAAATGTGATCAATGATAACAAAGAAAACATTTAGCCAAATGGGAAATAAATATCTGTGGTCCTTGCAGGAGTCATTTATTGATTGAACTTTATTTGTCAAATGTTTTTAGTATCTAGAACTAGAGTCAAGCTGTGAGTAGTACCAGGCTTGGAGATATAGGGGGATTATGCTACAATACTGGATCTGTTCTTCTTCATTCTTTGATGAAACTTATCTTTTAGAAGATTTATTTCACTCACTCTTAATAACATTTTATATTCAGATATTTTTGTAGAAGAGAACATATGTACAATATACAGCCAGTTGTAATAGGCTATTCCACATGGATCTTCGGTACATTAATTCTTATTTAATTCTACAAGGTAAACATTCAAGGTTAAATAAATTTCACAGAATCACAGAATGGGTAAGGTTAGGAGGGACCACAGCAGGTCATCTAGTCCAAACTCCCTGCTCAAGTAGGGTCATCCTAGAGGACATTGCACAGAATTGCATCCAGATGCAATTCTCCAGTGAAAGAGACCCCACAATGTCTCTGGGCAACCTGTTCCAGTGCATGGTCACCCACAGAGTAAAGAAGTTCTTCCTCATATTCAGGTGCAATATGAAATTGAATCCAATTTCTGCCCATTGCCTCTTGTCCTATTGCAGCAGAATCTGAAACATAAAAGTATTTTTCAGACTTTCTGTAATGAGTATTAAGGGTATTAGAAACAAAAGGATGTGATCTATCAATACATCCTCTAGGAGCAGTAGTTGGCAATCATTTGAAATGGGAGATCTCTTAGATTATAAAGTATCTGTTTTCTCTATTATCAAATTACAAGGAAACTAGGGATGGGGAGGCAAACAAATTCAATTTGTTTGCTATGCTAATCTGAAAAAAAAAGACTGTAGAATGGAAGAATGTAAATAAAGATTTTATAAGGGAGGAATTGTTTTCAGAGTGGTTTTAATACAATTTAAGGTGCTGAAAATAGGGAATCCGACTCTGAAACAGTGAAAAGGGAAATAATTTGACCTATAAATCATTAAAAATTCTTATATGCAAAAGGAGCAAGAGCAGATATGATTCTGGATGGACTTATTCCTAGAGAGTTAAAAGTGTAGACTAAGGTAGCCAGAATCACTCCTGAATTTAAATAAGCCATAAATGAAGATTTTATTAAAATTTGCTGCTATCATTAAGATAAAAGGAAAATATTTCAAATGTCAGAACCTTTTAGAGGAATAAATAGAACCAACAAATCTAAAAAAAATAGTCTTGTTTGTTTTCAAGCATAAGAAGAGTTCAAAGAAATTTGATTAATAGTTTCAGAAACTATAGCATTCTATTGAAACTGAGCAGAAAATCTGCAACAAGTAATTTATGCAAGGTTAAAACTTCATCACAGGAAAAGGTCTGAAAATTACCCCTTAAAATTCAAGGAAAAGGAAACTCCCAGTTTTGGAATTCTGAACATCCAAATTTCAATCAAACTCCTCTGTTGCCAAGTAAGAAGAGAACACAACCACAGATTAGATTATCTAGCCCCACTCTTCTGCTAAAGCAGGTTCACCTGGAGCAGCCTGCCCAGGATCACATCCTAACAGGTTTTGACTGTCTCCAGAGAAGGAGACTTCACAACCTCTCTGAGCAGCCTGCTCCAGTGCTCAGCCTCACAGTAAGTAATTTTTTTCCTTACATTCAGAGGGAACATCCTGTGTCTCAGTTTGTGTCTTTTGCCCCTTATCCTGTTGCTAGCCACCTCTGAAAAGAATACTGCCCAATCCAACAAGATGTCACTATCTGGAATATTTAGCGATAACGGTTCATATAAGAAGGTGATTTGGTTTCGTTGCAGTGTATGAAGCACAAGATAATTCAACAAAAACATTTTCTTCCATAATCCCTATTAGATGCAACTATCATCCATTTTCTCACATTCCCTTCTGTCTTAGGCATCCACCACATAGCAATTCATCCACCAGGGACTTCTTACAAAGCATGTAGGTTTTTTCAGAATAGTTAAGTACAGAATTTTTTGAGTAGTGACAGAATTTTTGGCTAGATGCAGAGTATGATAAATCTTATGTCTGCCCATTGTTTCTTATTAATCAAACCATTATTTTAGACTGTCTAATGGTATTCTATAAATGAGGAAGAACACACTAATACAGCAGTATAAATTGTCTAAACTGTTTTGCATTTTCTGAATATGGGCACCACATGCTTAATGTTTTCTTTTAGTAACAGCCTGATAAAGTCTTTTCCTGGTAGAAAAATCTGGCCAGATTTAAAATGGGTAAACTTCAAGGATAATAAACCTGAATTTGTCAAGCATTAACTCTACACTATTTTGTTTATTTAATAAGTGGAAGGCATTTCTTTTGTAATTGCATCTTCCTACCTTTTAGTCACTGGAAGATATTTGACACTATCGTGGCAGCATTTTCAATATGAAGTTTTGGCTTGTACATATGCTAATTTTAAAAAGATGAACTTTTTCTGTTAAAGTGTCTAAGATGGAAAACTTTCACAGTGTTCTTGGTGAATAAAGATATCATTAAAATCTAAGCTACTAGGCACTAAACTCAAGTGATGTTTGACCTTCAGGATGTTTGTACAGTCATAGCTATATCTGCATGCAGCTGCAGCAGAGCTGCAGGAACCATGGATTTTTTTGCTTTGGTGAGAGTGGAAATCAGAGACTACAAGTCTAGGTAGTGAGAAACAAAGGGCTTGAATAAGATATGAGAAAAATTCTTGCATATCTATTGCTGGAAGTGGAAATCTCTATTACATGGGAGCTACGGAGTTGTGGTGTGTAAGAAGAAGTCCCAGGGGACTGCTTCCTCATCCAAGCAAAATTAATTGACATAGCACTTTGCATAAAGAGAAAGTTTTGTGGTCACCCTTTTTTTTGAGTAGAGCATGCTCACTTTTCTAATCCAGATGTTTGCATATGCCATGTCATTGGGAAAAAAAGGCATCAAATTCATGCTGTTCTGTGGTTTACAAAGCAGGCGGTCTCACCATACTGATGCATTTGCAAAATATGCAGACTAAAAGTCTTTAGTACATCAAGGAACAATTATAATTTGAGTCTATGGACTGGTTTTCCAAATAAACAAAAAATTGCTAATCATCTGAAGTTATCAGTGGGAAATGATATGAAGGGTCTCTTCATCCCAAAGTTCTGCCATCTCAAAATCCTTTCTTTTTCTAGGTAGAGAAGACGAGGAAAAAAACCATGACTTTCTTCATGATCTAGCAGAAAAAAAAACCCAAAAACAGAGGAAATAAAAGGAAAAAAAGACAAAAAAGCCAAAGAGCATGAGATAACATATAATAGCAGCTATAGAGTCCCAGTGAGAATATCAAGCAGCTCTGTCACAGAGGAGAGGGCATGAAAGTTGTTGATGTTCTGTTCCTTTTACTAAAGGTTCTGAGATTGAAAGAATGGAGCTCTGAAGTCTTGTACATTTGCCTGATCCACTGGGTATTAACTTCACAAATCAGAGGATAATATCCTTTCCTAGAAACTTCCTCATGAATGATAGTAAGCTTCTTCATAAATGCCTCATGACAGGATTCTCACATTCTCTTTAAGCCATTATTTTCACCTGGAAAGGATTAGGGTGCTGACATTCACCAGGTAGTAAGTATTCTGCCTGTTAGCATATGAGAAACCTGTAGGAGGCTTTAGAACTGCCTATCTTTGTAGATAAGGGATTTGTTCTAGATGACCCAGAAACACATAGTGTAACGCATGATGGACTGACAGAATCATCAAGGTTGGAAGAGACCTTTAAGATCATGAAGTCCAGTCACCCACACATCACTATCACTGTACTTAAAGCATATAATCCAGTGTACTATCACTTAAACCATATAATCCAGTGCCAGATCCAGACACTTAAACACCTCCAAGCATTGTGACCCTACCACCTCCCTGGGCAACCTATTCAAATCCTAACACAATGGAAATTGTTTTTCCTAGTACCTAATCTGAATATCCTGTCTCAAGCCCATTGCCTCTTGTGCTCTCACTGCAGTCACAATATAAGGGACAGGTCCCCACCTCACTACAACCTCTTTTCAGTGAATTTTAGAGACCAATGAGGTCCCTCCTGAGCCTCGTCTTCTCAAGACTAGGCAGAGAAGGAATGAGAAGACTAAATAAACCTAAGGAGAGAAAGTAAAAAAAAAATCACAAACAAAAACCAGGAAGAACTGGACATCTTTATGATTATTTCACAAAAACATTTTTATGATTATTTCACTGAATTGCAGAATCAATGAATATTTCAGATTGGAAGGGACCTCTGAGGCTTTACATTCCAACTCTAGGTGAGTTTTGGCTTTCCTATACTCATTCCAGCATGTATTGTCACTACATTTGTCCTCAGCATTTACCTCACTCTCCTCCCACATTCCGTATATTTCCTTTTGGTATTTGAGTTTATTCAAGAGACCCATGTGCATCCATGTGCATCCATGTTGGTCTCCTGCCACATTTTCTTGATATTCTAGTAATGGGGAAAATCATTCTTGAGCTTGGATATGATGAACTTGATTCCTGAAAAACAAGCTCTCCTAGACCCCTCTCCTCCCCACAGTTGTTCCCTGTGGGACTCTTACAAGCAGAATAGGGCAAAATCTGCTCTACTAAAATCCAAAGCTGTGATCCTGCTTTCTGCCTTTTCCCCTTTTCTCTGGATCCTGAACTCTCTCAAATCCTTATCAGTGGAGCCAAGGCCTTCCCTGACCATCCCATGTCCCACAAGGACTTTACTGCTTGTAGGTATGTTCAGAAAAGAATCTCCCCTTTTCCAAACACTGATGACCTGTCTCAGGAAGCTGTCATCAACTCTCTCTACAAATTCCCTGGGCTGCTTGTGGCTTGCTGTACTGCCTTAGCAGGAGATATCAGGGTAGTTGAAAGTGTCCCATGAAGAAAAAAAACATATGAATATGCACTTTCTTCTGTTGTAAGAAGGCTTATCTGCTTATTTTTTCCTGTTGAAGCAGCCTATAGAAGACAACCATGACAACATCACCCATGTTTGTCTAACATGGTCTAACACCCTCCAACCCATAAGCTCTTGACTGGCTTGCCATCCATCCTAAGGCAGGGCTCCATGTGTGCCTGCTAATTTTTCACATAAAGGACAACTCTCTCTCCTTTCCTTTCCAGCCTGCCCTTCCTAAGGGGCCTGTACCCACCCACTGTAGTACTTTAGTCATGGGAGCCTTCCTATCCCATTCCTGTGACCCCACTGTTATTTGAGGCTTCAGCTGCACAAAGATCTCTGGTTCCTCCTGCTTGTTTCCCTCATTGTGTGCATTTGAGTACAGGCTCCTCAGCTAATACATGCTGATTTCCCTCCTCCCAAAAGTGTGACAGCTTTTCACATAATGCTGCTGTCTTGGTAGTTTTAAGTGTAGGTATTTGTGTGCACAGGCTTGAGGTGGACCCCCTTTGCATAATTTGACTACTGTCAAAAACTGAGGTTTTACTCTACTAATTTTCCCTCAAAGAATTCAGTCAGCCATCTGACAGACATTTGATAGATATTAATTAAATGTATGAAATAACATATTTGACAAGTGTTTCTAGTTGTTTGTCTTTCCTAGAAGGATCTGGTTCAGAAACTGTCTAAAATACAAGGCAGTTTTGCTGAATATTCATTTAAAGATATCTTAAAATACATGATGCATAGCATTTTTGTTAGCAGTCAGCATAGACTTCAGGATAAAGAGAACATGAGGATAAAGAAATGTTACACCTAAGGTAGTAAACATTTAGATCTAACTCAGTGAATGCATGCATTTCTGAAGGGGAAGTTTGAGCCCACTAACTGTTTTAAATAAGAAAAAACAAAACAAGAAAGAAAACCCATACCTGTCTCCTAGCCTGGAGCCCGAACACAGTTTCTTCCCACAAAGGTGTTTGAAAAAGTAGCCAGCTATGGAATCCATAATTGTTGACAGAACTTTGAGAAATCTAACCTGTTGTAGCAGCCTTTTATGGGTCTTTTTCACATTATGGAGGAGTTACAGAAACATGAGTTTACATAACCTAGAAATACTCAGACTCAAATACAGTTTTCCACTGTTCAATATGCAGCTCTTGCAGTTCATGATTCTATAATATAAACCACTCAATTTACAGACTGAACAAAACTCAGCAAATTGGCTCCTTAGGTTCAGTTCTCCTTCAGTTGTCTCACCCAAGACACTATAAAGAACTGCCTTGTAGGCTTTAACTGTGAATAGCATGCTCTGATCTGCTCCTGCAACTTCGCAATATTTGAACTTTCTGTTTCCCAGGGCACTGCAAAAACCTTTTGCTCCTGTTACTCTTGAAATAAAAAGCAGTGTTCTTTATGAATTTTTAACACAGCACACTTTTCTTGCCTGTGCTTTCAGGCAAGTCACGTCAGTATCTGGACACTTGAATTTGAAGCTCAAAGCCTGACTGCCTCTATTTGTAAACAAGTGTGAACAGCATGAGCACAGTAGTGTCACTTCCCAGTAAATTCAGTGTAAAGAAATTACAAATGTATGTACTATAGAACAGTTTGACAAAGCTGTATTGAAATACATTATTCATAGTAATCTTTCTCAAAACCTGACATTTTTGAAAGTTTTCCATTTTGTGCATCATAAAATTGTAATGTTGGTTTTGAAAATGGGAAAAACATCAACAAAAAACCCCTGCTGAATGTGTTTAGCCTTTTACTTTCAAAAAAATCTTTCCCAAAGCAACAAATTCTGTTGCTTTTCCCTCACCTTAAGCACTGCTCATTTTTTCTCTAATTATTGCAAATGAATTACTGCTGATCTTTATCCACTGTGGCATTCCCAGCCTTCATCCTGTGTATGTGTGCATGTGTGTGGTCAGGGGAAACAATATGTGTCAAGACTGCCTTATAAAATCAGTTCTAAGCCTTTAACCTTCAGCAGAACACTGAATAATTGAGGGGTCTATGGACACTGACGTTTATGGCAAAGCAGGAAAATAGATGTCTGTTGATGGGGCTCTATCTCTGATCGTAGTTCACAGCCCCTTTCAGTGGTGGAGTTAACATTGCCTCCTTGATGTCAGGCACTGCAATGTTGGCTGCCAGATGGTACCAGGCTGACAGTCCCAGGTTTCCTGTGCCATTGGTAGCTGTTTTACTGGTGTGATCAATGTAATTCCATCTCTATCAGTACTTATTTCTCTCCTCTTCCTCCATGCTAGTCACTTACTGACTTTTCTCCTCACACTCTTTATTTTTGAAAGATGTTAGCACACAAGAAAATAAAAGAGAGCATTTACCAACTTCAATCTTAATAAATTTCATGTTTTGTTTCACTCCCCCTTCATTATTCTAGCAGTATTTATGAATGTAGTTTGATTTGTAAGAGCTGTCCCCTGAATGCAAGGAAAGTTTATGTTCTTGAAAATATCATTGTGACCTAAATGGATTAGTCAGTTTGTTGAGTTTTGCTAACTCATTGAATTATGGTTTTTTTTTCTGTCAGAAGACTTTATCACACTTGTGAAATCCTAAGTGGCTGTTACAAATCTTATCTGAAACAACTGTTACAGATTTTATAGGCTTATGTTTATGTATCTTAAATATTCATCCATGAGTCTTTAATTTTCAAAATATATTTTTTCCTCTCATGGAAAAATGTCGCACTCTGCTTTTCCACTCTTTCTTTAAAACATTACAGTAAATTAATATTGATTTCTTTTTTCTTCATTTTAATAAATAAAAACCACTGTTGTGAAAGTCCATGGATTTGTTCTGTACATGAGGGCAGCTGAAGAAGGCTGCACTCCCAGTGTCCCAACCTCTGATTTGCACTGTAGCCTCCATAAATGCATTTTTCCAAGGGACAGAGCCTAGCTTTGTAGAAAAATGAGATCAGCTCTGAAGCAGGTGTACTAATGTGGGGGAAAAGAGGTTGTCTTTTTTCCCCGATAAAACTCTGATCACCCCCACAGGGGTAAATGTCAGTACCACAATACCTTGCTTTGGGATTGCTATAGTGAAGACTTCCAATGGTACTATTCATCCTTTTATGACAGGTACTTCCATTTGATTTTCACTGGAGGCTGACAAATTTTAACTTTAAAATAGCATATTTAAAAAATATTATGTAGAAGACTAATGATCTTTTCAATGTCAGCTGCTGAGAAATCCCATAAATGATAACTGTTAATTAATACTTTCCATAGCCTAATAATCTTTCTTTCCAAGAAGCAACCTACTTTGTGTGTCCTGAAACCATCTGCTAAGCTTTGCAATTCCTGCTTGTTCAATTTAATAATGAAAATAAGTTTCAAGCAAAAAAATTCAAGTCCATGAGCAAAGTAAGATCTGTGTCACAGCACATAGCTAACAAAGGCATGTGCTGAGGAACTGAGGTGTCCTTTCCCTCCTCCTCTGTTTTTTTTGGGTTTTTTTTTTATTTTCTTTTTCTTTTTTTTTTTTGTATGCAGAACACACATTTCTTTAGTTTAAAAAAAATAAATTGAACAACTGGTAATTACATGAGAGATGCAGCCAAAAAAAGAAGAGATAAGCAGTGAACCAGTTTGTCATATTTCCCAGTGCTTTAAGACACTGATGTAGGTGTATCTATACAGACTTCTTTTCACCAATGATAATTTACAACTTTTGGCTGCCACTTTCCAGTTCTGTCACTTGAGCTTCTGTCCCTACTGGTCTGGCTATTCTGAGAGGAGCTGAAGCAGCAGGAAAGTCCATCACCGTGGGATGCACATTAATTTTGCACTTCCTTTCTGAGATGTATGTGTGTTGCTGATGTTTTCTTCACAACAACACAGATCTATCCAAAACCTTACAGAACTGAAGACAGCTACTTAGATGCAAATCTAAAATCTTAGATGTACCTTATAAATATAAATTTACAGCTGCATGTGCAACTATAAAATTAAGGTCTTTATTACATTTGTGTAGCTCTGTGTGTAATGCCCCACATCTGTATTATATAGCATGTCTGTAGAGAATATCCAAATATCTAGAATATAAATCCCTAAATATGGATATATAAATAAATATTTCTCTGTGTGAATACAGAAGTGAAAAGACCAGAAGCATAAAACCTGTGGATTAAGCCCCAGGACATGCAGTAGAATAGGCAGTGATACTCCAGCAAGCAAGTCTGCCATAAAATCCATTGTAGGAGGCACCATCTTCAAAAAGGATTCCCAAAATGCAGAGTGGGAAGCTGAATAGCTTACAAGCTACGTGGTAGGTACTGAAGGAGGTTTGACTGCCGTGGTTAAATCCAATGGTAAATGACAGAGTTTGGATTCTTTCAGGGAAAGGACAGGAAGGGTCCTAGATGTCCTGAATCCTTCATGAATACTGGTCAACAAAGCAATATCAGGCACATTCAAAATTTGGAAAGGTGTTGAGTACTCCCCATTGTGTATCTGTTGTGCTCAGTGTCCTAGATATACAGTCTCTTCTTCATGCATGTTAAGGGTGGGAACTGAAGGAAAATGAAAATTTTTGTTTTGTACTTGTTATACTTTGCTAGAATGTGAGTTTTGTGTGCAATGTCTTCTGTGTGTATCTTGAAGAGTTTTACATGGGGAAGTGCCAATGCCTGCATGAGAAGAGAAAAAAACCCAGGCACAGTACAAGCCAGGGTCTGACTGGCTGGAAAGCAGCTTTGCATAAAAGGACCTGGGGGATCCAAGTAAGCACCAAGTTGAACATGACCTAACAATGTGCCTTTGTGGCAAAAAAAGGCGGACGGTGTCCTGCATTAACAGCAGTATTGCCAGCAGGCTTAATGGAGGTGATCCTTCTTTTTTATTCAACACTGGTGAGGCAACACCTGGAGGGTTGGGTCCAGTTCTGGGCAACAAGAAAGACCTAGATACTCTGGAGACAGTCCAACAAAGGAACACTGAGATGATGAGGAGACTGGAGCATCTTATGAACAAGGACATGATGAGAGAGTTGGAACTATTTAGCCTGGAGAAGGTTCACTGGGGAATTTCATTAATGCATGTAAATACCTGAAGAGAGGGTGCAAAGAGGATGGAGCCAGGCTCTTTTCCGTGGTGCCCAGTGACAGGACAAGAGGCAATGGGCACAAATTGTAACACAGTATGTCCCATATGAACATCAGGAAATACTGCCAATGGTTGCATGGAGAGATTGTGGAATGTCCCACCTTGGACATATTCAGTAGCCATCCCTGCCTTAGCGGGCACATTAGACCAGAAGACCTCCAGAGGTCTCTTTTAACCCCAAACATGCTGGGGCTCTGTGACAGGCTTGATGTCAATTTACTGATGATATGAAGCAGAAAAAAAGCCCACAAAAAATGCTGAACATGTAAATGTGTCCAGTAACTCTATAAAATTACAAACTGTAACCAGTATTTTAGAATATAAAACCCACATAGAACATTCCCCACTGAAAACAATTCAAAGTAATAATTTTTGCATTCATTGTTAACTGTCACCTCATCTATTCTAAACAATTTGTTGTCCTTTTTTTTTTTTTTTTTAAAAATCCATTATAGGCCTGATGTTGGATTGTTTACCACATTTTTATTACCATAGCCCTGCCATTTACAATTTTTCTTTTCTTTAATTTTGTGTCTGGTATTTGTTGAAATAAACATGAAGATTAAGAAATGGACAAATTATTAAAGGATTTTAAAAAATGCCTTGTTTTCATCAGTTTTTTTCAGATAATCTCCTCATATAATTTATTATTCATCATTCATTTTGCACATTTAGTTATTCATATAGATGTCAATAAAGTATGATGTTACCTGCTCTTTGCAGGATAAATCTAATTTATCTGGTTGACAGATCTTGTACCCTAAAGGTAGATATTGTATTTTTTCATATTAATTATGATTGGGATTAATCCTCAAATGTGTTGGGGTCCTCACAACTTCTCGACTTTGCAGAACATGAGTGAATTCCCATATCAGGAGAATTTAAATCTTTTTCTAGGGACTTTCAAATCTTCTGCTTGACTTTAAGCAGCAGTTCAAGTCCTAGGTCTCAGTTTTCAACATCTTCAGTGTTGTGGCCAGTTTATCAGAGATTGCATATTAATTCACGAGCGACCTTTCAGAACAGTACAGGGGACAATGCCTGGGTTGAAGCTACTGAGAAGGTGAAGTAAACCTAAAACAGTGGGCATAATGAGTAAATTACACTCTTCCTAAAGCTGGTCACTTCACGTCAGATTGTCAGATTAACAGTGAATTGCTAGGGATGGGTGAAAGTGTCACCACAGCTGCAATCCCTGCTTTATCTTTTCTAGACATAAATCGAGCACAGTGGAGCACAGTGCATGTGAGATCTTGGTTGCAAAAGGCTGGATTAAGGATGATAAGTGCAAAACCCCAGTTCATAATAGTTTGCCATCCCATTGATATAATGTATCATTTAAATAGAGAATTCATCTATGACAGACAATAGTTCCTCTACTTCTCAGAACTGTATCCTATGAGGATTAATTAAGGAATGCTATTTGAAGACTTCTGAATGGATAGTACACAGTTCCCATGTGTATTG
Organism: Euphonia xanthogaster; assembly: GCA_034509185.1. NCBI lineage: Eukaryota > Metazoa > Chordata > Aves > Passeriformes > Fringillidae > Euphonia > Euphonia xanthogaster. Next base: position 88,775,078 of record JAYDZK010000113.1, read on the forward strand.
TCCATTTTTTTATATGAGAAAGAGACATGGCAAGTGGCTGAGGCAGAAGGGTTTGCTGTTACATTTTCATTTAGCATTCAGTTCCTCTTTCTACTTTTGTCTATTGGGCCATTGGACTGCTAGAACCTTTCCATAATTTGTTAAGCATGCACAGCAGCATCTGAAATAAATGTAATGCATATGTGTCAAATCTGAATACACAGTCATGCTCATTTTACATCCTATATTTCCTTTTGAATAGCATATAATTTCATTTTTATTACAGAAAATGCTGCAACTCCAATTTACAGCCTACATAGGTACAAAGACAGTTGCACTTTTCTGATCCTAAAATTGTGGATGAAACTTCTGCTATCAAAAGATCAATTTGAATTCATACTTTACAGTGCCAATGAAAGACACAGATCTACAGCTGAGTGTCTCCTAACATTGGTGGAAGTTCAAAGTCCTCTACACTACAAAGCCCAAAAGCCTATATACTTTTTAATATCTTGTCATTTGCAAATTATACTTGTATTCTAATTTGTGTAAATTCTTATTGAGTAACCAGTTTTCATTTTAGAAATTACCATATAGAGGTATGTATATTCACAAATCATTTTATGTGTCAGCAGCACTATTCAGAAGATTATGTAAACAGTGCCCAGGAGTTTGAAGTAGATTGCAGCAGTCAAAATACAAGTGACACTGCTTGTAATCCTCATGTTCAAGTTATGTAGGATTTGGAAATTGTTTTAATCTATGGCACTCACAGTCTGACTACAGTCTAGCACAGAAAATGCCAAATGTGGAGAAGTCACTGCATCAGTACCGAAATGGCACAGAGTCATAAAAGCCTAACTTCCTTCCTTATTGATGGAAAAAAAAAAAAAACCCAAACCTTAAACAGTATAATAAGACTTTTTGAGGTGGGTGTTAGATACACTGTGGATAGCTGTGAGCAAAACATAAGTTATCATACTGTGACTAGGAAAAGCAGAGGCAGTCTGAAAGTTTTGCACATGCTGGAAGGAGAAACAACCAGGAAAATTAGTCTAAAAAGACAAATTTTCACTTTGCACAACAGGTTTCCATTTGCAGAATTGGTTTAGATAACTCTCCCCATGCACTTTCAGTGTTCTGTGTACCTTTTAATCATTATTGTGTATAATCTGATATATGGGAGACTTGATTATTTAAGTAAGCCCAGTAATAGGAGGGGTTTGAAGAAAAATGAGCAATGCCTTGCTCAAAATTATTGAAAGCATTCTTTTTGTTTTTTTTTCCCTGGAAAAAGTACCTTTGGTGATAAAGATTTTATGCATAATTCAAAGTAAAAATTAGCTGCACAACACATTTTTTTGCCCAGGACATAATTTTTGTAGGCCATGGACTGTAATTTGTAGCACTTGAAGGCTTCTATGGTGGAACTAAGCCATCCTCACACTTTTCCCCCTTTAGTCTTGCTATCAAAATGATAAGTACTTCTATTTAAAGAAGTCTTTCAGAAAAAGTCACTTCTAAGCAGCTAAGGTTCATTGTCATAGTGACATTTTAAAATGTTATTCATAATTTGCTTTTTTTTTTCATTGCAAGTTACAATGGAGTCACTTATTCTGAGTGAAATATCTGAGAATGTAAATACATTTATAAATTAAAAACATCATATCATCCACGTGGGCTGATAATAAGATCTGCATCAAGCTCTCAGCTTCATTGGACAAGGAGATTTAAAGGCTTACGTGAGTTAATGTCAATCAGCTGAAGAATGAAAGCTCCTAAACTCCATATGCTCCACTAGCACAGAGCTTCAACAATTGTTGGACTCACAAGTGGCTGAAGAAATATTTGGTTTTCTGCCTCTGAGCTACTGATTTGCCATATCTTTTGATACAGAAAACAATGGAAGTTGAGAGTGTTAACTTGGAAAACATTTCATATATTCCTTTCATTAAACTGATTCTGTATTTTGAACCCAAAATCTGCAATTTCTGGAGTCAATCTTATTATAAAGATCAAACCAGATCATACAGATAAGCAAAAGTTCTAATTCATCCTCCTGTCTCCCAGAAAAGTAAGGGGTGAGAAAAGAGACAAGAGTTAAAAATCCCACAGAAATTTCCTGGCAGGATGAGTCTATAACTATCGCTTTTTCATCCAAAACAGCATTTCTGATTCTAGCCTTCTAGAGAACAAATGTTGGATTGACGCTTTTTGGATATTGAGGTTTTCTGGACCACCAGGTTAGGGAAGGAATAAATATATCCTTTTACAACTTGGAGAAAAAATAAAACATCAAAGTAACAATGTGACCTTTGTAATCTAACTGTATTTGACTTTCCTTCATGTCATCCAACCAGAGTTGTTTCATACCCCTAAGAAAGGAACAAGATCATAGAATTTGCATATAAACAGGTGGAGATACAAGTCAAACACTGCTCTCACATTCAAATCAGATGAAAGAGATAAATCTACAGCTTCTATCTTGTTTCACTACTGAGATTAGATATGAATAGATAATAACAGAACCTGAATGTAATCCCATTTTGAAGTCTGTGGTTTAACTTTTTTATATCAAATAAAGAAGATGTAATTGTCTGTTTGAAACAACTCACAATCACTGCTGCTGGATATGGTACTCCTTGTTCCTGATCACTGATATTCAACCAGACCCAATCAAACTTAAGGAGAAAAACCACATTCATATGTCTAGGTAGTGTTTCAGATGTGTTACATTTTTCAAAGAAGAAACAGTAGGGAAGAACATGGGAAGAAAAATGCCAGAGCATTAGCATCCTTAGCAAATGATTCTATTATGCAAGTTTTTTTCATGTAGTTCTAGATCATTCTGTGGAAATAATAGGCATTAAAAAATCTTTAAAATAACTCAGTAGTATCTGAAAGACATGACAGAGCAAGTGGTGGTGTTGGTATATAATTTTTCATAATTTCATTTGTATAAAAATGTTACTTGTATTAATCATGTTTGAATGTAAACATTGAAGATTGCATTGTAAAATACTCGCTTTCTGAAGACAACATCAGTATTCATAATGTTAAATGCCATTACTACTTACATGAGGAGCATTGCTCTATTATATCTTAGCAGTTACTAAAACAAAACTTGTAATCTTGTTACTTCTAAAGCAGGTATGCTCTCCTCATTGTCATGCATCTTTCAGTTCTCTCAAGCTCATTTTAATCCACCCTGAATGTGTTCTTTAAATAATATGAAGACCAGCAGCTACAATTTAAGTGTTTGCTCTGACATGGGTCTTAAACAGATTTTCAGGCATTAGATTCTATGGGATGTTTAATCATCTTCCATGCCTAATGTAAATATTTTCTTGTATTTTCAAACAGTTCAGTATATCTTAGTAGGTTTTGTAAATGGAATATTTCTTTCCCTCCTTAGGTTAAGTCAGCTGACTGTTTTCTGCTTAGTTTTGAACACAATAGTACTAACTCATAAAATTAATTCCCATTTTGTGGGATTGTCAGAAATGAGGATTGCTCTGACCCCTGTTTGAACTCATCAGCTGAAATGAAGTTGTTCAGTGAGCTGGAGAAGACAAAGCTGAGTTCCAAGAAATTAATCAACTCCATCGGCCTCCACGATAGACCTGAAAATGGCACACATCAGACTGACCCTGAGCAGCTCTGGATTCCCTCCGTAAATGAAAGTCATCATTCCTGGCAAGGAAGATACTAAATTATAGGCTTTTAAATTTAATTTTCAGTTTACTTGTGTTTTCGATTAGTGTGCCATGTTTCATAAAGATGGTAGTACCTTTAAGTAGTAAATGCCCTTCATCTACCAGCTCGATCCCTGTTGTAATAAAAAGGTAAATTTGGACTGAAAACTGTTAGCAAATGAAACATGTGGTTGGGTTTTTTTCCCTTTTCTCTTTCCTTTCTCAGTGACACCTAAAGCAACAACACCAAATTATTTTCTTCATACCAAAATCAATAACAGGCTTGGAAATAAAAAGTAGCCCCACAGCCTGAGGCCACAGATTTTCATGACAGGCTACTAAAACTATCTTTCAGTAGCCTGAAGGTCTGCCAGCTAATCATTCACTTTCCTTTCACTATTTAGTTGTCGGATATCTCTCCGGGCTAGTAAAACTTAAAGGCTAGGTGACAAATTGTCTGCTAAAGAAATGTTGTCCATTTTTATCTTTGTGGAACTTCAATCTTTAGCACATAGGCTGGAAAGTTCACATTGCTTTGGAAGGAAGACAGAAATTCAAATGCCAACTAATCTTAAATCCTTAAATGCTATCTTATTTTATTACATGCAAAACATAAAAGCTATTGTCGTATACCTTTAAAATCAGTAGTAGTAAAAATACAATTTTTTTTCTGGAGAGAGAAGATGGATTAAAAAGGGAAAACAAGGTTCTTTAGTTCAAGACTCAAAGGTGAGGGAGAATGGCAATTAAGATTGAATATCTTAATTAGGTTTCCCCTTCCTTGTATATATGCACGATAATATAACCTACAAGAATAAACATACAAATGTTAATATGTAAATTATATATAATACATATTATATATTAAGTTCTATAAATAAATAATAAAATTATAGGTAACTATAGGAATTCCCAGCATCCATTGTAAGGGATATCTATCCTACAGCAGAGCTGACAGGAAACTGAAATGTGATGACTGCTGTTAACTCTCCTCAAAGTTCTCTTTTGTACAGGTTTTTATTTAAATGTATAAATGTATATATTTAGTCTAGATAGCAAAATTTCATTCCTACCTTTTCAAAGGGTCAAACAACTCTAATGCTTACCAAATAACAAATCTAGTGACTGCCTAATATCAACAGTAATTTCCCCTTTAACACATTTGGGACATATTTAATAAACTAGATTGACTGGCATCTTTCTAGTATTCCAGACTAACCATGTGTTCCTAGATCTGTACTTATATAATCTTTCAAGTGCATGGCTTGAGGCAAAATATGCACCTTTGCTTCTTTACTTTTCTTCAACATTTCCAGTGTTTCCCTTTTCCCTTTACACCTCTATTCCCTCCGAACTATGTCCTGGAAGGGCTTTTGCAGATAAACCAACCTAAAGCTTTCAGATATATAAGTATAATCTATGCTAAACCTTTACATCATCTTAAACAGATTACATCAATATAAGTCTTTAGATCATCTTAAATACCTCAGACCCATTAATTTGTACTCTAATAGGCATTTAGCAACAGAGGTGTACAGATAAGGGGTGACTAGGGCGGGAGCAAGAGAGTTAAATCTAGTCTAAAGTAGCTGAAGTGCTTTGCCATGGTGGCTACGTGCTAAATTTTAGTGATTAACCTCCGTGGCCCCCAAATATCCTGACATAGTGGATAGTGTATGTCAGTTTAGCTTAGTTAAAAAGCAGCAAGCCTTCTCAACCTTAATTACTGCTTACTGGCTTTTTCATCTGAGAAGCAAGTTTTGAGGTGTTTCAATTCTCTGTCAATATAATGGAGAAGTAGCTTGAGGAGTCAATTATTTCAAAAGTTTTTCATTGTGAACAGGAAAGTGCAGTCACTTTCATTGTAGGTGTGTATTGTACATAAAAACACACATAAAGGGAAAAGGTGATTTGTACTCTTTTTCCACTGTTCTTTTAAAACAAGCGTAGCCAGAAGCAGCAAACTCCCTGTCATAGTTCCTTCCCTTTTCCACACTACCATTGTCCTTAACAAAATATCTTGTTGCTGGTGAAAATTATCAGACTAAAGGTGTGATGATTGGTTTATTATAAAACCAGGAAAGAAGACTATAGATGATCTGACCATCTAAGGGTAGCAAATCTGACCAGACTTAAAATATCCTTTAAAGGGACTTTTTGGAGCCTTGAACTCCTTGTAAACTGAAGAGAAAGCAAAAAAGACAAGTGATAAGATTTAAACAGAATGGTAGTAGCAGACATGACGTTCTCAGAAAAGCTGCTGATACTCCTAAGTTTTCTGTTAAGGCAGGAACCAGGCAGCTTCATGACTTTACTCACTAGAGTGTGAACATCCAAACTTGCCTCAGGCCTTGCACACTTCACCTTAGGTGGGGTGTAATGGACAATATTAATATAAATATTTCACCTTCACATGGTAAAATGTTTATTTTCTTAGGCAAAATAGTCTTATGTGTTAGGTGATTCTTTCCCATGGAGGGAGATAATGGTTCAATATGGCCACTACAACTCCTGACCTTCAGTGCTCAACTGAGTGAGTGTGCACCCTCCCTGCAAAGTAGAAAGGCTAAAAATACCAAAGTAATTTCAAATAAAGGTGGCCAGTGCGGGTTGAGTGAATGGGTACTATATAATTAAAAGCATTTCTCATATTTGGGGGAAGGAGCCCTGTAAGAGCACTTAAATAAAAACTTAATATACTTCTTGCTTCAGAGCTTTTGAAGTATAATTTCTGAGGCATGAGGGAGAAAGATTGTTGCTTGATTTTGCCACGTGTCTGGTATAGAAGTATACTTGGCAATATACAGAGCTGGGATAAGTAAAAAATTATTTTCAGTTAGCTGTCCATTGTGTCACTCTGCAAAGATCACCACTGCAGAAATGATGAATTAATGGTATAAACTGTTGAGCTGTATTAAGTTTTATAAGGAACAGAGTATTTATGCTAACAGCTGACCATTTCAGTTTATATGAATAAATACTAATTCTTGCACATTAGCTCTTGCAAACCTACTTAGAGAGATATTCAAAATTCAAACACAGGCAGTCAGATGTTTTACATGAATTGTGGATTAATCACCAATGTCTTGATATTTCATATTCCCATGTTTTTCAGAACATTTGAATTGTGGCCTCTTGCAGTTCAACAAAGAGGCCACAATTCAAATGTTCTGAAAAACATTCTTATTATTTTCTCCAGAGTATGCTTTGCAACACCTTGGAAATTAGGGTCTATCTACACATTTATTCAGATGTTCAGCTCCAGTCTCTCCTTTGTTTTGATAAATTACATTTCTGTGCTGTGCCCATCTCTCCTTATGAAGGCATCATTTGTTTTCTTCCCCTTGCTGGTGCTGGGCCTCAGTACAGGCATCCACAATGACACATGCTGGTGGAAACAAGGTGAGAACACTGGTGCAGACCTCTTCTGCTCTGTGTCAGTTATGTCATTATTGGCACTTGATCTAGTGGCATGCATTTGTTTAATGAAGCATGGTTGCTTTAACCTTTGAGACTGTCCCTCTCCGAGAAGCATCAGCTCTCTCCCAGAAATTGAGTCATGACTCAGTAATGTGCCAGTTATTATTGTAATAAAAACTGTCCCCCCCCACAGCAAAGGCCACAGCAAAGAGTAATTTGATAATCTTTTACAGCTATTTGTATGTGTTACTCTTCACACAAAGAGTTAACCCATATTTACGAGAATATACTAAACATTGTTTTATTGCAAAGTGATAAAAAAGTCCAGTCCTGAACTTCTGAATTTTTCTTACATTATTCCCTTATGTGACTTGATTCAATACAGAAATAAGGCCTCAAAGTCTAATAATTATATTAGTTATTTTCTTTTGATACTAAAATATTAGTAGGAACAAGCTTCCCGTCTTAATATTACCTTGAAAATACTAGGCTTAAAAAAGATGTGATTTGCATTAGATAGCCTGAAAAATCCCATATATAATTATGTGATAATTAGTTGGGACCTCAGTCTCTTGTCATTAAATAAGTACAGAGGAACAGCCCTATATGGGTAACAGATACTGTAAAGGTTGTTTTATGTCTATGTTAACATCAGAGACTTACTGCAAACATCAAAATCAATAAGGGATTTAATTCAACTGAACCAAGAAATGTTTGACGCAAATCATCGTTGTATTTTAGGAGTTCTTTTCCTGCTTTTTCTTGAAAGTTTGCTAATCAGAAGGTGACTATTATTGCTCTTATTGCTAAATATTATTAGTGCTTGATTCCAAACCAGCTGCCTGTGCCCCTGAAAGAGGAATTCAGCTAAGCTTTATTTAATACTTCAGTTGTATACTCTGCCAAGTCACATATCTTCTAGCTTGACTATTAACATAAATCAAAAGAACTTGTGAAAACAAGAGACTATCTAGGAATTGGTAGTGCTATAGAGAATACAGGCTTGGAAGCAATGCAAATGTTCAGATATTTACCTACCTTTCTTTGTAAACAAGATATTATTAACAGAAAGATTACAAATTGTAAAAATGCAAATAAATGGTTGACTACTTCTTTACACACTTTTTTGAGTTGGATACATTTTCTATTGGGGTTTCTAAACAAAGGCTTTGTGACACATTAATACCACTACTTGTGGTTATGATGAAAGCTTGTTCTTACCAAAACAACAAAGGCAATGATTCAGTGTGAATTTCTCTGATTTGAGCATTGATGATAACCTTTGTCTAAAACACTAGGCTGGGGCGTTTGTATTGTTAAACACTTGTGCTGCATTGACCTTTCTCAGGATTGTTTGCAGTTGGATATTTCAACACACCATACCTGCAATTGTATTGACTAGAGTATTTTGCCTGTCAGGATTAAGTTAATGTTGTTATCTTTGGCTGTAATGAGTTTTGAGCCTGCTGATGCCTGCCTGCAAATGCAACTGTAAATTACTTTACAGTAAGACGTGATGATTTGCTAAGTCTCTTGATAGGTTCTTTAGTCAGATTTAGTGTAAAATATAAGGTGAAAAAGTTTTTGTGCTTTGACATTCTGCATTGCAGTTGATGTTTTCAGAACCTTAGCTCTTATATACATATTAGAAATTTCACTAATGTCCTGGAAATTTGAATACTCTTACCTACCAAAGTAGGGGGGAGAAAGAGTAAAGAAGAAATAAATGGTCATGTGATTTTTATTTTTCCATCTTATTTTTAAAATTATTGGGAACTTCTAGGTTTCATACAAAAATATTTATAGCCTTGTAACAGCCCAGTTGCGCAGATTATCCTCAAGTACTCATTATCCTCAAGTGCTTTCAGCAAGATCTACCAATGATCTCATGCTTCCTCATGTTTCCTCTTCCAAATCACATGGGTGAGGCAAGAAACCAGGCCAGGACAGAGAAGCTGAGTGTGCACATTGTCTGTCCCATAGCTGATATGCCAGGTGTGTTTCCTACCCAGCCACAAAAGCAAAACTCCTGTATAAATTCCTATAATTTGCATCTCACTTAGTGTGATACCCTTTTTCTACTTTTGACAAATACAGTATTACCTTGCTTATATTTGTTCAGGAAAAGTCTGTAAAAATTGCTTTCTTGGGCAGGAGCTAACTCAGAATTCTGGTGCTGAAAAGAGTTGCCCTTTGCCTGTCACACCAAGCATCAAGCTCCTAGTTTCCAATCTGAGTAACCACAGGAACTTAACTGCATCTTACTTATTGTCATGCTGAACTTCATGGGAGATGAAGTAAAATGGATGCTGTAATACAGTGACCAGTGTTATCTCAGAGATCTGAAAGGACATGTTGTCCTCAGCAGGATGACACATTGGGAAATTCTGGGAGAAGAAAAGGGAGCAATACTCTGTGAACTCCATCCAAAAAAGTCTCCCTTGACACTAATTTTGGCAAACATGAAAATATATTTAAATTGAAAGGCAAATCTGACCTAAGAAATTTGGTTGAGAAACAAATAATGAATGTTGAGATGTGTGGAGAAATTAAAAAAAAACCTTAGCTCAGAATGAAAAGCTGAAACATAGAAATTTCATAAAATGAAAATGCAAATTAAAGTGGTTCAAGACAACTGAAAATTTTCATACCTTCTTGTTTTATTTAGACGTAGAGCTTTGATATGTACAATTGCACATTGTATTTATGTATGTACACCACCACATTTTATTTCACGCCAAACTATTGACATCAAGTGAATGAAAATGTTATTGTAAAGATATTTTGGGTTTTGTTTGGTGAAAATATAGTTGCTACCTTTTACATAAAATTGACACATTATAATTAGTCTTTTTTGTATTAAAAACAGTACACTGGGATTGTTTGGACTGAGTCTTAGATGATGATAACCATTTGAATTTTGGGGATAGGATGGCAAAGTACTTGCCATCAGAGCAGTTGTGGTACCAGTCAGAATTCTAACCAGAATTCAGCTTTCCCTCTGTTTCCAGTTCTATGGACAACAGCTCTGGGATTCAGCTCATCTGCATGTCAACACATACATTATAGATATCTTAGTATGTTAGAGTTTTCTCTAACATAAAAGAGCTAGTTTCCTAGGCTTCCCTTATGAGAGGCAACATTTAAGATGGTTACCTTAGTGAATGTAACAGTGTAACTGGAGTCTAATGTTGAATGATTAGGAGTAATGCAGAAATCTAAGGGGAGTTCGGGTGAATGCTTGGTATGAGTAAGTTGCACACCAATGTCATTACTTCTTTTATTTTTTGGTGTTTTTTTGTTTTTCTTTCTGTAAAGCATTGGTTTCAAAACGCAGTAGAAGTTTAGAAGACTTCTAGGTTTTGCTAAAAACTAATAAACTTTCATGGTGACACAGGGTCCAGGACAGATTCAAAGACTTAATTTACAGCTTAGCAAATCTCACTTCATATCCTGCCACAGCTGGGGAAGCCTGAAGAATTAAAACTCTTAAAGTGGTTATCTCTGGCTGATGTGTAAGTCACAAAAACATTCACAGATGTATTGAAAAAAATAAAAAGGCAATTATAGCATGACATAGTTCATAACAAAAAAAGAAGAAAAAATGCATCAGTATCATATATGTTATAATATTGGACAAAAAGCAGATATTGTATTTATCTCTAGTAATATTCATCCTCCCAGAGTTTGTGCTCTATTTGAAAAAAAAAATAGATAAAAAACAAAGAGGGGAGGAAGGAACTGAATTTCTAAATTTAGAAATAAATAAACAGTAAGGTAACAGAAGGAAACTGTGTCTTAGCTGAATGAAGATCAGCTGACATTGCACTCTCTCTTGCCAGTGTTTCATAGGCACCATGGATAACGTGAGATAATTCACATAACCAGAAAGGTAGCAGCACATCCTTGAGTTTCAGGGTCATCTGTTGAACCTAAAATACTCATAACTAAGTCATTCAGGAAAGGCTCTTTGATTCTATCCTGTCACCTATAAATATTGAAGTGCCTGAGCTGGAATATCATGGAATAGAGTTTGCATATAACAGAAGCTGCAGCTGCTATTTTCCTAATTCCATCTGGATACTTAAAGGAGGTTCCATCAGGTTTCAGACAAGAAAGGTCCTACAGTGGCTTTGCTAGGGGGAAGAGAGCAAGATGTGCTAAGATAGACTTACATGTTATGACCTAAATTCTTCTTTCTTAAAACATCTTTTAAAACCCTTTTCCTGTCTATAGTATATGATAAAATCATTATGCAGCATAAATTAAAGGAATTTCCCAAAAAAAAACTTGCTAAAGGATTTTGAAGACAGATTTAGCAGTGTTCAGTGAACATGCAGGGTGCTGTATGTCACTGAAAGAAAAAAAATGAAGCAAATGGATACTTTGGACAGAAAGAATATACAAATCTACTTGTCATTATGAATTTTCACTCCAGCTGGTTGCACATCTTGCAACAAGAGCTGATTATATCATAGTATTTTTAGAAACAATAAAACCACAGTTCTTCCTCCCTACCTGTAGAGCCAGCTCTTAGTCTCCATCTACTGCTGAACTTGTTTCACTGTTACTCACACCATTGTTAAAGTGCATGCTAAAAATTGTAGATTATTTCTGTTCACTGCACACTACATTGTTTTACCATGGATAATATTTTATTTATAAGGAAAATAAATTGTCAGAGTTAAAAAACACTGTGCATTTTGTTCTAGGCAACACATTGCTTTTATCACACAAATAATTTATTGGTTCTGCTCCCAGATGAGTTCTGCGCTGACCTTTCCAGGTATACTGAATATTGCTGCATAATTCGTCTTGTTGGGAGAATGTATTTATTTTAGCCATTAATACATGCTGTGATAACCTTTGTGTTGAGGAGCAAGCTTGCTGTTTTAATTCTGATACATATTTTTACAGAGGGATATGCGGAAAACAAAACTTGTTATCTTAAAGTCTTTTATTCTGAAGAAGAGAGACAGATTTTGAATCCAAACCTACCATAGAAGCTTTGGTAATGGACTGAAGCAAAACTAGAACAGACACATATCCTGGTTACAGGGCAGACACAGCCGCACTCTAGTTCAAAACCAGCCTCTGCAAGCCATCAGCCCAAAATGGCAGGCACTTCTTCAGAACAGCTCACTGCATTTTAGTAAGACCTAATGTGAGCTTGAATAACTTCAAACATGGTTTCACAGCATCCCTGTCTTATGCAACCAAAATCAGCCACCACATCAGCCCATTCCTACATGAATATTTGCTTTCAGGTTCTACGGATGAAGGGTCTGAAGGCTGAAGAAATGCCAAACCCATATTTTTCAGTTCATAATGAACAGCACACTTGGCAAATTTAAATCACAGTAAATATGTCCAAAGACTAAAACCAAGCTAGAGTAGCGAAATCAATCAGATTAATGCAATACATTTTGAGCAAAATGCACACAAATTTTCGTGCAGTAGTTAGGTTTTATATTGTTAAATACATGTTTAATAACTTATTTGGAAATAACCAGTTCAAATTTTCTCTTCCAAGTATCCTGAAATTTACATGAGAAAAAATGGTTCATTATAATAAGTGCAGAAAACCAATATGCAACTCTGTGGCTTACAGTTCTGGAACAAATGAATCTCTGAAAAAAAAGTTACATCTGTTTGGGGTTTTTTACTTCTGAACATCAAGCACTTAATATCTGGTGCTCAATTTTTGTAGTTTTCAAGTCCTTCTATGAGCTGCTCCAAATCTGGTCTTATGCTTGGTATTTCCCCACTCAGACAGTGTTGGTGAACATATTATTTATTAGTTTGTTGGGATTTTTAAGGAGAGGGAGGAAAAATATTCTCAAAGCAGAAGAATGCTCAGGATCGTAAGGTGAGCAATGACTTGCAAACATTTTCCACTTCAACAGCTGTTCCAGGAGTTTACCATCACTTTGTGGGATTTTTTTATTTCAATACACCTTCTGTTTAGTCAGCTGCCTGAATACATGTTTATAGCACACAGAAGAGAATACCCTCCCAGTAAATGTAGCACTAGTTAAAAGGCAGACCATAAATTGGAATAGGCCTACCTCTACAACTCTCCTCTCTATTGTAATGAATTTGGACACTTTCTGGCTTTTGCTGCCTGAAATTTAAAATATAAACAATGTTTACACCCATATATACTCATGTTCAGTTTAGTTAACTTATGATACAAATGGTAGAAAAAAAAAGAATTAAATCCAAGTTTTCATAATTATAATTTTTTTGAAATGAAGACAAAAATAAAGTATTCCCCCCAAAAAATCCTAACTAAATATGTGAAAATGTTATGAGAAAGATCTTAGTGCCAGGATTTCTCTTGCTCTCTCTCTGGCCCATTTATTTAATATTTATTATTTAACAGTAATATTTAATTATTTATGTGAAGTGGAATAGCATCAACAAGAGAGGCTGGGAGGAAAAAAAAAAAGAACTAACCTGACTTTGTAGAGCAGTGGTTATTATACTTGCCCATGATGTGGAAGAGGAAAGATGGAGGAGTTTATATTCCAAAGCAGGAAAAGCAAAACTTGAAGCTGTTGTTTTCCTATCATATTTGTATCAGGACATTAAGCTATTTCAGGATGAACACTCTTTCGTATTTTTTCCTTTCTAAATTTTAATGGGATGGTATTACAACTCACTGCTACAATTTCTTAAAATAAAAATGGCATGCCAATGTTGAGAATGGAAATGATCCCCTTTAACCTGGAACATCAGTTTAAGTGTCTCAATAGGCAGCTGCAGGCATCTTGGCAAGGAGATACAGAGCACTTACTTTAAATATATACATTCTCTATCCAATCAGTGCACAATTTCAACTGTTTCAAAGGATATTAGGGAAGGGCAGTGGACTACAGGACATGACTTGAGCTTATGTTCAAAAGACAGAGACATCTTTGAATATCTGCATGGTCCTAGAGCAGGTACCTCAGACCTGCAAGAACCAGACAGAATATTTCTGTTATTTCCAGTTTGTCAGTGTATGGACTTTTAGAAAGAGAGATGGTAAAGGGGAGACACCTGTTCTCTCCAACTTCTTCCCTTGCCTATAGGGGCACAGAATTCATTCCACAAACTTTCTGGTAAAATAGTCTGGCTTGGGGAATTGAGCGACAAAGAACAAGAAGCTCCCACTCCCAACTGCTGTGAAGTCACCCAGAAAAAGGAACTCTGAAATTTGAAATGTTTATGTTTAGTATACTGCTGCTTAGATTAAGATCACTCAGCCTTAGCAGCTCCGGTATATGGAACACACTCTCCCATTCTCTCCCCATTCCAATCCCCACCCCAGATTCTCTTCCAAAGAAACAAAAATTTGACATTCACACCACCAGCATCAGTTGTCACCAAGAAATGTCCCTGTCAACATGGGTGATTGACTGCTATGGGGAAGAGAGTAGCAGGAGATCAGGTGGATAGCTGCATTTGTTCCATGCATTCCAGCTGCTGTTCTAGTTGCAGGAGATAAGGAAAGAAACGGTATTAGGGGAAACCCAGTGCTGATACTTCAGGATGCTGAGCTCAGTCCAGGTCCTTCTTTCCGTTGGAGTGGATTGTTGTTCATTATTCTTTCCATTTCCCCTTCTGCTTCCTCTAAAATCTTATGTATAATTATTTTTCTCTGAAGACTTTAAAACAAACTTATAAACATAAATGTAGTCTCTTTTCTAATATTTTTTATAATTTTTCTTTTTTTTCATTCTGTGTGGTTAATACCATTTTTCCCAAATCAAATTTCACTGTTATTTTCCAGCTTTTCTTAGTAATTTCATTTTAAATCTTCACTATGAATCATTATAATTCTCAGAGAGCAGTCGCTCCTTCCCACCTTCTCAAACTGTTTTCCTGAGTCTTTGTCTTGTTTGAGGCTAGATGGCCTTGAACAGGGTGTATCAAATCTGAGCAGTTTAACACAGCATTGTGTTTAACAAGTTCAGAGCTGCTGCTTTGAATCACCCCTAGAAGACAATTGCCTCTGTCCATTAACTACAGGTCACTTAGGTCTCTACATTTCATGAATCTGACTCGTAACCTTAGTGAGGTGTCCAAAGTGAGCCATAGCTGTGAGTGTGCATCTTGCTGTACTTGACAAATGATTTGAAGTTGGCACACTCACCTGCAGGAACAGGCCCAGTCAAGAAGAGGATATATATTTGTTGGTATTTGACTGCAGAATGAGGAATGCTCTAATTATAATGTTCACACAGCTGCTGTGCTTCAAAACAATTCCAGGCCCCAGTCCTGGAAAAAGTTTTGTTGTAAGGTACTCTTTGGCCTTGAAGAGTTTTATTGACTTCAGCAGGCTTAGGAGTATGTATTGGTGCCAAATGCTGCAGCTGCAATAATTAATTAAGATTGAGCTGTCTAAGAGTGGGAAAAGGTACAATATTTCTGATTCTTTTGGTTCAGGGCTGCTTTGCTGCACGTGAAGATCTAAAACTTTATAGAATGTGAACATCATGATACCCATGAGCACCATTTTAATGGTCAGCACACTGCACACGCAATGGCAAGTGTGCCTCAATACCATGAAAAGGTTAATCCATCACCTAATCAGCTTACAATTCCATATCTCATTCCCATTTTAAGTATGTATAGAGTGCTGGCTTGGACTTGAATACATGTAACTTATGCAAAATACTTGATTATTTCCATAGTATTTTCTTTTAAAGAGGGATTATTTTGGATTTCTTGGACTGTAGGAAAGTTTCAGGACCTAAAATACTGCTAAAGAAAACTATCTCTGAACCTGTTTCTAGCCTCCTCTTCACTCACTATTTTTCTTCATTTTTTAGAATATATTTATTCCAATTTTCCTGCAGCGTCTTCTCATATGCCATTTATCTCAAGTACTTCCATAGTCACTTGTCAGCCTCCTTATCTACCATTGTTCTACTCTTGGACCAGCAGTGCTGGAAACACCAGCTATGTAAGAAAATTTCACTCCCTCTTGTGGGAAAAATGACATAGGAAGGGGCAACATGGAGAGATGACTCTGAGAGTGAGGTAGGCAGAAAATATTACTTTTATTACTATTATAATTTTCAAAATAATATTCTTGTTGTTAACAAAATTGAAAACAACACAGATTTGAAATTGGTTTTCTAAACTCCACCATGGGGGCGGGGCTATTTCCAACTTAAAAGTTGGCACTCCAGAATATGTTAGTAACAAGAGTTAAATTCCACGGCCAAGGAATCACTCAGTCTTGCTGATACATCTGCCTTGTTAGTAATAAATCTACAGGAGTCATTAGCAAAATCTGCTCCTAGCTACATACCCTGTGGTTAAAGTTCCTTTACTTTTCATAGGCTTGTCCAGAACATGTCTGATCAGGACATGGCAAGAAAATTTCAGGAGAAACTCAGGATACTTTACGCCATGTCTTTGTAAAACAATGCTGAAGCCATGTCAGCTGGAGTGGTAGAAGAGCATATCCTCTTGCTAGAGAGAGTAGCCTGCCAGGCTGCATGCTAAGCTGCTTTGTTCTTTAGCCTCAATCTCTACATGCTTGAGGAACATAAAAATTGTGTTCCCATCAAGTTAGGCAAGCATAGAGCTCTAGCATTTCTCTTAACCCCAATGGCTTGCAAACTGAAGTAAGAAGAAACAATAACAGATTGATATAGAAAAACATACAAGAAAGAGAAATGATAGGGTGATAAAAACAATAGCAATTTCAGAATTATTTCAGCTTTTCAGAGCTCCAGCTATTTGACCACCTTTTTTTTCTCTGTTCTTGGCTTTGTTTGGTTATGAGGCATTCTACAAATGCTATTCAAAGAGATTTTTCTGTGTAACATCTAAATCTTTTCGGCATTCAATCAGAATGAAAAATATTACTGAAGAACAATATTATTAAGATGAATTTTTCAGCTTACTGCATATGTTATTCCTATTACAGCATCTGGAAAGAAGAGATCTGCCAGCTATTTTAGAAAGCGTAAATTACAGTTGACAAGGATAATTGATACTCCTGGGCTGACTTTTCTCTGTGGTCAACTGGGAGTTTTGGAGCAACACAAGTTTTTATAGATCCTTCAGCTAAATTGAAAATCCAAATGTAGAATGCTGCACTAAGAACTGTATGTGGATTTGAGGAAGTTCCTGAAAAAAAATATTAAACCCAGAGTCAGTGAATAGGTTCTGCTGTCCTATGGCTGTATTATACTGATATGTCTTTTTAGACACAGTATTTTTCTTTTAAGTAGGGTACAATAATCACTGTTGCTGACAGTTATGGAATGATATTGCATATATAAAGCACAGCAATGTTTCATGTCCCACTTCACCTAGTAGATGGTTGGGCACTGGAAGGAGGTCCCCAGGGAAGTGGTCACAGGAGGAAAGCTGGCAAGGTTCAAGAAGCGTTTGGACAATGCTCTCAGGTACATGGTGTGGTTCTTGAGATATCCTGTGCAGGACCTGAATTTTGCTGATCTTTATGGGTCCCTTCAGGATATTCTATGGTTCTATGATTCTATGACTTCTCAGAGAAATGGAAAGCAAGGATTGAAATAGCATTTGTGTACTTTAAATCTTACCTCACTGAAGGTATTTTCCTGGAGCACTTCTGAAAGTATGAAGATGTCCTATATAGGAACTCAAGTGTTCTATCCATAAAAATGGTCTTGCAGACTGGTGCCTAGGGCTATCCTTGCATGTTTTAGTAGATGGTGATTGTATATATGACCTGAGGGCAGGATTCAGGTCTTTGGTCATAATGAAGAAGCAAGCTTGAAACCTGCAACCAGCTGCTCAACCTCTGCAAAATCATAGGAGTTAAGTTGAGGCAACTGTCTTGTTTTGGTTTTCGCTGAGTTTTAAGGGTTGATTTTCACAGGTATCTAACTTCCATTCACTGAGTGGGAAGCTTAAGTACTGTACTCTTACAGTCTTATCTCAGAAACACCCTTATAAATCCTCAGGTCTTTTATGCTCCATTTCTTTGTGTTGTTCATAAATCTAATCTTTCAACATGCAAAAAATAATGAAATTTAAAATTTCGAATTGTGTCTATTTTTTTTTTTATATATTTTCTTCTGTTTCGAAAAAGAATATTGGAAAATAATTTCCATTATAACTAGTGGGCCAGGACACCAGCTGAAGAGTTCACAGGTCTCCTAAAAAGAATCAATTACATTTGCAAGTGGGGCAAAGAATGGGGATGATTGTTTGAGTCTTGGGTTTGTGCAACATTTTCAATACTCACTGAAAATCCTCTTAGCTGTCTTTAAAAAATGGTGCATTTTTATGACTCTTTGCACCTTGTCTTAATGATTTGGGATAAAAATATTTTAGCACTTATTTTAAGTGCTTGCTTGAGCATACATGAAGCAATGATAACACTTCTTCGAGAAACAAGCCCACTGCATATAAAGAAAGTTGCAAAATTAAAAGTACATGCTCTGCTCCTCCCTCTCTTGGGAGAAATCTGCAGAGACTTTAATCTTAGCCATATTGACCTATTACTTGAAATAACATAAGTATTTTGCAATGCATTTCTAAGAATTTATAGAAGGGCATAAATAATGATTTTTAAGAGCCATTGTCAGTTTTAATGTACATAGAATCATTTAAAAATCTAATCCAATTAGCTGATCCAGAGATTGCTTCTCTGATATCCAGAACTGTTTCTCTGGATATTTAAATCAATCAAAAGGCATCCTCAGTGCCGTCTTTCAATTAGTTTATTTTCATCCTATCCCAACCTTCATCTAGCATTTAGAAAATTTGTGAAGTTATATTAAAGTTATCATTGGTAAGACATAAAATAGAAGATAGATCTGCCACTTCAGATGTGTTTTTACATTGTTAAATATGGCAGTGCAAATAAAATTAACCATTATGAAACACCACTGAACACTTTATAGGTTTGCTGTAGGAGCAAGACATTTCCCAGAAAAATTGCATTCTTCAGCTGTGTGAGCAAATTATCTTTAGTTTGTTTGCAAGAAGCTTTAGATCTTAAGAAGATTGTTCTTCCAGAACGATATAAAAAACATGCGAGGACATACTATAAACACCTTGTAGACATCACAGGTTACCTAGAGCAGGATTGTCAGAAGAGCTCATCACTGGCACAATTTTCCTCTCAGCAACTTCAGAGGCAGCAGGACAAATAGAAAAAAAAGCAACCAATATTTCAATGGTGCCTGGAAATCCAGAGGCACCAAGGCACTTGGATTACAGTTAAACAAAATTTTTCACCAAGGAGATTGCAGTGAACTGAAGCCGCCTCTAATTTCCCAAAGGTGCTAGGGCATAAACTGACATTACATGGGAGCAATCTAGTATCACTGCAGTTCACAGACAGAAAGCACAGCAGCAAGGTCTCTACTTAGAGGAAACCACCACAGTGTTAGGTTTAGGCATATGGAGGGGAAAAGTCAACACACCCCATCAATATTTTCCTGGATAGCATTTCATGACCATCTAGACTGTGTCTGATGCATCTGACATGCAAAAATGTATTAATTGACTTCTTCACACCTCTGTTACACAAAACACAGTCTCCATGACCTTTACTGAACATACCAAATTGCAAGTTAGAACTCTTCTGGGCCCATTCTACACCAGCCTTTGGAATATCAGAAATACAGCCACCTTGAAAACTGCTGACTAAACAGTTTTCTCCTCATTTAAATTACTGACTGAACAAAATCTCTGCTTTTCAAACAGAACACATAGAGCCCTGCTTTGAATAATTTCAAATTCCATGTTTTGATAAAAGTACTGAAGCTCTTGGAATACTTTATTTCAAACTTTTGAAAACTAAAAATCTCCTTTTGCATTCTGGAGGAACTGGAAAAATGTTGTTCTCCTCTTTAGTTATTTACAAGACCCAGCTTTGTCTTCTGTGATAACTTGAAAGAGGATTTGCTATCCAGCTGGAAGATCTTCATGGAAGGCTAGTTGTAGAAGATGTCCAGGTTTATTAGGTTTATTAGTGCTTGGTAATTATCCCTTATATCAGCCCACCACTACATACAAAGCTACAACAGAAATATGTTAGAAATCTATTGCAGAATGATTTCCATTATTAATTTCTTAAGACTTTCCCCTCAGGGAAAAAGATACTTGAATAAATGCTAATAATGGCAATGCCATCGCTGTGACATCCTAAGCAAAGATCCACCTCAAAACCCACCACACTTTTCTAGAGAAGACTGACATCAACAGCAAGGGGCAAATTTTTGTCCTGTAGAGTGAAGAGGATTTTTTGTTTGTTTGTTTGATTTCTTTTTCACTTATTTTAAAGACAGGATAGAGCTACAGGAGTCCAGCCAGATGGACAGAAACCCTCATGAAAACAGCACACCAAGCGTGTACCTCCCCTCTTCAACTGTAGCACTGCTCCTGCACTGTCAGAGATGTTAATCCAAATTAGTGTAAGCACCAATTAATTGGGTTCTGGGCTGTGATGTTTGGCTCATTTCTTTCCTCTGTCATGTCATAAATAGTGCCTGTTCTCTCAGAAAGGAGAACCTGTGTGGGACATGAGCAGTGACTTCAAGCTTTTCTAGAAAGTAAATACAGGAACTAACAAAAGGATTATAAGAAATATATGCACTCGTTAAGTTTAATTTGAGGATAGTTGCCATATCAGGCATAGAAATCTCTTCCCACACTCTGCTTTTTGAACAAATGAAAATTACAATACTGATTTTTTTCAATGAAGAGTAAAAGGAGCAGTCTCCCTGCATATAATGCATTTAAATACCAATTGTCTGCCACTTCTCAGCAACCTAACATTGTTAAATTGCCTTTTAATCACTCTGTTTGATATTTGATATGTAGCAGTAAAATGTTTATACTGTGAATTGTACAGTAAACCTTCAGTTTAGGAGCAAATTAATAGTCTGGAACCGTGAGAATCTGACTGTATCTGAATATTGATGATCTTACTTTCCGAGTCTCCCTGGGATTGGGGGTGTGAGGTGTTGATCATTGCTTCTCACTGATAAGCAAAATATTTCCAGAGCGTGAAGAATTCTGTGGTGTGTGAGAAGGATAAACCATAATCTGCATCAACACACTAACTTCTCCTCTGCCATTTGCATTGAAAATCAGGTAGAAGTTATGCTAAGCTCTCTATTATAGCCTCATGTATGTGAAAGGTCTTCCCCTTCATTTGAATAAGGCCTCTTATGCATGTGGAAAAAAGCACATTTAAAAGAAAGGTTCCTTTAATTAGGGTGGCATTTAGAATTCTTAAATGTTCACTTTTTGTGATGCTAAATTGTGGAGTATTTTCAAATATGTTGTAGTAGCAATTTTCATTAGCCACTTTTATTTTTATTTATTTTTAAAAGGAAATGACATGCTTTACAATATGGAGTGAAGGAGTAGATTAATATGACTAGCTAGATTAAGGAAAATTTAAATCAGAGTGTTTGATGAAATGTAGGAAAATGTTCAAATATAGGATTAGACTTACAATATAGAAAGCAGTCAAGGAGATCAAAAGAACTCTGTTCAGAAAGTCCTATTAAAAAGAGAGGAAAAAAATCTATTGAGTGAATTCTTATAACTAAATGATTAAAGTGTTTTTAATATATTACATTCAATCTGACTTAAAAATAAAAATAAACAGTAAAGAATGTGCACAGAGTAGAGATTGTATTAATTTTTGTGCAAAGACCGAGTGACTGGGCCTGTGTGAAGCTGTCGTAAAACACATATATGAGACTATGGAATTTAACTTAAAAGGAGTTCCCTGGAGAATAATTTTAAATCTTCCATGCAGCTTTATGGAGACAGAAGTTAACTGATTGGCATCTGTATGAATATGGATTTCTTTAAACCCGTATTTGATTTTCTACACCTTAAAAAAAATCAAATGTAACTTATTAAATACATCTTTAGCAAACCTTTGGAAGAACATGCTTAATCCTCTAGGGAGTCAATAGAAATGCCTCTAACTTTGGTATTGTACAACTATCCAAGATCATAGGAGACACGTCCATAGCTGTCAATGTCTTCTCTATCTCATCAGTCTGGGTTTGTTTTGTCTTGTTTGTTTTTTAATTAATGTTAGACTGAGTTCTTGAGTCATTGTTAACACTCAGTGTCAACAGGATCCTGCATGCTTCTTTTATTCCCCAGTGGAAATATTTACAAGAAATGCACAGGGAACAATGTGGATTGAAATTGACTTTTCATATAATACAAACGTTTTTTCCTATTTTGATAATCTAAGATTTTAGCAGGGTTTTGTTATATAGAATAAGCAAATAGTGGACACATAAAAATTGTACAGCTGTATGTGCAGGGTACATCACCTGTTAAAATGCATTTCCCACCCTACTGATCTATTTTTGTTTTAGTGCTTTAGAAAACAAAAATAAAAAAGAATATTTAATGCAGTGTACAACCCCTCAATGCTCACATGAACCATAGAATTCCTTCTGGCTTGATTCCCTAGTCCTTCATTTACTCAAACAAAAATCTCTACAGAAGTTATGAGCTTCAATCAACATGCAGAAAAATTTGTATTTCAAAGTCCTATTTTAATTTGGCATGATTATCCACTAGTCAATGTGGACATCTTTTCCTAGTTTACTTTAAATCCAGGTGTATTTGGTACAAATACAAAAACAAAAGAGGTCATTTCATTAAGGCTCCCCTTTCCCATCAGCCCCTCCCAATGACATTTACAGCCATGCTTTCCAGATACCATCTACAGCACAAGTGCTGTTGGTGTGTGGAATGGACTCTTCTCCAGTTTCATATTCAAAGTAGCTCTGCTATCAGGCCAAACAGATGATAAATTATTAATTAGTAAGCAGTAGAGGAGATACATTCATTCCTTAGTTCAATAACTACAAAATACAAGAGGAAGTACTTTCCCAAATACTTACATATTTTAAAATATTCTTGATGTAAATGGGTAGTTCCAGTTTTCCATTTTTATCAGATGAATTTCAAGCATGATTAATTAATTGTTTCTTCTTGCTATAGCATCACAAAGGCATGTTGATTAGTTTATCAATGTACACTGACAGTGTTTGAGGGCTGCATTCAGAGTCTGGGATGTCCTGAAATCTGACACACGGACCCTTGTGTCAGTAAAATTTCCAGTTCCTACAGCAGCTTTAGTTCCACAGATTGGAGTGAATTGTGAGAAGACCTTGATACAGAGATACCAGTACAGTACTGTACTACACTGCACTACATTCCTCAGCACTGTGCCTGCTGGTGAGGCCACACCTTGAATCTTGTGTCCAGTTTTGGGCCTCTCAATTTAGGAAGGGTATTTAGGTGCTGAAGTGAGTCTAGATGAGGGCAATGAAGCTGGTGAAGTCTAATGAGGAGCAGCTGAAGGAGCTGGGGTTGTGTAGAGGAGGTTCAAGGGAGGCACCTTATCACTCTCTACAAGGACCTGGAAGGAGGGTGTAGCCAGGTGAGGGTTGGTCTCTTCTCCAAGGCAATAAGACTGGACAAGAGGACAAAGTCTTAAGCTGTGCCATGGGAGGTTTAGGTTGGACATCAGAAAGAATTTCTTCAAAGGAAGAGTGACTAGAAATGGGAATGGACTACTCAGGGAGGTGGTGGAGTCACCATCCTGGAGGTATTTGAGGAATGACTGGGCATGGCAATTATTGCCACGGTTCAGTTGATATGGTGATTTCTGGTAATTGGTTAGACTCAGTGATCTCAGAGGTCTTTCCCAGCCTAATTGTTTCATTGATTCAGTGATTTGGTAACTTTTGTGCCCTTTGGTACCATTGTGAGCACAGCTTGATATTGCAGCTAAATCCTTCATCTGGCAGTTGCTACTCTGCAGCGGAATGGGAGATGTGCTGCCTGCAAGCTAAACAGAAACAGCAGTGTAAGAGGTGGAAAGGAGGGGAAAAAATTTTGGAGGCCAAGAATATTCAGGAGCTTAAGAGTAGAAGAAATTAAAGTGAAAGAAATCTGAAAATAGCTTGTCAAAAACACAGTTTGAAATAATGGAAGATACCATAAATCAAAATAGTTAGGGGGCAAAAATGCCAGCAGTGAAGACGGTGCACCTGGCAAGCCTGAAAGAACAGGTGACCACACCTGTTCTTTGAAGAAGCCACTAGGTTCATGGTTTGCAGCAAGTAAACATGATCCACTCCTGTCTTACCAGCTGTCTCTTTCTGGTGGAAGCCCAAAGGCTGGCTTAATCCTTACTTCTTTTTCTGATGCTTCACTACTGACTTCATCAGTTTCTATTGAACATTTGCAGAACTTTTTCTTTATGCTTTCCATCCTGGTGTTGGGAAGAGTCATGATTCAGGTTTTTATTAATTCTTTCCTGCAGTAAGACAAAGTGTGAAAATGAGAATTGATATTGAATATCTTTGGCATATAACTACAGTGAGACACATCTGAACTAAATGTGACTCTCTTAACTTCAAACTATCTTGTCAATAAGTTTCTAAATTTGCACATTGACAAACATTCTTAAAAAACATGTTTAATCAATCCTGCACGGGAGAGAGGTCTTGTTATTGTGATGTGCAGTAAGTACTTTAATGAAAGCAGAGATAGTGATTTGTAGAACTAGAAACTGGAAAGAAGCTGCTAGGTGTCCAGGAATCAGGCCTAGGACAGAATATCTTCATACTGACATCAATGCTTTAACACAAAAGAGAAAATGAAATGATAAAAAAAGCCATATGGAATATAATCTAAAAAGAATCAGATGATCTCAGAGATAGAAAAAGCAGAAATCGGACAGCAATTGAAATTTGAACTATTGATTTATTTCCATACAAATATAATCTTTTGATGTATCAGACAAGCCATTGCTGGATACCATATATTATACCAATTCTCCATTTTGAAGATGAATTACACCAATAAAATACAGAAGACTGCTACAGTAATTGGGAGAATGGAAAGCACAACTGATGAAGAGTTAAAGAAATGGAGCTTCTTGCCTTGACAAAATAAGGGGTAAGAGGATATAAAATGGACTGCTGTTATCCATAGATGCAGCAGAAGAATGGAAGAGCAGAAGACAGACTACCAAAAAGACAAAGAGTGATGAATTACATAAGCCTAAATAAAGTTGTGGTCAAAGAACTGTAGGGACATGAAAAAGGTTAGGAAATAGTAGGAAGTATTTTAATTGCCATAGAGTAACCACTGCAGGAGAAATGAGCTTGATGTCCTAAAAATCATTTCATCTCTCCTTCCTTTACTAAGAAGAATAATTTTTCAATGAAAACCAGGATTTAATGCAGCTACTTTCCTAGATTAATTTTCACATTCTGGCCTTTATCACAAAACTCTGGGATTCTGTGTGTTTATGTACATAAACTTAACGGCAGAGGCCACAAACAAATAGTGTATGCTGTTAGTGTATGAAACCTGTGTGCTATGAAAGCTCATTTGTACACAGTAAAAGGCATCTGAATCACTCAGTAGATGACTTCCATGTGGATCTCACAGTCTGCAAGGATCTCGTTGATTACTTTCATCTCACAGTGTGTTAATATTGCTGACATGGCAAATTACTCCTGACTAGAAAGGATGCATTGAATTCACACCTGTAGCATATTACAAAAGAAGCTTTCCATATAAATGTATCCTGAAATTATGAGGAATCTAACTGTAGGCTGTGCACGTGAAGGTAACTACCTCCTGGGAAAGACCTCCTATCAAAGCAAAAGGATTCCACTGAGGAAATTGCTGATATACCTGGCATGTTAAGATCTTACATGATAAACTTTGCCTTTCCTTTGAAGATAAGTCTTAGGTATGAAAGTTCAGTCCTGCTGTTCAACGAGTAAAGCTTAAAAATTTATAGCCTGGTTCACTTTTCTATCAGAGTAGTAAGAAACAGGGGTCACAAAATGGTATAGCCCTTTTAATTCAAAGAGTAGATATGGTATGCAGCTAATGAACTTTCAGAAGAATTGGATAAAAACTTACACTGAATCTTAAATCTACAAAGATGATTCATAGAAGTTGGTCAAAACCTTTTACATTGTCCCATTGTAAAAGTCCAAGGGTTATTCTACAAAGTTAGTGGTTAACAGATGTAAAATGAATGAAAAATTGAATTTAGCATAGCTCACAACAATTTCAGGAGCCTTATTTTGAATGATACCTCTGAGGTGTAATAATAAGATATGGAAAACTTTCTTCCCTATCTGCCACACTTAGCCCAGCAGGGTGGAGCTTGCAGGTAAGAAAGAAATTCTTCAAAGGAAACATTGGCTCTCAGGAGGTGTATATGTTAGCTGAGTTCATGAACAAAATCTGAACTCTACCTGCCTATAAAGTAAACAAAAACATATTAATTTTAAACAAAACTACATTTATCCATATCCCCCCAAGTGTAAATATGTGTGAAAACATGTCTAAAAATAGAGTTCAAAGACAAATGCCTTTCCTATGGGGATCAATGAGAGAGAATTTCTTTTCATCTCAGTAAAACCTCAATTCAAAAGGAAGGCTGAAGCCTTTGGGGAAATACCTAAAAACAATGTTAAGATATTTCAAAAACAGTTTTCCACAGTTTTGAGACAAGCTCACCTGAGTTTAAATTTCTGAGGCATGACAGACCTTGTTAAGTAATTTAAAAAACAAAAGCAAAAGTAGCAATACAAACCCAGCAAAACTCTCAGATGTCTGTTTCCTTTCTATGTCTAAAAGCAAATATATTCCTTCAGCATTGTTTCACTCAAAAAAAAAAAAAAAAGTTCTATTAGGGAATAAACCCCACTGTTCAAGGTACTGCCTGAAGCTGCTAAGAAAACCTTTTCCATACTTTCTGCACTCTTGGAAAAGTCCCTCCATGAAGTTAAATTTCATTTTCTGCCTCTAGACAAAGAACTACAAGTAATGAAATGAACATAGTCATTGTGCCCTGAAATCACAGACATCCTCACTGCTGGAAGCACTTGAAATCACATGCTTGACTGATACTAGACCTAAACTTTAATGAGCCAGACCCACACTCAGTCTAGTACCAGGCATGTGTCCGGTATGCAGACCATTTATTCAATTTTCTAGGAAACATTTATATTAATTGAGGCAGACTTGGCATTGTTAAGTATGAGCTATGGCAAATGTTGCCTATGGACCCATCCTTCAACAACTCCCAAAAACAGAATTTCGTGAGAGAAATTTTTGTCATAACTAAGTTCGTTGGCTTCTATGTATATTTTCTAGACACTCTCAAATGATTTTGTCTTGTACATACCTATAGGTCACCATTACAAGGTCCTTAGCATTTTGCTGAAACCAAAGATCAGTTTCTTTAACCCAAAGAATTTGCAATTTGTAATGCAAATTGAATGTTTTATATTTCTATGGTAGACTTTGTGACCTGTCATCACTGTCTGAATTTCTGTTATAACAGGAACTGAGTAAACAGGGAAAGAGGTGCGATCCCTCTTTCAAACTGCTTCCAAGCTAAGTAACTCTAAGAACCCATGAGATTTTTTTGATTTATGCAAGATCTGGCTCATTATTTTCCAGCTTATTTCTGTTTATTTGTTCATCTCTAACAGTACTTCTTTATCATCCTCGCTCACATACCAGATTTCTGACAAACAGATTAATAAATACTTATGTTAATATGCCAGAAGAGTTTATAATGTGTAGCACTGGGCTTCATGTGAGATATATCAGACTTGAGAAATATTGTAATTGCAATTAAGACCCAAAACCTAGCTCCCTCTGGCTTGATATTCTCCAGAAGAAGACGATGAAAGGCTTGTCTGTATGTGTGTGGGTTTGTGGAAAAAAGTTGAGTTTCCAGGTACTTACTTCTCTTCCAAAGTAAACGTAATCCATACAGAAAAGCCTGAATGCCTTTTTCTCCTACACAAATATAATGTTTTCAGTGCTTGCTGATTAGATGGTGCACTTGCTCATATTCTCTCTTCTAAAATCCATGAGTAAATGTCATAAAATTCATATAAGCTTTTACTAAATTACTTTTTAAAGTGAAATGTAGGGGAGTAAAAACCAAGATTTCACACTAAAATTATCTAAGGTGAAAAAGAAGGAAATCTGTATTCTCCTAAAATGTCTTTGATTAAAATGTAGACTTATTTTCTTTTGAAGAAAAGAGGAATATGATTTTGATTTTAAGCCTCCTGAAGTGTCCATGTGTGCATCTCAACCGTAAGATATGAAAATGAAATGCCAGACAGATCTAAACCAGAAAAGAATTTTAGAGCAAGATGATAATATTTCAAGAAGATGAATATACCATCAATTCTAAATTGAATACTTAATTTTCGATGAATATAAGTAATTGTAGTTTTGCAAAAACTTCAGCCTGTAAAATGGCTGAAGTTTATATAATGATTTAAAATATTCAGTGTTTGATATAAGCATAGACAATTTTTTTCCTCTACAGATATTATGCTGGAAGTGTAAAGGAGAAAATTGCCAGGAATTGCCATAAAGTACATGGTTGATTTTAAGTATATTGGAGGAATTAAATATATGTGTATATGGAAAAGAAGTGAAAAAGAAAAGAAATGGTTCTGTAAAGAGGATCACAGATGGCTCCATTTGATCAGAAAGAAGACTACGATTTCCTTGCCTCCACTTTTTGATAGTTTCTAAGAAATTATTTTCTTAGTTCATTTAGCTTGTGGATCTTGATTGTCTGATTTATACATCACTTTCTGAAGATTTATCTTAAATAAAAAGGAAGACAAGACATCTGCTCACTATCTTTGATATTTATAAATAGCTAGACACAATATAGAATGAAGTTACTAAATTAGAAGAAAAGAAAATATGTGATAAGAAGGCAATGCCACTTGTTAAATTTACTCTTTTCCGTTTTCCTGGGTGATATATCACAGAAAGGTTGTCTGAGCTGTCATTGTGGCATCACTAAGAGGATGTACACAACATCTTCCATTCAAATTACCTTTCAAATCAATCACCTCATCAGGCTGCTATCTTCATCTGATGGCTGTAGGACAAATGTTTTGGCTTATAGGTAGGAAATGTTAGCATTTGAAAGAGCTCTGAGAAAGAAGGTTCCATGGTAAACTTTGATAAATTGTGTTAGGAAAGGGCAGCAAATAATATGATTGTTGAAATCCTTCATTCAACTGGCTTGCAATTTTTGAAATAAAAGTCTGTTCTATAGTTTTTTTATTTTTATTTTTCTTCTCTCCAAACTGACCAAAAAATGTGTCCCTAGAACAAATACATAGTGGGTTTTTACAGGGTTGTATTATTCAAAAATGCACTAATGTGGCATACCCTTGTACTGCTTGTAGAACTGTCTTCTGAGTCCTAAATTACTTGGTTTATCTATAAGACTGAATTTTCCCACTGGTGTGTGTGTGTGTTTGTGTAAGTGTAGAAAAGAGAGAGGTAAATAGCTGGGGCGGAATGAAGGTTTGTGTTATGTTCCAGTCAGATTAAACTATAAATCAGAAGCCTGGGTATTTTAATAACACATTAAATAGTCCTATGCCCTTAGTACTGCATAATTGTGTGTTAAACAGCAGCTTCAAGTATTTTCTGTGGTATTCTCATTTTTTATACAGTAGCTTTTTAAATGTGATAAATGATACTCAGCTTCAAATGCATTGTAAATACTGCATGTATATTACCAATATACATTTTAGAATTTTCTAATCTTGCTTTAACACATATGTTATTATCAATTACTTACAGTATTTTAATATAATGTAACATTACTTTAAAATGACATACAATTTATACTGAATGTCACTAGCCCCTAGACTACCTTGGCACATATTTATATATTTCAGCTACAATTTATCACTTTGTGAAATATACTTTGCATAATTGAAAATAATGACACAAAAATCATCTACTCCTATACACTGGTAGTATGATATACAATCCTGATAGCTTAGTGTACTATATGAAGTCAGTCTGCACAGCCATGCCTTTGAAATATGATTTAAAACAGAATTTATAATGTTGCAGAATTACATAAAACTGTGTGAAATTGTGCAGATAATCATTTAAATCTCCCTACATGAAAAGATAATTGCTCCAGAAATTAGCTGTACCTGGGGTTCATTCATTTGGTCATGGCTATTTTCTTATATAGTGATGATTTGATATTACAGCTAATTAAGATCAGGTCAGAGTTGCTGAAGGTCAGACATTAATGCACAGGATCATTGAAATGATAATTATAAACAGATT
Organism: Euphonia xanthogaster; assembly: GCA_034509185.1. Taxonomy (NCBI): domain Eukaryota; kingdom Metazoa; phylum Chordata; class Aves; order Passeriformes; family Fringillidae; genus Euphonia; species Euphonia xanthogaster. The sequence goes on from JAYDZK010000113.1 coordinate 88,805,341, forward strand.
AGGAAGCTACGGTCTTTTATAAGGGGTTATTAGATAATTACTGTGAGAGTGTACGGCTTACTGTAATAATGGATTATCGACTACTTACAGCGTTTTAAGGGTGAGAGTATATTACTTCCTCAAGGACTAAAAGGAATAATGTTGTTGGAACTCTGTAAATAAAATAGCACCAATTGCTTTTCAATTTTCTTCTACAGAATACGTTCCCTCATTGGAATAAACGGTATCATTTTATCTCAATGAGAGTTTAAATAAGAAAGGTCTTTAATTCTTTTTTTCCTTTTCAGACACGAAAGAAGAAAATGAATTTTAAAAATAAATATTTTATTCTATTTTAAGTACATAGCTAGGGCTACCAGAAGCTTTACAGACAGCAATAGAATGGGAACAGTAAACATTTTACAATGATACAGAGAATAGGAAATTATTAACCCAAAACTTACCAACATAACAATTGCACACTTATTGCTATGGCTTTTATTCTAACATACCCTTTCACAAATAAAAGAAGATCAAAATAAATAACTAAATAATAAAATGCTTATTGTCTAGCTGCAGCACACCTCGATCTACTACTGGTTGAACTCCATTTCATTTGGAGCTCTGCTCATCAGAGCATGACCTATAAATCAGTAAGGGGGAACAGGGCTTGAAAAGAGCTTCTGGAAAGACAGCATCATTTAAATACTGCAGAAGACTTTCACAGACAGATTCCAAAAGCAGCCAGTGTAAAGGAAAAGAGAAATCATTTGTGCCACCTATGGTGACAGCGACTATGTGACCAAAAAAGTAAAACAAGCATGAGGGACACCTGTGTGGTCTCCTTTGAAAAGAAGACTGTTTTTATTGCGTAGTCCCTCTATGCAGAACAAAAGAGATAACCTTTGGAGACACAGTACTCTATTCTCTTCGATGAAAATTGTCATATATAATAGCAGTGTTGAGTTGTAGATGGGAAAGGTTATATTTAGCTCAGTCTTTTCCACAGAGGGAGAACCAAGACAAATGAATGTGTGTCTTCCTAGGTGAGTCCCACTCCTGGTTGTAGCGAAGACTGGAAAGGCTACAAGGGAGCTGAATGGCACTGGCAATGGAGAAAGCAGAGCAGTTACACCTGCAGAACCCTGAAAATATTTTGGCACCTACAATTAAATAAAACCAGCTAAAATCAAGACCAGAAAGGGGGCTTTCCAGGCCCACAATTATGAGACAAGATCTCCACCATCTGATTCTTCTCAGATCTTTTACCATCCATGGCAATAGGAGGCTTGTTATGCCCTACTGTGCCTCAGGATATGCTGCAATATTAGGCTAATATTTCAGCATCAGAGACAGGAAAGTCCCCTCTCTGTTTCTTGGAAAGAAGCAAGCTGGGAGGAGCTTTGAGTCATTGTTTTTCACCTAGGAGACAAAGGCATTCTAGACCATTCTTATGGAGGCCAGAATCCAATACTTCTGCCTTAAAAAAAAGCCTTTGTTGGATTTGAACCGATCCCTGATCTCTACTCCTCTTACACTCTCAAGTTCAGGCATCAAACTGAAAACAAAGCCATTATATTCCCAGTTTCACTTCTAAAAATATGTAAATATCATTCATTCACAACAACATTGAACCATAGACTCATTGAAATATCAAGGCTGGAAGGGGCAACCAAGATCCTATAGTCCAACTGTCAATGTAGCCTCACCACTACCATCCTAAACCATATTCCCAAGTGCCATGAATTAATTAGATAAATAAAAGGCAATTTAAAAAAAGGGAAGCATTAGTGTCCATTTAACATTAGCTTCATTTTGTTATACAGGCCCAAACTTCCCCACTATCACATATGTATATCAAAACTACACGAGATGATTAAATTTTTATTTGCATATGTTTGAGGTCAGCCCGCTCTCTATCTTTTCAGTGCATGGGTATAAATCTTGCAGCGTTGCCACATAAACACAAAAGTTACACAAATCTATTGGGCCATATCCTCAGTCTTCCACTGAGACTCTTGGCGCTGCTTGGAGCAATGGATGAAGGAAAAGTTTACAGAATATGGTGCAGGTATAAAAGCTGTATACAAAAGCTGTACCACATTCTATAAAATACTTTTCCTGTATTATGGAGAGCACACATCACTTTGATCCCTCATCTCTTCATGTGAGGGAAAATCTCACTCACCTATTCAATTTTAACAGAATAGCTCTAAAAGAGCTGTTGGAGAAGTTCTGGACTGCCTCTGTGAAGAAGGTTTGCATGGCAATATGTGAAAGAATGTGGTACATTAAGGCCTCAAGGATAACATGCCACACTATGTTTTTTATGCAGCAGGTTAGTGTTTCTGTCACAGAATAGCTATATTTATTATATTTAATAGTGAACAATGAATACTAGTGACCTACTGCCTTTGAATGTTGCTGCACAATGAATATTTTATATATTTTCTTACTACAAATATGTCTACTTCTCATCTGAAAGTTATTTTAAGCTTCCACTAAATTTGCACAATTGCTGAAAGTAGAAATATACTGACTTTCCCCCCTAGCTACTACTGTTGAAATACTTTTTAACTTACATTAACAGTAGGTAAGTAACTTTACTGTCATTTACCTACTGTATATCAATTGATTATAGGTGCTGAATTGTGATGGATATTCATGTGATATCAGAAAAAATCCATGCTATTTTTAATTAGATTTTTTTTCTTTGTATAATTCTACAGCTACATTTAAACCACTCCAGGGTAAAATTCTGACTTTTCTTTAAAGGAATGAATCAGAACAAAACAGATATCTGATCTTTATCATGTTGGTTTTTTCAGGCATTATTACAAACATGTTTTAAAACAAAAGCACTTTACCTTAAAGGAGGAATCTAATTATAGTAGATATGTTAGATGGAGCCTTCTGTGTGCGAGTCACAGAAGTTTAATTGAAGAGAGACTTTTGTTTGCTGCTATTCAATCACTGAGTCTACACTTTTTACAATAGTGGTGTTGAAAGAAGATTTACACAATCATAATGTTATACCCTCTCTTTGTTCAGCTTTTGTGGAAGAAAATCACACACATCTCAACAGTTCTCGGAAGATTAAATCTGCAGTTTAAATTTGCTATTTGAGCCCTGTATTCAAAACAGCATTCCACAATTAGTAAGCCATTCTGTGTGGCCTGAGGTTAAACTAAGCAGGAGACAAGGGCAAGGGGAGCCCAGGACCAGTGTTTTCTGGTAGGGTGTGTAAGTAATTCTGCTTTGATATTGCAGTTCTCAGCCTATACAGGGCTCATTCATATGTGTCCATTTTTGACTGTTATGCAGGTGGGAAAAGATTCCTTTCCGAGGGTGAATAGTGGCAGCACTTAGGAGCAGCATTACTGCCTGCCAAAGAAGAGAAGAAAATCCTGGATGTAAGGATCTTCCCTGTCGTTCTTGCTTTGCATGAATGATACTAAGATGGCCATGGAGAGATAGAAAAACAACTCTTTTAGAAGCCAAAAAAAAAAAAAAAAAAAAAAGAAAGCTGAACATTCACCACGACTTGCAGGCCCTAAAATACTGTTGACCATACGTCAGTTTTATCTGTTTATGGTCAGTGAAGGCTAAAGTAAACTTTTCCTGAGACAAAAGAAAAGTGGGGTAGAGGAAGAGGAAGGGAGAAGCAAGTGCAGAGGGGCATTGGCAGACAGTGAAATCTTAAAACTCCTTCAGGAACGGCAGATTACATTGACTGTTTCTTGAAGGTTTCACAAGATATAACCAAAATCTCAGAAAAATATTACATTTAATGTACATATGATGGATGCACACACAACACTTTATTTTTGTTCTGATATGTATGTCTATCAGTAAGGTCATTACATTATACAATGTCTTTAATAAATACTGGCCACATGTTTTAGATATTTATAGCTAGGAACTAATGATATATATATTTAAACAGGGTTTTATTTTATGATGCTGAAGTATTTTTTCCATCTCAGCAATAGCAGCAATAGTAAAACGCTTACAAACAATCCTAAATACACAGTCCATGCATGAGTTTGTGAAAAGTTTTTCTTCTGAGTACTAGAAGGCAGTTCTAGGGTCTAAGATTTCAGGGTTGTTGTGTTGCACTAAATAGTTATTTAGTTGTTAGCACTGGGTGTTGGAAAAAATGTTATTCGGTCACATATTCCCCTCACATGGTTTCTCCCTCACATAACCCCCTGGTTTCTGTATGCCCTGGTGGTCTGTCCCATG
>JAYDZK010000113.1:88816975-88845517 GCA_034509185.1 Euphonia xanthogaster
GCCCCTGATCCTTGGGCCATGCTGGGGTGCTGCCCCCGGGCCCTGGGCCATGCTGGGGTGCTGCCCCTGAGCCCGGGGCCATGCTGGGTGCTGCCCCTGAGCCCGGGGCCATGCTGGGTGCTGCCCCTGAGCCTGGGGCCATGCTGGGTGCTGCCCCCGAGCCTGGGGCCATGCTGGGTGCTGCCCCCGAGCCTGGGGCCGTGCTGGGTGCTGCCCCTGAGCCTGGGGCCATGCTGGGGCGCTGCCCCCGGGCCCGGGGCCATGCTGGGTGCTGCCCCTGAGCCTGGGGCCGTGCTGGGGTGCTGCCACCGAGCCTGTGGCCGTGCTGGGTGCTGCTCCCGGGCCCGGGGCCGTGCTGGGGTGCTGCTCCCTGCCATCCGCAGCCCTCGGGTCGCCGCGGGCTGGTGCTCTCCTACCGGAGACAACTGGTAATAATGAAGAAACCCCTCTGCCTCCCACAGCAATACTGCTTGTGCACCTCCGACCTGTACCTACAATCTTTTATAGCACTTGGGTCAGCGTTGGAAAACAGCAAACTGGTACTTTGCAACAGAGCTTTTTGAGGAATGAGTGTTGGTGTTTTTACATTGTCTTCGAGCAGAAACCAGGATGTACTCCGTGCTCGCTCTTTGCAGGTGTTCCATATTGTTTCACTGATGTTCACTCCCCCCCCCGCCCCCTTGTCTGAAGGACTCACCCTAGCTGAATGCTTTAAGTGTTGTGAACACAGACCTGGTCTGAGAAGCTGTTGCAAGCAAGGTGGTTGTCCCATGCAAGCTTGAAAGCTAAAATGGTCATAGAACATGGCATATGACATGACTACAGGAACACCAGGCATTAGGGAGTACTTCCTGCTTGAATCAGACCTATTGTCATAGTTGCAACTTGACTGGATTTAGAAAAGTTGGAGTTTAGAGCAGAGGCTGAGGAAATTAGCAGTGATTTGGCACTTGTAAGGCAGTAGGGTTAAGAAACTATTAAAATACAAGGAAAACTATGGTCTTGATGATAATCTACACAAAACCTGAAAATTTATTATGATCCTACAAGAGAAATGCAACCTTTGGGGAAAGAATAGACATTATCTTCTGCCATTATCATGCATCCCAATCTAAAATATGTGATGTGGCCAGGAGAATGTGTTCTGTTTTGACCATGAATAGTTGTAGTCATGCATAGTTAATGATTTTGTTACACTGGTGAAAAATGCCCCAAAGCAATCTCCCAAAATCCCACGTGTGCCCACCAAATCAAGCTATTCAAACATTACGTGATAGTGGCTTTATTTGCTGTATCTGTCCTGTAGAGACAGCATGCCTGAATTTATTTCTCTCTAAAGATCATGGATTTCTGAAGGGTTTTGTGTGAAAACAAAGACCTTATAGAGTAAGTAATCCAATAAATGTAAAAAATGCTGTGTATGTATGTATTTTGCAAACAGTACTTTTAATTCTCAAGAGGCAGATTGGACTCCAGAATTGCCTAGATGACATTACTACACTTGGAAAGGTTGCTAGAGGTCATGGAAGCGTATACAAACATCTGTTAGACTAGGCTGAAAGAAAACGTCCAAATGTCTCTACAAAGAAACAGGCATACCTTCCTTGAAGGCTAAGAGGAGCAGAGAATGCTGTTTCAAACAAATGAAGAACCTGTTGTAAATAATTTATTTGCAATTAAATTAATTTCCTGAATACCCTTGAAGATTCAGGGTGATCTAGTTGTGGCCTTCAATCCTGAAGGGAGCCTACAAGAAACATGGAAAGAGACTATTTACAAGAGTGTTAATACAGCAGGACAAGGGGGAATGGTTTCAAACTGAAAGAGCAGAGGTTTATATTAGATATCAGAAATCAGTTCTTTAATGTGAGGATGGTAAGGCACTGGAACAGGTTGCCCAGAGAAGCTGTGGATGTCTCATCCCTGGAGATGTTCATGGTCAGGCTATATGACTCTGAGCAACCTGGTCTAGTGTAAGGTGTTGCTGCCCATGGAAGGAGGGCTGGAACTAAAAAATCATCAGGGTCCCTTTCAACCTAAGACATTCTATGATTCTATGTATTTCATACAACTCCTTTATAATGTACTGGCTGGAAACTATGTTCAAATTACACTGATATGGAGTTGCTACAAGCAGGACCCACATACCCATCCTAGACTGCTGTCAGCCAATTCCTGAAAAAAGAGAAAAATCTTTGAACATAATCATGCAAGATTCTTTGTTTAGGTGTTAACTATACCTGTGATGACTGACATAAAGAACATGTCTGTCTTGTCCAGAACATTCCATGGACTCAAGATTTCCTTCCTCCCTTAAATTCATCCTGAGAAATTAATGTTTAATGCAAGCATTTTTCTGGGGACCAAAGGTAGTCAAGATAATTGAAATATGGTAGACTATCTTTCTGAAAGTTCTGTCAGATCAGAGATGATTATGTTCTTTGAAGGAAAACTAACAAATGACAAAATAAGGCTCATATTGCTAAAGGAATTTTTACCAGTAATCATAACCCTTCTATAAGGATCATTATGTTTATTTTCCAGTGAAACACTTTTGGGGAAAAGAAAAAAGAAGAAATATTGAGAGAAGAATAAACACAAGGAAGTGCTTATTTGCGTATTGGCTACACAGAAATTAAGATCCTGCTGTGGAAGACACAGATTCAAAAGAACCATAGATTACTTGGTGATGGTACAAGAAAACAATAACTCAAAGGGTAGGGAATTATCTGAATTATCACTGAGCTGCTGAGATGTTTTTTTGTTCTCTTATGACAATAGTTATACAAAAGACCACTTTGAGTGCTTGTTCTTCATTGGACACTTCACCAGAAGACTGAAAAACAAGGACAATTTTTGCATTAACAGAATTTTAAATTTAAAGCCTAACATGTATAAATTACCATAAAACAGGTAAAGTCTTTGCAGTGATATACTTAAAAATACTGAAAAATTTGGTATAAAGTTCACTCTTCCATATAACATTTGTCAGAAAAGCTATGAACTAGATGTGTGGTATGACATACTCCTCTGCTGTGCTAGAGAGAATAGATGAAAAAATATCATGCCACCTAATGAAATGCTAGATCAAATATCTGACCTAAAGATAGGCATTGGTTATCTCCATAGCATATTTAGATTTAACGCACTCTAAACTCCTGTGTTGCTTCCTTGTGGCCATTTGACATGCCCCATGGCATGAAGTGGTATAATGACCCACTCTCTCCTAGAGTCTTCAAAACCCACAACATTTAGTGTCAATTCATTTGACAGTGTATCACTTGATTGCCTTGATTTGACCACGAGGATAATGGTTTCAGTGCAGGCCAGAAGTAGCTTCATATCTATGTGCTGATTTAGGTATTTCAGAGAGAGAGCACACACCATTTTATCTGTGTAGTAGCAAGCTAGCTGAAAAGTGGAATATGTCAGTATTTGAAACAGAGTTTACACACAAGTAATCTGAAAGAAAAAATTTTATCAAACTTTCCTCTGTTTGGCATCTTCTGAGTTGCTGTTTTGAGCAAAGGTGTAATAGAACTCTACTGGATTTTTGGTTCTACTAGACCTTTGCTCGAAACAGCAATTCAGAAGATACCAAATGAATTCTATATGGAAAGAGATGTGTTAAATATTGCTAGGTTATGGATGCCTAAGGCTAGAACATGAGTCCAGATGGCTGAAGTTCAACAGATGCCACGGAACTACAGAACTTGCATAAATATGTGATGTCAAGTGTGGGAAATCAGAGTGACGTTTTTCTGTGCAAGTATGAAAGCCTGAGTATTTTATAAAAATAAAAAAAAATTAAGTTCCCAGTCTTACATTTTCATTAAAAAAAGAAAAAGAAGACCGTGTTCTATGTGTCTATCCTATCTATCAGATATTGATGGAATTTTTCTTGCAGGTTCTTGCAAAAAAAAGTTCAGAATATCGATTGTAAAATATCAAAGATATAGGCTTTATCTCAGATCTAATGAGTTTGTGAAGATTGATGTCATAATTAGAAACATACCAAAAAGGCTACATAGTCATATGTATTCAACTCTCAAAATACAATGCAGCACTGCTGAGACATAAGGTTTCACAGTAATGTTCTCTTCAGTAGAGAATGAATGAAAATCAGCTTGCTTGTACTGTGAGAAAATTTATGCCAAAGACTTGGAGGGTCTAGATGTATCAGGTGGCACAGTGTGAAAGAAAAAGCTAAATCTCACTTGCATTTAGTGCCACCACTTCCCAGAAATAGGTGTCAGTCATTTGTAACGAGAAACAATGGTCACATGCAATGCTGGTATCCTGAGAGAGTAGTGCAGTGGTCATATCAAATCCTCAATGCACACAAACACACTGGGCAGGGAAACAGCCACTGCTTCATCCAAATTCCATGAGGGAAAACTTGCAAGAAGCTCTGAGAGCCCTCAGGCAGAGAGCCAGGGCAGGTGAAACCAGCTGAGCCATAGGATGCATCACATCACACGGAGAGCTGCTGGACCCTTTACAGCAGCAGTGCTGATGTCTGAAGGTGCCTCAGAGTGATTAAATATTGTTGTGTGGGTGACAGTTTGCACCTTTTTAGCCAAACAAAGCACAGTTTCTGACTCTTTTAAAGAAACAATCACCTCTTTTAATGTAGTGGAAACAGTATTTGGAGAGCTTACGTTTGAGAGGTTCAGTTGGGATGCCTTGCAAGGAGGAGCCAGATGCTCATTAACTTCAGCATTTAGCACTGCGAGAATATTCCTAGGCTCTGATTATTGCATGACACACATTGCCCAATGGAACTCTCTTTTAGTACTTTCATCAGAGTATTTTTCAGTGTACTAAGTCTATACCTAGATGAAAATGAGATCACTACCGCCTTTTATCTTTGTGATGTTTTACATTTTATTTCTTATGAAGTTTGTGTATTTGTGTCTCAAAAATCCATTCATTTCCTTTGCTGACAATCTTCTTCAGGAACATCTCCAGCTTCTCTAAAACTTCCTCTGTCCATTTGAGACCCTGCTTTTTTCGACTCTTTTTTTTTTTTTTGGTCTGACACAGACCCAAATTTTTTGCCTTTCGTGTCCAGTTCTAATCCCAAACAAAATATTCTAAAAATTAAGTGAGAGATGATGAAAAAACCTTACTATCAAAGGTAATCTGATCAAAAGTAGTTTGTTACACAGGCAGGATATCTGAAAAACAGTTTTCAATGTCTTCATAAAAAAGGATGAAAATGCAGCTATATTGATGTAATATCTCACGTGCCTTTTATAAAGCAGATTTCATCGGTGATGCTGGATTTGTACTTTAGGCAGTAGCCACTACATTTGGAACCAATGATTACATATCTTGACTTTTGCCATTAGTTATAATAAAACAAATATGTATGAATTTTCTTTTTTTTTTTTTGCCGTGAGCACTTTACAGGACATGAGTTAAGCATATGTGCGGCTCCAGACTGCATGAGCATAATCCAAGCGTAAAACAGCACATTATCTCTGAAGTCTCACATGTCCTTTTTTTAAACTTTCTAGTTGGGTCTGAAAAACCATGCTGAAAAAGAACTTTCGTATAGAAATAATTGGAAGAAAGATGAGGATTCTTTTTTCTGACCTTGACATAATTTAAAAATATTTCTAAAAATACAGGAAATTATGAGGGCAGAACATAACACTGTAGATCATGTGTTTTGGTAAAAATGAAGACCCTTTGATGTTAGTAAAAAAAGAATCACAGTTGTGGAGAAGTAGGCCCTCTAGCTGACAGAAAATAATGTCTGACTAGAACTTTTCCAAATTCAGTTATTTTAATAAAAGAAAAAATTTTAAAAAAAATGAGGCTGTTTGAAAATTAGAAAAGCTGATTGCTTTTTCTTTCTCTTCTTTGTGTGTCTGTCCCCCTGCCCATGAATGCTGTTTTTCAGTGCTTGTTTTCTTTTTTTTAGAACTATAATTTGATATATATTTGTAAGTCATGAAGGTTTATGTTGCACACATTTGTTCTGTGGCTAATTGTTTTTCTTAGATTCTGTAACAATTTTTTTTCCCAAGGCTGATTCCTCCTCCTTACTTTTCTACTGTGTTTTAATACTAACTGAAGCAACTTACTTGAATACTATATCTAAATATGTATGGCAAGTCAAACAGCTGCTAAGAGTGGGACAGCCAAGAAACCTGTATAGAGAAGAGCCAGCATCTGTAATTTTTCTAGGTGGAACCTTTCTTGTGATTCTGTGATGCTTCCAGTATCTCTGAATATCTGCAGAATTTAGAATTTTGTGATGTCAAGGCTTCTGAATTCATAGAAGGGAAGCAGACGGTTGCTTAAAAATGTCATAATTGGCAAATAATCTGTAAAAAATGAAAGTGTATTAATTTCCTCATAAATGTGTTAGTTTAAACAACTTCCATGAAGCTGTTTTATCCAAAGTGGCAATTATGAAAAACAGCCAGACTCATGCATGCAGAGCAAAAACAAGGAAACAGTCACAAGCTGAACCAAGGAAAATACTGACGACATAATATGAGGAATAAAAAATTCACAATGAAGGTAATTAAGCAGTGGAAAGAGATTTTTCTAAATCTGATTTGAAAAGACTGTGAGCAACATGATCTATCTCTAAGTTAACCTTCCTAGATGATCTTCAGAGGCCTTTTCCAACCTTTTCTATGACATATATATCTATAAGCATATATATATAAATGTGTGAGTGTATATGTAACTATTCTATATAATATCTAATATTATATATTTTTTGCTGCAAATCCCAATAAGAAAAAGAAAAAATAGCATCTTCTGTCCAGAGTCTTTCAAACTGCTAAGAAGAAAACCCTAAGGGAAACAGATGTCCATCCAAGAGATCAAGGGCATGAAGAAGCTATTGGGACATTTCAGAACCATATCTACATCAATGAAGGAAAACATCCTTTCAATTGTTTTTTCTCAGTAATTGCTATTTGTTAAGAAATCATATTAAAAAAAATGTATTTATAGAAAAAGAAAGCCAGATTTATAACAAGGTAGGACCAATAAAGACAGTCTGTCCTACCTCATAGCCAAAGCTAAGTAATCTATCCTTCCCTTTTTTAATATTAAAATGTATTTAGCTGAATTATTCTGAAGTGTAAATGCATTTTGTCAATTCAGAAGATTTCTAATCTGCAGTTTAATACTCAAAAATAAATTCCCTTTCCTGTTTAATTCATCTTTTCTAAAAAAAAAAAAAAAAAAAAACAAAAACAAAAAAAACTTAGAAATATTTTTGGATTTAATCAAGTTGTAAACTTGAATTTAGTCTCAAAACCATGCTTTAGAGTTAAGAAAATCAAAGTTCTGCAATTCATGCCATGAAATGTTTTCTTCACTAGTTTTTAATTGAGGAGAAAGTTTTGCATCAATTTGTTAAGAAGTGCTCTGGCTGAATGTCAGGTTTCTGCTACTGGGAGTGCAGCATTACTGTGAGAGTTTTAAAGCAGGCTTTCTGGCTGGATGAACAGATGATTGCCTGTTCTCCAGTTGCCTTATTGAAACCTGCTAGTCACACAATCTTACTCCTAGAAGGAATAAAAATACCATAATTCAAAAATATAGAAAAGATTAATTTACAAGCACTTAAGACTGACTCTTGAACAAAAGGTCCTGTGTAGTCTTACACACATGCCAGTAGTATATAATTCTGCACCTCTTAGAAGAGTAATGCCTCATTACCTGAGTCATACCCTGGGTGAAGACCACCTGAATGATGTTAGATTCAGGCAACACAGAAGTGGAAAGAGGAAAATATTTAGTAATATAAATCACAACTAAGGCCATCTGTCCTGCAATTGTCAAGGCAGTAGACCGCCTCAGGCTCCTCCTGGGCTCTTCATCACTACCAGCTACCTGAATAGTAACAGCTGCTGCACTTTCTTTCATCTGTGGATAGTGAGGAGGCAGTATTCCAGCTTGTCAGCTGCTAGTGTGCCCACAGTGAGCCATATATTTTTTATCTTTTGAATCAGGCTATTACAGTAACACACTTCACATGGGAATACGTTCCTATATATAGAAAAATTTCCAATGTCTTAACATTTAAATACAGTGGATGCACTTCAGCAAGCAACTTTTTTTTTCCTTTGATTAAACACTGACTGTTCTTCAGTTATCAAATCAAATTTGAGATCTTAGTTCTTGGTCTTCAAAGCTCTCAAGAGAGTGGATAAATTTAGAAATATAAACGTTACAATCATAATAGACTGGAAGGTTGCATGAAGAGAACATCTAATCCATCTTTCCTGCCAGAAGGCATAATCAACAAGGCAAATATCACCTCAGGTATATATTGGTCCAAGCTATTTTTATATATCTCCAAAGGGAGAAGTTTCACAGACTCCCCAGACAATCTGTTCTCATGCTTTGCTAACTTTGATCACTAGAAAAAAAAAAAATCATATTAGTAACTTAAATCTTCTCTGTTGCAATCGAAACCCATTATTTCTTGCCCTATCCAGCTTGAATGTGGAAAACAGATTTTTCTTTTCCTACCTGCAGCCGCCTTTTGCTTACTTGAAGACTCTTGTGCCTATCTTCAACCTCCTCTTTAGGTTAAACAACCCTAGCTCATCAAGACTTACACAAACCTTCTCATCAATCTCAGTGCTGACTTTCAGGGTCTTTTCAGTTGGTTCAAAACTGAACAGAGTGCTGCAAATAAAGCTTTATATTAACTTCTGAATAGATGAAATAAAAAGGCTAAAATATTAAAAAAATACAGACCAAGGTAATTGTCTTTACAGCTTAATTCTCATCGAATATTAGTAAGGTAATACTTTCAAAAGGCAGATGAAAATGGGTTTTGAAAGTTGAGATACCGGGTAATAAGGACATGAAAAAACATGTAAGGACATATTAGATGAAATATACTGGAAAACATTACAAAAAAATTCCATCTGGCTCTGAAGTGCTTAATGAAAGGGCAAAATAAGAGATGGCACAAATAGGTATCAACCTAAGAAAGGCTATAACCACACTGAAAGGGGAACAAGAATAAAGTATTAGGCATGTGCTTTAGCCACACTAAGTTTCAGGTGTTGTGTAACTATCCATAGAAAATATTGGAGAGACAATTGTGACAGGAACTGTGAACTCAATCAAGAGATCTAAGTGTCATTTCTGAAGCCTACAAATATGCCCATCGTATCCATTCACCAGATATTTCTGCACATTCTACTAATAGAGCTGGAATAAAGAGGAATTTAATTATATTCCTAAACACAACATGGCCAAATTCCTATGGAGAATTATAAAAATGTACACAAAGAACATGTCTGTCTTGTCCAATACACTCCATGGACTCAAGGTTCCATCCTTCTCTTAAATGTCATCCTGAGAAATTAATGTTTATTATGAGCAGTTATACTGGGGACCAAGAGTAATGGTGATAATTTAATTATGGTGGACTATCTTTCTGAAAGTTTTGTCAGCTCAGAGATAGTTATTAGTTCTTTGAATGAAAACTAACAAATGACAAAAAGAATACCCTTCCCTTTAATATACTCTTTTTTTTTTTTAATACAAACAGCTGAATCTATCAGACCTATGTTAAACATAGCATCCATTGGCTTTGGATCATGCGTTTGGATTGTCTACTACAGAAGATTTTCTATAAGCAAGTAATAATCCCAAATATATACTCTTAATTCTGAATACTGTGGAAGTCTTCCAGATGTGAATGGAACTGTAGCTGAAACAGCAGTGTCTGCTCAAATCTTAAGCCTACTCTGAGCAGTGACTCAAGGCTATGAACTCTTTTATCCCCTGTTGATAATGACACTTCATTGCCACTGTAATCTATTTAATAAACTCACATGAAAGCAAAGGCAATGGAGAAAAGGTGGACGGGTGAGAGAGAAGACATGGAGAAACAGGAATTAATAGCTGTTTCAGAAAAGGAGGGGAAGGGAGGAACTAGAGCAAAAGGAAGGTAATATCTAGAAAAGGAAGCAAGTGGTAGAAGTAGCAGTCTTTAAACAGTCATTTTAAATTGATTTGTACTGAGTATACCAAACACCTCTTTGTTTAGACTCCAAAAGTTAAGGACCTTAGTCCAAAGGAGGTCTGTGTGTATTGCAATAAATTAAAAAGTAGTCATTGACATGTAGAAGAAATCTTTTTTTCAAAAATGCAGTGACAGGCCATCTCTGTTATGTTATATTAATGAAAGATTTAATTTTTTCTAGAATAAACAGTCATATGGTGGACAGATCCAGTTCATCATCTCTTAGAGTTTTGGCAGTGCTATTGAAAATGCTTGGGAATGATAACTTAGGTCTCTTAACAATTTTCCCACTTTTGGAGGTTTTTATCTGAAGAAGTAAGAACAGGCCAAGCAGAGTTCTGCCTAGATAGTTGTGAATCTTACAGTATGTCCTCCATTTAGGGATCTTTTGACCTGGAGGGTAATGTACTTACAGGTAACAGATCTTGAGGAATTTGTGCCTGCATTTGGTAATCTCACTTGATGTCTCCTCACTAGTTTGAACAGCACTTCCTTGTCAGTCCTCCTTGTTTCACACATAATTGTAAGTCATGATCCCATGCTTCATCATCTACCTCTCTGTGGATTCCTTACTTGTAATTTCTTAATTTGGAGTAAAAAATACAAATCGTTTAACTCAGTCTTTGTAAACAGTTCTCTGTACACTTTTATTACCTTTCCTTGTAGCTTTAAATCTTACTGTGTACTTCTGAGGTGAGTGGCCTAAAAATATAAACTGTGTACAAGTTCTTGTGTCGTCTACATAACTTGGAAAAAATGTTTTCTTTTCCATTCTATTCATTTTAACTCTTAAATTTTGCTTTCTTTTCTAAACACCTTAGTATTGGCCTGAGGTTCTAGGATTTTATGCATGGTAATGTTTAGTTTGTTGCTCATTGCTGCATATGAACAGTAAGGATTATTTTCCCATGTACATTACTTTGAACTTGCCAACACTGGTATTGTCTACCACTTTATTTCCCAGTCATTCAGCAGTATGACAGTGTCCTACAGTCTTGTTAAGTATTCTTTCTGTTGGATTCTTGATGCATGTTGCAAAATGGGAGTACTAGCACCCTAGTGTTATCCTATTCTAGTATTAAAATCATCAACTTTGTAATTAATTGCTTTCTATCTCTCTGTACATCTATTACTTGTCCATGGAAACTTAATTTCTTTATAAATCTTTACTGAAAAATTTGTTAAAAATGTCCAGCAAAGCCAGTGTCAAGTAACTATTTTCTATTTGGTCATTGCGTCTTTGAATAAACTCCAGAAATAAATTTACAGGAGGCAAATTATTTCTTCCTCTTTATGATCACACCTCTCCAAATACTTACTCAGTCTCCTTTTTATTATATTTTCTACCATTTTCTCCAGCATGGAAATCAGGCTTTCTAGTCTGAAATTCAGTTCGGTCTGAAAACCTTTCTATGAACTAAAACTTTATTTCCCACTCTCCATGCTACCAAGGACATTTTATATTTTAACTGAATCATTTATTGCAGTGCATCTTTTTCACATTTTAGTCCCTTTGAAACTCCTAGGTGAGTACCATCTGGTCCGTGCAATTTGCTACAACTCATGTTATTGATTTGTTCTTCATAAAAATGTAAGAATGACTGCACTGTGTCGGACCAAAGGTCCATCTACATCAGTATGATTCTCGGACAACACCAGATGTTGAGGGAAGATTATAGGAAAGAAAGAAAAGTATTTGGGTAGTTCCTTTAACTTCTCCCCTGGCCTTGAACCATTTGTGGTTCAGAGGTGGCTGAACATCGAATTGTCAGTTTATTTTAACATTCTTAATGAATTTTCCTTCTACAAACCTTATAGTAGAGAAGAAAAGACTGGACTTCTCACATCTGCCAGACCCCATAACAGAGGTACTGTGTACTGTCTACTGTAACAGAAACAGATTCTTTTGTTTTGTTTCATGGTTTTAACTTCGGGCAAGGAAATTTACTTCCCTTTCTGCACCTTCATGAAGTTTACAGATAGTCATTAAGTTCAGACTTCCATCTCATCGATCCTTGATTATCACTTTTCCAAGCTGAAGCATTGTAACTTTTCAATTGTTCCTTGCATGGAATTCTTTCCATATGCTTTCACAACATTACTGCCTCTGTCTCAACCTTGTGGTGGGATGCTTTTGTGGTCAGCAAGCAACCTCCAAGCTTCTTCCAAGTATAACTTTTCAAATGTACCTTCTATTTTATTTTTAATATACTGTCACATCAGATATTTCCCTGTTTGAAACTAAATCCCACTTCCCCTTACAGCTGATCCTACCAGCAGATGAATATGTGGTTAAAATGTCTCAGAGTAGGTATTTGACAGCAAAATTTTGAATGGTATCCCAGTCATTGTTGGGAGTAAGGTAAGCACTAGATGTCTTCTCTTGGATTTGCTAACTAACAGCTCCAAAGAGGGGCTTTCAGTATCTCTGAATGAGATACCAGAGTGTCATCTCTCTCATGTTCTAACCCGATATATAGTCAGACTATATGTGATTGAAATCTGCTTTCATTATTGAGTTTTCTGATGCTGCATCCTTTCTCGTTTTCTGTATCCCCAGTCACTTTGACTGTCATGATTTGGAGAGAAATACAGAAATTGTTAATGTAACCCTAGTATTACCCACTTTCTATTCAATCATAGGGGCTGAACACTCCTGATTGATAGTCACCTTATGCCCTTTCTCATTTGACCCATTTCATACTACAATGTCTCAGTATGGCCAAATGATGGAATAACTGGTACCTTGCAATTATTTTCTTCTTACTTATTTTCCTTACATCACATTTGTAGTATGGCTGTTAAGTCAATATCTTAATTTAAAAACAGGCATTCTAGTTGTCTTGCTTTTGGGAATCATCTCCTCCTTTGGACCCATGTGAAGTGATTTTGCAGGGCTCTGTTAAACTAGATTGAAAATTAGATTCATTGCAGTCGGGGTAAATGTCATATCATGTAGATATTGTGCTTCTGGGAATACATTTTTCATCTGTCCTTCTCTACCTTTTTAGATGCATTTTCTTGCTCTCTTTGATTTGCCAACTATGAGGGTAGTAAGTAACCTACAAGGAGATAATTCCTCAAGAAACAGAATGTGCTGAAAACAGTTACTTGTTCAGACAGAGCCTCTCATTCTATTTACTGCAGTTTCTGGGAAAACACAAATCAAAAAATAAGTTTGTTGCTTATCTCTGAAAGATACTAATTCCAGTCAATCACTCTTACAGCCAGTCTCTATCCTGCCTCACTTTAGCAGAGGTCAAGATTTTGTTGTCTATTCATTTTATCATGCCAAGAAAGAAGGGAAGGAGAAAATTTAGTCATTAGACCACACAAAGGTAGGGGATAGTCCATGATAGTCCACAAGAGCTGTGGACTGAAAAAAGATGCAAGACTTATGCCTGCAAACGTAGATAAAAAAAGGCCTGTTTAGTTTCAAATTAGTAAAGTTCTGACTCAGCAACCACATGAAAACAAGGTATTCATCTTGTATGACCTTCCTTTTGAACGATCAAAGATGAATGGGAAAAAAATAGTGAGAACAGAAATTAGCCGGGCGAGCAGTACATGTAAACTGGAGTGGAAAAGCTAACTTCAGTAATTTAGAAAAGAAAGAATGAACAGATATACTGACTAGTGAATTGTGTAATGAAGATAGATGGTTTGGTGCTCTTAATTTAGTCTCATAATGTGAGAACAAGAAGACACTCAATTACTCTGAGTGTTAGCAAATTTAAAAGTGATAAAAGGAAACAATTCTTTATGCTGTGAATAGTAAATCTTTGGAACTCAAATAGTCTAACATTCAGTTACCTGAGAAGTTTAGATTATTTAGAATTGGGCCTTACTGAATGAGAACAAGCACAGTTTTGTTTTGAAGCAGGAAAGCACAGTGAAATAATTTTACTGTATCTAGAATTTTAGAATGTTGGAGAGAATTTGCCATTTGATTTCAAGAGCATGATCTGTGTTGGACATTCACAAAAATTTTTGACAGCCTCTGGTGTTTTATCATCTCTGAAGGAGCAGATATGGTGTGCTGCTTAAGTCCTCACCTACAGTGGCAGATTTATTCTCATGTCCTAGTCAGAGAATTGTAGTCTGTATGCCATGCTTACTGTGAGGATTGGAATAAAATCCCTTGGGCAATTGATCTGGCTACTACAGCTAAGTCTTAGATATGCACTATTACTTGTTTAAGGCATGTGAATGAATCTTTCTTCTCTTATTGGCATTATGCTCGATGACATCCCTCTTCATACTGAGGCATTATAGCTGAATTCCTGTTCACTGGACGTTTTGGCTATCTGCAGGATGTAAGTATCTGTGAGAAGTGTTCTTGGTAGAACAAGGTACAAGCTGATTAAAGTGAAGAAGCCCAGGTGAATATTTACAGCTACCAAGGACAAACTTCAGACATTAAGGCTTTCAGGCAGTGTTTACACTGTTGGAGCGATGATCTGCTATTCTCAGGATTAAGTTCAACAGTCAATCATTGGCATGGTGCAAGAGACATTTCAACATTTCAGTGTTAGATTTCACTATTAATGAGAAATGTCCTCCCTAGGGCAGGTCAGTGCTATGTCATGGGCAGGTTAAAGGATGCCATTTTAGCAGAGTGCATAATTCTGGCCAGCTTGCAAGCCATAACTCATGTGCTTCACCAGCTTTGATAGCTGCTGTATTAGAATATCGCACGTGAGATCATAACCCATGGTTTTAGTGTCCATTTGTGACCCTGTTGTTTAGGAGTTTTTCTGTACCTTTTCTTCTTCAGATCTCCCTGCTTCTACTGCCTCCCTGAGCATCAAGTTCCAGATGTTCTCCAACCACTGGTTGAACAGGTATTTTGTTTCAAATCTGTGTTGTACTATCTTGGAGCCACCTCACGTAGTTTCACAGAATTCATCTATTGCTGAGTTTAGTGAACAACAGCTCTGCAATTCTGTTAATCTCTCCCTCTGAGTTCATAACCATGGTGAGGCCCTTTCCTTAGCGTTCTCTACAGGAAGGATGCTAACCTGTCCTTGTGATGTAGCTACTCTGTCTCCTTGATCATTTCAGTTTTTCTTCCCTTATATACAGATTCTCTGTATCCATTACATCCTTCTGGGCTGCAGAGACAAAGGATACACAAGCTGCAAGGATGTAGCCATCCGAGATGCAGCCTTTGCCACAGAAATGGCCTCAACAATCCTTTATGACTTCTGCACATGTAACTGCCAGTTCAGAGCATATCCTAATTCACTCCTCACAAGAAGTCAGCAGTTCAGGTGCGCAAGCCCATCTATTATCCTGCTCAGACTCTAAAATAGGGCTTGACATTTCTGCCAGTCAAATTTCCACTTTAGAGACCCCATGTGACTATTTTAGTTTCCACTGCTGACAGTTTGGTTCTGTTACAATGAAGGTTCAGCCAAGTCTTTCTAATGTAGGCTCTTTCATTGTCATACATGGAGATTATGAATCCCTGCCTGCCCCTCACAACCTGCATGATTTCAGAGAATATTACTATGCAGGTCAGGGACTTTAGTCCTCTACCTTGCAGAGTGAATTCTTTCAGACTTTCCCTCTTGCATTTGCCCCCTGTGACTGGACCAACAAGAACCAAGTTTCTCTCCTGCATCCTTAGCGGGTTTAGTATTTTAACCCACTTGATTGAAAATTAAATAGTCTCACCTTTGAACATTTTCCTTTGGTTTTGGGAATGACAGAAACTGTTACAGTCATGCACTTGTACATGATTGTGGTGGGACGGATTCTGTGATGGGTGGTAAAAGATTTTGATGTTAAGGAGCATGTTGTCTGAGATTGCCAGAAGAATGTGGTTAGCTGAAGGGAAACTATAAGTACTTAAACATTTTGTAGGCACTACATACCTCCTGTTGTCTAAGGAAATAGTAGTGTTCAAATGTCCTGCAATCTTAATGACAGTAGGGGTGGGAACAGATCTTCAGCTCATCTGTGGAGTTAGGCACAAAGGCCCCACAGTATTCCCACTGTAGCATAGGATGTTTTAATGTTCATCTTTGCAGTTCATCTTCTCGGCATTTATCCAACTCTGATTCCATGGTCACCGTGACATGGCAATTCGCTAACGAATTTTTTTAGCACCTCTTTTTTTACTTGCAAAGTCACGGATATCTTCAATTAGCAACACTGGCTAATTTTTTTTTCTCTGCTTGCCCTTTCTGCTACCTACCCCTTTTCACTGCTGGGGCCAGAATTCAGGTTGTTACTACAAATTAAATTTTTTTTCATTGAGCTGCCCACTTTTGCTTGCATTGACATAATTAACATACACAAATCATAATTACCATGCTGGAGTGACCTCTTGGATGGATCTTTTCTCATCTTTGAACAAGCAGGAAATACGAAGATTTTTGCAGATCTATTTTTACAGCTCCTGCCATGCACTGGATGCTGACACTCCTGCATGTGCCCTGAGGTGCCCAGCACTGTCACTGCCCTGTGCTCAGGGTGTCAATTGGCCAACCAACAGCAAAACAGCCAATCAAACAGCTTAAGTAACAAAGGCAGCATTGTATATTTACTCTGATTATCTTACTTTTGCCTAATGAAGCTGCTTTAAGGTTTCTCTCCTGGCAAGGATCCAAAATGCTTTTATCTGCCTGCATGCAGTAGGCTGTCAAGCTGAGAGAAAGAGCCTCCTTTGTGTGCACAGTCTGTCTTGTTTTCAGAGGAGTTGCTACAGAGGAAAGGGTGGATATCTTCGTGGGTGCCTTGACTTTCATATGTTGAAGGAGGCCTATAAGGGTGTCTTTTTAATAAATGTTCTGATTTTTTTTTTTAACTTTGATCCCAGTGAATGGAGTGTGTGTTGTGAGTGCATCAGGCACACAGTTTCATAACCATGTGGCTCTTCCATTGTGGTTAATTTTTGTGTCACTAGTGATACTACTGGGCTCACTGCTTGTTTGCTAATGTTCTCTAGAACTGGGTATATACCCCTGTCCCCATCCTTCTCAAAAAGAATGAAGGGATCTTATTGCAATTCTTACAAAGAAGCTTCTGAAGGAAGAAATCAAAAAATAAATCAAGACACGAACTTGGGAAGGACTTCAAATTTACATGGCCTTAGTTTCCAGTGCAATATCCAACACAGTGATGCAATTCATTAAGGAAAATGGCGAGAACTGCGAAGAGGGTGTAAGCAGCATAAGAGCAATCAGGTTTGTGCTCTCAGGAAAAAAAATCATTAGTTTGTGTACATATTTCTCAACTTTTATTTCCAGTTAAGTCCTTCTCTGAATTTACAACAAAAGTTTCTTCAATCCTAGAGTTAAGACACTTTCAACAAAATTGTGTCCTAAAATTTTGCAAAAGGTATTGCATATTAAAAATGCAATTATTTATATATTGTGGAATATTTTTTCCCAATTATTTTATGACTGAAAAATATGGTTGCACTCTTGTCTATATATAATTTTATTTTTCATTTAAGAAGTTCCTTTCGTAGTCAAGTGATACCCTGTAATAACCATAGGCTATGCAAAGAAACTTGTCCTGGAATGAGTTCATACTTGCTCCAACCAAGTGTGTAATTTTCACTGCTGTGTGTCAGAGTGCTTCAGTATACTTCAGATTGAATTTTCAAAATGCTGTTTTTTCCACTGTTGTTTTGGTTTTTTGGTTTCTGCCTGGCTTCATAGTTTCCATAGAAATACAGTCACCAAACTGAAAGTCTTGGAATTTGTTTAGGATTATTTCCTGAATAGTTGTCAGGGTGCAGCCTGCATGCCTCTACTCATCTTCAGCAAGGATGGTGACCAGATCTGTGCAGGGACTGAGGTGTCTCTAAGTCCTGACAGATAGATCCTGGGAAGGACATATTAAGTTCCCTGGCACGAAGTCCTTAAAAGAAATGCACTGACCTGGAGAAAATGCAGGGTATTAGGAGAATGGGGATCAAATTGGTAGAAGGTGGTAGTGACTTGATCTCTGCACTTTCATAGTCAGGATGGTTCTCTGTTTTTTATGGCCGCAATACCAGAATTTACAGATTTTTATGAGTGATTTGGTCAGAGCCCAAGGACAGAATAAGTGTTCTGCTCCAGGGAAACTGGCATTGGGAGCCGCATGATGATACAGCAGGTCTCTGTCAGATGCCTTCTAAAAGTAACTACTTGTTTTTCCAGTGACAGAGGAGAGTGAGGTGCACCTGGAAGCTTGAAGGAAAAGGAGATCACAGTGATTACAAATGTTCTTATGCTAAAGTCAGCATTTGTCTCCATTAACCCATTGGTCATCTACTAATGAGGGGGGATGAGTTAAAGAGGAGAGAAGTAAGCTGCTAGTGGGGGCACTGGAAACCTAATTCCATCCAACCAACTCTTTCTGTTTGGAGAGTCCTAATCAATGCCAAATCATCCCTGTATAAAAACCTTTAACAAATGCAATCTTCTTAATGCACAAACTCTTTTTTTTTTCCTCCTATACAGTCCTTTTGATCTCATTTCCCTTCTGATGCTGTCTATTTCTATTCTAAGTTCTCAAGAGATTTTGTGTGTCTGTCCTGGTAGTGCTTACTGCTACTGCTCTAATAATAATTAATCAAATGTTGTTATTATTTTTTTATTATTATTCTACAAATAATGTTTTATCTCATTATGTAATTTGACACTAACCATTCAAAACCAGATGAATGAAAAATCTATTTTATCTAACAATAAAAGGTAATTTTTCATTAATATGCAGAACAGTTTGCATTTTTTCTGCAATAATTACTTATTTAACCTTTCAAAACTTAGATTTTTTAATGAACAACAGTATCAGACATTGTTAGATCATTTTGCTGGCTTTTATAAAACATAATGAGTACTTTTCCCTTGCATGTTCAGTGTAAAGTAATTGTAGCTATCTTGTGGTTTTAGGAAATGTTCAGCCACCATAAACAATGTATTTCAGCTTATGAAAGACGTACCATATATGTCACTTTCTGTTTAGTGTGTGCCTATTCCAAGATACCAAAGGAGCTGAAGTAGGTTCATAATGGATGTCGTTGTTTGCTTTAGGTAAAACAAATAAGTTTTTTTGGTCCTGTGTGTATGAACAGAAAATGCTGTGTGACAAATCCATAGATAAAAGACATATGCAGCTGCTTCTCAGTATCTCAAGCATGGTGCAGAGCAAATAACTAATCAATTTTCTTTTAGATCAGTAACAAGTCATGTATTAATGAGTAAAACCTGTTTCACAGTTACGTGCCATATGAAAATTCATCCTCTGGAAACATAACTTGGTTGCTGGACAACATGCAACCTTTCTGTAACAGTCAGTGCTCTATTTCCAGTATCATGTTAAGCTATTGATAACTAGCCCAAACACTCAAATATCTTATGCCACTGAATCAACAAAACCTTTTGCAGAAGGTCTGTTACTTCACTGATGATAATCCAGACTTACAATTCAAATTTCCTTGTATTTCTTATGCAATGATGAAAAAAAAAAAAAGGAAAAGAACAACAGAAAAGCAAACCAATCTCACTCAAATTTTGATAAGAATGTAATTTAATTCTTATTTCTCCATACCTGTTACTGATGGGTAACTATTAGGTGCTGCATCAGAATGGAACATCCTGCACAGTGAAAATGAAGAAGATTGCTGCTGGATATATCAAAAATCTAATTAGAAAAGCTTGACATTTTTTGTGTTTTGACTTGTTTAGAGTATTACAGTATCTTTACCCACATATGTGATAGCTATGAATTTTCATTTTAAGTGGGCTTATTTCACATGAAATTATTTTTGGAGTTTGTATCTTCCCTTTGTGAATCTTTTAAAAGAAAGAAAGCTTTTACATTACTGTCTACATAAAAATGTTAATACATTTTTATTTCTATGCAGAGTCAACATAAATATTCAGAATCATAGAATCACAGAATATGCTGAATTGAAAGGGACCTGTCAGGATCATTGAGTTAAGCTTCTGGCCCTACACAGGACATTCCAAGAGTCACATCATATCTGAAAGCATTGTCCAGATGCTCCTTGAATTCTGTCAGGCTTGGTGCTGTGACCACCTCCCTGGGGAGCCTGTTCCAGTGCCCAGACACCCTCTGGGTGAAAAACCTTTTCCTGATATCCAGCCTAAACTTCCCTGACTCATTTTCATGCCATTTCCTTGAGTCCTGTCACTGGTAATCACAATAAAACATCATCTTATTATGAATATGTAGGTGTGAGTTTAGGTCTTAGATTTGCTAAAGAAGAATGTGAAAGGTAGTTGGGATTGCCTTTGTCTCTGGTATGTCTGCAGTAGCAAATAGACGAGCAGAAGCAAGATCTGAACTATGAAATGCTTGGTGTTCATGCCCACACAAGTCACATTTTAATGGGGGGGAAGGAGAGGGGATAAACTCTAGGCTATCCTATAGTCTGGAGCTGGTGTGCATTGGAACTGCTCCTCCTGCCTTAGTTTCACCTGAAAGGATTTCAGTTTAAGTGCTCCATAGCAGCTCCATGGTGCATATCAAAATAGAGTGAATGGGGACAACTGGCAGTTCAAAACTCTCTCCTGATACAAATTAAGACACAAATGTAGGCACATATACTATGTCACAAAAGCCATAATCGAGCCATGATAAAAACAATAGGAAATGGCTCTTAAAAGGCAACAATAGGACCTAAGAAATGGCAGGTCTAAAGGAAAAGTATACTTACTATGGATATCAATGCACAAAACCAATGAAATGAAATGAATGCTGTAACCTGATCAGAAGGTATGAGATGTAGGGAAAAAAAGGCACCTCTTAATACTATAGCTAAGGGACATTAGTATTTTCTTTATAATATTAAGGAACAAATGAAATTAAAAAGCAACATTCACTGGTCTTTATACAAATAAAGTCTGTAAAAAAATACTGAAAACCCACAAATATTCACCAAAAATCTGTGTAGGGACAAAAGACAACACAGATGTAGTATGTTTCATTCCAAAAAAATAAGCCTTTATACAAACTTGTAGAAGTAGAGGGACTGGAGGATTTGAGAAAAGATATAGTGTGCAGAACCATCTGCTGCTGAAACAGTGGATTTACAAACTGAAATTTTCCTGCGTTGCATTGGACAAGAGCCCTTTTTCTTCTCGCACACTTTTCATTGCAGTTACATGTGTAGCAGCATGATATATGAGGGAAAGAATAATAAAAGAAGCAGGGAGTAAAGAAACTGCACAGATGTCTTCTCCCTGCCCCTCGCCCTGATTATTCCTACAGGTTTTGCTGAGACATTAGAATATCTATGAATTCATTGGCGAGGATCTGTGCCATCTAATGAAGAAAACTGACTCACAAAAGGAGGACCTTCTTTCTTGCTATTTGAATGGGAAATTCCCTCGTAGCAGAACACTTGTTGCAATCTAAACATAATGCAATAAATAGATGGCATCCACTTTGTATTTATTGAGCAATGTGTTTACTGTAATTCACTTGAATACATATAAATCTGTACTAATAGTTTTTTACTAGGTGCTGTGCTTGACTCAGTAGGTGTTAACTTTGATTTAGTAGATTAAATATGTGATTCAGCAGATAATTCACATGTTTCAACAGGCTGTATAGTTGATTCAAGCTATGAAGTATCTGGCAGTGTTTATTTTTTCCAAAGCTTGTTTTATGCACATTAGGATGAACTTTGTTTAGTTCTCCATATGGCATATTACTTTAAGTGCAAGTTAAACATTTTATCAGGAATTTATATTGTAAAGTGTTCATTTAAATATATTTATACAGCCTTTCTGAATTTCAAGTAGAAAAATATTCCCTTACAAAAAGCTTTGTGTTTAAACATTATTCTTCTATTAAGACTATTTTTTTTTCAGTTTTGCTACTGAAAAAAATATCAAAAAATATTTTTCTAGGGTTTTTTCTTAACTATTTCATACCCAAAGGATAACAAAACATAAAAGCAGGATAAAGAAAAGATGCAAAATACGATGGTTCATCTTTGAGAAATGAGTATTTATTTTTTGCTTTTTTTCCCCAGATCTTTTACATCTTACAGGTTGCACAGCAGAAACGAATTTAAAAGAAACCTTGACAATAAAGCAGACAGAGGAGAACTGGCATGGAGAAATATGAAGAAGAAAGAGTAAGGAAAAATTAAAGAGTAATATGGTGGTGTTGGTTGAATATCTAAGGACAGACTGTGGAAGAACATGTTAGAACATGCTCCTGAAGTAAATGTTTTGGCAATAGGTAACATTTAAGTTCACAGGAACTGTATCAAAAATAAATGCAGAGAAGAACTGTAGCATTTCATAGTAATGTGTGTCAGAGCTAACAAAGAGCGGGTCTTTTAGGAGGCACCACAAACATCCAAGGAAGTCGTTGCCCTGTCTGTCACATCCCCATCTAGTGGTCCTTTCTAAGAGTCTCAGTATACAAAAGTAAATGTAATCTTGGTTAGCAGAATGAGCTGGTTCTGAATATTTCCTGGAGTCTTAGAAGTAGATTCAGCTGGATTTTAATTGCTAAAATCATGAAGTTGACAAGTAGGATCCTAAGTACTCAGGCCAAAGTCTGTCATAGCTAGACAGATACCTCTTTTTACACTCATCAAGTGCTCACTGTTTTGTACCTGTTTTTTCTTTCACACATTAGACTACTGACAGCAAGACATAAACCTGTAGCGAAAATCATAGGGCTTTATTTTGTTTGACTTCTTAGAGATTTCACTTAAAGCTACTACTCCATACAAATTGACCATCCCATGGTGGCAAATATTCTTTTGTTTAATTGGACTTCTATTGTTTCTTGTTCTAAATTATAATTGCAGTTCATCATTGCAGGCGGTTAATCTTGTTTTATTTTGCAATTCTTTTAAATTTGTATTTTAGTTATATATTTAGTGTTTTCTAGGTATAAGAGAAAGCTGGATAGCTCTGGAAAATACCAGGCACAGAAAACAGTACTCGGAAGTTACAAAATATTACATAGGTAAGACAAGAGAAGAATAACTACTAAACTGTTGTAAAAAGTTATAAGGTTTTAGCCTTTCAATCTTATATTAGGCTATCCTAACTTTACATTTCACAGTCATAATACTGAGTATTGGCTTTACTGACTGCTTTTATTTACATCTGAATGGATTAATAAATTAAGATGCAATTTTTGCATCTCTAACCTTATTCTTTGTAAAATGCTAAAATTAGAATTTCTTAGACAAAGTGCTTTCATTTATTGAAATTGATTTTGGATGTTTCTTGCCATTGAATTTTTAAACAACTGTGCTAAAGAACTGTAAATATGAAGTTGATGTACTATGTTCTTGATCTACGTTGGAATGGGCGAAGTTTTACCTTTGCAATGCATGACTAAAGATATTAGAGGTAAAGAAAGCATGAATATCAATCTGTTTCTGTACTCAAAATGACCCCTGGTTTTATTAGTAATGGAATCTAAGTGACATCATCTTTTGACAGTCATGATCTTTAACCCAGTTTGATCTAAACCAGACTCCTTTGGAATGATATCATTAAGGTAAATCTCTGAAAGAAGAGCAAACCATTTTATTATAAACCATTTAAGGGTATTAAGTTACTGGGAATCATTTCACTGATTTTTTTCCTATAAAGGACAAACAATTTCAAGATTGCATGTTAATATCAAGACACAACTGAACTTTGAATTTTTTTTTGCAGTTGTATTAGGTTTAATCTTCTTAAATAAATTATAAGTCCTCACATCTTTTAACACACAATTCAGAAATCACTGAAGTACTTCTAACATGAACACTGCCGTGCAAACTATATTATTATATCTAATTCTATTAAACAATATTGAACTTTAATAAAAATGAAAAAAAGAGTAACTATTTTATACAAGGAATTTTATTCTTTCCACCCTGTCCACCTAAACCCATTCCATCTGTCCTGTGAGTTCATGATTCCTTTCAGTAACTGGCCATCCTGGGATTGTTATCCTTTACTGTCACATACTGATTAAGAATTTAGTGAATTAACCAAGGTCTTTTGTTTATGGTGCATCACAAAAGATTATTTTAAAAATTGAACACTGATACTAAATGAAGAATGCTAAGTTTTGATTTGATACCAGAGAGAAAAGTATCATTCAAAATACCCACTTGGGTAATGAAAGTTGTAAGCAAAAGATGTGTGATTTGACTGTGATATAAAGTTTTGCTCTTGATTTTTTCCATTTTTAAGAACTTTTAAGTCATTGAATAGAACTGAAAATAGCAACTGGACACTCTCAATAGCAAAAATGCACAAATACGCTTTGAAGAGCATTGCTGCTAAGAGAAACATTATCTTTGAATCAATTGATTTGTTTTGTCAATGTTTTTCCCTGAAAGCAGATTGCATACAGACAGTCTTATAGTGGCATTATCTTGAGCTTAATCCTGATATTTTTGGTAGCCTTACTTTTGTTTTTATCTTCCAGCCAGGTGTTTCCAATAGTTTTGACTGTAAGATAACCCAATAGCTGGTGATTAATGTAGCCATCGTAAAGAATATAAACAATCCCGGAAACAGAACTCAAAGTTCAAATATGGATGCTAACAGTAATTGCTTTTAACAAGTGCAAGGAAGAAGTGACAGGAAACCTGGTATTGAATTTTGTGTTGCCAAAGAGCAACTGACCAGCAATAACAGAAGCACCAGAAACACAGAGTGCAGAGAGGTAGCACTTTGCACAGGAAGTATCATGAAACAGCCCATGTCAGCCCAGTAGTAATTTGGCCTTTGAAGTTTCAAATGTGAGAAGAGATGAACATTCATCTTTAAAGTGTGCTGAGTCTCAGGGATTACTTTTGGTTAAAGTAGGAATGTGCAGTTATTTGAAACCTGACCCTGAGGTCTCTAAAAAGTTTGGCTTAGGTTGTGCTAGAGCTGACCTTGTAAATTTAGACAGCTGCTAGACTACTGCTAGGAGCAAATTATTACAGCAATTGTGATTTTCATGACTAGCATAAAAGCAAAGGGCACCTATTTAAGACCTGTGAGGTCAACTTTCACATTTACTACATTGCAGAGAAGGAGAAGCAGTGCAGTCTCGCGAGAATAAGGTACTGTGAAGAACTTTGAGATTCTACATAAAGCTGGAGGAAAAAGAAGAAAACCACACATAAATATATCAATCTAATTCCTTCAAGACATGAGTTATTCTGGAAAAAAAATATTATTTCAGAATAATTTATTAAAAAAATTTCTCATTTACAAGCAAGTATTTACAGAGAATGTGCCAGATATTAAAAATATATAGCAGACCTTGAAGTCATAGGAGGTTTTTAAATTTGATTGTTTTGCTTCTATTTTTAAAAGAATAAATACTTAGGCAAAATGGGTTTATCACAATTCGGTTGATTTTCTTTTTGAGTTTGTTGCAATTGAAGACTGGATATAAGCCTAAAGATATGATATTGTGGTCACTTTATTTATTACCATGTCAATCAGAGATTAAAATCAATTTTTTATTTGAACGTTGGAATGGTTTGTATTTGATCTATATTTTTAAGTTGTTTGTGTGATTGGAATTCTGCAGTTTATTCACATAAATTAAAAAAGCTGAGAATTATTTCTTTATGTGAGATTTTAGAATTTCATGTGGAAGCAATTTTTTGTTGTTGTTTGTGGGTTTTTTTTTCTTCACTTTTTATTAAAAGAAAAAAATTACTGCAATGGTTTTTAGCCTATTCACACATCTGCATAGCATTTGATTATGTACTCTCCTAAGAATACTTAATATTTGATGGACCCAGAATTCAAACACTCATGTGCGCTAATCTTCCCTTATTCAGCTTACTGACACATCAGAACTAACCCATTTATTTGGTTTATTTTCACCTTTGTGACTCAAATATTTATCAGCAAACCACCTGAATTCTTGAGAAAAAATCAAAAATTGATTTTGCGTGTCTGTACTGAGATGTGATGGTTTCAAAGAGATATATGGAATCCAAAAAGGTATCGTCCTCTAAAATGTTGAAAGGTGATTTTAATATGGTTAATATTACTATAATTTGGAGCTCAAATGAGCTCAAATCAAAACTCATGAGCTTTGTTGTGCTGAATACTATACTCATCAAAAGCAGAGCCTACAAAAGCCAGGTAGAAAAAGAAGCAGCAAATCAGATTTTACAATGAGTGATATTGGTTGTGTTGTTCAGGTGTTGGTTGGGAGTATCACATTTAAAAGATATTTTGAGGAAGAGCTCACTGACAGAAAAATTGGAAAGATTAGAAAAAAATCTAAGAAAACTAATGGCAGATAGTCATAAGAGGATAGGCATTAAAAAAAAAAGGAGTTGATGAGCAAGTGAGAGAACAAGGTGAAGAGTGAATGCTAGTTGTCTAGGAAGATGCCATTAGGCATTTGAATGAGAGCGGTTTTGACTGCAAAGCATAGGATCATTTTTGAGAGGATCTAGGATAGAGTGCATTTGAATTTGTGTATAATATGGCACTTCATTGAGCTCAGAGGTGCAAGACAGATGGACCACCTGGGCAAGCAGATCAGTAAGCTACACGTATATTCAAGCAGAAAGAGCCACAGGAATTTTAGAAGTGTGGAAAACCAAGAAAATGCATAAGAATGAACTCAAGAAGGATCAGCAAATGGGCTGGATTCACTAGTGAGCATGTAGGAAAGTGTTTGGTCTTGGGTTTTGTCAGTCGTTATTTAAAATGAATAAGTGAGCCCCTGAAACAGAGATTTGAGGAATAAGCCAAATGCCGCGAATGATGATGTGGACAGGACACATGAGTTCTAGGAAGAAAAACAGACCCGTTTAGCCTGAACATAGACCTGCTCATTAGATAAATTCCAGAGCTTAAGAAGAATATGAATTTAGATATTTCTTAGGCATTCACTAATGGTAAGAGTACCATCAGAATAACAGACTGCTAGAATGAGTGATGGCTTGCAGTTTTAGAGTAGACCTTGCAATACAAGAAATGGAAGGTGAATGAAGGACAGGAAAAAGGGAGAAACAGTAAAGATCATGTTTTAATGATAACCATAGGCTCTTCTTTGCCTTTGTACATGCTCAGCAGTCATCTCTTCACCTTTTAGATCCATTAATACAGACAGGAATGTTTTTTTATTTATATTGTGACTTTCAACCCCTCTGGAGCTAAATAGAGCTAAATAAATCCTTTTGGTGTCCTTTATGTTTTCTAGAACTGCAAGGCTTCCTGTATGTCTGTTCTTAATCCTTTTCAGGTTTCAACAGTTTTTTTGAAATGTGTGAACAGAGGTTAAATTTTCCAGAAGGTATTTCTTTAGTCTATATTCAGTCTAAGGTCACATCACTGCATATTATCATGTTCTTGGTGCATCAATTAAGTCTGCATATTCTCGTATCTTCTAAAGTTTAAAAAACTTAATTTGCTTTCTTTCCTGTCAGTAAGGTTTACATTTTTGTGTAATTCACATATTTTGGAAGATATACTGAAGAAAGTTTATGATATTCAGTAGTCTTTGGATGAGTTATTTTACTGACTGTGCTACCAAAAGAGTTTAGATGGTGGTAAATATGCATCTAGAAGCCTTACTTGTCAAGGGGAGAAGTTGGTCTGTACAAGAAGCATGTATTTCTGCTGCCATGGTGTAATTTTGCTATTGATTCCAAAAGCAGAAATCAATGCTTGTTCATTAGGATTACCCACATTGACCCCTACCTTGTGCTGTTTGCTGACTTTTTTCTGTTTAAAAAATATTAAACCTCTTTTTGAGCTTACTCCCTCTCTTCTACTAATGCATTTATAATTTTAGTATTTCCTAAATGTTTTACAATTGTAAGTGACATTAAATATTGTGTACTCTGTTGTTTCTGACTGAGACTTCACACATACCCTTTCACTCTCATCTCAGTTGTGTAACAACATTGTTCACTATATTTTAGTTGTCAGTGGAGATGAAAGTTATTCCCAGCAAAATCTGCCATAGAGTTGGCAGTCATAGAACAACTGACATCAAGCACAAGTGTGTTTCTGTCAGAGTTATGGCATGATGCTGATTGGAATAATGTGAGGGTTTTGCATGCCACCCACCTCTGGTGAATACACAGTAGATATGCTGGTTGGACATCTTCTTGACACCTATCACTAGGGCTGGTAATTGTAGTGGATTATTCTTGAAAGTCAATGCATTTTCTTTGTGGTTGATTATTTGCTCTTCTGCCTATAGAAGAGAACATGGACTGTATATATTTCTTTATAAAGCCTTATAAAATGTTGGGACACCTATTAGCAAAATACTAAGATGCAAAGACTTAAAAAATATTTATGTAATCTCACCTTTACAAGTATAAAGCTCTTCTAATGTCTTTGTAAGAGATGGAGATGGAATTTTGTAGAAGGGAGTTCAGTCGGTCCTTGGATATTCTGCAATTTAGGACTCACAGATGGTTTCATTCAAGTGAATTTGTTTCATTTGCTTTGTTAAATGCACTAATCCTGATGAGCAGGTTCCACATGCAAAGCTAGTTTGGACAGGCATTGTCAATAACCCTTTATGGTAATGAATAACCC
>JAYDZK010000113.1:88845527-88868271 GCA_034509185.1 Euphonia xanthogaster
CGACGCTCTTCCGATCTTGTGTTGCGTAGAGTGAAAGTTCTTAAAGATGGAGGAGAGTATTTGAGATTAGGGAAAACATTTCTGCAGTTTGGGTGAAAAGACACAGAGGAATTTATCAACCAGGATCTTCTAATAAGTTCTGAGAAGTATTTTCTTTTGGAATTTTTCTTTCTTGTTCAGTTTGATGTCTGAAGTTCTAGTCTTATATTGAGAGGGATTTCTGTGTTTCCTCGCCTCTGAAAACTGGCTCCAAAATAACCAGAATAAGTTTCCAAGCTCTTTCGAGCTGTCCCAGCTTGACTGATACTACTTTTCCATTGGAGTAATCACTCTGCTGTCAAATAACACTCACATTACTCCTTTAATTTGAATTTTAGTGATATCAGGCTCCAGTTGCAATTTATTAATCTTCTCAGCATTAAAAAATGGGGAGGATGTGTGTGTTTGTGAGCATACTGACTAAAGTGCTTTCAGTAGACTGTAGCTGGTGTGTCCAAAGGAGAATACAGAAATTAAAATATCATGACTAAATTGTATCTGTACAGCAGTACCACAGTGTCACTAGTCTAATCATTGTTTCTGTCATCACTCAGTGATTACTAATGGATTTTTCCAACTTTTACCCTTAATTGGCTGAACTGATCTTGATTCAACTCTAGGAAAAGGATGGAAATTGCAACTGCTTAGGAACAGGCAGCAAGAACCCCCATATTAAAATACTTACAAAGAGTGCATGAAGCACCTGAGGTCTCTCAGTGGTTGACTATAATGCTATAAAGTGGTTGCTGTAATAATAATATGTCTGTTGGGATAAAAAAATCCCTTCAAGACTATCACTGAAACATTTTGATAGCCTTTTTCAGGTATCCAGGGGCAGTTCTAAATGATCTTGATTATTCTATCATGTACTTTGCATTTTGAGACTTGTGTTCTGCATTTTCCTACACCTTGAGAAACAGCATTGTTTTGCCAAATAACCTATATATGACCCCCTCCCCCATCAGTTATTAACACTGTGCTAATTTAAAGAAATATTATGCGTTACAGTTTTGCTGTTTATACAACACCTGAAAGCATGTTTACATTGCTCCATTTCAAAAGAAACTCACTGCTCTATGAAATACTTGAGGTTGTCTCAAGTCCGGTCAGGGCTCACATTACTAAATAAATATCAAAGCAAACAACTGAGTTTTGTCTTTGATTGGAGAACTTCAAGGAATAAATATGCCAGTATATTTCAGTCCTGCCATAACTTTACCATGATTGCTTATATGCTTATGAAATGAAACAGTCTATTAGTACAAAGTAAATGTTGGAAATGTGAACCAATATTTATCTCAATCATAAGCCAAGCTGTTTCTTTTCCAAACGAAACATGTTTACAATTGCATCTGCCTGCTGTGACTGATAAAGCTTGATAGTACTTTTGCTAAGTGTGTCTCTAAAGTTTTCCATGGATGTTGACTTTACAACCTCCTGCAGACAGAACAGCCATAACATAAGCTACCTGTAAAAAAGAATGAAGAAGTTATTTGTCACTAATTGTATGCTAGCAATCTGAATAATACAGACCTTTTTAAAAAGCAGGTTTGCATGTATTTATTGCAAAAAGAAATTCTATTGGATTTCCAGTGCAAACAGTAAATGGTAAAACAATGGCCTAATTTTTAAGGTACAAATGGGTTTCTATTAATTAAACTGATTAAATTTTGCTTCCACGTAGAACTTCTGTACAGGTCTGGGTCAATGAAACTGGTACTGCTGTACTAATAACCCACAAATGTGCACAGAAATGTGGACAAGCCTGCTATATTATGGTCTGTGGTTAAGCACGTCTCGTGAAATTTGGAATGGTAAGGTTCTTCCAAAATAGCTTGCACTTCTTTTTTTCTTTTCTTCTGAATAATGCTGCCACTTTTTAATGGCTCATTTTGCTTTTGTAATTAAGAAAATTCCCAATTGCATCCTTTCTGGTGGCTTGCAATGCTCATTTGAAGCTGAGGGAAATATTTTTATTTTACATTAAAAGAAGAATTAAGAATATGAAAATTACCATAAAAAGGATGGAAAATGTACTGTTTTATAAAGCAAAGAGATTGTACCTTAGGAAAACCAAGTAAATTTGTTAGGAAAACTAAGTAAAAGTAGAGAACTGGAGGCCTTGAGAGTTTCAGGGCCCTGGCTTTGCTGGAAGCTACTCTGACAGGTTCAGATGTTGATTACGACCTTGGTAAGAACTGGTAAGTTGGTCAGAACTGTCAAGCCACCCTTTTTTAGGACTTTGAGTTAAGTACATGTTTATAAAGTAAAAAAAATAAGGTGTTTTGGATAGTCTGAATAAAAAACTTCTAGAAGTTCTGTTTACATATTTTCCTGTTACTATAAACTTTCCAGCACAGTTTATTGCTACAAACATTATCTTTAGCAGTCTTGTGGCTGAATATATTAGTTAGACTGAATCTGATTTTTGACTAACAAAAAAGCACTCCAAAGTGTAAGAAATAGTGAAAACTACTATGTTTCAGACAGCTTTATAAGTCAATTGCAGCTATTCTAACAGCAGCTGCTGAGAAACTTCTTTGAATTCTTTCGATACCATATCCTGACATTACAGAATCTGTCATTGTGATAAATCTTGAAGTGTAGAGTAAAATATAGTACAGGCTTCTTGCATGGTATGAAAAGTTTCAGTTTTATGACTGTACTTTTATTCAGCCTTTCATCTGCAGTGCAGATCAACATTTCTGAATTTATTACATACATCTGTCTGAACTCTTGCTGCTCAGTGGGGAAAAACAACAGTTCAACATAGGAAACTGGAACTCCAGTTCTGGCAGGTTTTGTTCTAAGTAATCAGAATATATCACAATCTTGTTTGAGGCAGATGAGCTAAAACAAAATGAAAAAAGCACAAACAAACAAAACTATCATGTTTTCCCTTCTATAAAATTAACAGAAAAGGTATTTATTTTCCCTAGAAATAGTCTGGTTTTACATGATTTTGATTCTCAGCCTAACTAATCTTTAATTGCTTTCCCGCAAATGTCTGAAAATCATCTGAAAATCATCTGTAAAGCTGGCATTGCCAAATTCTATTTTTTAGCTGTTCTTGAAAAGGGACCAGGATTGAGGAAAATATAAATTAGGTAATTAAAATCTAGAGTAGAATTTTCTGCTTTTGCTTATTCTTCGAAATTTTATATGTTTCTGGGAGGTAGACTAAAACATTCCAGATAGCTTAGCATCTACATAAAAAACACAGGTGGTTGTGTAATGAATAAGGAGGTTGTATAGAAATAAAAGGAAAAAAATATTCATTCATCAACTTAATAAGAATATTGGATGGAAATAAGAAGGCAGAGATGCAAACGGAGGAAAAATGCAGAGTTGAGATAGAATCAACAACTGAACTACAAGGAGTGAAAACAAACAGCTTCTAAATCAGAATCTGCTGAACTATTTGTATCAAGAAATGCTTTTGCACCTACATCTCTTCCTTCTGCTGTTGTACTGGCTTCAACTCTTAATGGAAAGCAGAGTGTTTGCATTCTTGATGAAATATCACTCAGGAGCTGTCTTTCTTCCACAGCCTGCATAGATGGGAAAGAGCACAAGAGACAGAGAATAAATCTCTAAGAAGGCAGGCAGTTTGGATGGCAGGGACATTTGCTTCAGCTTGCCTCTGTTTAGTCCATCATGAACAGAATTTCTCAATGCTGGATTTTTTCTGTTAAAGAATTTTTTTTGTCCTTCCCTCCCTCCCTCTCTCCACAGAGCTATGATGCCAATCGTGGTAAGAGAGGCTTGGTATAACACCTTTCTTCAGAGGTCCCTTTGTAGTCCATTTTTGAGGGCTTTTCTTTCCATTCTATACATCTGGTCTCTAACAATCCACTTCTATATTAATTTCATCACCTGCTGTGTATTCTGTCCCATAACTGACATGATTCCTTTTATTCCTCGTTTCTCTCACTGAACGTTCTGGGTTTGACAACAACATAGCAAATTGATGTCTTCTCTTTTCTTCCAGATCACCCTGATCTCCTTTCTCCATCACCACAGATAAATGTCTTCCTTCTACATCCAGATTTCTCTTCCCTGTCCTTGTGATATCGCTCTTCTTTGCAGACAATATACAGATCATATCCAGGTAATGAATTATATTTATTTTTGAACAACAACACTGCTGCTGCAGTGGTTTGCTGCCTAATTACTGATCTGTTTTCCCCAGGTGGAAACACATGATCATTCCAGTTTGAAATATTGCTTCCATACCTATCTCTCTCTCTTCTGTTACTCAGAAGTACTCAGGCTGGAGTACACTCCACCTGCCTTATCTTTCCACATCAAATTCATGTCACCAATGGTTATAACTCTAATTTAATTCTTTCTCATTTTCTGGTGCTCATGTAAGCAGCATCATAAGGTCACTCTTTCTTCCATACACCTTTCAAACACTGAAACACCATTTCCAATTTTAAATTTCCCATTAAACTCCACCTCTTTCACATCCTGAAGCAAGGTATAATGAAATAGTTATAAACATGAAATTTATTGTATTAGGTAAGAATTTATACAAATTAAAATATGGCATATATTCATATCATGCAGAAATACTGTGACTTAAATATGTGTAAAAATAAGACAATTCTGTATGTGAAATCCCACTGAAGGAATCTTTAAGTGCCTTTTACCTTTTTGTCTATGCATCCTAGCAGACTATTTTATAAATGTTTCAATTTGCCTTTATAAAACAAATTCAAAATATGTTTTCTTTCTTCTGAAATATAGCACTATCTAAAAATTTTATAAATTGCTACCTTCATCTTTATTTTGAATGTAAATATTTCTTCATTTTTGCATGCATCGTGTTTTCAAAGGCTTTCTCAGGGACTAGCTAATAATCTAATGCAGAAGATGTCCAGCTTTGTTTAATTCACATTTTTACAGTCAGCTTACAAGACATAGTGCCCTCAGCCTGTGAGCAGGATTCAAGAATACTCAGTGCTGAACACATATGAAATATAATCCCAGGGGCCCAGATATGTCCCCACGAGGGAAAGCTGACCCTCTTTTGCAGTTTAAATAGTTATTCCTGAATTGGTGTCCTGCATTTATTTTTAAAAGAACAGATAAAATATACCCTTGTTTTATTGCACTTTTCTATTTGCTGATGGAAGGAGATCCAGATGAATTTATATGGACATCATCAGACTTGAACAGGGTTAATCTGCTTAGGCGCAGGTGAGTTCATTTTAGTCTTGATTCACTTCATTGCACATCTATAATGGTTATTAACAAGCTTAAGGACCTTTGGGAGCTTATGGATAACAATGCAGCACCATGGAAGGTGGGAAATCATTATCCTCATAAGGCTGGTGTAATAATTTGCAGGCACACACAGTTTCTGTAGTAATCCTTGGGGCTGAGATAGGTCACTAGGTCTGTAAACCTTTCATCAACTTTATACATTTTTTGCTCTTGCTCTTTAATTAATGAATATATAGTAACATAAAAGTAGATGTAAAGTGTTTAACATATAAGTTTGTTCAAGCATCACTGGCAAATTTTACTGCCTGTATGCATATATTCATTTTAAATACAAAACTCATGATTTTTTTTTCTCACTATCATATATATCCACTGTCTGTCTTATGATAATTGATATACAATATTTAAGAATTGGAAGAAGCTCCACTGAAAATTTTTAAATTAATGTTAATTTCAGATAAGATTTCTTAGAGTATTCATTTAGTTCAAACTTTGTATTTAGATAATTACAGGTATGAGAATAATTCTGTATGTAAAAGACATGCTTATTCTGTAATTTTTTATATAAGTCCAGACACTGGAAATAAATGCATATATTAATATTATAATAAGTTGTGAATATATAATATTCAAAACACATATGTTTTCAATACCATGTTTTCCCACAGTTTTTCAAATAATTGGTCATGGTAAGAGGATATTGTATACTTTTTAAGAGAGTAGAGGTTGCTATGAGGTTGAATGAGGTTCTGTAAGGTTGAAATTCAGAGTCAATTTTAATATCTGTGTTTTTTCATGCAAACAGCAAAACCAGGTTCTTTAACATGTTACATTTTGTAATGAAACACCATTTTCTCCCCCACATTTATGATATTCTTCTCTTCTACATAAGTCATTACTTTTAGTCTGAGCAAGAGTAGCATTAAATATGAATTAATAGGATAATCAGTTCAAGGGTTTTATAACTTCCAACCTATTTTTTTAGAGTTACTTCTGCAAGACAGGGACGATATAAGAGCTATAAATTTCTAGTATTTTTGCTCTTCTGGCAAATTTTGACACATTGGACCCATTAGTTAATCTGAAAGAATATGCTGCAGAGCAGATGGCATCTGAGACTCTATCCAAAGCAGTCAAAATATTGAGAAGGGAATTATTGAGAGTTACCTAGGTGAAATTGCAGCCCACAATGCAAGCCCACAAAGGCTCTTAGGCCCACAGCCCACTCCATTTCAGAAACATCAATGTAGTCCCCTCATTTCTCACTCAGAGAATGGAAGAGGTCAGAGTAGTTGCACTTTCTATCTTATTTGGTGTTTTCTGGAATTTTTACATAATTGAAGACCAGAATCAATGCCCTTCTCTCCCTAAGTGAAACCAACTGTTTCATATTGTACTACTCTGAAATGTGTCTTTTAGCTCCTTCTAGGGAGCACATTATTAGCAAAGATGGAGGCAGATGTGTTGCTCTCCTTTTGATGCTGTGTCCTAAAGTAACAACGAAGTCAGGGGTTAGAAAAAGAATATGCAAAAGAGGAGAATAACCCAGTAGTAATTAGGAGATGCAGGAAAGAGAGGAAATGAAACAGCAAGCTTCTTAAATTTCAGCGCTGGCTCTGAAAAATGAATTTTATGTTGGATAAAATCTGACATATCAAAGAGAATACAGACATTTCTCAGAAGGTTTCCAGAACCTTATAAACTGCTGCTAGTCTGCAACAAAACTTTTGGCTTGGGAAAGCCACACAGCTTGTCATGGATATAACAAGTGATTGTGGCCATTGTCCTCTCATACGATTGGACCTATGCCAGGACACTGTTCAAAATGATATTCCTTATTATTGTAATGGATGCACATTTGATTAGTCAAAGGGTCATGGTAGCATCTTCATTGGTATTGCTTGGTGTATAAGTAATCTGCTATAACCTCATCAGACGTCATTTTGTCTTATGAAGGGAAATACCTGAATTTTCAATGAACAGACGTGCACTTGGCCAAGAAGGTACAAGATTGAAGGCTGTCATTGAGCAAGAGTGTTTGGGTATCATTTTCAAGTCAGTCTTTCATTGAGCCCTTTCTAATTATTTGTATGTTAATGCATTTTTTAAAACTGTTTGCAGCTACTAGACAATCTGAATTAAGGCAGTTTTGCATCTTGTTTTCAATAAGGAAGCCAAAAATTTCTGGTGAAGAAACAGTAACAGCCTGCCTTTGGGGGCTGGTGTGTGTAGCATAATCTATTGATTCACTGGAAATTAGAAAGCGTGGGTATCTCTCCTGGCTACACTCCAGTGGAATGTGTTAGTTTGGACAAATCACTTAGCTTCCGTGTGCTTCACTTGCTCCATCTGTAAAATGGAGATAATTATGGTATATGCCTCTCAAGGATGTTACAGTACTTAATTAGTGATTTTTAATTCCTTGGAGGTCTTCAGAGGAAATATATTATATGTTAAGTATGTCTAAAGTATATTCAAATAATTTAAAAATTATTATAATCACTCCCTATTTTAAACATATCTTTTTTCTTTGAAGTTATGGAGCTTTGGGACAAAGAATGAAATATTCTTAAGAACAAATGAAAAAATAGTTTTACCTGCTTCTCAAGTGCTTGTTGGTCAGCTGGTGGCTTTAAAGGCTATGTTCATTCATTGTAGCAAAAAGAGGAAGAAGATTATAATTGCTTATATCTTCCAATATGTTGTGTAAAAATGTTGGAGATGGTGGGAAAGCAACTAATTTCAAGGAACAATCATAGAATCACAAATCATAGAATGGCCTGTGTTGGAAGAGACCTCAAAGATCATTTAGTTACAACTCTCCTGCCATGGACAGGGGAACCTTTCACCGGACCAGATTGCTCAGGGCCTCTCCAACTATAGCCAAGGGCCAGCCATAAATTAATGTAGACCAGAAATTGCAAGCAGTTTTTTTTGGGTAATCAAGTTCTAGAACCACTGAAATATGAACAAGTGTTCACCAAAAAAAACTTTTAAAATATTTCATTTATGATCAGGCAGTAGGTGAAAAGTGTTATACATTTCAGCAGTCAAAGTAACAGAGGGCTGTACTCAAACATTTAGGAACTACAGTTTACTACAACTAAGCTTTGCAATACACAGCAAATATAAACGTGGCATCATGTCATGGTCACAGAGGCAGAGCAGGCTCTATCTCTGCTATGTGCAGTTGTATCTCTGTTATGTGCACAGAACCCATGTCAAGCCATTCTGTCAGATCTGATAAACAGCAAGGAAATAATGCCACATGAAGGAAGTTGTCCATACTGCTCTGTGATATTCAGAAAAAGATTATCATATGTCTTATCAGTGTAAGTTTCTCATGACATTTGCTGTCTGCTCAAAACATATGTAACATTGCAGTTTTTAGTTTTAGGACTGAGCAAGAGTCAGCTGCCTTTTTTAGCTACTGAGTGATAATCAATCAGTGCTGTATAGAGTGTAGTTATAATAACTACATAGAGCCATACATTGATCTACATGCTTGACTTGGATAGAATTAAATCTCACTCAGCACCTTCTTCTCAGTAGCTAGTTGTGGAATCTGGCTTAGTTTCAGCCTGCTTCCAGATTAAGTGAATGCAATAAATATCTAAAAATATCTGTTAAACTGTGAGGAACTGAACTTCTATTTTTCTTCAATAAATCAATAACATCGGTATATACATAGCAGATGTAATTCTCATCTTTGATGCAACATCATATACTTCATTAGTGTAAAAAAACCCTGATTCTAAAATATCAATTAAAAAAAAAAAAAACTAACTGAAATATTCCCTGATGAGTTCTTTCACTATGGCAAAATATTGTTAATGATTGTGTGTACATTTGCATTTTGGTTGAGAACAGCACTGCTGCTTGAAAACAAATTCCCTGGCCAAAGCATTTGCTGCAGTTTGATCTGGATTTCTTGAGCAGTTTTACTGCATGCAGCTGGATTT
Source organism: Euphonia xanthogaster (assembly GCA_034509185.1). NCBI lineage: Eukaryota > Metazoa > Chordata > Aves > Passeriformes > Fringillidae > Euphonia > Euphonia xanthogaster. Next base: position 88,854,761 of record JAYDZK010000113.1, read on the forward strand.
CTAACAAGTAAAAATGTTCTGCTCTTCTTGCACACCAAGTGCAACTCCAAACCTGGAGTAGAAATATAAACATCTACATCTATGACTTGTCCTCCAGATAGCTAAGAACCATCACATGGTAGGGACTGTCAGCCCAAGAGACCAAACCAAATTCAGTACAGTATAAGACCCTGACTGAAAAACCATTTAGATGCAGGAGCTGCAGCAGCAGCTGTTTTGATCTTCTGACTCTTCCTATTGCACTAAACCACTTCTTAGTACCCACATGGCCAGTATTATCCTGACCACAAATAGTTTTTCATGTTATTCCATTATTTTATTTTGATATGTGAATTTGTGAACCTATAAATGCACACAAATACACAACCAGGTATATAGGAAAACACATCCTGCGTACTTTAAGGCAGAGCCATCTGTAATTTTTTAAATAAAAATGCACAGGGAAAAGGTTTTGAAGTTTTTTTTCTCACTTCAGTGATGACATTGTTAAAGTTCTTATTCAGAAACTGCAGCTTAGGCAAAAAAGCACGAGGTTGTCCAAGACTCTCATTGGCTAGAAACTTCTGTAAAACGGATTATAGAAGTGAATTACTGGTGAGTGGTAAGTCAGCATGCATTCAACTGATGTATACCAGGATGTTGATTTGCAGTAGGCCTATGAACACTAAGGACATTCCAGAGGACTGGAAGAAAGATAACACCATGCCAGTACTTAAAAGACTAAATGAGCCAACCCACATAATTATAGGGCTGTCAGCATGACATCGATCCCAGGCAAAATAATAGAGTTACTGAAATGGGACTCTGTTACTAAAAGAATGAAAGGAGGAAAATGGAATGAATACCAATCAACATAAGCATATGGAAAATAGACCCTGTCAAAATAACTTTCTTTTGTGCAAGATTACTTCTTTGGTTGCAAAATGGAATTGCGTTGATACAAGCTACCTAGGTTTCGGTGAGACATGACATGTTTGTCTTACGAACCTGTATATATGACATATATATGACATATAGAGATAGTTATATACATCTGTATGTTTACATTATTTTAGTTTAAAATCAGTAACTTAAAATTAACACAGTACACAGGAAATATCTTTTCTTATGAGTCCTGATATGTAAACACAGAGTTAGCCCTGAATGTGTGAGGTTTGAGCTCAATATTGCAGCTTTTGGGGTTTTTTTTTAATTGTTATAATCTATTCAATAACTTGTATCAGTGATGAGATATGAAATAATTGAGAATTTATGCATTTCCACCGTTTCTGGCAGTGGAAAAACTTGAAGAGATAGGTAATGAACAGGATCAGTTATTGCAACAGAATATTCTGTTTATCTTGTTCATGTGAGTGCAAGCAAATCATGGGATTTGATGTAGTGTGGTCACTTAAAGAGTAGAACACCAAGGACCTGCTACATGTCAGGGTTCAGATTTGATTGCTCTCATTGCATCCAGACCACATGAAACAATGGAGATGGTTTTTATTTTCCAGATATTCCTTACAAAGAATGGGATGAGGAGAGGCAGGGGAAGCAATGAAGCTATGCTCAATGACTGCTGGAAGCAAATGCAGGAGATGTTTCCATCCACTTACTTTTCTACGGAGAGAAGGTTGCTGGCAATCTCTGCCATTCCCATCTTCCATGACAAGACACTTCAAATTATATTTTATGACTCATAGTTTTCCCTTGTTGCCTACCTGATTTGTTTCCCTAGGACTCTTGTTTTCCCTCCCCCTTTAGAGTGTCCCACAACTGATATTTTGCTGCTTCCAGTGACACTAAGGAGCAGAACTCAGTTGCTCAGCAGCTACTTGTGTACTGTGCACTCCTAATATTGAAGAGGTTAACTATGTTCAAAATTTTGGAGGTGAGTTCTGTAGGGCTCTGCAGACAAAACACAGAAGAATGCATGATGCCCATCCATTAAGTATGTAGCCCGGGTCTTGGAATATGACTCTGATTTAGTCAAATAAGTTCCTTACACAGTGTCCAGGGAGAGTTAGTTCCCTTGTAGGGAGATCCAGAGGAAACATGATTAGGATAAGTTATCAGCACGTGAAACACAGAAATGTCTTAAAAGCAGTACAACACAAATAATTGACTGTGGACAGCGTCCTTCTTTACTTTCCTTTTTTAACCTCTATTTGAACATTTTAATTTTCTGTGGCTGTAGGCAACAGAATGTTTCACAGGCTGCATGCAGCCACTGAGTTAGAGGAAAAGCAACTTTTTTTTTTTTTTTTAATTCCTAAGTAAGAATATATTATATTATTATTATTATTATTAATATTATTAGAGGTAAATTGAGCCTTACCTCAAAATTTCTTGGCTTAGTCCACAAAGACACACAAGACTCTTGGCTTAGTCCATAGATATTTGATAAAGGAAAGATAAAGTTAGATTTTGGAGAAAGCCAGTGCTGCTGCTGCTTTCAATTAGTGAAATAAAATATAAAATTTAGAAATTATCAAGCTTAGGTTCAGATTTGCTTGGGCAACATTCTCAGCTGATGTAAAGCAACATAATTTTCCATAGCTACGGTTGAATTTCTTTCTTTCATATCAGCTGAGAATCTGGCAGCTATTTATTTAGGCTTTCAGTATGACATGAAACTGCTCTGAGATAATTCTCTTTTTTTCTCATTCAACCATAAGCCAGAGTACAAATGTTTGGTAATAAATTTTTCTTACCACTGGAATTTAGACTAGATACAAATGTAATTTGGCTGGTACTTTATTTTACGGCTCAGGGGATTTGTTGGATACTTACTTAGGGCAAAAGCATTTAGCTTTAGATATTGACACCAGCCGTGCTGTCATCTGGCAAACACTGGAGCACATATAGTACTTAGGAGAATTATATTTGGTAAATAAAAAAGATGTGTAAGTAAAAAATATGTTGATTGTAGTATAGGCTGATATTTTAAGCAGTCACAGATGGCGATGTACTAACTGGTTATTGACAGCAATATCAGCTCTAGAAAGGATTTTGACAGGTCTCATCATACAATGATTAATTACTGCGAGGCACTCCAATTTCCTCTCTTGTTCAGCTCATGGCTCAGAGTAAAATCTGTTGCTCTTATTACACTCTACAACACAGGAAATATCTTCTCACTGCTGTATCCAAGGACCAATCAAAGGCCCAAAAGTCAGTCAAATAAGACTTTCCAGTCAATGCTGGAAAGGCCTTTCCTCAAGGGATTGAGAAAGGAAGCAAGTTAATATGGCTTTGTTCTCTGTGTTTTAATTTGTTTTAAATGACCAATGGGTAGTAGAGACAAATAGGTTTTCTGAGGAGAGCAGGTGGGTATTAGTCAAGTCAGTTCTCAGATTATCTATAAAATAATATAGGTGAAAAATTAACAGCTGTGAGAGGAATGAAAGGATAGTAGAGCTCATGCCTAAAATGTATACACTAAAAGAACAAGGACAATAATTGAAATAAGAGCTATGTATTTTCCTGAGACTGTTCCTAAAACAGAGATATTACCCATTTGAAGGGCTGCTTCTATGCTCCTGATATTGCATACACAGTTATATTGGATGTAAACTGGTCATTGAGATTTTCTGGAAATGAACCAAGACAAGTCCTGTCTGATCAGTTTCAGAGAAAATATTCAGCAAGTAGCTCTGTCAAGAAGGCTTTTTACAGTGCAATTGTTTTTAATAAGTCGAAGGAGATGCTATATTGTTAGAATAATGAAATGTGTTTAAAGTCTAGAAGTTCTCCCTTGCGTGACCTGAAACAATAGCAAGCATGTATGTGGGGTGAACTGCTTTACAGTGTGGAATTCTGTTTAAGATTTTCAGGCTAGCTCCATATGAGGTAGGAGATCTACACATCTGTACAACTCTGAACAGAAATTATAGTCTGGGTCCTGGAAGCAGTGCAGATGCATGATTGCTGCACTGAATTATGCTTTGGCTAGTGCAGTTATGCTGACGTGGCTACGCTGCTTCCAGCGTTAGCCTTATTTTGAGCTAGCTTAGGTCTCTGTGCCCTATAGTGCAAACTTTTCCACAGTCTTCACCCTTACCAGAATCTAGAAATGTTGACACTTTAAATGTGCCGCCTGTTGTATCTGCAAAAGAGAGTGGAAATGCTCAGGGGTTTATCCAGCTGTAATTAGCAAGCTGTACTCTGAGGTGGGCATTGCTCTTTATTTCTCCTGTCCTTCCTCATAAAACTAGGCATAGGACAATAGATTGCTCAGAACTGTGTCTAAAGTTAGCAAAGGTGTACTCTTTCTTTGGTCCTTCGTGGCTGTGTTTTGCATCAAGGTTAAGGATTGGGCTGACTGTCTCATTAAGGTCAAATCTGACTTAGATTGACAGGGTTTTAGATGCTGGTGTGTGTGTATATCTGTGCTGAGTGTAAAGGTGTTTTCGACTTCCTCTGCAACATAGGATGTGGTTCAGCTTTTGAGAATCAGCAGGGCAGCTCTCACTTCGTCAGTTTCCTAACATCAAAGGATCTTTTGGAATTACTAATGCCTTGATCTCCGCTTCTCAGTCTGTAGCACAGAGCTTATTCTGAAACACTTTGGTCTAATTAAAACCTTAGAGTTTGTATGAAATTGAGTGATATATAAGGTTTGTGATACAAAAGAAGGAGAAGACCACATGATCATCAGGGTTGGTCACTTGGTGATCCTTTTCCAGATTTAAGTTCTACAGGTCTTCATCCTCTGCTTATGGAACAGAAGGAGGTAAGGATATTATATATATTTGAGAGCTCTAAAGCTGTAAGGAAACCTGCCTTGGTTTCCACAGAATCACATAATCATGGAATGTGTCAGTTTGGAAGAGACCATAGTGGGTCACCTGGTTCAACCTCCCTGCTCAAGCAGGGTCATCCCAGAGCCCATGACACAGGATTGTGTTCAGACTCTTCTGGAATAGCTCCAGGGAGGGAGACTCTACAACCTTTCTGGCCAATCAGTTCCAGTGCATGGTCACTCACATTAAAGTTTTTCTTCACGTTTAGGTGGAACTTCCTGTACCTGAATTTCTGCCTATTGCCTCTTATTCTATTGGCTGGCACTATTGAGAAGAGTCTGGATCCATCTTCTTGGCATCCCTGCTTTAGCTATTTATAGACAGTGAGGTCACTTTGCAGTAATCTCTTCTTGCGGCTGAGCAGGCCCAGACCTCTTGGCATTTCCTAAGAAGTGACTTGCTCTTGTTCTTTGATCAATTTTGTAGCTCTTGTCTGTAACCACTCCAGGAGCTGCATGTCTCTCCTGTAGTGAGAAGCCCAGAACTGCACACAGCACTCCAGGTGTGGCCTCACCAGGACTTAAGAAGAAGGGCAGGATCATTTCCCTTGACCTGCTGGCTGTGCTCTTTCTAATGCACTCCTTCATGGTTACAGAAAAAAAAACAACAAAAAAACAAAAAAAAAACCCCTGTGCTTGGCTGAAACCAAGACAGAGGCCTGAATCTTCTCTTGCTTAAATGCTATTCAGTGATCAAAGGTGAAACATATTTAGTGTTGCCTTTTTGACCTGATGACCATTGATGAATCACGAGTTACATTGCATCAATAAAACAGGAAGACAGCAGTTTGATGTGTCTTAATTGTCGAGAGCAAGAGAGTGACCCACAAAATTGATTCATCCAAAAGCACAGTTGATATAGTTGTGGTGGGTGGTGTGAAGAAACAGAAGAGCAGGGAGGCTGGTGCTGTCACCCATACAGTCTTGTTTGACATGATCTATTTCAAGCCCATAAGAAAGAATACACAGCCAGGACCCACTAAAAAGAAAAAAAAAAACCCAAACATAGAAATATATTAATATTTTCCCACAATTGAACAGATATTAAAAGATAGAGAAAAAAACTAAGCCCTGATGTGCCTGACCCTGTAGTCTATCTGATCACAAAGGCCCAATGTCACTAAAGTGAGGCTAACAAGATGTCACCTCACTTGATGATAACTGAGATTTCTAGGTTCAGACTTCACCTGTACAGAGCAGTCATGGGAAGCCTGAATCCCAGGTGAAACACACATGGCATTGGGGTCTCACAGAGTTCTGCTCAGCAAAGTCACAATAAAAAGCCAAGAGAAAAAAATTCTATGCTATAACTGATTTCTGAAAATTATAAAGGAAGTAAAATTAAAGCTCACTACTTGAAATGAATACTATGAATGTTGAAGAATCATTAATTATTCCTAGGGAACATTAGAAACCCAACAGGCAGTCAAGTGATTTAAGACAGGTAGAAAAAATTAAAGATGTTTTTAATGCTAAAAATTTGCTCTTCAGTATGTCCTTCAACGTCAAATATACACCATAGGTTTATAGCCAAAATATGGGTTTTCTCTATTTGGGTTCTTATTTTAGGTTACTGATGCTGAAAGCTGATGCATGAAGTTGCCTAATGGCTGCTTGAATTCAGGCAGTAGGACTGTTAATGTGGCATCCTTGATTAGTGTAAATAAAACTCCTTACTATGATAATAATTCTCCAAGTTTTGCAATTCAGTGAGTTTACAATTTGTTGCAAACCAATATCAAATCTGCAAAATCAGTTTACAAATTCAATCTAGTATCACCTTCCCACCCAAACTTCACCTAATAATACTTTCCACATTCCTTGCTTTTATTGAGCATTTAAGATCTTGGGTTTTTTTCTATTAACATTACTTTTAACAATCCAGTTAAAACAGAAGCTGTAGATCTGTTTAGTCCATTGATCTAAAACCTAGACATAAATATGACAATATCAAGTAGTTTTTATGTGTAAGGTCTTAAGAGTTACAGGATCTTCAAGAGTTACAGCAAACTTTACTTACTTGGAATTATCTATGGGATTTTATTCTCTTGTCCCTAAGCATTCAGGTAGCAGTGGTTTTTTATAGGGCCTTATTGGTCATCTATAATTACCCTTAATTAGCAAAAATAATTTCTAAAAGTAATATTGAAATGATACAATTATCACTACTGTATTCATAAAGTATTGAATGTAGGTATATAATAGACTAATACCATAATTACCAGTTACGTAGGTAGATATCTATTGTGTCAACTTTTATATCTGGATTTTAGAGTTTTTTATGGTCTTTAAGGGCTATTGATTTACAGTTCTAGTAGTAATAATACCTTTGTTCCCCAAATGAAATATTTTTATATTAACATTTTTTCCTGAAGCTGAGGTGATACAAACTCTGACTCATACCATGCGAGATAATGAAATATATATATAAATAAAATATTGATAAAAAATACTTATTTTTAGAAGTAAACTGGACCATGCAGACATGCATGTGATTCAAGAGAGACATAAAAGTTGTTAGATGAAATGTTTTATTGCTCGAAAGCTGTTTTAGAGTAAGAAGAGATGACAATGTCCCTGAGTAGAACAGCATATTTTAAAGAACAAGCCAAAATGAGAGTTTTATTAATAGTAGAGTGAATTTCATAAAACTACTCTATGTATGTTTACACCTGGCATATTTTTTTTTTCCTTTTTCTTTTTTTCCCCCAGTCTCCAAGTTACACATGAGGAAGTTTCTGGTTAGCATAGCTGTTGTGGGGAGACCTAGTGAGGAGATGATGTTGTATGCAAGGTTTGTCAGTCAGAGGGAAATCATCAATGAAAGGAGAATCAAGAGTAGGAATAGTGTTCAAGGGGAGCAGGACTGTTGAGTAAAAGGTATCAGCTGGGGCTCTGATCTGTGGAGGGCTGGATGGTATTTGGGTGAGAGAATTTAGATCTTCTTTAGGAGTGCAGCAATGCTTTGAAATGAGGGTTTTAAAGATAGAGCTCCTGAAGAAATATATCTTTGACTGGGAGAAATGGGGAAATTTGTGTTTGCAGATTCTTGAAGTATGAATGGACTTTTGATGTGAAATTTTGAGGTGTTTCCACTAGGCATTCTTATCACTTAATCTCCCTTTGCAGGGATGGTGACCCATACTCAGGCATTTATAAGTGTTGTAGGCTTAACTGTGCCCTCCAAATTCTTAAGTTTGAGGAGATTAGCATAACCTTCCAAGTCATGCAAAGGAAAATTAATGCCTGTAGTATAATGTGTGGGAAGGGTATGTGGTACCTCTGTATCTGTATCATACTAGAGAGTAAGGGTTATAAAGAATTTGCTTGGTTACTCAAAAGAGGTTAGAACAATAATGTGCAGCCCCATGTAACTATAAACCTGTGTGTTGAGAGAATACATTGTGGTGTGTAAGCAGTGAAAGACTCTGTTTTCACAGCCATAAAAAATAGGACAAGAAACCCCCAGCTTCTTTCTCCAAATGGCAGGCTTCTTTTCTGTCTGTTCAAAGGTAAATGGTAAAGTTATAGTCAGGCCTTAAGTAATATGGTGTCTACATATTCTTCCATGAACAATTAAAGGCTTTCTGCTACTGAAAATATATCACCTCTTATGGCCAAGGAGATTTCAATCCATGATATATCCAATATAAATACGATCCCACTATCTTGTCCAGCTCACCATTCCTGAATATTCCTACCACAAAAATGATTTAGGGAAATTCTGTGTGGTGCCATGGGTGGCATTTTTTCATTAAACCAAAAGAAGTGAAAAACACATCAGAGTTTTATGCATTGCACGAAGAAACAGCTAGACCCTCTCAGTAAAATGATGGGGAGGGGGCTGATTTCCATCTAGGATGTCACTAATTGGTGTGTTCTCTGAGGTGCGATAGGATATCGGACTATCAGGCATAATATTGCTGTCTTATAAAGCTACTGCGTAATGCAACCAGTAGAGTGTGCCACAAAGGTTATATTAAAGGACAGCATGATTTTAAAGTCAGTCTGGTGTTCTGTGATGAACCAAGGATGTCTCTACATGAATGGGTTAATGCAAAATCTGGTTCTAGCATGCATGCTTACTGTAACATGCATTTAATACATGTACAGATCTACATGTGTTCCTGTATAAAGATGTGAGAAAGATGTGAAGAGAGAACTGAAGACATTCTGATCTGAAGTGGTGAAGACAGACATTTTACACCCACAATAAACAGGAAGCAGTGCAGGTATTGTACTGGTAAAAATATTCAAGTGATGATAAGGAAGCTGGATGAAACAAATGTTGTCATTAAGAGAAAGCTTTAAACAAAAGACAGGCACAAACATAGGCACATACTGTGAAAACCAAAAGGAATTTTCATTGGCAACAATAGAAAAGAGAAAAATTGACAAGACAAATCAATAATACTTGGGCTAGTGTTTATTTTTGTTATTTATTTTTATTAATGTTTTAATGGCATATCATAAAATAATTTTTACAGAGAACTTACACTGGATTAAAGAGGAAAAATGTACAAATTATATACTCCCCTGTGCATATGCCACTTACACTGTATGTAGATCAGACCCCACTTACACTAATTTAGGCTCATATTATATTGAGTTATTACAGTTTGGTCCCCTTTCCGTTTCCAAGTTCATGCCAAGTGAAAACCTTTGTAAAACAGACATGAATCTAATTCAAGACAGAGACACCACCACAACACCCCTCTGCCCCCCCAAACCACAGACTGCAATCTGAAAGCATTCTACTCTTGACAATACCTGACTGTAATTCTGCATTCATGCAATTTGCTGGGAGATATTTCTGAAGCTGAATGGTCAACAGTTCTTTATTGACCTTTGGCAGGTAAGGTGTTGGGATATGAGGGGGAAAAATAATGAGCCTTTTATTAAAGATGCTAGAGTTCTTATGGGTTAAGTGGACTGTCACTTATATAGATAAACTAGGACAATACACTGATCAGAAATACTGGTGATAATAGAGCTTACAGCATCCTGTCTTTAGGAAGCAGAATTTTTCTGGCAAAATGTCAAGTGAAAACTTGGTACTTAGTAGCTCAAGGATGACATCCTCAATCTGTGCAATAGTTAATAAAAAGGCAGGTGTCTTTGGTAAAGGAGTAATAGGAAGGAAGGAGGGATGGAAGGAAGGGTGACTAATGGACCATAATTGTGTATGGATATTGGATATGGATTTTGTTCACTCTACACAGCAACGAGGGATATTTTCATACATGTTTGAAAAATTGTCCTAGGGGACAAATGTCGGTTCCTTAGGATTTAAAAGAAAATACGACTGTACAAAAACAAATTTGCACAACCGGTGAAACCAATGAAAATCCTATTTCCGTGGAGAAGCAAAATCCTGCATCACCTAGTTTCTTATCTCACCCACTTTGCTGTAAGAGAAAGATACATAATTATGTGGCTGCTTGTCCATATAGTTGTGGTAAATTATATTCCTTTACTTTTAGCCTATATAAGAGAGTGCTCCTTGTCATTTATTACAGGCAGAATGGTAGCATCACATCATTACCAATATTGAAATTATCAATAATTTTCATTATCAGTGCTTATTTTAAGTTCCTATTATTCAGTTGCTTATAGCTTGGCACAACATCAGTCCTTTGGGTGTAAATTTCTCCATGTTTTGTGTCAGCCCCAAATTAAAATTTCTGATTTTTGCATTTTATTGTAATTTCAAACAAAATGATTCAGAGGTACATTATTTCTTTGACCAGCAACCCCCTCCTTTCCAACAGAGACTTGGAATAGTGTCAGTGATGTGTTGGGGGTTTTTTTTCATTGGCCCCTTCAAAATCTGTTGAAATTTGGCCAAATAATAAATATTTGAAAGATACACTCAGCCAACTTCCTTCATATTAAAAAGCTAAACTCTTCCTCCACAAGCATGTGTTTATTGCTGATTGAACCATATGTGGCCTCTTTCACAGAAGGCAAGGGAATTTCCTGGATCCTATCTCTGGTCAGAGACTTCCATTTTACTTGCAACCTTGTGCAGTGCAAGGGAGAGGCAGGAACCAATGCCAGAATGAAGGTCAAGTTGTCCTGTGTGTTTTGTTTTTCATGTGGCCTTCAGCTACCACTCAAGAAATCTCGAGAAAGGAGGGGTTCAAAAAACAGATCTGGAGAAGGATAAGGAGCAGAATTAGGTCAGTAAGTCTTGTGAGATGTAATCTGAAGTGTGAATCAGAGCTTCTGCCAAGGTGTTATAACAAGAAGAGGCTTGTAAGAGAAGAAAGGACTGGGATAAGGGTAGGCAGATTATACTTGGTTGGGAGGTGATTGGTTATTGCTAAAAGTAAAACCAGGATTAGGACAAGTTAGGAAAAGATTGGGTTAAAAATATTTCCAAACAGAATCTGGGTTGCACAGACAATCACGGCTAAACAAAGAGTAAGATGAAAACAGGATGGAATGGGTAACAGATTGGAGCAAGTGCATTAGACTACTTTCTGAAGAAAAGAGAAAATGTAACTTTATCTTTGCATCCATTCCTTCTCTTGCCTTTTGGCAGATATTCACAAACTGAATGCAATGTAACTTACCTTGGACAAAAATGTTGATTGCTAATATGTCAAAATTTTCCCTTGCTTTTGGAGATACAAACCTATAGGTCTGTGTACAACTGAAAAAAAATGTTAAAAAATGAAATTAAGGATGTGTTGATAAAAAATTCATGTGAAAGAAAAGAACAGATAACGTTTTCAGTATGACATTAGCCTGAGTGGTTGAGGCAATTTCAAGTTACTGAAATTGTAATTCCAATGTAAGTAGATTGCATTGAACCTAATTCTGGTGCAGGTGGTTTCAACTGGAGGTAGTGGCTTTGCAAAAGGTTACTTAGATTGTTTGTATTTTTACAAACATGCAGCATGTGGAAGTTCTGGGATACTGTGAAGATACCTCTAAGCTACAACTTACTTTCCTTTTTTCATGTACAAGTTCTTTTCAGGGTGTTATATTTTTTTTTTTTTTTTAGCCAGCAGCTCCACCACAAACTTAGTTGTTTGATATATGGTTAAAATGCATTTATCATATGAGCTATGTACTTGATTGAAGAATACTGATTTACTCATATGGGCTTTGAAACCTGTTCTGCACAGGTTACCATCCCATTGCAAGAATAGGACAAATTCTAAATCCTATGAAGACTATTCCTAGTCTGCAGTAATTTCTGAACTCTCACACAATCAAGTATTATTAATTGTTACATAGTATGTAATGGAATTTTATACTGAATTTTTTATCATTTATTCATAAAACACTATGAATTTTCTGAAAGTCAATTACAACATTTGCCATTGTGAATTATATTCATCAGTGGCAACAAATCTTTTTTTTTTTTTTTAATTTTACATGAATCGTTTCAGGTGAAATTATGGAGTATTACTATCCTCTCCTAATTCCCAGATAACCAGGATAACTAGCTTTTACTTATTCATCCTTTTGCCCTTTTGAAAGGTTGCCACACAAGATTTTTCCCACTCTTATGAAATTTCCCCAGGACTAACTTGGGGTCAGCATTAAAGATTCACAAGAGTCTCTTCATTGCTGTAACTGAAGGCCTAGCTTCTAAATAGTAAAGGCTGGCTTAGAGTCTGAAAGAATATATCTGAAAAAAGGGTCGTCACTTTTCCATATCCATCTTTTTACCTATATACCTACCTTCAGTGAATTTCATCTAACATTTATTTGCCCCATGCCTGAAGGTGCAATACAGTGCCAGGTTAAGAGTAAGAAGAGACTGAAGTATCTGAATTCCAGTAGCACTATCTGCACTACTTCACAGTAAGCTCTTTTTTCTGCTGCCTTAAATAGCTTAATATCATAAGGAACTGTTGACACTTTATATTCACCCTCTCTTCCTTCTAGCTCTTTAGAAATACACTGAGCAGTACAGACCCAAAAACATGACTGCAGAGCTCCACAGGGATCCTCCTTCTACACTGAGGAATGACTCTTAATCTCTGTTTCCAATCTTAACCAATTATTTATACATGCAAGAATCTTCTTTTTAATCTTCTGACTTCTCAGTTCCTTTAAGAACCCTTGGTAAAGGATCTTGTCAAATGCTTTCTGGAAATCCAAATAATCTGTATCATCGGGGTGAATCTTATTAGTTCTCTTGTGTATTGATTTGTTAGGCATTATTTCTTTTTATGGAAGTAGTTCTATATCCTTCCTATTACACGTAATTTATTAATATGTCCACTGGTTATATTCTTACAATAGTTCCTGCTGAATTGCATAATATAGATGTTGGAGTTCTTGGTTTGTACTTCCTTCATTATGCATAAACACCCTTTAAAAAAAATATCTGTTTTCATCACCACTTAGTTAACAAATTATTTCAAACAAAGACTGTCCAAAACAATCCAGGTAGTTCATTCTTCCATCATCTTAGGGTTCCTGGATAGGTATTATCTCTTGTTGGTGACTTAGCACTGTTCATTTTATATTTTTGTCTGATAAATGAGTTTAGAAACATTTCATTATGAAGTGGAATTCCAGAGGACCCCTTATTTAGAAGAATAGTGGCTTAGGAATTTATCCACTTTTTTCATGTCAGTCGCTAATAAAATTTTACTCCTTTGTTCTTTTTCTTTTCTTTTCTTTTTTCCTTTTCTTTTCTTTTCTTTTCTTTTCTTTTCTTTTCTTTTCTTTTCTTTTCTTTTCTTTTCTTTTCTTTTCT
>JAYDZK010000113.1:88868349-88924391 GCA_034509185.1 Euphonia xanthogaster
CTCTTCCGATCTCTTGGAACATTTCTCAACTGTGATGTGCATGAAAAAGCTTTACTTAAGGTTTTTTGTACTTACTGGAAGTTAGTACTCAAACTTTTGTTTGGTCCATCATGTTGGTTTTACATTTGCCATACTTAACTTTATGTTCTGCTCCCTTTTGCTTGTTTACAATTCATCATGTCTTTGAAAGGAAAATTGAAGGAATCTTTCTCTTACCTGTTTTTCTGTCTTGTGTGTTTTTTTTTAATGTCTTTCTTTGGTCATTTTAGCCCAATGACGGAAAAGAACAAGTCAAACTTTCTTTCACTACAAAGCTCTACAGCTAAGTTGGAAACTTCCCTGATCTGTTAGTTCCTCTGTGAAAGATCAAGTTCTCCAAAAGCAAAGATTATATTGCCAAAACCAAGCAATCCTTTCACATCAGAGAGTAACAGTGAAATGTTTCAAAACCCCTCCTTCGATACAGAACACTTGGTTGGTTGAGCCTTTCTGACTCTTGAAGAGTGACATTCATTTGGTGACAAGCAATGTATGCCTGCCACAGAATATGTAGGGTATTTGAGTTCTGAACACCATTTGATGCTCAGAAATGTTTCTAAATGATTGATAATTCTGCAGTAGTTTTCCTGTCACTAAAAAAAAACCCACCAGCAGGACAGAGATGGAGAAATATTAATCAAATTTTAGAAACATCTCTTGTCTGTATGCATGTATCTGACTGTGTCTGTGAATTTTATTGAAGTAGAACTTTATAAGTCATACAACTCATCTTTTTATCTTTTAAATTTGGAGACCTACTTTTATGATAGTAAAATACAATTATAAGCAGCTTTAGGCTAAAGTTATACTACTGTGCTATTGTCAAAAGCTATCCATGTTGCTTTCAACAAAATTAACAGTAGTATTTGCTCATGGTTGGAACCTGAGAATTCCTGAACTGAAATGGATGAGGATTGACAAAGCTCCGCTTCCCAGAGGCTTTGCAACACTTCTGTGTGTTCAAAGTAAAACACTGTAAACTAATGACTTCATAGTCTTTATGTTTATTGAAGGGATAAGTGTGAGAGATCTATATGTTTTCAGTCTTATGAAGAAGCATATTTTGTTTTAACAAAATTAACATTTTAATTTGCTGGGTAGCGATAGCTATCCATTATTTTTTAGCCACTTGTGATGCATTAAGTCATAAATACCATATCTTTATAGGCTACTCAGAAGGACTTAGAAATACTTCTAATTATCTTTATCTAAATCAAAATTTATCAAGAAACATTTACTGCATATTTTTTAACAATTTCAGTCAGGAAGAACATATTTGACAGTGTGTTACCTTTTGTTTCAGTATCTATATCCCATGGTATTGGTTGTTTGTGTGGGAAATAGTAAAGGTTAGAACATTTCTAGAAAGCTGAAAAAATATGAAAATTTATTTTATTCATTGTTATCCATTGTTTTCTAGATGCTTCCTTTAATTTCTGCTGCCGCTGTTCTGTTTATCCCCTCCAATTCTTGATGCTGCTGCTATTCTTCTAGCCTTCCTTTTTCTACACTTGTGGTGCTCTAAATCTGTCAACCAGATGCAGCTTCCAGGAGTCCTGATTACAAGCAGATTTGCAAGCTCTTCTATGTTACTTTCTATTTTAAAAAGTTGACTTGGGATTTGGAAAAAGCTCCCCGTTTAGTTCTTTAAATAGAAAGAAAATACTGTAACTCAATGTTGGCTGCTGGTTAGCACTACTGAAACCAACTCATGGCTGGAAACAGATTTGTGGCATTGTTTGGCTTTATAGATGATGATTTATTTTAATGCTATTAGAAAGTGCATGTTGGAGAAAGTTTGCCCTCATTGTAAGTGTTTCTAAAGGAGCAAGTCCTTGTGGTGCCAGGGAAGTAGACAAGGCAAGACTGTCTGGACTCCTGAGAAAAATACATCAGTCAGCTTCCATGACCTGTATAAGAGCTATATTTCAGCTGTAGGGCTGTTCTCTTAGATTATCCCAGGAAACGTAGTTTGCTATTCCCTCCCTAACATTCACATAAGCTGTATGGCAAAAATGCTGCCTCTTCCCAGACTCTTGACATGTCTGAGGAGGCAATGGAGGCCTTTTCAGCTAGCCAGGCTCCTGATGCATTCTGTCATGCCAATGCAACCTGTTCTGTTAGGCAGCATGTAAAACCACTCTTTCTCCCTTCCTTGTATTGGCACAAATCTGCCAATGGGTGGGCAGCAGAGAGGCTGAGTGTATTTCAACTGCACAGCTAGACATTCCCATCTGGATATTGGTGTACAAAGACTGAGAAGACACAGGATCTAGCCATGAGAAAAGACACACTGAAATGAAGGAAACCGTGCCTCTCAACAGGGCTACAATGTGACAGCATTTCTTTAGAGACCATCAAATGATGACACTTCTTGAACTGTAGCTTGTCAACAGAGATCAACAACAGTGTTTGGTTCAGGGTGCTTTTGAGACCTGCTGTGTGCTGGAAGTGTGTGCACTATGGTCAGTACTGCTGAGGTGCCCCAGGAGTATGTGGTCCTCTCCTTCCCTTTGACTTCACAAAAGTGCCACAAGTGTCCGCCTCTCACTGGACCTGAGAGTGTTGTTTTAACAAAATTAACATCTTAATTTGCTGGGTAGCGATAGCTATCCATTATTTTTTACCCACTTGTGATGCATTAAGTCATAAATACCTTACTTAGTGGCTAACCTGGTCACTTAGTGGCTAACCTGGTTAGTTACAGCCCTGGAAGGAAGCCCAGATTTTGTTGGTAGAAGTGATTTCATTCTGTGAGAGAACTGGTACCAGTCAGCTCTGCCTTACAATGCAATCCAGTTGATTAAACAAAATTGTTCCTACAAGGGAATATTTCTTTGCCTCCAAAAGAAATTAAGGGGCAATTCTACATTAAATGAAAAGTGCAATTTTTTTCATTTGCGGTAAAGACAGAGAAAACAGCATTGAAAGGGGATTAAAATTACCTTTCAATTGAGAGCTGTAATCTTACCCTCCCCATCAAGTTTGTTATGAACCATGAAACTGATAACTTTTATGTATGACACAGGAATCTTTGCATGTATTGTGACTGTATTTGGAAAAAAAAAAAGTTATAAAATTGGTTAAAAGCAGTCCTCAGTATTTGAGGTGATTATATATTTTGGACAAATCTGCCCATTTGAGGTATTTAAGGGAATGTATCCATCTACCAAAGTGTTGAAAAGTCACCTCAAGGTGTAGTAAAATGACTGAGCACGGCCTTAGCTCTGCACTCTTACTGCTGCCTCAGGAAAAATGACTAATTTTAGTGGCAAAACAGATCCAGAATTATCTTGAGATCAAAGACTGAAGTTGCAAGGGGCTCTTAATCTGATTGCTCAAGTTTGGGAGGATGCTTATTACAATATCCTGCATATCAAGCCAAAGCTATTTGCAATTCATATTACCTTAGTTTATGTTTTACAAAGTGCAATCATTGTACGGACTCTGCAGCCTTTCCCACACTCTGAGTGAAACACAATAATCTACTGCTACTCAGTAGATTATTCTGTCTGTGGAAATATATGAGACTCTAAAGTGATAGCATTCCCATTTGTATTTATTTGTATATTAGTCCTACTTATATTTATTCACAGAATGGGCTAATCCTTCACATATTTGACAAATAGATGCATCATGTTTGTTACGGTGTTGCCATGAAGTGGAAACCTGCAATAAAATTATTATAATAGTCATCAAAGTCTTGCAGTACTGAGGTTATAATCAGCTGCAATATAAAAAGGTATGTATTTGTATATAAAAATTGCCAGTTTTGAAACCAAAATACATTGAAGGTATTTCCACTGTCAACCTAGAAGAGAAAAAGCACTTTTCATTGACAAGGGGTCTATATATTTGTGCTGCATATGAGAATGCCTGTTCAGTGTTTGCAGCAGCAAATATTAAGCATGGTTATTCTAGATGTTAAAGGAAAAACTGTATTTTCTCTTCAAGTGATTTTATTTTACTGCTTTTTTTTTCATGTCATATCACTGTATCTTGCAGTCTTTTGATTAATTGCTCTTGGATGTCAGTGCATATTAGCCAATATTTACTTATTAATTCTCAGAGATTTAAAGGCATTACAAAGATTTATACTCAGTATTGAAAACATCACCATCACGATGTTGAAGTATGTACAATTGAGCACAAATAATTATGTGGACCAGTCTTATACTTTTAATTAACATAAAATCCAAGATAAGTAGGTTATATGAATTTCATTTAGTACCTAGTCTAAAGTGGTTGGGATCTTAAATTTTCTTCTGCATTCTCCAAACTAGGTAACCTCCGTGATATTTTATGCATGAAGCTGTTTATATTTCCCCAGCCTGCAAGAGTATTATTTCCATCTTGAAAATAATTCTAGCTGCATCCTAACCAGGTTTAGCCCTAGAAGGACATTGTTTTTCCACATGCAAAAAGACCTGCTGAACTGATAAGCATATTTTGAAGTCTATTTAAGATCAGAGATTTTACAGACAGTAATTTTACATTCATGACTGGCACATTAACTTAACTCATTAATATCTGGTGCTTAAGGAAAGCTAAATTTTAAAATGTAGCAAAAGAAGGTAGAACTAATAATTTTAGAATCCATTTTGTCATATTCAAATGGTTCCAGACAGGCCTCATGTGACTGGTTCATTATCAGAGTATTTTAAAATATAATATAACATTGATTCTTTCTATTTTCTTTTTGGTTTCACTAAAGATCTATTTTCAAGATTTTCTCTGCCACGAGGGTTAAAATGTACTTTTAAAAATATTACAACAGAGGTTCATGGCTCCACAAAATATCACTACCTACAAAATAATCAGTTTCACTTCTTTATGTCACAGGAATATTTGGAGTTGCAACCCATAATTGCTGTCGAGTTAATGGAGATTGTGCTTTACACAAAAGGTAAAGTTGCAAAAATACAAACTCTATTTGAAAATCACTTTTCTTGTTGCATGTAAGATCCCTAAGTGTTAGGAAAGGAAATCAAACTAGAGAGAGGGCAAAAAACCATCATGTAGAGAGAGGGCAAAAAACCATCATGTAGAAGAAGAGGGGAAGTCTAGAAATGCAACTGATAGGAGAAAAACTAAGGCAGCATTTTACAGTTTTGAGGGCAGCTTGCCTTTTTTAGAATTTATTTTCATGTGTCTGCAATGTGATAGTGCCTGTCATTTTATTGGAGCCATGACAGTTCCCAGCTCTTATCCTCTGCTTCTTTTCCCTGCTTTAGTCTGTTCTGATTGCCTTTGCCATTCCCACCCTTTTTCTTCTCATACCCCATTTTCTCTTCCAGTACATCTTTCTTGCAAAGGATCCCAATATTGCCAATGAAGGTTCTGAAGTATTACTGACTCTCCTCTTCGTCTTGCTCATTGCACCTTGGAAGTTTGGCTGTTTCGGGGAGATTAGTTCTGTGGCCGTCTCATCCACCTACAGTGGACTGGTGGCTATCACCCATTGTCTCCTGATGGAGTGTGCCTCCAGTCAAATAGGAAAACGGGTGCCTGGAAGGGATACAGTTCTTGCAGATCACCTTTCTGTTGGCAAAGCAGGGCAATTGCTACATAGTTAGTTTTTGTGTGTTTATTTTTGAAATGAACTTTGAAATGAATTTGTTTGAGAAGTGACAGCAAAAAAAAACAACCCAAAACCATAAATTTCCCAAAGGAAACATGTAATCTCAAAACCCAACAAAATTATTTTTGTATTTAAAAATGCCCATATAAATTTGCCTGGAAATGCTGATTATAAAAGAAAAACATAAGCAAGAAGCTTCAAGACTTTTATGGAAAAGAACAAGGAAGCAAGGAACTGAGCATTACAAAAAGCTCAAAATAGGGTGTATGTGGGGCATTTTCATTTTGCGACAACAATTTGCATAATAAAGAATAAACTGACATAAGAAGTGATTTAAAACAAAAAGGGTTAGTTGAATAATTAAAAAGCACATTAAAACAACCAAACTTAAATGTAGCAAGATGAATAGTTCTTACATGCTACAGTGAGGCAGTACATAAAATCCTCAGATAGAAGCAAAGTGAATATGAAAATAAGCTGCTAAAAAAAAGTCATTTTTTCAAGGTTTTTTTTTTTTTTCAGGAAGACAGAATTACATACCTGCATGTATACTTTTTTTGTTTTTTACAAAGTAATTTATATTTCTATCTAATATGTCTGCCCTAAGGGTCTAACAAATACAAGTGGGAAAATATAACTAAGATAGAATTATAAAACCAACTGCAAAATATATTTTCTTTATTTCCTCATGATAACTGGAAATAAAGAAAAGCAATGGCTACGACTGACATTCCTTGTTTAATGCAGCTTACTTAGTGACTGGCATAATGATAAGTGATGGTAATTTACCTTAAAAACCTTAATGAGTGGATCATTACTATAGAGAAATGGGAAGAAAACTTTAATCCCACAGAGGCAGAGCTCCATGGTTGGCTGTGCAATAACCAGACAGAACTCTGAATGAGATTCCCAAGCTTCTGTTCCCTAGATAAAATTTTCTCTCACTCCACTTTTGCAAAGGTAATGAGGAGGTAATGAGGCTTGACTTGAATTTTTTCAGCACTTGATTCCCTTCATTCCCCAGCAGGTTCCCATAGGATAGAGTAAGATGTTGGATTTATATAAAAGCTGTGCTGATAGATAGGTGGAGGAGGTGAGCCATGCTATTTGGTTTTGGATTCTGTCTGTATGAGAAGGGGTTCAGATAAAATTCAAGTTCTTTCAGCACTGTCAATTCACTCTGATAGTTTCCACAGAATAAGACAATTTGACGACATGCAGACCTTGTCAGGGTTGTTGACTGTTTATTTTGTCACTTTACTGATACTAAACACTGACCTTTCTGTGCCACCTTTTCTTCCTCTTTTCCCCCCATTTTTCACTAGCTTAATGTACACATCTGAGTAAATAATAAAACCCAAAAAGGTAGGCAGAAATGTTGTATTAGATCATTAGCTTAATTTGAGCTGAAAGGTCTTTGTTGTAAGTTGGGGGTGGGAAGGGACCTGGGGACCTTTGCAAAGTATTTTGCTGGCAAGCTTGTTGAGATTTGATTGCCTTTGTTGTGATAATCTGAAATTAATTTGCACTTGAACCCATCTTTCTTCTGGGCTCAATTTAAACACGGTTATAATTATGCGCCCTGCATGAAATTGAGAACAGACACTGATATGACAAGTCTGAATTTTTTAATTCCCCAGGTACTAAAGGCTTTTTTCCCCACTTATCTCACAAGGTAATAAAACAAAATGTTCCAGTGAAGCACATGCTTAAGAGAGAGGTATTTGCCTGAGGGGAAACAGTAATAATCAGTGTATTGCTACACATTTACTCATGTACTTTCTCAGTAGGTCAATCTCTTTCTTTTAAAGTGATGTTAAACTTCTGCTAATATTGGTTGATTTGTACCTGGTACAATATTAATAAAAAAAAAGAGCAATGATATGTTTTATTCTATTTTAGCAGATCCTCATTTAAAAGGCCTTTTCTCCAACATCCATTTTGATAGATATTTTTTTAAAAACCCACTATTGAAGACTACCTCCTAACATCCACAATTGATCTTAGCAGTGCACCTTTCTTGTTCTCAGTATGAGCTGTAATATCCTTATCAGCATTCTTTTAGTTTTAACCCAGATTAGTGTTTTTGGTGAGGAATCTCATTAACTACAGTAAGCCCATCTTCTTTTGTGATTTCCTTTGGAATTGTAATGTACGGAAAGGCCACCAAGGTCAATGCCCTGGGCACAAATTCCTCTTTAAATCATCATTCAGCTCAGAGTAACAACGTTCTCCTTAGAAATAGACATTTTTAAAGATCTGGAACAAACTGCTCAGTTCCTTGGAAGTGAAAATCATAAGGAAGAGAATTAAGCAGAAATTAAGAGCATAGGAAATTTAGTGTAGGGATCTGCAGAGTAACTATTTGTTAGATACATGAATTTCCTTTTCACCAGTATAATTTTTCTTCTCTCTGCCCTTTGAATTTGTATGCTACGTCATTTTGAATTAAGAGGATGTTTTTTAGTAAAATTACCCTATATTTTAGCACTGGTTTTGAAGGTATTAATGATGCTACGGTGGCAGATTTTTTAAGCTTTAGTAGCAGCTGTTTTTGTCTCCCCAGTCCTGTAGATTGCATTCAGTTGACTTTCTTGAGAAACTTAAATAATTAAGAATATCCTGTGTTTATGCCAAGGAAAACAATGGTGTTATTTCTGCCATATTATTTTACTAGTAGCAACTTAAAAAACAAGCACAGAACTCATGCTGAATATTTCACCGTTCTCATTCTAGTCTCTACTGCCATTGCAAAAAAAAACCAAAAACAAAGTAGGTGAAATAACTGACTAGCACCTCATTGTGGTTAAAAAAGAAGAGCTTGGCTCCTGCTTCTTTAAAGGAGTCAATATTAATATGAACACTTTTTGGAAATTTACTTAATTTTAACTGATGATGATTTCCCTACTGGCTATAATTCAAATACAAATGAAAATGGGTGGTGTAAAGTGAAGATTTTTGTTACTCTGCCTTATAAAAGGAAATGTTGTGATCAGGCTGGCACATCTGAAGATAAAGAGAAAAGCTATAAAAAGTAATATGTAGAGTCATTACTTTTCTACACTGAAGTTCATATTGGTTGCAGTTAGGTTTGTCAGAAAATTACTTTTTATTTTAAAACTTGTGTATTCTTTTTTTTTTTTTTTTCCAAATACTAGTTTGCTCAGAGAAAGGGAGAGTGGAAGTGAGGTTAGCTGACTTCAGTGAGGGTGGACCTCTGCAAAGTATAGTTTGACAGTGGGCGCTGACCCTCCATTTTTTTTGGTTTTTTACTCTAATATCAACATCACAAGTCTATGATGAAGATTTCCTAGACTGGGACCCTATACACAAAACCTTGTTAAAAAAATTTATATACAAAACCTTGTTAAAAAATTTAAATCCATCTCTACTGTGTTCTCTGCCTCTCCATCCCTTTTTTTCAGAAAAAAAAGTTTAGAAATCATGGGAAAAAAAGCCAACCAACCATACAATAAACTTCTTAATCCACAACACATCTATTGTCCAATGTAGTAGCTAAAAGCAGCAAAAAGTCACTATTGTGGAGAAATTCATAGTCCTCCATATCTTGAAACCTAGGAATCCCATAGTATCTTCTGATCCTAAGGTAAAAATGTGTTTAGCATATGACCTGCGACAAGACATCTAAAATGCACCAATAACAATGCAGGATGACATGCTAGGAGAGTACATATGATAAGAACTGTGTGGCCACACATGGTGGGGCACATTTTCACCCCTTAGTTTAGGTGTTTTGCTTTCCACTTCCACATTTTCTGGTGACTTTATCTAGTCTCGTTCAATCATGCTGTGCACATCACAGTCACTTACTGACAAGCAGCCCTGGCTGAAGCATTCAAAGAAACAACCTTCCACAAACAAAGCAGGCAAGTCCTGTTTCTCTTAAGATAAAATCTGCTGATCTCATTATTGATTGTCTGCTTTCAGGGGTTTTGTTTCCTGAAAGTTTGATATGGGGCAACAGAGGTGACAAAAGATTGGCACTGCGACCTGGAAATTAAATGGTCGACTATTAGATCAACGTCAAATAGGGTGAGGCTGAAGTGTTTGGCAAAAGCATTAGATGCTGTCTTGACATAATCTCTCTCTCCCTCTTTCTCTCTCTCTCTCTGCTCTATCTTGAATCTGTTTTGAACCCTCCCAGGCAATTTACTATACTTGTCATTGATCTTTATCACCTAGTGTGCCCCTATGAAGAATTACTTCTTGAATGATAAATCAGCTTCCCCATTTAAACAATTGTATGCCCCATCTTAATGTGAAAATAGGTTCTGAAAGAAAAAAAAAATTATAGTGTTAATATTAATCACTGACCAGTGGAACCCTTGTGATTTTGAAAGGAGTACCAGATTTTCTTTTACCGTGGAGGGGATTATTGTACTAGAAGTAAATTATGAACCCTCTTTCTATTAAACTCTAACTGCTGCTAAGAAATAAATTACAGTGGCAAATTACAATTAGTGAGCTAGGAGAAAATTAAAAAAAGAAAATAATTTTTCAGTAAAGTTCAGGAACTTCTAATTGCTATCCAGTGTTTTCTGCAAATAGATAGCCTATAACATGAACAGATGTATTCTTCCTTCCACAGGTGCTATGGTCTGGGTATGTAAGAGGTGTTTGGAAGAAAATCAGTGATAATAAGTAATAGACTAACCATTTCTAGTAATCTTTCCTCACTCTCCAACTTTCTGGTCATTCAACTGGCCTTTGTCTCATGTATATTACAAAGTAACAGATCTATCTTGTTGGTATTATAAAAATTGATAGGTATTCCCTACAACATTCCAAAAAAAATGTGGTTTATGATGCAGACCCACCGTTTTGACCACCTGAATGTATGATCTCTAATCCACACAGGGATGATCATACACACAGGGCTAACCTTTCATCAAATCCATGGCTAATGCATTTTTAGGAGTCCATTTCTCCAAGAGAATACTTTAAGAAAAACACTAATCTGATTCTCTTTTTTCTCCTGTCTGAAGGATAGAATAGGGAAGGAAATGGCTGAAGGCCTTACAAACCCCTACTAGAGGCATAAAAAATTAAACTGGAGAGATTATAAGAACAATTTTGCAGTCCGTAAAAATTGCATAAGACTAGATGGTCTTATTTTATCACTGGAAAGGAAAACATCTCTGAAGGTTTCCCTACAAGCTCATCTCTAGAATGTACATTAGTTCTTCAAATACATTGTCGCTGAACTTTATTTTGAAAGTTGTATTATTCAAAATTTAATTTAGAATTTTATTTTTGTAGCTCTTTCAGACACCCTGGTTGTATTAAATGTAGAATATCTATGTATGTCGGTCCTAAGATGTCAGCACTACCAGAAGAAGTAGTTGTTTGGGATGTTGAAGTGGTGATATGGTAACAGTGACAACTTCAAAGCTCTCTAATGTGAAACTATCTTTTAACTGCTAATCTCTTGAATCAATATGTGTTGCATTGATTTACTCTATTCTAGAGTAACTCAAGAGTGTGGACATACATAGCAATCTCTCCAAACCACCTCTGCTCCCACCATATGTTATATAGGGAATGAAGCACATTTAAAATATTCCATTTCTACTCTATAGAATGTTTTGTCACTATATTCTCTCAACAGCTCTGGTTCTCTTATTCTGAGGCACTGAATTCTTAATTTTTCTTGTTTCCTTGACTAGAAAAGTAATACACTGCTTTTTCAAAATGAGCAATTAGAACCACACTTCAGTCCTTTCAACCACTATATAAAGGTCTGTGGTCAAGTTGCTTATGTATTTCTTTAGCCTGCAAGTACTTACAGGGCTTCTTGGTATTGTGGAGTTTGAAGCTTTGAATTATATTGCATGTGTCATCCTGCAATAAAGGTATTGAGTCATGTAGGCTTCTTATGCATCTGAATCCAAGGTCATGCAGAATTTCTCTTCCTTTTCTTCTAGTAAGTTCAACTGTGTATCAAGAACTGCATGAAAAACTTATCATAATCCTATTTGAAATTATCCCATAAACAATTGAAAGCCATTCTTTGCAACAAAATGTTAAAAACTAAACCAAAAACTGTGCACTAAATCTCCAAATCTTTACTTATGGTTATGTAGTTTTACTAAACTTCCATTCCTCTGCATTTTCTTCTATGGAACAAAAAGTAAATCCACTTGCTAAACAAACAAAAAATATGTCAGTCTAAGTCAGAGCACCTTGGTTTCTCAGTCAAATATGATACCATTTCTTCACACTATCCTAAATCTGAAAGAACTCAGATTTGGGGTTTAAGAATGTGTAGAAAGGTTATGTCTGTCCTGCCTTTAACAGATAAAAAAAAAAAAGAATTTTTTGAGTTGTCCATAGCATCAAATACACAGAGTGACTAGTGATAATACATGTGATAATACACTTTCAGAGCCTGACCCCTCTATGGATGGGCAAAGGTGCAATTTCTTTCACCTCCAAATCCTGTGCTTCATTTTTAGCTAAGCTGTACCAGAATTTTACAGCTTTTTTTTTTTGTTTGTTTTCTAATAAATCTTTCTGTCAAGCCCGTATAATGACATTGGACAGCTAAAACAGAATATTTAAAGTGTGATTGGGAAGATTAATATTATCATGCAGATAAGTTAGGGAGTAACTATTAGTGATCTTATGCCTCCAAATCTGAGAGGGCACTACCCCTAAGGAGGGGAGGAATGGCAAGCAGCTGAGGACAGGCTGAGGACAGAAACTTCTTAACTGCATGTAGCTAAAGCTAGAACACAATGTCTGCTGTTGCACATCACCTGCTCTGAAATATCTTTTGTGTATTGGGCTCTTCAGCAGAACTGCTGTGGTGGCTGTGCTGCCCCCAGGAATGGCTTCTGGGACCACGAAATGTCTCTGTGGCAGGAGGATGGCCTGGCAAACCTTGGAATTGACATAGTGGTAAATTTCCTGTTACAGATTCATTTTTTTTAGTCTATATGGTTTAGGGAACTTACTGAAATCAATAAATACGAGTAATTTCCTTACTGGCAGCTATAATTTATGAGGTTTAAGTTTTGCCTTTTACCCACTATCCATGCCAAGGCTGACAGGAATCCCAAGAGCAAATTGCCCCAAATTAGGGCAATTTTTAAAATATAATAGCATAGCTGTAAAAATGTAGGAAATAATTCCTTCTTTTTGACTTGAATATATGTTTGTACATTTGTTATGTGCTTTAGAGGAATCTTGAAGCTTCTGTAGATTTTTTGTGGCTGAGACTAGAACTTCAGAGATTGCCAGATCTCATCTTAAGCTGAGATGTTATTGAGATTGCATCTCAAACCGCCTACTTATAAAGTTTGTGGGGGATTAGGATTTACCTATGGCAGCTGAATTCTCCTTCAGGCTGAGAAAGTTATGGGCTGATTTTCATAGACTTTTGACCCTGATGTTTTGTGATGAACTCAATAGTAATGACTGAGTACCCCCGGTAAGCCATTCTGATGCTGAGAAACTCAAAAATGGCATATGCAGAACCTGTCTTCAGGACATTGTGTTCAAGCATATGGGCTCTAGTATACATTCTTCTGAGAATTTTAAAATATAAATTTTGAAAGGCTGTAGTCCACCGGTGTAAAATAGGTTTCTGTTCATATGTAGTTCACGTGTTATAAAACATATAGGTAGATGATGTAGCCTTAATCACTTTAGGGAACTTTGGACCTCAAGTGGCCCAAATGATTTCTGTGGGAGTTTTTAGTCTGTGATGTTCTGTTCAAGAGTTATTATTATATCTTGTTTTCATTTTACATCTTCCACAATGACACTGCTATCAGTGTATACAAGGAGTTGGTACAAAGTTGGATATTCTGTTTTAAGTAGAAAAGGTTGTACTTTTTGTTAGTTTGTTTGTTTTAAATAAATTATGATGTGTTCTTGTGGGTATGTTTCTGATCACAGACACTTCAGCTAGTTGAGAAAGTAAAGTGGAATGTTTTGCTTGGCATTAATAAGGATTTTTCTAGGTGAATCCATCAACTCTGCCCACTAATATTAACCTCTTCAGGAAGATTTATTTGCTGTACCCTTCTTGTCCCCGTGGGGGTACCTAATCCCTAGGGCAGTGACTGCCCTGGCTTCCCCTGACTCCCTGGCCTGTGCTGCATCCTGACACAGGGAACAAAGGATTGAAGCCTGCACAAAAAGAACTGAATTAAGTAGTAATTTGTAATTTATGGAGGATAAATTCCTTTGTACAGCAAGCCACGCCTGTTTCACACAAACTCACCTGTTGGACTAATACTCTACTCTTTGTAGAGCTCTTGTGCCCCATTGTGGATGGCAATACCATAATAACAAAGAGAATACATTAAGGAAGTTTTGTTCTGAGGATGATATGACTGCATATAGTAACTTGCACCAGATGACAGAAAAAGTATTTTTTGAAAGAGTAGTACATTCATATGTTTTTACGGGGAATAAAGAAACAAAAATGCTATTTTGGGCCAGCAAGGGAGAGATCAATGAATGACAGACTGAGAGATGTATTCCAAATTTTTCCTACATAACAGGAAAGGGAATTTCCTATATATGTTCAAAAGGAAAATACTATACTTTTTAAAAATGATGTTGCTTAAATTTTATCTCCCTGTGTTTTCAATAGGAGAAAATAATTTGTAAACATTTTAAAAGTTGTGAAAACTCAATTTTAGCAATAAACATGTTTTTTAAAGGCTAGTTTTTCCCTACCAAGGATATTGCTGATTTGATGGAACTTTTAAACTTTTCTCAAGACTCATGTGTTTTTATAAACAGTGATTTAATATACTGTCATGTTGTCCTGAATAGTGTGGGAGGATTTCTTTTCATTTCTGGTCTTATTTTGCTCTTGGACTAATTAATTTCGGATCATGTATATGATACATTGCTGTAGAATGGGAAAAAAAAACGTTGGGGAAGGAAGGCAGGGCTGAGCCAGCTGCTGCTTCCTGCAGGCATAAAAGTCAAGAGCTTTTTTACCCCTCAGCCAAAGGTAAGCACACCATTAACTTTATGCCTACTGAAATCTGTCAACTGATTTTGGTAGATGTGGAGTATCCTGCCATCAGATCTTCACTGTTCTCAAGACCTAGCAAAATAAGAAGATAAAGGAATGGTTGTCTGAGGAAGAAAGTAATCAAACAACAAAAAAAGAGTGTGATTTGATCCATTCAGGAAAGAAAAGCAAATATAGACAAACTTTGGCTTTGAAGGTTGTGACTGACCCCAACAAAACCAAGTAGAGTAAACCATGTGCACAATAAGCAGATGAGTTGAAAAGCACTAACAGTGTGGAAATTCCACAGTATTGGGCATAGCAATTGTTTAGATGTGCACACTGACTCTGCCACTGTGCATATTTGTTTTGCACTGGCTCCTGTTGTGTTGCTTCATGCACACATTGTATGGGGCCAGAAGGGAAATGAGAAGACAAACTACTCCTGATGTCTGTTGTCCTTCTCTTAGCAACTTCTTGGAATTACTGAGAGATCCAGTGGTTCTTCATCTTACATTACACTCTGCCTTGTGTATGTTTGTACTGTGCTGTCCCCAGTGACAAAATGCTGAATAGCTCCAAACACAGATTTCCTTGTATTTTCTGACTATGGCTTTTTGGCTTCCAAGAGTACATGGTAATTTCAGCCAAGAAGTAAAGTAATATCCTTTAGATGCGATGTTCCACTAGTAAAGAGTCAATTTCCTTTATCCAGCTGCAAATTGTTTTGGACTGTGAATTATGCAGATTGTGCAATAAAGGCTTATAACACTCATGTCACATGTCCCTAGAAAATAGATCTGTTTTATAGGGATATAACTCAGTTTGAATGTGGTCCTTGGTATTCTTCACTAGTCTCTACCTATTCATTAGTATTTAAATTTATGTTAATTTCATCAAGGTGTGAAAAGATCTTTTTTTTGCATATACATGAACAAACGATGTTACTATTCAACCAGTTATTTCCCTTTTTTTTTTTAACCCAGGAGAAGCTTGTTGTATTAACAGGAAGAGAAAAGGGGAGATAATAAAAGCCCAGTTTTGAAGACTCAGAATTCAATGTAGCCATTGAATCTGTTTTTGAAGGAGATATTCAGTATTCTCTTGATCTGAGTGAAAATTTTGGATGGTATCCTCATGGCATATTACACTTCCAGAATACATAAATATATATGTGTGTGTGTGTGTGTGTGTATAGTGTGTGTGGGCCTGTGTGTATATGCACATATATAGAGAACTATGGGTTAGCACATTTGTATTAATCTGTGAAGTTACCATCCTGGGACATTTCAGTGCGTTACCTTAACTATGAAGATTCTATAGAACAGAAATTGTGGTAGGAGAAATATTTGTTCCATTTCAGAGTTGAATAAAGAGTAGATGTCAAAGTTTTTAAGGTACATATATTTTTTTTTTCAGAAGTGATCATACAAATTAAAAATTTGAATAAAGCGGGTCAGACCTTTGATGAGAAAACAGCTATGATTTTCTGTTAAAACTATTGTCAATTCAAAAAAATCTTAGAAAATATTTTTAAGAAGATTTAACTTTTGTTACTCTCTTTAAATATAGTCTACTACTAAAGTCAATTTCTAGAATAAGGTGCTATTCCTTCTGGGCCAAAATAATTAATCATCCTTCTACATGGAATTAGTATTTATGAACTATATCCTTTTGTTAGCTGAATGAAGACCAAAAGTATATTCAGTGCATTTCCAAAGACCTTTTAAGTAGCTCAACAAAGCACATAATGCAGGCCTTGTCTTACAAGTCTGTGATGATACAGTTTAATAGTGTTATAAGGCTATGGCGGTGTGTAGTTGTCACGATGGTAGATTGTGCTGGTCTGTATAGATTTACTGTCATTCTTTAGGCTTTTCATACATGACAGAGGTTGTCTGAAGCACAGCAGGGACATGAAGCTTGCAGGGGTTAAGTGTTACTTGCCTCCTGGCTTGCTACATAGTCCTCCCTGCACACATACAGAGATGAGGTGCAGGGTACATCCGTCACCGGGCTGATGACATGATGGATTACTCATGTCATTGTCAGTACAGTCAAAATCACTCTGTTGCTGATAAGGTGGCCCCTTTTCTTTACTCTGGTTGAGTGATGCTATTTTCCCCTCTGGTTTTAAAACTGTAGCTCACACAAACATCCCTTAAATCAAAGATGGAGAAGACTATTTTTAATTGTACATAGTAGCTTTGGAACATTGAAGACAAATTCCTTTGAAAATTACTTTCAGAATAGACAGATGTGTATCAAATGTTTTGCATCACTTGATTTTTTTCTGATCCTGAAAATAAAATATTTTAAGAGGGATGATGAATGTTTCTCTGAACTCATTCTTCCTCATGATTAATCAAAGAGTTTGAATTGCTAGCATCACTTCCAGATTCTTCTTCTCTGTGTGAGAAGAGAGACAGCTATCCTTGTAGTAGCACTGGAAGAGGATAAAGCACTGGAAAATGGCAGGACTTTGGAAATGTTTGTAGGGGATCTTTGCAAGAGCTATGCAGTGCAAATAAAAAATTCAACAGGGGCCCTAAAGTCACAAACTCTTCTGCACGTAGTGTCTGATGCTGCTGTCTTTCCACAGCTCCTCTGTGAAACCTGAAGAGGGTGACCTGAGTGGAGCTTTTCAGGAGTCCTGAAATATCAGCTGTAGAAGAGGAATGTTGAGCACAGCATTTATTTTCCTGGAAAATTACTGTCAGAGAATTCCATGTGAGTTCATAATTATTGTCACAGCTTTTCCTGATGCAAAATTTTGCTCCATAATGCCTTTTCCACCCTGTCTCCACAAGCCTGAAGGTGGTACTAACACTCGAACTCACTCTTTGCCTAAGTTTTTTTTTTGTGAGAAATACAGATGGTCCACAAACAGGCAAGTGTGTTTGGCAGACAAATGTGAAAGTCTTGCTGGACTTTCAATATCACAGGAGGACTACTTCCATCCCATATGGAATATTATAAGGCTTTCATGGCACACAAAGGCGCTGTTCCATTCACAGTGGCACGGTGATATTTCAGCCTAATTTTTTCTTATATTCTCTTCCTGAAGTCAAAAGTTCTACTGGAGAAATTGTGCTTGGAGAAGGAAATCATAGTCACTGTCTGGTTACTCGGAATAGAAGAGATTTGGAAGAAGCACATGCAGGTATACTTTTAACTGCAAGAATATTTTTTGATTTTCAAGCCTTTTTGCAATCTGCACTCTTTATCTGAAATGTATAGCACGATTTCCAACCCATTGTACTTTCTATGTTATTTATCTTTTCATTCCAATGTGTGTACATGTACATGCCATACAGAGCACGTAGTCTGTTGTCTTTATATATTGTCTTTGCAAATGATCATAGACAGCAAAAAATCACTAAATTTTTTCTCTCTGAAACCCAGAAATTCTTTCAAAAACACATGATCATATTCACCTACTGACAAGAAAATCTTTTCACAGAATCTACATGCAGGCAGCTGACTTAAAGAAAAACAGAACTGAAAGTTTGTGCGTGCATATCAAGAGCCCAAAAGATATATACTCTCCCATATTTACATACCCATGTATGCTGATACATCTAAATAGCTTTGTTTTGAAGTTTGAAACAGATTTAAATGGAAAGTTATTGAAGAGAACTGTGTGGTCTGAATTTTAATCCCTGAACCCACCGGCTTCTTTTTTATTGCATGTGGTGTGGCCTTGAATTGCAGAATGTTTTAAACATACATAATGAGCTCAATGTCAAACTGTTGAGCCTTTTGTCTTTAACAATAAGCACTTAGCTCAACTAAATGAATAGAAATTGCTTTAGTGAATTACAAAAGCCAAGGTTTTTTTTTACTGCACTAATACTGACATTAATTAATGTAGACATTGTCATATTTTACAAATATATGGAATTAAAATCAACGGTTAAAAAATGCAACAGACATCAGTAAACAACACAAATTTCAACAGTCAAAGATGCTGCATAATAGTATTTCTTCTACCATGAGTAACAATTTTTTCTGATTCATTTGCATTTATATAGGCTACATTTAGAACATATATGGTACTGGTTGAATGGCAAGAATCAGAAAGAAATAATGTAAACAGTATGTGTAATTTCTGTAATTTGGAAAAAGATTGTGTCTCTAATTCATAGCAGACATTTTCTCCTACCTTATTTCGTAAAGGACACTTGCAACAGGATAACTTTTTTAATGTTGGAAAAGAAGAGATCTTATTTTCTTTCCTCAAAATCAGGAGGAGTATTCAGAAATTTACAGTAAATGGCAATTCATGCTTTAGAAATTCCTTCAACCTACTATTAGAGTTGCTGCCAGAGATCTGAATGCTTTTTGCCTAAATCTCTGTAATCCAATAAGCTTTTGTGTTTAGCAGCTTGTTTTGAAACTTCTATAGCACCCCAGCCTGTGTCTCTGTATGTTCCTTTGCAGGCAGGTGAGTGCCCCAGGGCCTGATTATTATTCAAGCCAGGAGGCCTTCACAGCCCCAACCAGAATGTAATTTGTAATTAACTGTCATTTACTTCTGTCTGCACTGACTTGTTGTTCAAAAGACAGTGTATTTGAGCTGGTCACTAGCTTCTCTTTGTTGTGGATATGATGTCTTTCAGATCTAGTTTTATTCATAATGTTTATAAAACCAAGTACTTGCACTCTTGAAACCAAAGCAGAAAGGGGATTTCACTGATTTTTCCTAAATAAAGTAGGTATATGCAATTATGAATAATTAGGTATGTAAAAAGGAGTATTTGATGCTCTGGGATGGGTTTCTGAGCAGAATAGTTAAGTTCATGTGAAATATATTTTATTGAAGTCTGTTAGAGATAGAGCATTCCTGATTTAAACTTCTTGTAGTTGAGATCTGTAAAATGAAAGTGCATATTTATTAATTCTTCTTAACACATTTTAAACATCACAACTGTATTTTCTCACTGAAGCGGGACCACTAATGTATTCTGCGAATGTACCCATATCATGAATTTGTAATTGTCCCCATGGTAATCTTTTGTTAGCTGAAATAAACAAAAGCATAACATAATATTCACATTTATTTCTTTAAGGACTGTGCTTCGAATTATTATTGACATAATTTTAATTCACAAACAATAAAAAAATAAAAAAGGCTTTTTCTGTTTAAACTCTGTTTCATGCACTTCTCTGTGAGAAAGCAAGCATGACATTGGGCAACAGTAAAGATCCACAAACAAAGCCACTTTAAAAATAGGTTAAACTTATCTGATTCTGACCTTTAGCTCAGCCTTGCTGAGTGCTATACTTCTATTTTGCCAGAGCAGTTGGCCCGTTTCATCTCATTTCTCTCTGCTGATACTGCTGCTGTTTCTCTTGCTGTTAATGTCGCCTCTTCCACCTTCACAGGTGCCATTGCTGCACATCCTCTGCGGCAGCTGGGGCGGGAGACTCCCCAGGCAGAAGGAGCAGGACAGCCCCCCCAGCCGGTCCCCAGCCCCTGTGCAGAAAAGGAGCACCTCCCTCTGGTCCCAGCAGCTCCTGGCCTGCTCGGCATTTCCCAGCACTATCCTGTCGGATTGCGTATTCCGGGCAGTATATACCGGTCAAGGGGATGCATAAAGAGGCTCAATGGCATTCTTTTGTCATACTTAAAAGGCGGGGTGGCTGGGAGGGGGTGGCTGGAGAGAGAAGAAAGAGAAGAAAGAGCAATGTCTATAGGAACAGCTTTCCCCCCATGGTGATTTGCATAAAGTTGGATTAGGCAGCTCTTCAAGCCCCCAAAGGCTGATTACTTACGCTGGGCCTTATTAATTATTTCCTTCTTTATTTGAAACAATTAAGGGGAGAAAATAAACACTGTGACACTATCTCTTTAAGATCGGGAGCAATAAAGGCGTAAGACCCCAAAGAAAGCTTGCTTTTTGTGGAGTGTTTTCTGTTCTCGCCAGCCACGTCGGGGCTAGCAATTCCCATGTGTTATCAAAAGAGACAAGAAGCAGCAGGCTTTAGCACCTAGCTGAGCGGGATTGCTACATGCCACTCTAAGTGCGATTAAGCTTCCTTTAGTGCACCAGTGACATCACTGATGGCTCAAAGCTGCAGCTACTCAAGAGTATTAGAATGCATTTCATGCTTGGCTTACTCAAAACTGCAGAGCTAAAATTTACACCTTATTTGATGTTCTTCTCCCTGCTGTTAATTGGTAAAGGGATCTCTGACCCTTTTGATCTCTGCTACAATCCTCTAAATGCCCAGGTCTGCTAAACTGTTCAGCAGGAGATGCTCAGCAGTTGCCCAGTAATGTGAAGTCTTTTTTTGGCTTTCGTGCCTTTGGTTTACATCCAAGTTCCACAGAAATAAGAGATGACAGTTGTTATAGATATGCTGGTTTAATTACTTGTCAGCTTAGAGCTGATATCTCGGCTAGCCAACGTGGAAGCTTAACTTTCTTCTAGTAGCTTAAAGCATGACCAACTGCTAGTGCTTTTGTATTTAGCTATAAAACTCTGGATACATTTAAGATAAAAAATAAAATAGAGGAAGAGCCTTTTTGATTTACTTGCAAAAGTGATCAGCTTTTGGTGCACTTGATTTCGTGTAGATCTTAGGCAATGTAAAATTATTTGGTCGTATTGATATCTAAGTGAATATTGGATTTGTTTTAATTCTGATTTATAATTGCATGGGGAATACCAAATACACATTTCCCCTGCTCCCTTTGAAATGGGAGATTTAAAATCTTTAAGGGAATTAAGGAGAGGTGCATTGTGTTGACTCGACTACAAATATTACTATACAAAGTTGTAACAGCTTTCCTTGAGGAGGCATCCCTTCAAAAGGAGCCCGGTGCAGATAATCGTAATGTATATGTGACTCAAAGCGATTAGCATGCACACACCTCTGCATATGGCTGAATTAATTGCACAGAATACTGTGAATTTTAATGGAGTTGAGGTATCCATTAAGCACCTTTGAAGAATTTGCTTAGTGAAGAACACATCAGGAATACCCTAATAACTGTTGCCTATAGGTGAAGGCCGGCTAAAACGTGACCTGACAGTCGAGACACCATACTCTCCCCCTCCAAACCCTGCCAGAGGTTTTTAGTGTTTATCCCAGGCTTTGTTATCCACCAAGATACATAGTTTCCATTGAAGTGAAACAGATTATTGGTTACTATAGTTTCCCTATTGCTCAATTCAGTGCTGTGAAAAGCCAGGGACAATAGGTTTAAAAGTCCAGTTAGGACAAATAAATCCATGTTGAGAAGAATGGGAGAGAAGATACCTGTTCTTCTGTCTTTGATGTATTCTTTATTTTGTAGGATAGAAGGGGAATTAGTGGAGGGTTAATTGTTCCGTGCTTAGAGCTCTGTCTTTCCAGTTTACTGCAGAGTGAAATATAGTGCTGTAAAGACAAAGTGAATATTGTTTGATTTCTTGCCCTCCCCCCGCTCCTTTCCAGTTTTCAAAATGTTCAAGATACTGTAGCTATGCCGTGGACACAGGAATACAGATTTCTGAGTTTAATCTCTGGCAATATATTTTCCCTTCACCCAGTCTCATCCATATACTCTTTCCATGCCAAAACAGTAAAAGACATTTTCTTAGATTCTGAGAAAATTACTCCACCCGGAATTTTGAGGTTAAGCTACAGAAAATTTACATTAAGGGAAGTGAAAATGTCAGCTTTCACCAGGATACATCAAGAACCAACCATCTGAGCACACTGGCAAAATTAATGTATTCTAGAAGGCCAACACACAAATGTTAAGAGGGACTTGATGATACTGTGCAGATTAAAGCAGTGGCTTTTGTGCCTTTGGAAGCTATGTTTGCATTCAGCCCAGTAAGACTAGGAAAAAAGTTAATTTGATTTGATAACTGAAAAGGTCACACATTTTGTTCAGCGCCTTGCATGCTTTTTTTTTCCTTAACTAGATTCTCTGTTTCAGTCAGAGCTCACATCTAAGGATTTCCACTTTGCTTCAGCCCTTGTTGAATCCTGCCAAGAAACAGGTTGTGGACAGCCTTCTACATGCGTAATACAATAGCAAAATGGAAAGCCACTGAAGTCAAACTGTGTTCCAAGCTTATTTGGCTTCATTTATCCTATATTTGTCATTCTTCTGTGCAATTTCATGGGGAAAATGGTGGAGGGGAACAGAATTAATCAAGCTCAGTCTGCAAAATACAGTGCAGGTAAACGACAGAAAAAGCTTAAATATTGGCAATCTTTACCATAAGTGCAACCTTCTTCTCTGAAGGTGTTATTTGACATTGCTGAAGGTTTCATCTTGATTACTTTCAATAAAATCCAAAGTAAGGATGACTGTCTTGGCTCAGTAAGCAACAAGGTTTTATCACTAATTACAATCCTTTATTACCAGTAGTTTAATAGGTTTATGATAGGTCATAAAACAATTCAGCATGGGAGTACATAAAAGGAATACGTTATACAGCTGTGACATCTTAATATCTATTCATTGTAATCATTTTATGATCTTTAATGGTAGCATTTTTAAAATAAGTTTGTATGCTTTTACATGAAATAGATGGCCACCAAAAATGGGAGGTGAAGGAAAACCACATAAATATAGAGTAAAATACTTAATGAGGCATTTTGAAAACTTCTAATGTCAAAGGCATGTAGACTGTATCACGCATGTGGAGTCTCATTATGGGTAATTATAATAAAATTATAAGTGCTATAATAATTCTAACCTTGAAGGCACAATAAAGGATAGTTATATTTGCCTTCCTAGCCCACACATCTGAGACGTTTTCCTCATTAATTATATTTCATGTAAGTATAATTATGTAGTGTAAGACTAAAATTCGAAAGCATTTGCTAAATCACTGTTAATGGCAGCCTTATTCTTCAGAGCTTTAATATAACTAATTATATCTAAAGTTATAGGCTGAAAGAAATGGAAACAAAGTAAAATTTATGCTGGATGGGATTTTTTTCCCTACTGATTGTTTTAATCTGTCATGTAATTAATGAATGGGAAGTGAGTTAGTAGAGAAAATGGATTATTGTTTGAAACTATAGTAAAAGTCAAACCTAATTCCTCCATTATAAGTTATTTTGACTTTGGCTTCACTGGAATCATCCTGGCCTAAAACTCTACATTTGCTGTGACACAGAACGTTGTTACAGGTTTCCAGACATTTTTGGAGAGGGTATACTACACAAAGAATTCTGATAGTTTCCGTAGTGCCTAAAATATTTGACTATGATTAAACTACAAATACCAAGTCATCGTGCATGATAGCAGGAAAATAGTGTTTTGAAATGCTGTAACACTTAATTTACTAAGATTTGTCTCATCGCATTGGTTCACAAGTCTGTACCTTTCTCCATCCACTAACTGCTACATTAGAAGCTTTGTTGGTGATAGAGTTATTTGGACTTTACCTTGAAAGTAAATGTACACTCAATACCTCAGTATGGAATAATTCAATACAAAGATACATCTTTTCTTCATTAAGAGTACTGTTTAAATATCTATGAACAAAACTATATATTTCAGGATAAATAAGCAAATATATTTTCACAGAAGTAGAGGAGAAGAAAAATTACTCAGAATGCAATGGAAGGTTTAGAAAATGTTAAGGTAGATATTGACTTTAAAATAATGCTCAATATACATAGGGTTTTTTTTCCCCTAAAGTTCAAGCACACAATAGCTGGAGGGGGGAAATCTGAAGTTCTTTCCAATGATGAAAAGATGATTTACAAATTATTGTGAGCTGGCTTTGAAGAGGGAAAAATACACAGTGATTCAAAAGACCTCCCCAAAATTAAAGCTGTAGTTTTATTTTCTTTCCTTTGCTCACCATAGTTTATTATATATTTGTACAATAACGTACATAGCTGCAGAGCATATGTGAGAACTTAACACACCTAACATAATGAAACAAAATGTGTTTATTTTGCCTGTGCACACATAATCACACATGCTTAATATATTCCCATATTAACTATATCGTGATTTCAGACTTTATCAGGATCAATGATGCTGAGGTTGAGACATTCCAAAAGAATATAGTAAATCATCTTCTAATTATTACTTCCTGCTGGGTGTTTCATATACCTGCAGATCTATTCCAAAGCAGATATTTACATATACCTCACAGGTTTATATACATTGGATGTTCCAGGCAATAGGACTTCGAAAAGAAGTATTTTGAAACACCTTGTAATGGAAGATGAATACCTCAGACCTGGTAAATTTCTTCTTTCCATGGGGAAGGGAGTGGGATGTAAAAAAAAAATAAATAAATAAAAAGAGCAAAATCCATAGAATGGTCTACATTTGTTCCATAATCCACGTAGATGCAACAATCATCCATACCTTTGTCACATGACCTAAAAACAGTGGAATCAAGAAAAACAGGGAGCAGGTAGTCAGCTTTGTTTGCTTCCTAATCTTTTTTCTTTTTATTTTTAGATAAAAATTACACCTGATTCTTTAAATGGATAAGGAAAAGGATTATTTTCTGCCCCAAATCCCTTTCTTTGGGTGTTGTCTTGGTCAAATTTCAATTCATAGAGCAGTTAAAAACCTGAAGTCCTCTAGATTTATACTGGAAAACAGAGAGAAACCTGACATTTCAGAAAATTCTCCTTGTTGTGGTTCTTATCCCCCTTCCAGAAACACACTGCTGCAGGACTAACCTATTTAGGTGGGATTTGCAAGAGAGGATTTGAGGAATTGTACTGAGGTACAGAGCTGGTGTGGTAGAATTTGGATTTATGTTGGGGCTTTCTCATGGGATTAGTTATTAGTTGCAGCTGATACAGTGTTGGTAATTTAACTACCCAGTATTTGAAAAACCAGGCAAATATATATATTTTATATACTAAGAGAATAATGTTCCCAGTTATGTTCCCAAGCCCCTGTTACACAGTTAAATAGGGAGATTTTATTGTGCTATCAGTTGCTCTCTGCACAGAATGCAATTATTAAATTGTGGTTATTCTCTTCCTGATAAAACAAATAATTGCCCTAAGCAAATAGTAAGTAATAAGTGAAACGGCTTTAATTGCTTGGTGCTATAGTAACAATTTATTTTCTTTTCTTATGTTCTCATTACTGAGGGTCTATCTATGAAGGCAAGTTAGAGCAGTTGCTAATAGGGCATGTTGCTTAAAAATCTTTTTCATTCTTTTATTTCACAGTCTGCTTTGCAGTGTTTTGACAGAGCTTTTGTGGGAACAGACTATTACAATTTTGCTTTTTAGGTCCTATTTTTACTTGCTTTTAGCCACTTTGCACATTCTATAGGATACTAGATAAAGCCATGGGAGGATCAGGTGTGATAAATGTTAAGTGTTGCATAAATTAAATCCGGTTAATGATGTTAAACACCTACAAATTAATCAAAGCAGCACCTAACTTTTCAGTGTCTGGCCCTCAGACAACAATTAAAAACCAATGTTCCTAATATCTATCTAAAGGGCATGGGCTGATCAGCAAGTAATCCTGAACACCCACAGGTGAAGTGAGGAGCCAGCTGAAGCAGCTGATAAGAAACATAATGTGATGCTCAAGTCTGATATCTCAAGCTGTTCTTCCCTAGAGGTTATCTGAGGGAAGAAGGCAGAATGGCACTGTCCTTAAGATATCTGTGTTTTGGAAGCCCCTCTTGAGCATTGTTGAACTTATGGCCTTGCTCTGAGTTGAACAAGGCTACCTCTTTTCAAAATGCCATTGTCAAGATGATAGGACTGTTCTTAATATATTTATTACATTCAGAACTAGTGTGCTGAGCCTAATTTTCCTTGGAGGAAATCACCTTCTTTTCATGTAACTGGAATGAATTTTCACCTGTGAGGTATAAACTGTCAGAGCTCTTTCATCTTACAAACTCTTTGTGTTTTGAGAGAAATGAAGAAATCTTCCTTCACCTAAAGAAGAGCTAATTCAACAAGAATATTCAAGTCCATTCACATAAAAGTCTCATTTAACATTTTTTTCAGTGTTTTGCCTGTGTTTGCTTATGAGTCCTCTTTTTGTGGAGCTCCTCTAGATTTCCTCAGACCTTTCTTCCACATGCATTAGTGTAAATTGATTTCTTGGTGTTCAATAGGACAATTTTTATTGTTAGGTCTCCTAGGTTAGCTGGGGTTTTTTTCTTAGCCAAAATGGCTAGTCTCTCTTGTCCCTTAATATTGTATTACCACCTTCTTAAAGGCTACAGGCTTAGGAATCAGCTAGATTCAGCTGAGTGTGGAGTATCCATCAAATGCTTCCTGCAAATATAGGTCCTTTATCATGCACTAAGATAATTGGAATTAGATCTGAGGTCCATGCCTTTCAAAGAAATAATGGTCATTTAAGTCAATGCTAATGGAGTGAAATTACAGAAATACAAGTCTTAGCATAAAAAAGTAGAGTAGGACACAACATATATCTTCCAGTATTAGGATTAATACAATGAAAGCATTTTACCTACCTTGAAGTCTTTCTTCATTATGCTATTCATTATCTAGAGCAAATATGCTCATTAATGTCAGTTTTTTGCCTTTGATTAGCTTGTTTAATGCATGTTCTTTTACCTTTTTTTCCTATTTTGATGCCTAACTTATTTTCAACATAAGTATGTACTCTACTAGAGACAGCATCTAGTATTTTAGCAGTTAAACCAAATTACTTAATATAGTCAAATTTTTGTCTCACCTAATCTCTTTTTAGGTACAGAAAATGCCTGCCCAAAACATTACCTTTATGTCCTCATCACACATAACAAAATTTCCTCATTTTAAATTACATCAAAATAATTCCTGGAAGATAAAAAAACTTTCTCTACTTCCTAGATGTAATTCACTTAAAATTTACAGTGAAACTTTTCTAAAATAAAGTGTCAGTAAAACTGGTGAACAAATCAAGTTTGAATTCTAGTTAAGATTTGGCTTGGTGTCCTGTTATGTCTTGTTAAGTCTGGCTTGGTTTTCAGAGTTGAAAGGAATTTTGTATTTCAAAGAGACCTTGCAATCATCAACCTGCTTGAATATGACTCTACAGAATGAAATGTCTATATCAAAATGAAGATATCAAATAGAGGCACATAGTGCTGTTTATGAATATTATTAAATTTTAAAATCTCTTTCATAGATTTTTGAAAATTACTTGAATCAGGTTTTAGATACATGTCAACTATTTGGACTTAATTAAAATTTCCCCACGAAACAATTTTTAAGCTCTATTTTCTCAGTTTGGATTATGAGTAAACACAAAATAATTAAAGTGTAGTTGGAAACATTAGTTTTTACTGTACATTGGAATGTTGTCTGCTACTTACTTTAAATAATAATCTTGCCTCAAATGTAATAAATGCTTTGATTACAGAAATTTCTCATATATGACTGAAATG
Source organism: Euphonia xanthogaster (assembly GCA_034509185.1). Classification (NCBI taxonomy): domain Eukaryota; kingdom Metazoa; phylum Chordata; class Aves; order Passeriformes; family Fringillidae; genus Euphonia; species Euphonia xanthogaster. The sequence continues at coordinate 88,896,332 of JAYDZK010000113.1, forward strand.
CTAATTTCCATACAAAACTGAGAGTAAAGGAAAGCATGCAAAATGTATATTCATCAGTTTGGATGATCATTATTCTTTTCCTTAGGGTGATTCTGATCTCCCCAGACATATTATCTATTTCACAGTTAGAAATGTTCATAATTTAAATAAAATTTTGAGCAATTTTGGGAGTTTAAATTATTATATAAAAAAGGTGGCTGAACAATTTGGGAAGGCCCACACTATGTGAATGTGAGTGCTGCTGTCTCAGAGAAAGAAGAGGATAAAACCAATTAAGAGTAGAACTCCTCGAACTTTGGCAAAGCATTTCAGTTACCTTCTTTCTGAAAACTCTGAATTAAACATTGGACATAAAGTAAATATGGGAAGTTTTACTTGTTTCCTTGACTTCCACACTGTTCCCATTGGTGACATCTTGTTTTCATTTGCCAAGTGCTTTGTACAAGCTGGCAGTCACCTCTCTTGTCTACTGGGTTTACAGACCTGGTCACTGGTGCAGTCAGCTTCCATCGTTCAAGCTACAGGTTAATTCCCATGGACCTAGGGCTAAATGTCACAGGAGAGAGGAACTTCAGCCCAAGAACTCCAATTTAATCTGGTCCTCTGTGTAAACCAATATGCTGGAAACCCATCACCTAAGCTCATAAGTAATTTCTCTTGTTAGAAGTCCTAACAACCACTTTGAGCAAAGGACATTTCAATCTGTCTCATAATTATTTACTGTGCCTCTCAAATCCTCTGTGTTTCTTTTGCTACATTACCAAAAAGCTTCCTTAGGAGATGAAGGAGAGGAGAGATTTGGGAGACTGCCTGAGGTCTGTGGGACAGGAGCACTGAGAGAAGGGTGGAATGTTTGGCAACCTTGTAATCATCTCCACTGTCGGAGCTTCAGACCTGTTAGACATTAAATAGCACTACTCTGTCCATCTTAATGCATTCTTACAAGTTGGACAACATTCTTTATTAGAGCTAAGAGACTTTAAATTTGACATCAACAGTAACTAGCACAACTGCACCAGTTCCCAGCCTCATTTGATTCATACCCAAATTAATACCTCTTGGGCAGGATCCGAGCCAAAAGCCTCAGCATGCCATTCAAGTGGGTCTCAAGGGTTTCATACATGCTCAGATTATGCATGCCTTTAATCCTATTGCACATTAAACAGCATGAATAGGACAACATCTTGGTCAGCTGAAATCCTAAAACAATATTTAGATCAGACTAACTGGTACTAAGCATCTTGTACTTAGCTGCTCCCCAAAACACAGTGTTTTTCCTGACATGTCTTTCCTTGCCCACTGGGTCAGGGATCAAAAAGACTAAAACTTACAAATGATCCCCTGCTGGCTTCCAAATCCCAACCACAGAATCTGTGCTCAAAATCCTTTGGAAGAGTAGAAGTAGTCACTGAGGTGCATATGTCAATCAAAATTTTCTCACTATTGCTTTTTATTCACCTCATCTGTTTGGATTTACACACTACTGTCACTCAAACTTTGTATTTGACTCAAGGCTGAAACAGCATTTTGTCAAGGTTGCACACTCATGCCTGAGTGCTGTGCACTCAGTGCTCTCGAAAATATGGTACAAAATAGCAATTGCATGCTGAAAGAAGAAGAAATTGCATGAATCTTTCCTACTCACAGAGAACTATTTTGATTTTTAGGGGCAATTGTGATATTTTGGAACAATATAAGTTATTGCCATTACTTAGGGTGCAAAAGCACCTCAAAGGAATTTGGTAGTTTAACTGTTCAGAGTGACAGAAGGAGAATGGAAATTATTGTCATGGAACACATTGGGATGTGCTTGACTCCAGACAACAAGTTTGTGGCCTTATCAGTTGGATTGTGGCCTTATCAGTTGGAAACTAATGAAATGGAGGAAATCTTGTGCACATGTAAGGATGCAACTAATGTGATGGGGTTGTGAAAAAGAATGGCAAGTTACAGAATACATCAGGCCAGATTATTTTATTAGAGACCAGTTTTACTAGTACCATGAGGGAAGACTATCAAAAGACTTCTTTAGGAACATGATCTGCAGGACTACCTATCTGTATTCGGGAAATATGGAACTAAATGCAGGAAAGGATTATTAGGAACATGCAGTAGCTATTGTGTGAAGATGGATTAAAAATACCTAACTTCTTTAGAGACAATATAAGAAAGTTTGGAGGAAAATTAATAACTCAGAAACACGGGGCTAAATATTCAAGAGGAAGAAGAGTTTTTTACATAAAGCAATTAAATGAACATTTGAGAAGTTATAATAATTTGGTTGTAAATGCATTTAGTTTGCTAACTAGATTGTATCCAACCATCCAAGAAGTTAGGTTTTAGTTCCCAAATAGGACAGTGTGGTAGGAACTCAGTGTAAGATGGTGATAAGAAGGAAAGATTTAAAAACTTGCAAAAGAATTCTGGGGGAAAAAAAAGAGATTAGGCTTGTGATAGGAATGATTAGGTATCCAGTGTGTCCAGGGAGTTGAAATGACTGCTGCCTGCTTACACTGCATGTAAAAGGAATTAATCTTGTGCCCTGCACTTCTCAGACACCTTCCTGGAAGCAAGGAAGGAATATTTTCATATCTTGGTAAATAAGTTTCTTACAAGATGGAAAGTTTTCTTTTTTGTGAAGTGTTGGAAATTGACCATAACTAGATAAAAATTATAGAAAGGATATTCAAATACTTCTACTCTTTTCTACTGCAATTAATGTTCAGTGCCATACTATTTTATCTCTGTCATTTACCCAGGGTAAAATGGCCACTTGGTTTGGCTCTACAAGGAAAGATTTCCTTTATTTGAAATTTGATGCACTTTTTTACTATGGAGCATAGTGCTTTCTTTATAGGCTCACTTGAGAGTTTTATTTAATTGCTTTCTGATATTGCAGGGACATAGGTATTGGAGATGACTGTAGCCCCTTCTGTGTCCTTTCTGTGACATTCTGTTGTTGCAACTTTTACTGAAGATCTGAATTTTCCTTTGGTCCTGGGAAATGTGATAGGTGGAAGAAAGAAGAATAGACTTTATGTGGATAAATCTAAAATAAACATCTATCAAATAGTTAGCTGAGATTGTGAATGAACGACTCAGTGACCCAAGTGATGCCTCCCAATCCAATCTTTTAGAATCTTTTAGGTCCCAATCCCATGACTGTGTGCATTTAATCCTTCCCCTGTGCCACCAATTCCCCATTAATTTCACAGATTGAACACTTGCTCAAATCCCACATATTTCTCACGAATTCACTGAAGTATTTAACATTCTCCATCATCATCCTTCTCTGAACTAAAGACGTGCCTTGCAGCTCTCAGGAAATTAATCACTTTTCCATCAAAACAGCATAAGTCCTAAAAAATGCAGCATATTTTCATACAAAATTTCCCATGTTACTAATCTTCCTTTCAGACCCATAAATTTTCTCTCACCCTTTACTAGAATTATCACCCACCCAAACCAAACCCTTTCTAAAAGTGAGCAAAACATATCCCGTTACCATCAGACAGAAAGACCTTCTGTGTCTGGTCCAAGTAGCTCTTCTAAATAAATCACTCCAACAGAGTTCTGTCTTAATGTTCTTTTTCCATGTAAAATATTCTGCATTTCTTTTACCATATTGCCAGTACTTCTTGGGGATATGTCTTTCCCATCTCAGTCCGGGGAGACAAGTCCCTTTATGATCACATGGGGAAGTGATCATTCATTCAAAACACAGAAATACTGAATATTGAATGATGAATACTGAAATAATACTTGACTTTAGGTGCATGAAGAAAGGCAGTGAACCCAATCGGAAACTCTAAAAAAATACCTTTCCAAACTGTATTGCCATTGTTACTGGCAAACTGATAGTGGGAAAATACTGTGGCTAGTTTTTGAGTATGTTCTTAGTTACCTGAATTGACTTACACTGAGAATTTGCGCTAAAGGAGCATTTTTTATCAATGTGTTTAAGGAAAATTTATCCAAACCCTTACCAAAAGCAATCTCTCACTTGAGATGGACTGATGATACACTCTCAGTTATTAAAGAGGGAGTTTTTTTAATGAACACTGTGAAAAAAACTGGGCTTAAATCCCACCTTTGCCATTCCCTGTGTTACCTAGGCAACACTTATATTCTCTTTATATCTGTTTCTTCCTGTGAATATTTGCTATAATAATTCTTGACCAATTCACAGGGGTGTTGTGATGTGAGCACTAATTAATTCACACCTTCATAGCTAAAAGGTGCCTTGCAAGTATTAACACCATTATTTTTAATAATATTTACTTAGGCTATGTTAAAGCCTTTCAGACAGATACCACTGATTTTACATTTTCCTTCAAATTTCTCAGACTGACTTATCTAAACAGTAAGGAAGGAAATGATTATGCAGAAGGGCCAAGTATAAGGATAGCTACTTTTTAAAAGCAGACGTTTTAAAAATAACATGTATGATTCAGCAAAGCTAGGGAATAGATAGGGATTTCTGTCAGGTTGGAATGATAAATGGAAGGACTCTAGTGGCCCTTCTGTTTGTTTAGACCTCTTGTTCCTGCTACAGCTCTGCACAAAACTAGCATTGAAGTGCCTACTGTTAAAACATAACATAACCTGACAGTGATCAGCCCAGAGGGCTTTTCCAAGAGAAGGCCATATTGTTCTGCGTGGGGAAGTGCTCTACCACGAGATGTCCTGAGACGTGAAGGAAAGCACTGAGTGCGGAAGACTTTCCAGTACATTAGTAGTATATGAAAGGAGCTGACCACTCATACATTAGTATGGCCTTGTCCCAGAGACTGACATATGGGAAAGCACTGCATCAGATTCTCTGCTGACTGCTTGTTTTCTCCTTGTTTTATAACATCAGATACAAAGTGCAAAACACACCAGATTTACCATTACAGGGCCTGAACGCACTCCGTGTATGGTTAAGATACTTAACTTTTATATTGTGCAGATGACTGAACAATTACAGATCCCATTATTTTTTTACTATGCACTATTTGTAAAGCCACTACAGAATGTTTACCTTGGGAACAGCTTTAACATTAAGCATATTATATACCAACTAGGCCATTTGCAGTTAAGCAGTTTTCTGCTAATGGCTCTAAAGTATTCTGTTTTTGACTCCAGAGGATTTTTAAATGTCACGAAAGAGACTGCATTTATGATACATCTAATTTCTTTATTCAGGTAAAGTGAAGCAGCATGATACTGTCTTGAAAACAAAATAAGAATGAAGGAAAATTCTCACGAAAATTAATGTTAAAAGAATAATAACAGGTATTTTCAAAAACACTACACAGAAATTTTAGAAATGTTGCTCTGAATTTTTGTGTCTTTTTCTTTCTTTCCTGTTGTTTGTTTTTATGTAGACTATTAACATGCCAAGATGTCTACTTTTGCAGATTCATTTGTGCAGTGTAAAGAAACAGTAAGTATCATATTACTCTAAAATTTAGTGGAAATGCATCTCCAGTTTGCACAGGTAGATTTCCAGTGTGCCTGAATTTCACCAAACTTTGCACATCTCGGGGAAGATTATGCTGTGGCCAGCAGGTTTTCCACAGCTCGATTATTGGGCTTATTCACTTATTCACTGCAGCTTTTTTTTTTTCCTGTGAGCTCTACCAACATGAAAGAGCTGGAAAGGGTCCACAGACACAATGCCTGACAGCTAGTTGGTATAGCCCCAGTATTTCCCCAAACAAAGAAGTCTCTTCTGCTTTTTAGATGAACAAACATCAAGCTGCCTCTCTAAACTACTTATAATAACTCAGGGTTGTTATAGTTGAGGAAAAATGAACTTAAGAGTGATGAATAAAAACTGAGGTGTGATGAGAGACAATTCAGTGTGATGCTTGTCCCACCCAGCATTTTAGGGTCAATTTTCTATTGATTCACAGTTACACAAGCTAAGAATCACCATTGGTAATATGACATAGTCAGAGTCTGAATACCTTTTCAGATTCATATACACTGACTGAATGTGATCAGTTCACCAGATATATTTTGGTTAATATTTTCTTATATTTCTCTGTAAAACCAAACTAGGAGGGGAAAAAAAAACAAACACGTATCTGTAGAACTATGAAGATATCTCTTATGCTGACAATCATCAGAAAGAATTTAATTTTTGAAGGAATCCTCACAAGCAACATAGTTTTCTCACATATAATGAATATTCCCTTTGCTATTCACTAGATCAATCCATGCAGTCAGACATACAGTGAAAGGATCCAAGATGCAGAGAAATTAACAGAAAGAAATCAGCAAATCAACCTTTATGCATTTAATAGACTGCTGCTCATTCCCTCCAGTTTCAAGCTCTGCATGAGCATATGTTTCCCCTTTTTTTGTTGTTTTCTAGAAAGCACTCAAGGGGCCTCTATGAAAGTAGCAGGGGATGACAAGCTGAGTTTGCCAGCACTTCCCTGTGCAGGTGCTTTGCTCAGTTTGTGGACACTAAGCTACATGAGTGATTCCTTCTGTTTACAACTATGGTACAACAGCACACATTCAAGGAAAGTCTCTCTGCCACTGCTGGTTTTCCCCAATGTCTTAGAAATGATTAAATGTTCCCATTGAAGCAGATAATGAGAAACTCTGTGGGAAAAGTGGATTTTCTTTTTTGTTCTGCATTTACATGCAGACTGTTTGAGATGCCAAGAATATGATTATTAGCATGCATGTAAATATTCTTGATTCAGACAACATTTTTCAGGAATCAGCCCTAGCTTAGATGTTGAAATCATGACCAGTTATCAGCAGGTGGTGACTAAGTGATTATCTGCTAATTATAGTTCTAAATGCCATTTTATTAATTGTAGATTGATACAAGCTGGAAGATATGTAGCAAATGTCTTAGTGTTGGAAATTATAATTGAGGGACATATCTAATTTCTAGTTCTTGGGGTCTAGAGTTTAAGGGTTGAGCTAATGGAGAGTCAAAGGTATGAAAGCCACACCTAGAAATCCCTCTTGTCTTTGTGGTACATATTGACTTGCCGTCTAGAAATTCTGTGTAGTTTCTTTTTCTTCTGCTTTGCAAAAGTCACATTAAGAGTGTACAGTAAAAAAAGTTCTCACTGTGTCAAAGACCGGGCCATTGGACTTTTGGAAAAGCTGCATACAGCCTAGGATAATTTCCACAGCTCTTAATCTTCAGTCTTATTTTCCTCTATTTCAATTGAATGTCAGGATCTAAAAGGTAATCAGGAGAACTGGCAAAAAGTGTTTTTTGATAATTACATTTTATATAAGTAAAATATGTATAAATATGTATTGTAAAATGGCTAAAAACATGAGTTATTTCTTGTTGGGCTTCAACAAGCCATGGTTGCTCAAAACCATTGGGTTTTGAGTTGCTGCACCAGTGGATGTTTAATGATGTTGAGCACAGTGGAAGGATATGACAAACAGGCAGACTTCCTGGAATACACGATTTGGTGTTGATGAGGCACTTCACAGAGACATGCCTGCTGAACCAAAGTAGGAATTTGAGCTCTGGCCTCCCACATAGTGGGTCTGTATTTTAACAACTGGGGTACTGTAAATAAAGGGAATGCTTCCCTCCGAGGTCCCTTGTGAGACAGAGCTCGTCAGACCCTTGCACAGAAACACAGGAAAAGATGACTGAGTATTCCAGATGGTGGTAATATTCTGAATCGGATGAAAAAGGGTGGTTTGAACTTGAGGCATGCTGGGTGCTATTTTGCTTCATTTAAAAGTAGTTTACCTTAAAAAATCTAGGATTTTGCTTCAGGACAGTAGTATTTCAACAGCTTCCTCTTCATGCTCTTCAAGTTCAGGGTCAATTTTGGAAGCAGTCTTTTGTTTGAATTGCTTTGCAAAAGGACATTTATTCCTGAAGATAGTTTCCTTCTGAATCTTCTTGTTTAGGAACAAATCCTGCTGAATTTCTCACAAGTGCACTTTTCTGCTTGTGCGTGTTCTTCTGTGGCATTTCCTATTTTAGCAATACATAAGGAAGACTGAAAAGGTAATGTTCAAACACCTTTCTACAGGAGTCACTGATCTAACGCTGACTGGAGAATAATCCATCAGTTTCAGTCACAAAATGCAAATTTGATCTAACCCTAATGGCCTTGAAGACCTGTTAAAACTGAAAGAGTGATGTAGCGGAGATTGTAGTGCATCATGAGCATCATTTTAAAGCAAGTAAGCAAACACTTCAGGAAGTTATGATAGACTGTAGACACAGGGCCATGCTGAAAGGAAGACAACTTGAATCTTTATTGCTATGGGCAGAATTAGAGTGAAGAGCAGCTACATGGATGTGCCAGAAAACCTAGTTTGGCCCACATTTATAATGGGATGGAAGAAATCTCATCTAGTTGTCAGAAACTGTTGTGTATTTTTGTAAAATGGATAAATTTGGAAAACAGGATAGTTCAGATACAAGAAACATACATCACTGCTCTGAAATGCTGCAGAGGAGTTACATGTAGTGAAGCTGTGTTTCGCTATGATTCAGTAATGTTCAATGAGTAACATCCAAATGCAAGAAAATTATTTGTGTGCTGAAAGCTTTAAACTTATTGTAGGCATTATTTTTATCAGGAAATAGGAAGGAAACAAGACTATAAAATAGGTGTTGTGGTATCAAATCTTTCACTTTAAAGTTCAGGCCATAGCAGGAAAAGAATACTTATAGTAGGACACTACTTGAGTATGACATGTACTCTCCAGTAAAGGAATAGTGTTTGGAAGTCATGTGGGTACTAATCTATTTGAATAACAATGTTGTTTCAATACAAGTTGCCCCAAGAAAATGGGAAACAAGATTTTTACCTTCCACTTCTGACCCCAATATTTCTTCATCTTCATTGAACGTGTTTAACAACAATGCTGAGAATCAGATTGTTGAGCAAAGCTATTCAGTGGTCAAATGTATGTTGTCAGAGAGTTCATGAAAAAGTCATTAGCTCTCCTCCCCTCCTCTTTCACTGTCAAGCAGAATCATGTCATAAATACAGCCACTTGTCTAGCAGGATATCAATCTATCCAGGTATCACCCACTTCCTGTCTCTGGCCATATGTTTCGGTTATTTATGTCAAGAAAATAGCATTTACACAACCGCTGCTAGTTGTTTACAGAAGTTTAACTCCTGTGATATGGTCCCGCTTGTGTTGCATGCTTTTAGCCCATAGATAATACATGAGATTGTACATTTTAAAATATGCTACCACATGCATGATAGAATAAACACAGACCTGAACTGACAGCACCATCTGCCAAACACAGTTGATGTCAGGGGAATGGTCTCTGCACAATATTCCACTGCTCCCCCATGAGATAAGGTTATTTTTTTCTCATGGTATAACTACACTAAATTCTACTTGTTCATTTAGTACTCAAATTGTTAAAATTCTCCAAAGCAGAAGGGACTCAGGCCTCCTAAGAAGCACTGCAGAGGAATAGTGCAAATTGAACAATTCTCACATAGGTTTTTGTTGTTCTTAACACCAGTCACATTCTTGTTTACATACTTACACCTGAAATAAACCTGCAAGCAATGTATACACGACACCTAGATTCTCAGTGCTCTGAAGTCATGGAAAATTCATAACATTAATCTTTAAATGGCCCATCTGAAAATTATATAGGGCAATCTGCTTGCAGATGCAGTCTAACTGCTTGCAGTGGGACATTAGCAATAGTTGCATTTTTTTCCTGCTAGAGACCCACATTATTCACAGTCACAAAAAAATTAAAAAGGTTAAGGTGATACTTAACATTTTTTCTTTTTAATATTTTAAAATTTATTACTATTAGCCTGTTCATTTGGACTCCTCTATTCATTCTCAGGAACTGGCTTTATTACCAGAGTATGGAGATAATTGCTAGGATTAGGAGGGTAAAAATACTTCAGCATGTCCTACAACAGCAGCAAACTCAAAGCTGGGAGATCCCTACTTATATGACAAACATCATTTACAAGGAAATGAAACAGAGTCTGCACCAAATTTCTGAAGGAGTGTATTTTCACCTTCCAATCACCAAACCTCAGCCTTTCAACAGACACAAGTGACAAATATCACTACCTGGTCACGCTGGTTAGAAGCTAGAAGGCCATTTCTTGGAAGGAATGTACTGACAATGCTGGTTGTCCACATTCCACGCTGTGATAATCTTAATACCTTACCTACTTAGAATAGCGATTGGTTGGATCTATCATAGGCCTGGATTTTCCTCTGCATCCTCCTCATGCCACCTGTGTACAAGACCAAGCAGCCAGGACATACAAAAGTCCTGGAGAAGCTGCCAATCTCCCAGTGAATACATCTATACACGTGCAGAATGCCCAGCACATTCTGGCTGCATCCAGCTCATTTTGCTTCCATGAGTTAGGGGTGCCAGGCATGTTTGGCACACTTCAGGAATGCCTGGGAAAAAATGTAAACACAACTGGCAGACAGAGGTCTGGGCTGTCCACAGAGGAGCTTGGAGCTATGTTTCCAAATCCAAGGCTTGCCTGGTGGGAGCTACCTCTCTTACACTGGAGGTGCTGGACACTGTGTCGTCATGGAAATGTGAGCTTAGTTTCTGGCAAGGTGTCTTATCCAGGACCTGAAGAAACATGTCTGGATGAAAGTGTTTTCAGAAATGTTCCAGAGAAAAATTTTGGTTTGGATGAATCAGCTTTTTATCACAATGAACTTTTATTGAAGATTTCCTGACCATCCCTACTTGCTGGTATCCAAATTTCCATTTTGCACAGTGAAATGAACATTGGTTCTGCTGTTATCAGGGACTTCTCTCACTGCAGATGGCTGGGGAACAAGGTTTGTTATGTTCTATATTATTATTCAATGTAACAAAAATAAATTTGAGCTAATGTTTTGATTAATGTTAGGCATTCCTTGCTAGGTAATGTAGGTATTTTATTACATCAATATTAAATAAGTTTATAAGGAAATAGAAAATCAAGACATGAGAAGCTTTATTGTGTTTCATAATAATTTAGCTGTACTATTTGCAAAACAAGACATCTTTGTAACATCCTCCTCTAAGAAAGCCCCAAAGAAATTAAAGTTTTATTGTTTCCTCACAGATATGATTTATTTGAAAAGTTAAATAAATTTAAATCATCATATTGCTACATCAAAAATTTGTAAAACTGGTGTATATTCAATTTGTAAATATATATATATTGAGCATTTTGAATGTGACTATATTAAAGAACTTTTCAAATGAAAAGTTAATTTTGCCATAATTTTGTACCACATTTATCATTATCTCCTTCCTTTTGTACTATATATATAGCGGCTACTGTGAATGAGAATTAAATAGAACTCAGTTTAAATTGTGACTTGCCTCTGTGAAAAATCAGTCTGGTTGCAGGGAAATATTTATTGTATGTGTTTTTATATCATGTAGTTTCCTGAGCTATTAAATAATATCAGTAAAGAATAGCTGAAGTAGACATTCACTTGGAAGTATCTGTGAAACCATCATGCTTTGAGATTAACTGATAACACTTTCCTTAATGCTGGCCCATCCTGTTGAAGGATATTTGTGGTTTTGTTCACTAGAGTGTACCTATTATTAAGAAGATGGAAAGTTGTGTTTCATATCAATTGAAATGTTTATATTTGTTGAATTTATTCCTATCAATAGATGTTTTAAAATCCATAACATTCACGACAGTGGTTTTACCTCACATTAACATTCAAACTAGGAAGATTTGTATTCACATTTACTGCTTATTTGTGAGACCCATAATTCTATAATTTCCAGATTTCAGTATTTTCCTGCCTTTGCTGTGACAAATAAAATTTTGTTTTCTTTTTTTTTTTGATGGTCCCTATATCACAGCAAGGATTTCACAGGTCCAAAAGCAAAACCAAAATTATTTGGATCTGCCACAGTACAGGAAAATAGGAAAATTTTGAAAAAAGGAAGACTTCTAATCTTGACACCTCTCTTGACTTTGACTTTTGGGTACAGTACTAATTTCATTTATATACGCACTGATCAAATTTACAAACTACATAATTTTGTGCATGTGTGTACTTGCAAATCCACTACATGATATTTCAGACCATTAGTGTGTTGGCTGTTGAATCATATTGTTCGGGTTTATACTTCTGAGGAGATTATGGCTAGAATAGGTCTTTTTATAGGAAGCTTAATCTGAAAAACTGTCCAAATGGTGCACTAAGAGAAGGTCAGTTGTGTGTAGTTTGAATTTAGTGGGTATCACCATGTTCCAAAAACACATTATAGGTATATTCAGTGATATCTGATGCTCCTTAAGCAGATGACATTACACATTAAAACATCAAAGTGATGTTAAATAGCTGTTATTAAGAAAGCAATCTGCCTCCCAATCCTGTCACTCCTCTAGATTTAAATTATCTGTTAAAACTAACTGGAGTTCTACATAAACAAGGAATAAAAGATAGAGCTGTTATAAAACAAACTATTTCCTCTTCACAGATTTCTCAACTATATTGGTGTTCCTGAATTGGGTACCCAACAGGTGAATCAGTAAGAATGCACTTCAGTAGATCACAGAATCAAATACCTATTTAAAATATAGTTGAAAACTCAAATTACAACCTACCTGAACTCAGCTGTATTATGGAACTCAAAGTGCAGTCTTACTGTTGAAAGGGTAAAAACATTATACTAGGGAAAAATATCAGTTCAAAATCTGACATCTTCTCATAAATTAGGAATTTGAGGAATTCAGTTTTTGGAAAGCTTTTTGTTGTCTATAATATCTGGAAAGCCAAAGCTTTTTTCTTTTGTATTTTCTGTGAAAACATTTCTTTTTCTCAGGGTATGTCAGGAGGCAAGTGAGTGGAAGACTGGGATAACAGAGATTTGATAGTACAGGAGGTTTTTTGAAAAATCACTTTTGTGAAAGCTGTAGCATTTCTTCAGAGCAGAGATTTCTGGTGTTTCATTGGTTTAGCATGCAGTCACAGAAAATACAAAATTTCAGAAAATTACATGTTGAAGTAACTTATCTTCCAGCCTCCTTTTCAAGAAGGGCAAGTTTCAAATTTTGTTAAGTTTACTAAGGATTTTGCATGAGCCCTGGATGAAAAGGATATGAAGCTCAGCAGCTTCTTCTGGTAGTAAACTACTATCACTATGAGCTCTTTTCTACTTTTGTGTAGTTGGAATTTTGTATGTTGAACACTCCAAGTGTTGTTTTTTGTCATTTGGCTGTGCATCTCACAGAAGTGTCTGTCTCTGTCATCCCCATAAGTTTTGCACTTCCTGTTTAAGGAAGTGTAAGACCTCAATTAGATCTCACCTCATCAACATTTTCTTTCGTAGGCTAAACAAATGCATTGCCTTGTCTTTCTCCCTATATGTGTGCTCCAGCTCAAGGCAGCCAAATGAAGAGCTTCAAAAATTTTACATGCATGCACACACACACACACACACACACACACACACACACACACACACACACACACACACACACACACACACACACACACACTTGTTCTCACTTCTTCATCCTATATTTTCTTAGCATTGGTCCATGCTTGGAAAGATAGAGTTGTGAAGAAGTTGAGGTTATTTCTGCTGTACTACTACTACTACTACTACTACTACTGCCAGTTTTCCAAAACTGAAGAAGGTGCGAGTCACAGAAAAAAGCAAGAAGACAGAGAGAGTGTGAAATAGAGAAAGAGGGGTCTTCACCTCTCTTACTTTTAAGGCCCAAATCTAAAATGGGGGAAAAGAAATTGGTGGGGAGAGAAACAATAAATTCCACCTGATTTTGAGTTTCCCATTCAAAAAGGTGTAATTTAGGTCAAATTTGTAATACCATTGAATTCTGTTGACCTGAGATTTCTATTTTGTTATGATTTTGTATATTTCATATAGCTTCTCTGGCACATTTTTTTCTCAGGAAATGGGATTCCCATGTTGGCTGACTTCCCTTTACACTTAAGGCTACTCCATTTTACAAAGAGAATAAGGTCAGAAATGGAATTGTATAAGAAGCAGTCATAATTATGGTTATCAGAAGGGATTGCCACATATGAAAGCTGCTGTTCCACCAAAATTGTCCAGTTCACTCTGAAATCCAAACTGAATTTGGCAATACAGAGCTGACCAAGAGGGAAGTCACCATGGCAGAGCACAGACAGACACTGAAATGGAGCAATACCCCTATTTTAGAGGATATAAAAGTCTTTCAATTTTGCATTTTGGTTTGCTTTGTTGGGTGGTTTTGGTAAAACTCTGGTTTTCCCCATCTTTTGTAATGAAACCTAATGCTGTATGTAGAAAAAATGCTTATACTTACCTTACTTAGAGTCATAGAACTAAAAGGACTTCTGTTAGTGAACTATTTTAAATGTGACACTCCTCTGTTAAAATGCTGGTTACTGCAGGAACCCTGCAAAGAGATCAGTGGGTGGGATCTGATCTTGAAGTGTTTCACCATTTTGTTCGTTGAGTTTGCTTGGATAGAACTTTACCAGCACATCTGAATCCATTATTCAATTTGATTACCTACCCCCATTCTTTTAGAGGATAGGACTGCATGGATCTGAGTAGGCTTCTTTGTTATTTTAAATTAAATATATTTTAATAATATAATTGTATAGCACACCATGTTGCTGCTGCAGAGAAAATACAGATTGTGAGCCCAGGTCATCAGCCCTTGTTTGTCCTTTTGTCTTGTGTGAAGAAAGGGTAGGATATTGTGTTTCATACTTTCATTTTATATAGAAGATTTTCATAAGTAGGATCCAAACTCTCCTTCAACTTCTAAGTCAGCACAATGATGTCTTGAACCACACATTTGAAGCAAAAACTGTCCCATACATCCTGTTGAGACATTACTGTACAAACCTAGCAGCAGCAATGTTTTATTCATCTTTAAAGCATATAAAACTTGACAGTTACAGGCCTGTGCAATGTCTATATGTGTTCTGTGGACCAAGACCAGGCTCCTGGGACTCAGGTGACAGTCACAGGCTGGTGCCATGTCTATGTGTTCTGTGGAGAAAGACCAGACTCCTGGGATTCAGGGAGAAAGCCAAAATTTCCCTTCTACATTTTCCTTGAAGATTTATGCACATTTTTTTCTCTCTATTTTGCTGTGTAATATTAAGACAGTTATAAATAAAACTCAGAGTATAATTTACTAACTAAATGCCATGTTCAGCAGATGAACACTACTGAAAGTTAAATAAATGTCTTTATTTCCTCTAGAAACTTGAACAGTAATATCTGGAGGGAGCTCAGTGAATACCGGCTAAATAAAACTGCTGCATTTTTTGTTCTGATTCAGTCTCAGAAGTTTTTGGAAAAAATCTCAACAAAAATGAAAACTCAAGAATCATCCCAAGATTGGTTGTTTTTTTTTCCCTGTGGTAAACAGGTATTTTTGATTTTTCAGATTTTACTAATTAGTCCATTTGCTATACCGTTACTGAGATTTACATATTTATGGATCGATCAGGGTAATTTCTGGCACTCCCTCATTAGGAGGTTTTACTGAGATTATGCTGAGTTTCAAGATTCTCCTCATGTCACTAATAATTTGTATTATTAGTCCCAATCTAGCAATTAACTCCAAACCAGTATCCCACTGGCCTCAGACTGCTCCTCTTGCAGTTCCAGTTGTTCAACACTCCCGTTCCCTTCTCAGCCTTAGGGAACACCACACTTTTCACAGCAGGACCACAGCGAAATGGGTGAGAAAGTGGGGTAGGCAGCCAGAAAAGGCTGAGATTTAGCAGCACTGAATATGTAGCCCTGGGCTTTATTTACTTAACTCCATTTACCCTTTTCTGAATATTCAATTATTAATTTCCTTCTGGACTTTCCTTTTATGATTTTGGTCCCTCGATGTCAGGGTGAATAATTACAGTAGAAGCTGCTCACAGCCTCAGCCTTTTCATGATGCAACATGACTAGAACAGATAACCTGAGAAACTAGAACACTACAAAGTTGCAAAGAGATGTTCAGAAGCATGTTTACTAACTAAAGTATATTTTCACCGAGATCACAAAAGTATATTTTTGTGGTTAGACTATCAAGTCTGGCAAATTTCAGCTGAAAATATTCCTAGATTAAAGACTGTCTGAAAAAAAAAAAAAATCAGCGTCTTGCAGAATAATGGCATAGAAAATTTTCAGCCCATTAATTAAAAGGAAGAAATATCCTAAGTAACTCAAATCAAGATTTTAAAAGTAGAAGTGTCCAGTGACCTGAATAAATTGTTCCTTATTGATGACATCTGGAAAGATTATTGTCTTTCTTCCCCTCCCCCCATAAACTGCCAAGAAAATAACCTACCTTGATCATAAAGATTTTTTCTGGGAGCAGGAGGGTGTTTGGGGTTTTTTCTTACAGGATGTAGAATGTTTAAATTCTACCTAAATTTAAAACTTTTTATCCTTTTTATCACAAAATTTTTGCCTTCAAGACAGTTTGTGATGAGTCCCAAGATCCCTGGGCAATCGGGGATTAGAATTCAAGTTTGCTGTGAGATAGCACGATCCACTTACATCAGTGGCCTTCTGTGGGAAGGACTTTTACTTTGAACATCCAGCCCAGCACTGGCAGTCAGGGTGCCAGAAAAAGCTGTGCTTCAGTGCCAATCACTTTTGAGGCATCTTGAACCAGTTCAGAAGCTGCCAGTCTCTTTTTCATCTGGGCGATAGCTGACCTTGGATCCTTTGTACCTCCTACTCCAGAACCTCAGGGCTTGTCCTCAAGTCTCCACATGTACTTTTTGCCAAAGACTTCATGAATGACCATTCTCCCCAGATGCAGCGTCTGTCCAGGCTGGCCCAAGGCCCAAGCCCAGGGATCTCCAGGCTCCACCTCCTCATGGCTTACTGCAAAAAATTAACCCTATCCTTGGCCAAAACCAGGACAGTCGTCTTCTAAACTTTTCCTTGTCCCTCCCCATGTTCAGGAGAACAAGAGAATGTGATAGGAGGCACACTTGGATGAATAAGGAACTCCTGAAAAAAACGTCAGACAGAAAAGGAAGCAAATGAAGAAGCAAGCAGGATCAGGCCATTCAAATTATAGAGAGGAGTCCAGGCGTGTAGGGATGGGGTTAAAAAAGTCAAAGTTTGCTTGACATTAAATTCAGAGAGACTGTGAATGAAAACAAGAAGGGCTTCTACATGTCCATCAGTAAAAAAAAGAAGACTGAGGGGAATGAAGCCCTGATGCCAGATGGGGCAAAGAACCTTATGGCAAGGATAGTGTTAAACGCTGAGGCACACCTGGCTTCAGGAATGTCAGGTCCCTGAGATCAGTGGAGAAATTTGGAGGAATGTGGATTGTGGATTTAACCCTCAGTAAAGGAAGATATAGTTAGGGAATATTTAAACTAGGGAACATACACAAATCCGTGGGACCTGATGGAATGCACTCACATGTGCTGAGGAGCTAACCAATGCTATTGCAAGTCCAGTTCAATTGTCTTTGGAATGTCATGGCACTTGGAGAAGGACAGAAAGAAGGAACATGAATGAGTAAGGAACTACTGGGAATGTGATGGAATATGAATGAGTAAGGAACTAAGGCCTGGGAATGTGATGGAACAAATCCTTCTTGGAACAATTTCCAAAGATATTAAAGACAAAAAGATGATTTGGAATAGTCAGCTGTCAATAGGGAAATCATGCCTAGCAAACCTGATCGACTTCTACAAGTTAATTATTTGCTCAGTGCATGAAGGGTGATCAGCGGCTGTCTTGGCTTTAGAAGGCTTTCAGAATTGCCTCCCATAACATCCTTGCTGACAAATAGTTAAAATAGGATCTAGATAAGCGGATGGCGAAGTGGATTGAAAAGACCAGTCACTGGTGTTGCACCCAGGGGATCAATACCGTGGCCAGTACTATTTAGCATTTGCTTTAACAACTTAGGTGATGGAACAGAATGACACTTTGCAGGTGACAAAAAGTTGGAAGTAATGAATGATACTCCAGGTGGTTGTACAACCATTCAGAAGGACTTTGAGAGACTGGAGAGCTGGTCTTAGAGTAACCCCATGAAGTTTGGCAAAGAGAAATGCCAAGTCCCATCCCTGGCGGAAGAAACCTCAAGCACTGACACGTACAGGCTGGGGATTGGTAAATAGTTTTGCAGAAGAGACCCTGGTGGTATAGTGGACACCTAGTGAAATGTAAGTGAAAGGGTCACCAGGGTGGCCTTGTGGCAAAGGTGGCCAGAAGCATCTGGGACTGCACTAGGAAGGCACAGTAGGTCAAAGGACGTGATCCCACCCCTCTATTCAACACTGAAAAGAGCTCATCTGTTTCCAGAATCCTAGTACAGACAAACACCCTGTTGGGGTTCGCAGTGGTCATCTGACTGTGTGAAATAGTCCTTGTTAAAATGAAAGTGACATAATTTGTCTCTAAAGTAGCTTTTTGTATCATAGTTTGATAAGACAAAATATATCTACATGGAAAAAATTATTCTCAACCATCTTCAGCTAGCTAAAGGTTGTGGATGAGGATGCTATTCTAATCAGCTGAGAGTGAGAGATGTCAGAAATTGAGTCATTCCACCAGTTTTAAGCAGCTGTCTCAGAATGGGATAAATTACCTTCTCTTTAAAACTTTCATCCTTGAGAAGCGAGTTTAGAGAAATGGTTAAAACTATATGTATGCATTGCTTTTACATGACTAGAAAGAGGTGAAATTCATTCCATACTGAGTTTTTTATACTAATTGACACTGATTAATTTTGGAGGTTATTTTTTTGTTTGTTTGTTTTCAAAAACATGAAGCAAATTCCAGTAATATCTAAGAAGGCAACTTCTGCTCGTAACATTTATCTAGTTATTGATCCATCCAAGTTATTGATTTATGGCTCAGATACTACAAATAGAAGACGTGAATTAATCATAAAATTAATTAATCATAAAAAAAATCTGATCATTTATCCTTACTCAAATTTATCCTTACTAAGTTCTTTCTAAAATAATGCTTGTTTAAAAGTGTTGTGTCCCCACCGCTTTATATTTAAGGCTTCCTTCATAAGAAATAGATGAGCATAAAAATGTGATTAATTTTGCTTTCTGGAAACAACATTATAAAATGAGCTCAAATTGCAATAGAACACACTGAATATTAAGGAATCTTTGTACAGTTTTCACTATTGTGTTTCATTGAAAAAATAATATGAACCAGGCCAGGCAAAAGCATCTTTGAAAAATTAAGTCACAAACTCACATAAATAACAAAAAATAATGTATCTTTCTGAGGAAGGGTTTGAGAAGGATGGAACAGAAACTCAATCTTATTTAATATCTTCAATAATGATCTATAATTGAAGATCTATGATCTTTCTCCTGAAAGAGGCAGGAGATAAAACATTTATGAAATACATTGAGACAACTAAATCTTGAGGACTGCCAAAAGCCAGGCAAGAATGTGAAAAGAAGTTGGAGAATATGAAACCAAAATGTTATACATACAGTGCTCTCTAAGCATATGAAAAGTGCATATTAAAAACAAAATGCACTTTAGAACAAATTCAGAAAATGATTGTGTGTCTAAAGAAATTGGTGGATGAATCCACAGTACAGCCAACAACATAACACAGCAAGACAGCAAAATCATTTTCTTCATGCTTGTTGAACATAAAGGACTACATTTGAACTCTAGAGAAATATGTGGTCCATTCTTGGCTATTGCTAAGTTCTAGTCCTCAAAGATACTTTTTGGCAGTAGGTTTCAAGACTATCTATGAATTCAGTGGGGAATTAATTTGTTTTGAAATAAATGACTTATAATTTCATTCAAAACTTAATTTTAATTTTGAGAAAATGTAAGCAG
This sequence comes from Euphonia xanthogaster, assembly GCA_034509185.1. Taxonomy (NCBI): domain Eukaryota; kingdom Metazoa; phylum Chordata; class Aves; order Passeriformes; family Fringillidae; genus Euphonia; species Euphonia xanthogaster. Next base: position 88,916,145 of record JAYDZK010000113.1, read on the forward strand.
ATCTTTGTAAACAGCTTTCAAATTACTGGTTTTGGACTGAGATGATAGTCACTAATTGGTGGCTTGGATATTTTTTTGAAAATAAGTTGATGATAACGCATATGGGAGGAGGAACTTAGACAAGAAGCCCTAAATGTAGGACAGTGGCCTTTCTTTCTCCCATGTCTGCAGTTTACATCATCCTGGTAGCCACAAACCTTTCTCTTCCTCCTTTCTCCACCACACCACAAAATCTCTTCCTGCCTGCCTTCAGAGCAGGTCCCACTTGCTGTCTTGTGTCTGCTGGGTCTCTGGAAAAGGAAGAAATGGAGAGAAATGAAAAGTTATGGGCCATGTCCTGGGACAAATGGCTTGGATGTCTTGTGCTATACTGGTACAGAGGTTGCAATGATAACGTAACAGATATGGATGGGAGTTAAACTTGAGTTTTTACTAATAAATGCTACTGACCCTTCATGGTTCTCTTGCTGTCCAGAGCCCCTGCCAGTAAGCAAACACACAGCCTGACCTCTCCCCCTTTCACAGAGCTTGCAGACGGCCTGTGTACTCTGATGCAGCCTAATTTAATAACAGGATACATTATCCAATATCTTTCAATGTCCATGAACATTTGAAGAACATACTGAACCACTAGAGCAACCAAAGAGCAGAGGTGCTGAATCGCCTCTGGGATTCACATTGCATGGGATGACTTTGCTCACACTTCCCAGGATTTGCCTGCTTTTTTCCATCATATATTTATATTCACTCATTTAAGGGATAACTTTTCTTTACTATATAATAGGACATTGTACAACCCACATTACTGTTGCTTCAAAACTGTCTTTCACAGAATTTATGATAATTTGGGCTAATATTATCCAGAGATTATCAGACCCCATTCTTTCTAGAAAATTTACTCCTGGCTTTTCACCTGGCTTAAAAATAAAAATATGAGTTAGAAGGGAACTACACTCCTGACATTTCCTAGTTTGAAATCTCAGAGAATTTATGTTAAACTGAACATTCAAATCAGGTGGTGATGCAAAAAAACAAATTCTCTAGAGCTAAGCAGAGCTGGTAAAGGAGATAGCCCCCTTCCAATTTAGGCTTATGGTCCAAGTCATTCTTGGCACTACACAGAACTTGAAGGTTTACCTTGCCCCATTCCTTATTTCTGTCCCAAGGACTGGGAACAGCCTTTGTGGAGCCTGTGTCCCTGAAATAATGTTTTAAAATTTTTATTATCATCCTTCCCTTACTTTTAGAAGTTGTAATGACATACAAATTGCATGGTGGGCACGAAAATATGTTCAGCATTAAGGAAAAATTTACATGCTGAAGACATGTAGGCTTTTTTTTTTCAAAACTCAGGAGTTTTTTTGGCAAAAAAATGTTTAGTGATCAAGTTATTTTGCATTGAATAAATGGTAACAGTATTATGTATTTCTAAGAAAGTTATTGTATAAACAATATATTAAGAATTATCAGAAACTACTAAGTGCATTTTCTGCTTATAACTTCACAAACTAAATGATCCAAGCAAATGAACTTTGATTGTTTACACAAAACTAATGCCTTATGTACTACAAATGCCACAAATGTACTAGAATTCATGATTTTGAGATTTGTGAGCCACTCATCTTTAGATGGATCAGTCAACATTTCTCTGATCATATGCACATATAGGTGCATTTGCAACATGATCTATTGTTTGAAGCTATACAGCATTTTACTATTGATGATATCATATGCTCTGCATATTGCACTTTGCATCACAATCCCTATTGGAAATTTGTGATGTCAGAACGGTGCTCTCTCCACACTGAAATGTCCATTTTCTTAGATCTAGAGCTAGTATTTACAGTTATATGTCCAAGGTAGTATTTTTTCCTGTTTCCTTGCATGTTTCTTTGATTGTTATATAGCAATGAAATGGATGGGTTGTTAATGTACTGATTCAATTAAAAGCTCTGATTAGGCTCTGTGTGTGTGTGTGTGTATGCATCCCTCCCACTCAAATAGTAAAACTGACTGATTTTCATATATGGCTCTGAAGACTTTAAATACATTTACTAGCAAGCTACTATAGTAGACACATGGTGGGGGGTGTCAGCTTTTAATTGTAACTGTCTTGCAGAGTGGTGTTGTTTTAATATCCTGTATAGATTTTTATGTAATACACTTACTTGCAGGCAGCCTGAAGCAAGAATCAATTCTGTGAAGGATTCTTCTTTTGTTAAAAGCCAATCTTGTTTTAATGATGCATGAAGAAATATTCGAGCATTGACATTTTTCTGTCAGGTTTCTTTTGAAAAATCAATTAAGATAATACTGCTTTGACCTAGTTATCTAGTTAATGCTTATTAGGAATGTAATATGATTTACTGTCAGCATAATAATTTTTGTATCTTATCCCATTAGCTTGTGCATATTTCAAAGTGTATTACACAATGGTCACTTCTTAAAATGTAATGTAGCAGAATACATTAATTAGATTGACTGGGATCATTAGACAGAAACTATCCCATTGGCTCTTTGTATCAAATTTGTATATCATCCCTATCAAGTTCATTCATTGTTTACTTGTCTGAAAAGTGTCTCTGAGTAACTCTGATATACAAAAAAGTTTTTAATTGGACAGAACCTCTTTATTTCATGTCTGCTTTTTTTTTTTTTCTTAATTTGCAGCTACTCCTGGCTGCACACTATTGATACACGATTTAAGCATGCTATTTAAACACACTATTTATACACGATTACCAAATAAATAAATAAATAAATAAATCTAAAGTAAGTTTTTTTGAAATCAGATAGGACGTAAAACAATGCAGGTAGATACATGAGAGGACTGGCAGAAGGACACCGAAACACCAGAGAAGCACTTGATTTGGTAGGTGTTAAAAAATTAAAATGATTAGTCTATTTTTTTTCCTGCATTTCAGCTGCTTAGTGTTAATGGAAAGGTCAATAAAGGAGTTGGCTTACTGTGGCATTAGTGAGGAACTATTGATTCCTACTCATTTAGTGGTCAATGTTAACCAAGAACCGAACTCTTCTAACCTTGTTAGGCAGAGCAGAAATTAAATCTTCCCATCACTTTCAGAGCAGTGGTCTATCTCAGAACATTACTGCAGTTAGACATTTTTGCAAGGTTTATCCAATTCCATCATGCTAGTGGTCTGTGTGAAGTTAGGAGAGAGGAAAAGAAGGATGACTGAGTGTTTTGTAGATCCTAGTGAAAGAAATACCTTCATGTGGCAAGAGGAGGTAATGATGTTTCTCATCTCTTGAAAGGGTCTTTCGTTTAGTCAAAAGTTAGCACTTATTTGTCAGGTAGCTTTAAGCAAAGAACATTAATGATCTCGCATTATAATCATTATCTGTTTTTCTTCTGGAAAGATTCAGCTTTAATTTCAGTTGATTGGCTGAGTTTTAATTTGATTTTCCTCCTAGAAACACACACTGTAGTAATGAAAACAATATATATGTTAAGAAATACAGAAAACAATAGATATTCACATCATTTCTGCAGAAAGTACATACGTTCAAAGTAAAAAGCCCCAACTTTTTATAAATATATGTTTTAATGCCAGAGACCTATTTCAAACAGTTAACCAAAATGATAATTGACTGGCCATGTGTTATTCACACTGGAAAGAAAACGGCATCATAGGTTGTACTTTGTTTCTTCTTTTCCAAAAAGGAAGGTTAAAAACACAAGTATACAAAAAAAAAAAAAAAAACCAAAAAAAAAAAACCCAAAAAATCCCAAAAAACACCCACCCCAAATCCTAAAACAAACCAACAACCAAAAACCAAACCCAAAACTCACCAACACATTTGGCCTCCTACAGGTTTTCCAAATTTACTATTATTCTTCTATGTTCTTTTTCCACTGAGTCAGAGTAGCCGAGGCCACCATACTGCTGTGGTACATAATTTGAAATGCACAACTGTAACATTTGCACTCGAACAAAAGCCACAATGTTGCATAGATTAACATGATGAATATGTGCTGAAAGTTTCTAGAAGAATTTGTTCTCCTTTATTTAAACATTTACATAAAATAGGAGGATGCAAATGAAGAAATTCTTTCTCCATATGAGGAATTCCCTGATTTAACTTAGACTTGTATGCATTTAAGGTAGTTGTAGATATCAGCAAATCTTTTTTCTACATGTCATTAGAAATTTCAACAGTCTGGAAGATTTTGGACAGCTTAATATACATAATTTATCTTAAGACTGAATATTTTTCTGTGAACAAGATGGCATCTTGAAATCTGTAAGTAATGGTGATAATGGTAAGATGGGTCCTGACTTTCCTTGGATAAATAGAATGCATGCAAGAAATAAATAAAAAAACAGGAAATGAGTCAGGATACAGGATTTTAACATTGGCATTGTTTACAATCCATAAAGGAAGCAGGGAGAAAAGAACATTCTGATGCTATCAGCTATTCTTATTTGCATGTAAACTCTGATATTAGGATTCACTTTTGAGCATGTCACATTTTAGCTCCTAATTAATTGCAATGACAGCGCGGTGTGCGTCTGTTTATAGGAAAGATGCTGTTGTGGCTGAGGTTTTAATTATATTAAATATTAATCATGGATTGAAATTGGAAACCTTAAATTATTGTTTAATGATCAATGATCAAACGCATAATCAAGATAAAGAAAATTAGGATGGCAGACAGCAACATCACAATTTGAATTTTACATTATTAGTCTTCTGCCTAACTAGGCACTTTTCTTGAGTATCTGAACTGTTTTGCCTTTTAACTGCGCTTGCAGTTGCTATAGTGATGGCATAATTTCGTAATGGTCTAAAAATGACACTGGCATAGATACTGACAGATAGGAATTAATTCACTAACAAGTAATTATGTAGCGAAATGTTGACTGCCATACAGAAGGTGCACTGTGACACATTTACTGTTTTTCAGGGATGGCAGTAACATTAGCGTTGGTCATTAGTGGTAGACATCTCCGTACAGTGTTGGATACAGACTTATATGCAGACCTATTTAGTTACCTGTGTGACAGCCTTGTTCAGGACACCAGAAACAGCTGTCCTAGCCTGTATGAGCCAAAATAATTAGGCCTGTCATCTTCTCGCTCTGATTTCCCCTTCAACCTGCTCCACAAAATGCAAATATTTTGCTTTCATTGTCACATTCACCTTGACATGGATATTGCTTTGGCGCATAACTGGATGAGATGACTCAGAATTTGCATTGTTCATTCTAATAAATTTGCTTCCCCTCTACCGCATGGCAGGACCCATCAGATAAAGTCTCCCAGAGTGTCATCAATCAACATCGCTGACAGACGGCTTTTGCCTTCATTTGTTACATAGGAGAACATGCTTAATTATTTGTCCTGTAATTAGTTGGGAAAATGTCAGGAAATGTCAACTCTCTGTTCACTCTGGAAGGGCTCTGCTTGAAAGCCACAATGACTGAAGTGTCATTAATGCTGCCTAACAAGACGAGGATCAGCTGGGGAAAAGTGAAAGCTTCTAAAAAAGTAATCATGGCGAGTTAAGGAAAACTGCAAATCAGCACCAATAATAAGATGTGAATCCTATTAGCAAACACTTGTATTTTTCATCTGTTACTCCTCACAATAAAAATATGGGAGAAAAAACCTCAAGGAATGAATACAGTGGGCTTGTATAATTTCTGTCACATATTCATCAGCATTTCTTTCACCGATCATGCTTAAGACATTATTGTAGGTAGTATCTAATTTTTAATTTTCAGATTTGAGATCCATTTTTTCATTGTGCAGCAGCATAATATTCATTGGATATGTGAAGGTAAATATTTTTGCATTAATCAAGGAATGTAAGATTAATCAAATGTGAATTTTGAACTGATAAGGTGATTAAGAATTAGCTTTAATTTTAGGGAGAGAAGTAAAAAAAAATGAGCACAATCTGTTTATCAAGAATTTACAGTTGCATGCAATACGCAGCTAAACAAATTTCTTGAAATTACCTGAATTTCTAGGAAAAATTTTTCTGCAGAAAATACAAGGACAACCTGCTGTATTTCATATTACAAAATAAAAATAGAAAGGAACTATCAGTGAGACTAAATAACTACAGTGCCTTCTCCTTATCTGTATTTTGTAAAAGGAGAAGCATTTGGCTTAATTTTGCAGTTAAGGTTATAGAGCTACAGAATTGAAAGAGACTAGGATTAGAAAAATTATGTAGCTAAAAATTGTTTTTATATTTACTAGGACCCTTTGATATTTTAGTAATTATTTGTAATCATAACTTGTTTTCTGTTTTCATATTTTCTATATGAAATCTTATGGTATACATTTTTAATGCCTCATCTTTTCCCTTTTTTTTTCCTTATATTATTACGAAAGGGTATAGCCATGTGGGAATACTTTCTTACTTAATTACTAACATTATTTCATCCCTCGTTGCGATTAAGCAAATTATTGCTTGGTCTCTTTAGAAAGGATAATTAAGATACTGTTCTGGTGTTTTACAATTTACTCGTTGTCACAGGTATGGCTGAGCTAATTATCAAATGGTTAAAAATTTATTCTGGGAAGAATATTACAAGTGTACCATGTGGGCAAATTGCTTCCAAGGCTAATTCAATTATAGATGCACTCTACCTATCGTTTCAGTATGATATTTGTCATGAAGGTAGAGAGCATGGGAACATAAACTCAAGTTTCTTAATATAGTGCCTGTATTTGCATACTAGATTTTGGAAAGAGTCAACACGAAGAAAGAAGGAAGAGAAGGAACACTCTCGTTATTTCTTTTCTTTAAAAAAAATCATAACAAATGAATGCAGCAGAGCAAGTAGAGGCTGCAGTAGGTACCATATAAAATCGAGATGCTGCTCATTCCTGATATTTTGATTCCAGTCAGAATAAAAATGCCAATAAAATTATTCTGACAAGCTGCGCTCTCAGCCCTGAGTGGACTTCCATCTTCATCTTCTAAACCAACTCACAATTCAAAATAATAAGGCACTATTACCAGTTTTCCTGGGGAAAGCCCCTCAGGATTGACAGGTTATGAAGACTTAGTAACCCTTTTATCCTATAAGAAAGATGGTCTGTTCAAACAAGGATGCTACTGTGCTTTCAAAAGTAGAGGGGCTGGCCACAATTGGAAAGATTTTGAAAATGCTCCATGATCAGCCAAATAGAATAAAAAGCTGCTATTATTTCATGTATCAGCACACTATTTCTGAAAGAACTGGTTGCATTTAATGCAGGGCACAGAGAGGATTTTTAAATATCTTAATGTATTCATCTTTTTGCATTCCTAGTGTTAAGTCCTGGATGCATAAGAAAGGGCTAGGGCAACCCCAGCTATGATTATACCTGCTGTGCATATATGCTATTAACAGATGCCTTCTTGTAGTAATTTACTTTGAGGTCAGTCCTGACACTTTCCTCTCTAAAATGAAAAGTAGCCTGCTACTCTTATAGCGAACTTTTAATAATTGCTTGGGAGCGTTTGGGTTTGTTTTCTAAAAAACTTTGTAGCTGAATTATATAAATGTCTGGTGTTGAAAAAGGAGTTGCCTTCATAGTGGCCTGGTATAAAGCTTACTTTAATTTAAGGTCACAATTACTGCAGACTAAACTTATAAGACACAGTATGCTGCTGATAATAGAGTGAGGAGAACATGTGCCCTGGCAATTATGATCATTCTTTTGAATCAAGTCTAAGTTACCCTTACGTAATAAATCTGCTGTACTTATTCATATCCTAGTTGAGTTTATATATAAATGAAAAGCCCTCCTCTGTAACCCTGATAATTGCTACAATTATTCACACAAATAAAAAAGACATGTTCTGATTTATTAATAGAAAGCTATGAGGATAAATTTATTCTAATACTCAGAGGAATACCCAGCACACCCTCCTCTTCCATACAGCTTGGGGGTAAGTACATACAGTACGTGTCATGAGTCCCGAAATGATGCAACTGATAGTGGGTCAGACTGAAAGAATGCAGTGCACTACATGCATTATGCTTGGAATTTAACATCTGCATTAAGTTTGTGAACTATACAGGAGGCCAGAGCTGGTTTGCAGGTTGCTCACACGGAAGCATACGATGTGAAGGTGCTGGATAGCATCAGACAATTGTAAGGACAATGTTTTACTCATTTTTATCTGACTGCAGTATGACATAAATTAAGCAGAGCTGCTGTGAAATTAGGTGAGATAAATTACTTTGATAATTTGGAAAATAAAATGCACAGTTTTTTT